>OY660870.1:6234285-6836071 GCA_962446985.1 Xyrichtys novacula
AAGGCATGGAATGAAAAGGAATGGCAAGTTTTTGATAATAACGTAGCTGCTGCATTTTGAATGAAGAGCTGAGCATTTTCAAGATAACTGCAACAGCATGACATGTGCCGGCAAAGATGAACACATGGAAGGTCAGTTTTTAACAGATATTGAGCAGGACTACAAGCTTTCTTACTTGATAATAAATTCTGGACAAATCAGGACAGGAAGTTTCTTAGCTTTCCAGAGATTAGACACTCAGCCTAAACATACTCTCATGCATTTTATTCAAATATTTAAAACTGCACTGCACTTAGCTTTAGCCAAAGCTTCAGTGGCAGTCTCTCAGATTTGAGTGGGTCTTCTCAGTTGCCATGGAGATGAGTATGCAGAATGATGCAGCCAAACAGAAATTGTATAATTAGCCACAGCCAAAGAGAAGATGAGAGAAATGAAGTGCACTGCTGAATGAATGTTTCTATGATGTAGATCTCCACAATTAAATGCACTTAGCAACTGAGTAAAACCCTTATGATGGGACTTTTTGCAATATCATTTTCACCAATTTGGCTCCTGTGTTATGACAGTTCAGTTTCAAAGATACCAATGAACCAAAAATCTTCACTTTGGCTTCTTCTGTCTCTTATGGTGCAGCATGTACAGTGTGTCAACTTAAAATTATGTGCTGCAAATTGATAACAATTTTGTAGCTCTCTTTGAGAGCAGGAGTGTTATTCGTCTACACTGCATAAATAATGCCCCTCTGTCTTTCTCCACTCTACATATGAACCTGCTTTTTGGGATTATTTTCCAAGTGTGAGCAGCTTTGATTCGATTCTGTTACAAAGTCAGCCCTCTAAGGAGCTTTCCATCCCTGAGAAAATCTTTGCTCTGAAGAATGTACACTGTGTGGGTGGCTGACAGGTTTCTTATTGAAGTAGTGTGCTCCTCAGTATACAGTCCTCAATCTGTTCACAAATGATTCACCGGAAGTATGTAGTTTTGGATCAATAAGTAGGTTAGTGCCTCATTTTTCTGAGGGGGCATGGCATTACTGTTCCTCGTGTTATTCTACACCAGGCATCACTTGAAGTCAAACCATCCACTCCAGAGTGAGATACAGAAACCCTTGCACATTCATGATACACTAATGATTTGTTACTTCCCTCAGTGTGTTTCTTCTCCATCTGTTATTTCTTTTTTTTTTCTACTGAAAGCTTTTCTTTGGTAAAGTTGTAAAATCGTTGTACTCTGATTGGTTTGATAAACCAAAAATACTACAAATGCTGAATGATACCTGCTGTTTCAGAGCAAGAAATCCAGAGCCTTAACTCAGAGTTAGTATAAAGTGCAATGATAGCTGGAATGAGCATTAAAAAAGAGCAGTTTTTTTTTTCTTTTTTACTGTTCAATCTGTTTAGAATCATATGTGCAATGTAAACACATTATCTGTGTTTATAGTGTTTGGTAGTACAAGTATGAACATTAAGTAGTGATTGTATTTGTGTTGGTACATGTAGGGAGTCAAATATTCTTTATTACCGGTTTCTCTGCCTGAGGCTATGCATACTTTGTACTTTTTTGAGTGAGAAATCCATATCATGAATGCTGTGGTCAGTATTATCCTAATTGCCAAAGCTGGGTAATTTGTAAATGCTGAAATGTCATGTCAAACTGTCAATGGTGAACAAAATACCCTGATAGTGTTTGAAGGTCAAACAGAAGTAGTCTGACAGGAATCAGAATGTAGAACAGCGGGCTGTAATGATGAGTTTGAGGAAGGCTCCTTTCTTGGTGTAATAAAAATTCAGCTGCTTGGGCAGCATTGGGGCAATCAGATATGGGGCTCTATTTTCGTGCGCGCCGGTGAGGCGGCGAGCCCCGCACAGTTGTATTTTCGTCTGGCGGAGCCGGCGTAAGGCCAGTTTGGTATTTTCGTGGACTGAGCTGCACGGAGGCGAGCCGAGATCCGCCAAGCTGGGCGTGGTGGCGTGGCAGGGGGAGGTGTCGACAGAATCAGCAGGCGCAGTGACATTTTCGTGCTCGCCACCGGCGTGTAAAGTGCGCTGAAAGCTCGCCGATTCAGACCTGGTCAGCTTTCAGCGCAAGGCAGAACGCAGCTGGTCCAGAAGTATTTTGGTAGACCGGCGGCGTATCGACATTCGTCACTGATGCCTCACCAGCAGGTTTCCACAGTGTCAGGCACATTTCAGTACAATAAATAATCATCATCAACTATTAATCTGAGTAAGCACATACATTTAGATCTATAAAGATATATTCTGATCTATATGTGATCTGATGAGCGCGTTTGGCACACGTTTGGACACACAACCTGACCGAATCAACACAGCTGAAACCGCATTAAATTAAATTAAATATCTAGTAAATAGACACACATGATGAAGTTAACAAGATATGTAATTCGTCTCCCTCCTTTTACACGTCTCTGTGTCCTCTGTCCGTCTTGCTGCTGCTGCGGCTGAACAGATTATTTGTTTCAGTGCTCAGATGCGTTATCTACTTTAAGCCGACATATGGATATTATAATATTCAGTTTTGTGAGTCAAATTTATTTTATATGCCAACATCTATGAAAGAAAGAGCCAGGCCACGGAGCGCGATGCGTCATTTACGCACAGATGGTTCCGATTTTAATGCCATTTTTGGAGTTTATGTTGTAATCTGTGCGCTCAACCCACCTTTGTCACGTGAGGTTTGAATATGAGCAACTTTATTTGAGTGTCTTTATTTGTGGAAAAGGGTGTTTGTCTTACCAGTGGGTCCAACATTACACACACCAAATCCATCTGTGCTTATATGAGAGGGTGTGGAGGACACTTGTTGAGGAGCTGCCCTCTGTCGCCATCTTGTGGCATTACTGTCTTAAGACATCTCTTGATCTCTTTGACTACTTCATGAAAATAGTAATACGCCTCGCCTGTGGCGGATTTAAAGGCAAGGAGAGGAGCTTATGTGATTGGTGAAAACAGGTCTCGGCTGTGTTAAACCCACTACACGCCCTCTCTCCTCCCCATCTACGACTTATGGTGCTGGGAGGAGCTGAGTTAGGGAGGGGGGATACTTACGCCGGGCTGCGCGGCTCACCAAAATACCAAAATGTGCTTGGGAACGCCTTGTCAGCGCGGCGGATCTGACTGACGCTGCACTTGCGGCACGTCTCCGACGAGGCACCAAAATAGAGCCCATGGTGTAGGGGTAAGAGAAGCCATTTTTCATATTTCAGATCACTACATCTGTGGCGTGTTTTGCAAAGTAGTGTTGCCAGGCTACAGACTCAACACCCGGAGGCACTAATAATAATATCAGGAGACTTCAACCATGTCACCCTCTCCTCTCACCTGACTGGATTCACACAGTTGGTGAACTGTCCTACCAGAGAAAACAAAACCCTGGATCTGCTGTATGCCAACGTCAAGGAAGCCTACAGAGCCACTGCCTTACCACCACTGGGCAAGTCAGATCATAACTTGGTCTATCTGCAAACCTGTTACAGACCTTGTGTACTGAGGCAGCCTGTGACCAAGTTATGATCTGAAGATGGACACCTCAAGCCAGTGAAGCTCTAAGGGACTGTTCTAAATCAACAGACTGGAATGCTCTGCTGGAAACAGGTGTGGATAGTATGAACATTGACAAACAGATCGACTGCTTTACTGAATATGTCAACTTCTGTAGAGACACAGTTATACCCACAAAGACTGTTTCCCCAACAACAAACCCTGGATCACAAGTGACATAACAGCAATCCTTAACCAGAAAAAGAAAGCTTTTAAAGATGGTGACAAAAAACGACTCAAACAAGTGCAACAAGAGTTGAAGAGGTGACTAAAGATGGCAAAGCTGGGGTACAAAAAGAAGATAGAGAAGAATCTACAACACAGCAACATCCGTGAAGTGTGGAGAGGAATCAGTTCCATCTCAGGACAAAGCAATAAAAAGAAAAGACAGCCAGTGGTGGGTGATCTGGAAAGAGGTGATGAACTCAACCTGTTCTTCAACAGATTTGACACTGCTGTCACACTTACTTTCACTGCTACTTCACTTTCCTCTCCACAACAAATCTCCACTACAACTTCTCCCATCCCTCCTCCATCTCATTCAAATGTCTCAACCATTTCAACTACCTCCCTCCTAGAACACCAGTCCTTGTCTGTCACCGAAACAGGGGTGAGGATGGAGCTTGGAAGACTTTGTCCTGGGAAGGCAGCTTGTCCAGATGGTGTGTGTCCAAGGCTACTTAGAGACTGTGCTGCACACACCTTCTCATTCAATGCATTTTCTTTATTCTCATTACTATTTAAATTGTACATTCTCAGTGAAGGCATCAAAACTATGAATGAACCTATGTGGAATCATGTGCTTAAGAAAAAAGTGTAAAATAACTGAAAACATGTCTTATATTTTTGATTCCTCAAAGTAGCCACCCTTTGCTTTTTTGATAGTGCTGCAAACTTTTGCTGTTCTCTCAATGAGCTTCATGAGGTAGTCACCTGAAATGGTTTCTACTTCACAGGTGTGCCTTGTCAGGGTTACTTCGTGACTTCTGTCATCAAGATCAAAGGGTGGCTATTTTAAAGAAACTAGAATATAAAACGTGTTTTCAGTTATTTCACACTTTTTTAAGTACAAAATTCCACATGTTCATTCATACTTTTGATGCCTTCAGTGATAATCTACAATGTAACCAGTCATATAAAAAATAAAGAAAAGACATTGAATGAGAAGGTGTGTCCAAACTTTTGGCCTGTACTGTAAGTTACATAAAAGAAAATTAGTCACTGTACCACCATTGATCACATAATAACAACAACACAAAAAGATTCAATCAGAAACTGAGAATGAGCTCTCCAGCCCCTCCCACTGAGCACAAAACCCCTCCCTCAGCCAAATCTTCCAACATTATGAAATTTGCATATTCAACCCTGAGCCTGGCTTTCACCAGCCTTTTTTATACTGACACTGGTTATGTGCTGCTAGAACCCTGACTACATTTCCTATGGGTCAGCCAGATTGCCAATTTGGCAAATGCAGATACAAAGTTAAGCAGACAGTTGGCATTTGTTTTCTTTTTTAAAGATTTCAGTCCATAAACAAAAAAAGGGAGAAGAAAAAGTTCTCCTAGAGCCTGAAACCACAACTTTAGTTGTCCAAACAAAGTAGACAGCCTTGCTCATTCGAAAAATAAGTGGAAAAGAGTTTCTTCAGAAACACAAAATAAACACCATGTTCCCACTGCAGGATCAAGGTGCACTCTGTATCTGTTCATAGTTATCACCTCATAAATGATTCTCCACTGGAGGTCAACTGTCTGTTTTAAGACTGGCAGCTTGTATGGGGGCTGCCAGCTTCCTTCTGGGAAAAGGCCTGGGCCAAAAAGCTCAGTCTACCTCTACTCACCATTGCCTGACAGGGACTGGGGATGGAGAACCTTGTCATAAACTTGGTACATGTCCGTTTTGCCAGCATCCCTGAACTCACCAAGGGGAGGGGTTCTGTGGCAGGCTGCAGGGTTTGGGTTTTGACGAGGCTGTTAAATAACAGGGGTTCCTTACGCACCCAAATTCCCAGAGTCTCATTATTCTGACTGCAAAGTCCATAGTCTTCCAGGCCTGCAAGACTGGGCTGTAGAAAGGAGAGACATCCACCAGGTCCAATCTGTTCTTCTCCAGCAGGAAGAGCTGGTTATTGTAGCTCTGGTGTCCCTTTCTCCCCAGCAGCATCTGGGGGTGTCTATCCAGCTGGGGCCACAGTCATACAGCAGTCTCTGTGCTGTTCAGAGTCCAAAAGAGGCTAGTTTGGACCAGATGTCAATGGAGTAAGTAGGCCATTTCTAGTTAGACAACCAAGCACATACTTTCTCCTTCATTTCATCCCAGTCCAGTATGAGTATGGGCACTACCTGATCCCTCCACTGGCTCACCAGCAAAGCCTCACTCTAAGCCCAGCTCACCAGTGCATAACCTGCCCTCCCATGCAGGGACAGCGTGTCCTGCAGACACTGAACTCCCCCCAACTGTTAATAAAGATGTTAACATCATCTGCATAAGCAGAGACTACAGGGGGACGTTCAATGCTGCATGACCTGGGCAGAGAGAGCTTGATGAGTCAGCCCTTCAACCTGCACAGTGTTTGTGCATACTGGTCCTCGACAAGACAGACTGGTACTTGGAACAATGAAAGTCACCATGCTGATGCTAAGGGAGCCAGATTTTTTTGTGAGAGGGGATGCAGTACCATCCAGAAGTAAGTCACACTAGAACATAAGAAGCAGTCTGTTTCTGAGGAAAACTCCAAGGTTGTCCTTTTGGATAAAGACCTCCATTGTGTCAGGGCGCAGTTTCCATGGTCTTCCTTTCACTACCTGTTATTGTTCCATCTGATAGTTGTGTGGAACAGACAGACCCACTGCATGTTGTCAATTTGCAAAGACTTACAACATCCCTCTGGTCACTTTTGTCTGAAAGTTAGAAAAAATTAAATCACACCAACAGTTCAAAAAGTTTATTCTCTTTTTAGTGAACCACTGTTTTCTGAACATGCATGACATTTACCCATAGAGGGAGAAAAGCAGTAAAACGTGGTGCTGCTTGGTCTGCCTTGCTTTGTATCCAGTATGCAGTGCATAGCAAAGAAGCCACTTGTTTCCTTGAGCACCACCTCTTGAGTGAAATATAACACAGCAAGATACCTAGTATTGTGTTTGCACTGGTGTATGAGACACACAATGACAAAAAAAAAGTACAAAAAGTGCACCCTGCATGCACAGCAGCCTAAACTACAATTTATTTAGCAAAAACTCATTCATTTCTTAGATTGGAGTAAAATGATCTGTAAAAGCTGCTACTTTCCAGCTTAAAAGTCATCACTCAAGCCAGTCACTACTAGACAAGAAAGTTCCCTGTTTTCTGCAATATAAGAAAAAATGGTCCTCAATGCTTGGACATAAGCAAAGAAGAAATTATGAGCAATGTGATGTGGCCCTGTGTCTCATCCCAGTCAGGAACTGCTTCAAGGAGTGACATAAACAACTATAAGTAGCAAAAAACGCCTGGAAGAATTAGTGTAAATATGTAAATTGTGTCTGTTGTGTGTTTTTTCCAATTCCAATATTTATTTTCCTGTTAGCCAAGACTTAACAGAATGATGTGCAGGTAAAAAAAAGGCTTGGTTGCTGTAGATTTATGTATTTTTTGAGCAAAGAACTGTATCAATTTCTGTTTTTGTTTTTGGTTGACTTTGATGGTTCTGAATCTACTGTCACATTTATTTTACATAATCTTTGCACCCATTAACTGACAGCTGAGGTTGTCCTGGAAAAAAAAAGATGTGTAAACACTTGCTGTGCTTGAAAGGATAGAGTTGGTACATAGATTTTTACAGAAGGAAAAAAAAAAACAGGCGGACCAAAAATAGCTAAATAAAGCTGGGAGTTCTAAGGGTTAATCTCTTTCCAGTTGTAACAATCAAAGGCCTTTGCCCCCTGAGGCTATACTGTCATCAAACAATAAAAGACAGGTTCAGAGATTGGAAAATTGTCAACCTTTGTTTCATTGTACAAACAGACTAATTAGAGGCTAAAATGCAGCTGAGGAGGCAGGCAGAAGCTCATTAGGGGATGAGCAACAGGTGTGGAGAGCATGAATCTCTAATGAGAGGGACACAGAAGAATCTGCAGATGAGAATTATAAAGCTAATAATGAATGCCTAGACTATAAAGATGCCGGCTGTGTCTTAGTTTAATCTCTACAGTCAAAATTTTAGGTACATTAGCAAAGTAGCTCTTCGGCTTTCCCCTCAAGTTCTCATCAGTGTTGCAGCTTCCTTTTGTAGAAATAGAAGAAGCTGGCTTAAACTTTACAGCTATTATTCCATTGTTTCTTCTGCCGAAGAAAAAGACATAGAAAACACTTATTATTGTTCCTGTTAGTCTTTATTGGAAGATTTCTTGTGTGCAGCAGCAGACTTTGTTGGTAGTAGAAGTCATTTGCTGTCTGAAGCATTGTCGTTACTACTGAAGTAAGACGTGTTAAATTTGATCAGATTTTGGATGTGTGCTGCAGGAACTATATGTGTGGAGAGCAAAGGGGGCATAATGTATTGATTAAATTACACACGAATTTCCAACACACTTGACTCACTGCTCATCCCATTAGGTTCATTTACTTACCTGAATGAGTTGAAAAATCAGAACTCAAGCTAAACATTTGTGTTACAGTTACAGATCAGTATGAAGATTCCTTGTTGATGTATGCCAACGACAGAGTGGTGGAGGTTGATTCATTTTGATGGCAAAGTGATTATGACTGTCTGCAGCAACCTAGGGATACAACTGAGGAATAAAAAGGAGGTCACATGGAGAAAAGTGAGTGAGGAGGTTGGACTATGTGGTCAGCTGTTAAAACACAACAGATCCTCATGATGTAGTTCACCTCAACCATGTCTGATATAAATAGACTGATATGCTAGAAACTCTTCCTCTCTTCCATTAGCGAGTCATTCCCGCTAATTAAGTTTATGAACATCATTTATTCAAGTGGTCCAACATGAGTGAATTACACTGGCTAATAATTTTATTCCTATCTAATAAACAGTGAACACAATATTAGACTTGTGCTGGCTAATCTGTCAGACATTTATTATATTTTATTATTTTTTATACGTTTTTTTATCTTTACTTTTTTTTACATTGTAAGAACTGTAAAAACAAGGAAACATATTTTTTGTGGGGTTTTTTTCTAATTCAAACCAAACACAAGAAAGCAGTTTCTTGCAGTTTCTCTGTTTTCTTGTGTCTTGGTTTAACATAAAAAAAAAAAAAAAAGATCAACCAATATAATTAAAAACAAAACAAAACAGTTGTATCTTTCTGTGTCAGTTTGATGCATTTGATTTACGATGAGTAATGGAAAAAGGCAGAGTGACAGTCACATGACATGGAGGTCAAAGTAAAATTTTCAAAATAAGGGTGCTAGCAACAGAATGAAACCAAAAAGTGAACAGGAAGAAAATTACTTTTGTCTCCTTTGCTGTGGTAAAAATTGGACCAATGGGAACAAACAAACAAACAAACAAACAAACAAACAAACACACAAACAATCAAACAAAAAACTGCTGTTTTTTTTTCTGTATTTCAATCATGTCTGGTATAAAATCACACATTTACCCCCTTATATTTAAACAACATCCAAATTTGACAGTATTGGGTTTTGTCTGGTTTTCTTTTGTAGAAGTTTACCTACATTTGCACCTTTTGTCATCATAAACTTAGTCAGTATCTGCACTGCCTGCTAATCCCAAAGGATACACGCTAAGCCATTAATGTATTTGACACAGCAGAAAAGAGTAGAGGTGTAATAGGTAACAATCACATAAAATAAATGTGTCTCTTGATGTTCATTGGCTATGGAAAGCAATGATTGTAGGACATATGTCTTCAGAATGAAATCACTCAATAATTTAAATCGAATGATCTCAAAAGATGAAGCTTCAATAGCTGAGATACATTACCATAGGTCATAACCCTCGTGAATAACGATTGATCAGAGGTAATTAGCATTATCTAAGCACAATATTCAGCTTGAATAAACCAGGGTGAAGCTGGCTGTAAGCTGCTAACACTGTACCAATTTTCCCTCTCTTTAAAATGTCCCTCTTTCTCATCTCCTGTCTGCCCTTATTATCAGGACTCCAAGATAAAACGCATTATTTTGTTCAGGGGTGGCCAAGGTTAATTGTACAGTGTGCTGTGTGCGTAAGAGTGCGTGCGTGAGAGTGCGTGCGTGCGTGTGTGCGCACCCATGTGCGTGTGTGCGTGTTCATTTCTATTCAGCAGTGTAGCTGTGGGCAGCAACACCAGAGCTCTTTTACATTCAGTGAGAAGCAGTTCTTTACAGGCTGCTTTATTTAAAGTCAGTCTGTCTCTGATCTCTGTCTTTATTTATCACAGCTGTATTAGACTCATGGCCACAGCACAACCAGCACAACCCTCAAGTACAGCAACAGGACTCACAAAAACAACATCAAACACACAACTACTACTACAAAAAAAGAATGCTTTCCTGCTAATTCATATGTTTGCTTTATATTAACATAGACAACACACTTAAATTTTCTCCAGTAAGAAGCTAAAATACTGATATCTTGGGCTGCTGATATATATTGTGCTACAAATCACTTGAGTTTCATTTTTTTAAGACGTTTGTTTTCATCTGGATTGAGGCTGAATTGTGACCCAGCTCTGTACCACAGACTAGTGATATCAACCACACCTGAGATAACTATAAAGCTGCTTTAAGGAAGGCATTTGTGATGGGCTTGGCAGTACCTCTTTGCTAATTCTGTCATGAGCTGTATTTTGAAATTAAAAATACCCATTTTGCCCTTTTTTTGGTCCAATAAAAACTTTTATATAGTTTGTTTACAGCTCTTGTGATGGGCTTTTTTTGGCTATGACTCAATAAAGTTCAAGGAACGTGTCAAATGTGGCATTAATTATTGCTAAAATGTTGTGCTCTGATCGTAGTAGTAAAGCCTGGTCACATTTGTGCATTATTGCACAAATGTGCAATTCACAAAAATGGTATAATCATCCAGTTGAACATCATTCAACTTCTCTTCATCCAATGTCAACTGGGAAGCTAACCACTGTGGAGAGTTCCTTTTATTATTTTTAGTGTTTTAAGTGGATAACTGCACCAGGATCCACAACTATTGTGACCGTTTTAATGATTTCCTTCTGATTTACACTACAATGTACTGCAGGAACAGCCACTGACGTCTCAAACCTTCTTTATTGGCAGCCTCCATCATCACTGTGCTCCCATCCTTACACCAGCTCTGGCACCTGAATAAAGATTTCCTATCATAGAAGCACAAGCACCAGCGCCATGCTCTTAAAATGTGACAAATGGGATGAGAGAAATCAAATGTGACTAATGTGAATGGAAACAGAGAAAATCAATTGTCTCCTGAACAAATGGATGAGCTATTAAAATGATAGTGTGCTACAGGAATATATTATCCTCAGCAGCTGCCAGCAGAGGCAACAGCAGCTTAGATTCCAAGTCTGCTTGGCCCAAGAAAGCACAGGGAGCTCCTGCTAGGCAATTATATCCCCACTCTGCAGAAGCAGAACATGTGATTTATCTGCCTACTCTGATGCTAATAGCTCTTTCACATTATCACTGAAACAAGCATAAAACACTCGTTTCTACCAAAAGAGAATGAAGTATTTTCTTTTAAGTGGATTTGTGGACCATAAATGCATACTTTGCCAGACTTAATTTGTTTGTTTGTAATTCAACGTAGATTCTTCAATGTTGCAAAAGACTGGCTTTGAAGCGGACTACAATTTTTCAACTTGAATAATGCAAAAGCTTTTGACTGGTGCTCAAAGATAATCTTTGGAGTTATGGACCTGGCTTTGAACTGCTCAAAATCAAGATTTATAACTTGTTTGAGAGCGACATTAGGAATAAAGAATTAATTACTGCTTAGATGCTAAAGGGACAAGATATGAAACATTAACAAAAGGCTTTCATGAAACAATTCAGGCTCACTGAAGTTAGATAAACAGTCCTTCATCCTTCTCTGCGGGGTACAGAGAGACTTCTGAAGAGAGAATTCACTCATCAGATAAAGACAGTTGCAGGACTTCAAATGCAGCCTGCTAACACTTCAAAACAATCACAGCATCTTTGCAGGCATCAGAAAGGTTACACAGGATGGGAATAATACAGATTTACTTGTTTTTTGAAGTTTCTGATCTTCTTTTTGGAGTGATTCCACACAAAAAAAAAAGATGAAGATGATCATATTCATATTAAAACCTATTAGCCTGAAGAAAATGTCAAGGGGGGAGCCATCAGCCTGAATCTGCATGATATAGATGGGAAAGTAACCTTCTAAAAATGACGAGTTTAGAGGAGTCTGGGATGCGGATCCATTAAAGTTTTAATAAACTGCATCGCAAATGGCGCTGTGGCTGGCTGAGCCAAGTGACCGGTGTCCTTCATAAGAACTGAGATGTCACATTTGTCCTAGCGGTTTCATTTTTCTTTTCTTTTCCTTTCCTTTTCTTTCTTTTTTGTGTTCGTCTTGTGGGTGATACTCTACTTAATAAATGATGGGATTAAAAACAGAGAAAGAAAAACATGGCACTTTCAGTGTTTTAGGAACCTGAAATCTGCAGGTCTTTGGGGCTGTAATTTTAGGGGCCCTGGACTGAAAAGTTTAGAAAGCCCTGATGTGAAGTATTCACATTGTACGTCCCAACCAAAAGTGTCAGTTCTTAGATGTGTTGCCCCTGACTGTCTAAGGCCTTGTCCACACGTAGCCGAGTATCTGCTAAAACAATTATATATTTAATATGTTTTCGCCTGCCATTCTCACAAAATCGCAGAAGTATGTCATTAGAAACAATGCTTTTGGAATACTTTGCGTTTGCGTGTGGACATGGATAACCGGAGTTATAAATTCTCAAATGTTATTGTTCGTGACAACTAATCGATAAACATCGTATCGCGCCCTTGTTTATGTCAGGCAGTAAATGGCACAGATATATATATATACGTATATATATATATATATATATATATATATATATATATATATATATACAAAACCCAATTCCATGGAAGTTGGGAAATTGTGATAAACGTAAGTAAAAACAGAATACAATGATTTGCAAACCCTTTTCAACCCTTATTCAATTGAATACACTACAAAGACAAGATATTAAATGCTTAAACTCATAAACTTTATTTTTTTTGAAAACAATCATTAACTCAGAATTTCATGAAAGCAACACGTGCCAAAGTAGTTGGGACAGGGGCATGTTTACCACTGAGTTACATCTCCTTTCCTTTTATCAACACTGATTAAACGTTTGGGAACTGAGGAGACGAATTGTTGAAGCTTTGAAGGTAGAATTCTTTCCCATTCTTGCTTGAAGAACAGCTTCAGATGTTCAGCAGTCCGGGCTCGCCGTTGTCGTATTTTACGCTTCATAATGCGCCACACATTTTCAATGGGAGACAGGTCTGGACTGCAGGCAGGACAGTTGAGTACCCGTACTCTTTTACTACGAAGCCACACTGTTGTAATACATGCAGAATGTGGCTTGGCATTGTCTTGCTGAAATAAGCAGGAAGGGCGTCCATGAAAAAGACGTTGCTTGGATGGCAGCATATGTTGCTCCAAAACCTGTATGTACCTTTCAGCATTAATGTTGCCTTCACAGATGTGTAGGTTACCCATGCCTTGGGCACTAATGCACCCCCATACCATCACAGATGCTGGCTTTTGAACTTTGCGTCGATAACAGTCCAGACGGTGCTTTTCCTTTTTGGTCCGGAGGACACAACGTCCACTATTTCCAAAAACAACTTGAAATGTGGACTCGTCAGACCACAGAACACTTTTCACTTTGCATCAGTCCATCTTAGATGAGCTTGGACTCAGAGAAGCCAGCGGTGTTTCTGGATGTTGTTGATAAATGGCTTTCGCTTTGCATAGTAGAGTTTTAACTTGCACTTACAGATGTAGCGAGGAACTGTATTTACTGACAGTGGTTTTCTGAAGTGTTCCTAAGCCCATGCGGTGATGTCCTTTACACATTGATGTCAGTTTTTTACACAGTGCCGCCTGAGGGAGGTCAACGTCATTCAACGTTGGTTTCTGGCCGTGCTGCTTACGTTCAGTGATTTCTCCAGATTCTCTGAAACTTTTGATGATATTATGGACCGTAGATGTTGAAATCCCAAAATCCCTTGCAGTTGTACTTTAAGGAATGTTCTTAAACTGTTTGACTATTTGCTCAGGCAGTTGTTCACAAAGTGATGAACCTAGCCCCATCCTTGCTTGTGAATGACTGAGAATTTTTGGGGAAGCGGCTTTTATACCCAATCATGGCACCCAGCTGTTCCTAATTAGCCTGCTCACCTGTGGGATGTTCCAAATAGGTGTTTGATGAGCATTCCTCAAATTTCTCTGTATTTTTTGCCACATTTCCCAACTTCTTCGTCATGCGTTGCTGACATCTAATTCTAAGGTTAATGATTATTTGCAAAAAACAATAAAGTTTATGAGTTTGAACATTTAATATGTTTTCTTGAGATATATATGTATGTATATATATATATATATATATATATATATATATATATATATATATATATATATATATATATATATATATATATATATACAGTATATAGGGAACAGCAAAAGAGAAGGAGTGCTTTCCAGTCAGTTATTCTACACCAAATAACCTTCCTCCACCTTTCTCGTGTCTTTCTGTCTTTATACTTTAAACCAATGCTTAAAAGCTATTCCACCTCTTTGTCTGTCCACATGAACAAACTACACAGCGCTATGTTTCATGTTTGGGAAAGTGACGACAAGAAAGGGAAGCCTGCTCTGATTGGATAGAATGGGTTTAACTTTTATGGCAAATACTAACTACTCCAGGTATGGCATTCTTGTAACTGTGGTCAGTTGCACATTTATGCTGATTTGTGTGGATAGGATTTTATTTGAAAAAAAAAAAAAAAAAAAGATTTGTGTGTGTGACAGAAGGGGTTGGATATTCGTTTATAAAAATGCCCGGGTACATGTGGACAAGAACTGAGTCTGAAGACTGTATAAAACGGGGGCATTGTCTCTATAACATAGTGGTCTGGAGCTCAAGATACTGAGGGCAATTTGACTCAACACTCTTGTTGGCAAACCTTGCCCCACAGAAGTGTTGAGTCACTCTATCAGCTTCCCAAAGTGGATTAGTCTCTGTTTGTGGACTATAGAATTATACAAATGCACCTTTTTCAACCAATATTGTGATGGGTCTGAAATGAGATCTCTAAATGGCATTCACCTCGACACTGAAAGAGTGTTTTTAACCAGAAAGGTAATTTGGACATTTTGTTCACATGGTCAAGGTCTGACTCAGGGGTCTAAGGCACTAAGGCTTTTCTAAATTTAATGTCAAATTCATTTATATGAGCTGATGGCTGTTGAACTGGGGTTTGGTAGCTCTAGTCTCAATCCGTGCTTAATACTAATAAAGCATTTTGCCTTGAAAAGACATTAAATTCACAGGGGCAGATTTGGATTTAAACCATAGCTTGTCATCATCTAATTAGAAGTCTGACCCCTGGCTCTTGAAGTTTACATGTCAGTATGTTGTTGAGCAACACTAAACCAAAATTGGACCCTAAAAAGTTTTTAGAAATCCTTTGAACAAACTAGATCTTCTTGAGAGGGATAGCCCATTAAATGCCAGCAAACAAGGGTGCTGCACAAAATTAACTTCCCTGTACACACACATACTCTGATCTAAGGACCCTGACCTGCATTATTTATTTTATTCTTTTCTATCTTCATGGGCCCCTTTGTACACCATTATCACTTTTCTTTTAAGCCTACACCCCTGGCTGCCTCCACTGTTGTCTGTGTGGTGGAGTGAATACATTAGTGTTCGGATATTTTCTAGCTACAACATCATGAATTAGTTTACAGTTTCATCATTAAGGTATGTCAGCTGGCCTGCTCCAGCAGTTAAAAAAAGTACAATGCCACACAGATTTTTCCTTTTAGCTGGCAAAATCCTTAAACCTGGCACAACCATCTCAACGTCTTTCAACTCAACCAAGCCACACCACTCCTACCTGCACCAACCCTGCCTCACTGGATAAGGGCGGTGGCGTCGCATTCATCCACAAACAGACCTTGAAGACCACCCCCGTCCCCACCCCGTCTGTCCACTCATTTGAAAATATTTCCCACCCCTCTGGTCATTGTCACCATCTACCGCCCTCCAAAGCCCCACCCATCATTCCTCTCTGATTTGTCTGACTTTGTCACCCGCCTAAACACCATCTCATCCTCTGTCCTGCTGCCTGGAGACTTCAACTTTCACATCGACAAGATCTTCTCCACCCCTACACCCCGCACCCTCCGCTCCGCCGACGCCAACCTTCTCATAGTCCCCTCGACCAAGCACCGAACCTGGGGGGACAGAGCCTTCTCAGTCGCCGCCCCCACCCTCTGGAACTCACTCCCACTGGACCTCAGAAACTGCACCAACCTTACCAGATTCAAGACCCATCTCAAAACCCACCTTTTCCGCCTTGCCTTTCATCCTCCATAGTCCCCCCCCCATAATCCGTATGCCCCTATGTGACTGTTGCGTGTATCGATGTATGTTTTATTGCTCTTGCTTTTATCCATGTACAGCGTCTTTGTGTTCTTGAAAAGCACTTTACAAATAAAATGTATTATTATTATTATTATTTTCATTGACAGAAACACAGTTGACAGCAGATCAACTACTAAAGTAAAAAGAGGAAGGTTATACAGTGCTCTCCAGATATCACAAGAAGTTCAGAGAAAAGCTGAGGGGACATAAGGAAACACATTTGACATGACATTTGAATACATCATGATAACTTATTTAATTTAATCTAGTTCTCATCATACAGACCTGACCTGAAAACCTCCCAGTTTAATCCTTTGACACCTTGATTGGTCAGCTAACTAGTTGATCCTCATCCCTACTTGAGACATGAGCAGTTTTCAGAACTGGGCATCAGTCTCAAAACCACAGGGTGTCCCTTTCAACAGCTTGGGGTATCAATGAAGGTTTTTGACACCACATGCATAAGAGCTCACACTTTAACATGTATGGAAATACAGCAGCACACACACACACACACACACGCCTCCTGCTGCTGCTGGTGGGCCATGAGACTTGGCCTGCCGATAGACCAGGCCCAGAATTATGTATTTGGGCCATCTGCTGCTGAGACTGATATAGATATCACTCACTCTCACACACACACACACGCACACACACACACACACACACACACACACACACACACACACACACACACACACACACACACATTTACAATGAACACAGAAACAACTGAAAATGGCTTACAAATATTTTGCCTAAATACTTTAAGGGAGTCATGTCTTAAATATCGCTTGAATTAGATTGTTATTTTATAACAGATATGTAAGCCAAAGCCATCAAAAGTAGATTTGTTCTTTGTTTTATATGCAAGTGATAGTCAGTTTGAGGAGCTAAGAAGCTAATGTAAAGGGGGAGTGCAGGTAACAATATAGTTTATTGATGCAAGTCCGACAAAAGGAATGGTGTCCATTTTATATACATTATATGGATGTTACTTTTTGGTTACCAACCTTTGTCACAACAATTTCAAGACAAGCCGTTTTGAATAATCTGATTCCAGTTGAAGGCAGCATCATAAATGATGTTTGGATAAATTACCCTGAGATTATTGTCTGCTGAAAAATCACAGTTTTACTTTTATCACATTTATTGTGCACGAAATGATTGTTACCAGTGTTTTAATCTATTTTCAAGTTGAACATGAAAATGTTTAACCTGTATGTGGAGATCTAAATTTTATAGGATTGTTGATCTGTTTATTTAATTTTATTGATTTATTTATTTTATTTATTCATTCATTTGTTTGTTTGTTTGAGTATTTAACTGAAAGCAGTTTGAATTATCAGACACAACCCTCACTACCAAATGACATTGTAATTCCAAACAAGGGTAACCTGACAATGATTTATTTATCTCCATAATCATATCTTCATGCAACTGCAAATACCAGACATTGGGTATCAAAATTTACAATCTGAGTGATAAGTCTGTTTAATGTTGTGTGGCAAAATCCCAACAGGGGTTAGCTGTCCCGACTAACCATAATGCATCAGAAATTTGTTGATCCAATAAACATCTTTCAGTTGTTTTTCTTTTTTGAGGAGATACCCAACAAAGTTTGTGCTTTTACTTTCTACAAACCCATATTGGGATGATTATTTAATTCTATTGTATTTAATTTTTATTTTTTATTTTTTCATTCTATCTTATTATAAAGTGTGTGTGTGTGTGTGTGTGTGTGTGTGTGTGTGTGTGTGTGTGTGTGTGTGTGTGTGTGCTGTTGATCTGTAATATAATAAAATGGAGCAGCAGATGACAGCATTGACATTGCTGAAGGAAACACAGCACAGAAAAGGAAGTCTTGGCAGAAAATCCTTTTTGTAATCGGGTACACACCAGAGTTACAAAATAATTAGCATGTAGCTGCTATTGTCAGACAATGTTGGGTGATGAATTAGAGTTGTCCTTGATTAACTCACAAAAACATAATGTATTTTAATACTGTATATATCCACATAATGTGATCAAAGGAGCAGCAGAACCTTGGACTTTTCTGTAGTGAGTAAATCTTCTTTGACAGAGCTGAGTGGAGCACTGAAGCTTACTTTCAGTAATTAATGAAATTCTACATGTCCCTGGCACAGTAGCGCTAATGTACTGTAGCATAACCTCCATGTCTTTTAAAATGCTTAGCACATTAAGCTGGTGCACACAGGTGTCACTTTGTTTTTGTTACATGAAAGTTGTGACCAAAACACAATGAACCAGCTCTTCTTGAGAATATGAACAGAAGCATCCAACAGTGAGGCCTTTGTGATTACATATTTATGATATGTTAAGACTTGGGTTACAGTGAAATTTTAAAATAACAACTGAAAACTGACTGAAATCATAACACTGTTTGGCCTCTTAATGTGGGTTTCTGTCCCCAGAGTGGGTGGTATTCCGTTAAGCATTTGCTCAGTGTTGTGGTGCTTCTGTATTTTATTGAAGAAGTTGGCTGTTGTAGAAGTTTCCCTGAAATCAACTCACCTGTCACCCATTAGGTGTCACTTGAATTATAAACTATATCCTTTATCGCTAATGTACCTTTCAGTTTTTGCCACAGCTTAGATATTTTGTGTTAAAGAGTCAAGGTGACAGGTTTGGTCATATTAATTTTACCACTTACAGTTCAAAGTAAGCAGCTAGTTTGCTGCTTTTAGTCTCTAACCACATTGTGTCTGCAGCTCAGTACAACAGAACAAAGTTTGTTACTGAAAACAGCCTTTGTTGAAATTGTATAGACTTATTTTCCAAAAAGTCTGTTTCTTTTCAAAGTTATCACAAACAGCCACTCAGAAACTGGAAAACAGATAAATATGAATAAAATCATGTCACAATTGTTTCTCCATAAGTGTTTTAAATTTCAACTTAGACATTGAAGAAGTAAAACATCAACCCCCCTGTGTTATGACCCCATCTATTGTTAGTGGTAAAATTTTGAAAGAGCATTAGTGATATTTTTTCCCCTTTTACAATGAAAATGGCTTCGTTTTGTGGATGGTGTTGACTTTATATATGGAAGCATATCTTTTATTGAGATACCTTATCTTCCCCAGCTCAGGTATTGCTCAGAGCTGGATGGTGTATTAGTTTTTTGCCAAAAAGCAGAAATACCAGCCAGTCTGTTCTGAAAAGCTCTATATTGCTGAAATTGTGAGCCTGGTCCTCTCAAAGTCAGAACAATAAGGAGAGTAAACAAACCAGCAGAGGAGACTCAAATAAGGCCTGGATCAAATTGTATTGACGTCTTTCCTGCAATTAGACACAGGAGGATGGGGGAGTAACAGCTCCTGTGAGGAGAGAAGAGTGGGTTAGAAAAAGTTGTGCATACAGCTCCCAGTAAGCTTTAGTGAAAGAACAAGAAGAAATATAAAAAAGAGGAGGAACAGTTTGCAGGAACATAACCATTATCATGCTTAACGTGTGACAAATGGATTTCTCCAATTAGAGGTGATCTTTAACTTTTCATGTTAAAGAGACCATTTTTTCAAGGATGTCATGATGAAATCTTTAATTAAAATCCCTGAGTTATAAAAAAGGAGGTGATGGTTGTATTTCCCTAAATATAGAAATAGACACCCCCTCTCTTCACACACCAAATCTGCTTGTATACTGAAATCTATCTGTCTATCGATCTATATACATATGTATGTGTGTATATATATATGTATGTGTATAAACATATATATATACTGTATATATATATATATATATATATATATATATATATATATATATATATATATATATATATATATATACATAGTTGAAACCAGAAGTTAACATACACTGTGCAAAAAGACACATGACACTTTTTTCTGTGTCTGAAGATAAATCAGACTTAACCTCTCCTGTTTCACGTCTGTTAGGATTACCAAAATTATTTAACTTGGCTAAATGTCACAATAATAAGAGAGAGAATTCCTTAGAGAATTTTATAATACTTACTTTCAGGTCAAAAGTTTACATACACAAAAAGTACTTTATCTTTAAACAGCATGGGCAATCCCAGATGATGATGTCAAGGCTTTTGAAGTTTCTGATAGGTTAACTGACAACATGTGAGTTAATTGAAAGCACACCTGGGGATGTATTTTAAGGCTACACCTCAAACACTCTGCTCCTTGTTTGAAATCATCGTAAAGTAAAAAGAAAACAGCCAAGAAATCAGGGAGAGAATCGTGTAGCTCCACAAGTCTGGTTCATCCTTGGGTGCAATTTCCAGATACTTAAAGGTGCCATGTTAATCTGTGCAAACAATTATGCGCAAGTATGAATATCATGGGACTCTCCAGCCATCGCCCTGCTCAGGAAGGAGACGGGCTCTGTGTCCCAGAGATGAACGTGTTTTGATCCGACATGTGAAAATCAACCTCAGAACAAAAGCTAAAGACCTTGTGAAGATGATGGCTGACGCTGGTAAGAAAGTGTCATTATCCACAGTAAAACGAGTCCTGCACGGACATGAGCTGAAAGGCTACTCAGCAAGAAGGAAGCTATTACTCCTCAAGAAACATAGAAAAGCCATATTACAGTTTGCAAAAAGACACCAAGACAAGGACCTTAACTTCTGGAGACATGTCCTGTGGTCTGATGAAACTAGAGTGGAGCTGTTTGGCCATAATGACCACCATTACATTTGGGGGAAAAAGGGGGAAGCTTGTAGACCTGAAAACACCACCCCAACTGTTAAGTATGGGGGTGGCAGCATCAGGTTATGGGGCTGTTTTGCTGCAGCAAGAACTGGAGCTCTTCATAAAATAGATGGCATCATGAAGAAAGAACATTACCTGAAAATATTAAAGCAACACTTGAAGACATCATCCAGGAGGCCAAAACTCAGGCACAAATGGGTCTTCCAAATGGACAATGACCCTAAGCATACTGCTGAAACAATTAAAAAGTGGCTCGAGGACAACAAAGTCATTGTCTTGGAGTGGCCATCACAAAGCACTGATCTGAATCCCATAGAAAATTTGTGGGCAGATCTGAAAAGGCGTGTGCAAGCGAGGCGGCCGACAAATCAGACTCAATTACACCAGTTCTGTCAGAAGGGATGGGCCAGAATTGCAGTAGAGTACCGAAGGAGGCTTGTGGAAGGATACCCGAAACGTTTGACCCAAGTCATGCAGTTCAAAGGCAATGCTACTAAATACTAAGGAAATGTATGTAAACTTTATACCTTGAAGAAAGTAATTGAAAGTAATTCTCTAAAATATACTCTCTCTCGTTATTGTGGCATTAAAGAAAAAGAAATATTTTTGGGTGAGAGAAAAATTATATATATCTATATATATTTCTATCTCTCTCTCTCTCTCTCTCTCTCTCTATCTATCTATCTATCTATCTATCTATATACATATATGTGTGTGTGTGTGTGTGTGTGTGTGTATATATAACTTCTCCAGTGTGGGGGTTAGTGCCCCGATGACCACAGGCACCGTTGCCTTCACCTTCCAGGCTTTCTCTAGCTCCTCTTTGAGCCCTCTCCTGTTCCTTCTTTGTCTACTGTATACTGCACATTGTACGTACCATATATTTATTGTAGTATTTAGTGTTATCTTGTTTTACTTATTACTTTTTTCTCTCTCTTTATTTGTACTGCAGGTCTGAGAGGACTTTAATTTCATATATGCTGTATGCTGTCGTATAGTATATTTGACAAAAAAGCTGACTTTGACTTTGACTGACGTTGGTATCGCTTGGGATGGCGACATCTACCCCAATGTCTCTCCTCTGCTGTTTGTCTACGATTTCAGTGTCTGGTTGGTTGGCCATTACCATTTTGTTGATCTGTATCCAGAAGGCCTGCAGGATCTTGGCTCGGTCATTCTCCATCACCTTGGGAGGTGTTTCCCATTTTGCCCTCAGGGGTTCCAGTTCATATTCTGCACAGATGTTCCTGTACATTATACCGGCTACTTGGTTATGGTGTTCCATGTATGCTTTTCCTGCCAGCATCTTACATCCTGCTGTTAGGTGTTGGACTGTTTCAGGGCGCTCTTTGCCTGCACCTGGGATCTTGCCTGGTATGGTAGATCTGGGCCTCTATTGCTCTGGTGCTCAAGGCCTGTTCTTGTGCTGCCATGACTAGTGCCTCTGTGCTGTCCTTCAGTCCAGCCATCTCCAGCCATTGGTAGGATTTGCTCATACCGGCCACTTTAGCTATCTGTCGATGGTACATCCCATGCAGAGGTTTTTCCTCCCATGATGGTTCCTCCAGTTCCTCCTTACCTGTCAGTTTCCATGTCTAAGAACTCATTAAGTCTCTGTGGGCCATCTTCCTGACATAGTCATGGAGCCTGGATGTTTCATCTTGGATAGTGGCTCTGATGCTCACTAATCCTCTGCCCCCTGAGTGTATAGCCTCTGGATACTGGACTTGGGGTGGAACCCCCTGTGCATGGTGAGCAACTTCCGAGTTTTAACATCTGTGGCCTGAATTTCCTCCTTTGGCCAGTTTATTATTCCAGGAGGGTATCTGATCATTGGCAGGGCATAGCTGTTAATTGCCCGAACTTTGTTTCTGTCATTGAGCTGACTCTTTAGAACCTGCCTTACTCGCTTCAGGTACTTGGCTGTTGCTGCTTTCCTTGTGGCCTCTTCATGGTTGCCATTTGCCTGTGGTATGCCAAGGTATTTGTAGCTCTCCTCCACATCTGCTATTCTGCCCTCTGGGAGCGCAGTGCCCTCTATATGGTTTACCTTCCTTCTTTTTGTCACCATTCGGCCACACTTCTCCAGTCCAAATGACATTCTGATGTTACTGCTGTAGATCCTGGTGGTGTGGAACAGTTAGTCAATGTCTCGTTTTGCTGAGGGGATTCAAGCCCAACCCTATGCAGAACAGCAGTGGGGACAGAGTATATATATATATATATATATATATATACTGTATATATATACTGTATATAATAATGATAAACAAAACGTACTGAATGTCCTTCAATCAAACACTTGGCAAAAGTCTGGAGAAATAACAAAAAAATAATGCTCTCCAAATTAACATGGTTACCTTATCCACTGGATGTAGACCAGAGAAAAAAAGGGCTGTGTTTATACACCATTTTATGAAGTCAGATGATGCTTAACTAGCCATCTGCTACTTTCAGATTAATTAGTGCCAATTTAGCAGTGAAAAAAGACTGGGATTCATTTCTTTTGGGGGATTTTGGGGAACATGTTGAAGACATTTTTTTTTTATACAGAGAACAGCAAATGAAACAAAAGCTGTGAATCAGAGCTCAAAAACTCAAAAACTTTTATCAACTGAACTTCAAATTGTTATTGCATCACTGAATGCGTGACACTTTTTTCTTATTTCATGCAGGTTCGTAGTCGATTCTTTGAAAAACAAGGTCAAGTTACAGGTTCATTCTGATTTGTTCCAGGAAATAATGAGCACCTCTGCTATTGTTACAGATCTTTCTCCATCCTATCAGATGACAGCGAGGAAGCCAGAGCCAG
This sequence comes from Xyrichtys novacula, assembly GCA_962446985.1. Classification (NCBI taxonomy): domain Eukaryota; kingdom Metazoa; phylum Chordata; class Actinopteri; order Labriformes; family Labridae; genus Xyrichtys; species Xyrichtys novacula. The sequence goes on from OY660870.1 coordinate 6,257,999, forward strand.
GTACCTCTACAGGCAGTGGGTGGGACTTGGTTTGACGGATGTTCATCTATCCAATCACACAGTTCTGCTCAGCCTACCTGGTTCCACACCCAACACTATCACTGACAGATCCAGTCATCAGTGTTTCCTGCCGAATGGGACGCCATGTGACCAGCGAGGACCCAGTGACCTGTCCAAGCAACAGTTCTCCTATGCAGCCTACTCTGCTGTGGGGAGTGTGCAGGTACTGTACCAAAGTCTTTTTTGACCCCTGCAACACGATTATTGGCTTATGGAAGGATTGTGTAGACACTTTATTTGTCAACCAAATAGGGGGTCGGAAATTTTAAGATTTAAACCTTATGGACACGGAACAGTGAGCTCAAGTCATGTCCTTAAGAAAACTGTAATCTGAGAAAATCTTCATGTGTCTGTGCCAAAACTGAAAGGGCAATCTATTAGCAGCAAGAGTTTGCCTCATTAATTTCTGCTACAGCTTGTGTAGGTAAGACAAACTAGAGAACATTGCTCTCATTTATAGTTTCAAAGAGAGACCTTAAGATTATTGATCTTAGGAAATGCAAAGTCCAGGAAGGGTTTGGCTCCGTACCCAATGATGAAGAAGATAAAAAAGGCTTAGACCTTTGCGAAAAATTACATTTCATTGATGTGTCACTCAAGTCATAAGGTTTGAAGTTATTCTTGGACTACTGTGAAATGTTTGTTTATGTTTCTATAGCTAGACTTTTATATTTCAAATGTATATATTACCTTTTAGTCTAGATTACACATATCTTAGGAATTTAAGCCTATGGCACCAGGACTACTTTATTGAAGAGTTTAAAATGTCTGCTATGAACCTCATACTGTTTTGCAGATGTGGAACAAAATCAAAATCACTGAGATTACATGACTGAATACACCTTTAAAGAACTATTCATCCTCCATGTGGCAGAGCACAGAACTGAATCACACAGTAAAGGCCATTCATTTAACAAGGTAATTGGCAGAAACTAGAAAATTTGGGGGCTACTGCCAGAGTGTGTACATTATAATGAGATTCCTCAAAGATTTCAAATAATTAATACTAGTAGCATCATGATATTACATACAAGGAGCACACATACAACAAACAGTCCTTGTTCAAGTATTTACTTATTGAGCAAAAAAAAAAAAAAAAAAAAAAGAGCTGGAGCAGTAGATGTTTCATCATAACAGGTGACAAAGACTGACCATTCTATCTCATTGAGTAGAGTAGATTGTTGCAATGTGAATGAAATGTCTGAGTTTAAAACACGGACAGCTTCAGCAAGGCAGTGGTGTATGATCCACACATGATCCAGAAAAAAAGATCGAATGTATGATCTGTCTTTATCAAAATAGACCTGCATCAGGCCTCTTTTTGGGGGGTTTGATTTCCACTTAGTTGACATTTCCTTTGGACAGTCGTTTTGAACTGCCCGCAGTTCTGTCTTTTCTTCATAGTATGCCAATGTTTGATTTGAAGGCATGATTTTGTTAAAATGAGTGACTTTTTTTTTTTTTTTTTTTTTTAAATCACTTCTACTGTCTGTTTCCGTGATGGTGAAAGTCCCACAATGCCTGGTGCAGCTGCATCAGTGGAACATTAGGCACTTACAGCAATTATTGAAGTGTCTTCATTTCTCACAGTACTGCTTTGTGTTGATGGCTGCTCTTAAGGAATTTTATGCGAATGTCTTGACCCATTAAATTAGCATGACATACTCATGATTTACAACCTGACCATCTAACCAACCCTAGAAAATACTACTACTCGCACAAATTCCCAATCTGTAATAAAAGGTCATTAGACCTTACAGCTGCCTACTCCTATGAACATGGTGTTTCTGAAGGAATAAACTGTAATCTATAAAGATTTCTGAAAACAATTCATTTGAGATCCTGTCCAAAAGTGAGTTAAGATTTCTGGAAACTCTTTTTCCCCCTGTGTTTTAGCCTCCAAGTCACATGTAAACCAAATTTTATGTCCCTGATTTTGTTTTCCTTGCCTCCAAACAGGATGGATGACATGAGGGTTCACTCTGTGCATCAGTCTTAGCACCTGGGTTTGTTAGTTATATAGCAGAATACATGGAGTGAACCTTCTTGTCAGTCATCCAGTCACTTTGTCTCTGTGGTGGAGGTGGGGTTGCTCGTATACACAATACACTTGTTGTTGCTAGTAAAGTGAACCTTATGCAGAGCAACGCAAAGTATCATAGTAGAAATTAGGAGGAAAAAAGATGATTGTAGAGATGTCTCAGCCCCAGTGTGGGAATAGATAGATAGATAGATAGATAGATAGATAGATAGATAGATAGATAGATAAAGATTTTCGACCAAACATACCACACATTTTGACTGATTACTCAAAAAGTTATGGAATGCCCATCCTGAAACTTGCAGGGATGCTAGTGGACATGATAGTCTTTCTTTAGTGTGAATATGAAGAAAATTGAAGGACGCGCATTTTTTGCTATTTCCAATTTAAGTTTTTGGTCTTTTATAATTTTTTATTAAAAAAATGTTATGAACAAAAATGACACCTTTAAAATGACACCTGAATCAGCTCTCTAGGTGCCATACTTCCAGAGATATGAACACTTTTGTAACGCATGTCATGCTAACTAGCCAAAAATTCATTAGCCCCTATCTCACTAATTAGATGGTTTTGAAAAAAAATATTTGAGCTCTGACAGTTTCTCCTGAAGGCCAATCACTCCACCAAATTTCATCAAAATTTGTGACGTAAGTGGAGATTCTTGGTTGAATTGACATGGAATGACCCAGAGGCTTCCTACTGGCAGTCAGCACTCATTGAGGTGTTTGTTTAATAAAGTAAACACAAACAGATCAGCACAAAATGGTGTGCGCTCACAGAAAGAGTAGTTCACGACATTGCATAGAGTTGAGAAATGATAGCTTATTGCATTTGAAAGGTTGTAGTAGCATTATTATGATTTATTATCATTACATTAGTGGTTAATTTGGTCTTAAAATAATGTTGACAGCAATATCGTTTATCAGCAATAATTTGTGGTATAATATATGGTCCAGCAAAATTTGTTAGTGGCCCAGGCCTAGTTGTATGTTTACAAGGAAACCTAAGTGTTCTGTATTATCTTATCACTGTGGAAATAAATCCTGCTTGAGAGTTTTTAATCTGAAAATTCTGCATGCGGTTCAAGGAAAACTGTTCGTGTAGGTCACTTGAAACAGAGAGAAAAATTTGTCATAAAATATCTGTTAATGTGTGGATGTAGCCTGAAAGATAGACCACCTGAGTAATTTATAACTTTATAAAAATTTACAGCTTCTGTTAAAAACATGCTTTTAATGCAGTTTTAAAATGCACCTTGTATGAATGTATATGTATGTATAAATCTATCTATCTATCTATCTATCTATCTATCTATCTATCTATCTATCTATCTATCTATCTATAAGTATTCATACCACTTCACTTTTTCCACATTTTGTTATGTTACAGCCTTATTCCAAAATGGATTAAATTCCTTTTTTCCCTCAAAAATTCTACACAAAATACCCCATAATGACAAAGCGAAAACCTTTTTTTTTAGAACATTTTGCAAATTCATTAAAAATAAGACACTCAAATGTTGCATATGCATAAGTATTCACACCCTTTGGTATAAAACTCAAAATTGAGCTCAGGTGCATCCTGTTTCCACTGATCAGCCTTGAAATGTTCCTCCAACTTGATTGCAGTCCACCTGTGGCAAATTCAGCTGATTGGACATGATTTGGAAAGCCACACCTGTCTATATAAGATCCCACAGCTGACAGAGCATGTCAGAGCACAAACCAAGCCATGAAGTCAAAAGAATTGTCTGTAGACCTCTGAAACCGGGTTGTATCAGCGTACAGATCTGGGGAAGGTTACAGAAAAATATCTGCTGCATTGAAGATCCCAAAAAGCACAGTGGTCTTCATTATTAAGAAATGGAAGACGTTTGGAACCACCAAGACTCTTCCTAGAGCTGGCCGCCCAGCCAAAATGAACAAGCAGGGGGGAGAAGGGCCTTGGTCAGGGAGGTGACCAAGAACCCAATGGTCACTCTGACAGAGCTCCAGTGTTCCTCTGAGGAGATGGGAGAACCCTACAGAAGGACCACCATCTCTGCAGCACTCCACCAGTCAGGCATTTATGGTAGAGTGGCCAGACAGAAGCCACTCCTCAGTAAAAAGCACATGACAGCCCGCTTGGACTTTGCTAGAAGGCACCCGAAGGACTCACAGACCAGGAAAAACAAAATTCTCTGGTCTGATGAAACGAAGATCGAACTCTTTGGCCTGAATGCCAAGCATTATATCTGGAGGAAACCAGGCACTGCTCACCACCTTGCCAATACCATCCCTACAGGGAAGCATGGTGGTGGCAGCATCATGTTGTTGGGATGTTTTTCAACGGCAGGAACTGGGAGACTTGTCAGGATGGAGGGAAAAATGAATGCAGCTAAGTACATCGAAACCCTTGATGAATACCTGCTCCAGAGTGCTCGAGACCTTTGACTGGGGCGACGCTTCATCTTCCAGCATGACAATGACCCTAAGTACATGGCCAAGAAGACAAAGGAGTGGCTTCAGGACAAGTCTCTGAATGTCCTTGAGTGGCCCAGCCAGAGCCCAGACTTGAACCCGATTGAACATCTTTGGAAAGACCTGAAAGCAGCTGTGCACCGACGCTGCCCATCCAACCTCACTGAGCTTGAGAGGATGTGCAAGGAAGAATGGGAAAAACTCCCCAAATCCAGGTGTGCCAAGCTGGAAGCTGTAATCACTGCCAAAGGTGCTTCGACCAAGTATTGGGTAAAGGGTGTGAATACTTACGTATATGCAACATTTGAGTGTTCTCATTTTTAATAAATTTGCAAAATGTTCTAAAAAAAAGTTTTTCACTTTGTCATTATGGGGTATTTTGTGTAGAATTTTTGACGGAAAAGGGGAATTTAATCCATTTTGAAATAAGGCTGTAACATAAAATGTGGAAAAAGTGAAGTGGTATGAATACTTTCCGGATGCACTGTATATATACACTACAGGCCAAAAGTTTGGAAGCAAGGCCCTTACAGGCCGATTAGATATACATTGATGTTAACAGACCATTGCTAAATATATGTCAGCAAAAGATAAGGGCTTAGTTTTAGGGTTGAAAACATTTGCAAGAGTCACAACTTCAGTGCAAAAGGAAAAAAAAACAAATCACAGTCGGATTATTCACTTCAACTTTTTGGCTTTTGAGAGTCTGCATACAAAAATCCTAATAAATCTCAACTGCGTTCCAACTACCGCAAAAATGGCTAGAAAGAAGCAACTGAGTAAAGAAACAAAAGTACTGATTTGTACATTGAGGAAAGAAGGATACACGGAAAGAGAAATTGCAAAACGCCTAAAGGTGTTTAACAAAGGAGTCCACTACACTCTGAAGAGACTAGAGGAACCTGGAAGTTATGATGACAGAAAAAGACCTGGACAAAAGAGAGTTACTACAAAAGCAGAGGATAAACATATCATTGTCACCAGTAAGTGAGACTGGCAAAAGCCAGCACCAAAAATAAGGGAGGAAATCAACATGACAAGGTCAAAACCCATATCTCTGACAACCGTGAAATGACATTTGAGAAAGGCTGGTCTGAAGGGTTGTGTATCTGCAAAAAAACACTACTTCATCCACAGAACAAGAAAAAGAGCTATATGAGTGGGCAAAAGCTAAAAAAAAATTGGACTTATGATGAGTAGAAACAAGTTTGAACTGTTTGGTTCAAAATGCAGAGTCTATGTCTGCAGACAAACTGGTGAACGTCTGAGAGCACCATGTGTTACACCCACAATTTAGCATGGAGGTGGTAGTTCCATGGTATGGGGATGTTTTGCAGGTGATGGAGTAGGAGATTTGTTTAAAGTTAAGGGTATCATGAAGAAGGAACAGTACCACTCCATCCTCCAGCACCATGCTGTTCCATCTGGACTCAGACTTGTGGCTCATAAGTTTGTTTTGCAGCAAGACAATGACCCTAAGCACTCTGCCAAGCTCTGTCAGGTTTACCTAGACAAAAAAAAGAAGAGGAAGGTGTTCTTCAAATGATGGTTTGGCCCCCTCAGTCTCCAGACCTTTCTCAATTGAGCTTGTGCGGGATGAATTGGATCGATCGGTCAGAAAAAATCTCACGAATCAGCAGTCTCTTTTTAATTAACTAAAGAAAGCTTGGAATGCAATCCCTGAAACATACCTTAAAATTTGTGGAACGAATGCCTGGTACATGCCAAGCTGTTGTTAAAGCCAGAGGAGGTTACTTTAAAGAAAGCAAAGTCTAAGCAACAATAATTCAAATACCCAATAATTATAGTCAAAATGTCTTCTGATTAGTTACAAGTTACTCTTTACACAATAGTCATGTTTATTGTGTTGCAAATTATATATATGAAACTATGATCTTTTTTTGTACAAATCTGATCTTGCTTCCAAACTTTTGGCCTGTAGTGTGTATGTGTACACACACACACACACACACATATATATACATATATATATATATATATATATATATATATATATATATATATATATATATACAGTTGTGGTCAAAACATAATGTCATGGCTCTCTTCAGTTTCCAGTTATTTCTACAACTCTGATTTTTCTCTGATAGAGTGATTGGAAAAGATACGTCTCTGACACAAAAAACATTCATGAAGTTTAGTTCTTTTATGACTTTATTATGGGTTAACAGAAAAATTGACAAAATGTTGGGTCAAAAATATACATCCAGCAACATGAATTTGCAATTTTGGTGACTTAGAAAGTTGTGTCAATGAAATGGGCTTCAAAGCATGGCCTCTTAACTTCTTGTGAGTGGTTATGAGTGACTACAGCTGGTGACTTCTCTGAGGCCATTTAAATAGGGCTTATTGGATACAAACGCTACAATGGGAAAGTCAAAGGAGCTCAGCATGGACCTGAAAAAGCAAATCATTGACCGGAACAAGTCAGGAAAGTCACTTGAGTAATTTCAAAGCAGCTGCATGTCCCAGGAGCAACAGTGCAAACAATTGTTTGTAAGTATAAAGTGCATGGCACTGTTTTGTCACTGCCACATTCAGGAAGAAAACGCAAACTATCACCTGCTGCTAAGAGAAAATTGGTCAGGAGGGTGAAGAGTCAACCGAGAACCACCAAAAAGCAGATCTGCCAAGAATTAGAAGCTGCTGAAACACAAGTGTCAGTGTCCACAGTCGAGCGTGTTTTGCATATCCATGGACAGAGAAACTGCCGTGTGAGAAGGAAGCCCTTGCTCCAAAAGCGGCGTCTTAAGGCTCGACTGAAGTTTGCTGCTGATCACATGGACAGAGATAAGACCTTCTGGAGGAAAGTTGTGTGGTCAGACGAAACAAAAATCGAGCTGTTTGGCCACAATGCTCAGCAATATGTTTGGAGGAGAAAAGGTGAGGCCTTTAACCCCAAGAGCACCATGCCTACCGTCAAGCACACTGGAGGTATTATTATGCTGTGGGGCTGTTTGCTGCCAATGGAACTGGTGCTTTACAGAGACTAAATGGGATAATGAAGAAGGAGGACTACCTTCAAATTCTTCAAGACAACCTAAAATCATCAGCCCGAGGGTTGGGTGTTCCAACAGGACAATGACCCCAAACACACATCAAAAGTGGTAATGGAATGGCTAAATCAGGCTAGAATTAGGGTTTTAGAATGGCCTTCCCAAAGTCTTGACTTAAACCCCATTGAGAACATGTGGACAATGCTGAAGAAACAAGTCCATGCCAGAAAGCCATCAAATTTAACTGAACTGCACCAATTCTGTCAAGAATTTGCCAGAAGCTTGTGGATGGCTACCAAAAGCGCCTAATTGAAATGAAAATGTCCAAGGGATATGTAACCAATTATTAGCACTGCTGTATGTATATTTTTGACCCAGCAGATTTGATTACTTTTTCTGTTAACCCATAATAAAGTCATAAAAGAACCAAACTTCATGAATGTTTTTTGTGACAAAGAAGTATCTGTTCCAATCACTCTATCAGAGAAAAATCTGAGTTGTAGAAATAACTGGAAATTCAAGAGAGCCATGACATTATGTTCTATATATACAGTATATATATATATATATATATATATAAATTGCATTCAGCAACCATGTATGCATGCCAGTTTAACATTAAAGTGCACATTTGTTACATTTAAAGTAGTCCTATTCAAAGGCTTTATTAGTATATATATAAAGAGAGAAAAGGAAATTCTTTTGAAGCAAAAAGAGAAATTCATTTTCCTCAGACTCCTCAGGCAATGTCTCATAAATACGAGGCAGTTCACACACATTATATATATACACACAGCATACAGCACAGACTCTCTGATTAAAGGAAAAAAGATAAAAAGCATAAAAATCTTCAACATGGTAATTGTGTCATGCACATGCACTGCAATCTCTCTCCTCCATTCTCCAGTAGTGTGAAGGTTAATGTAAGTCATTATGCACATAGTCTGCTTTTGCTAGCCCGCAGATACACATACAAGCACACACACACACACACACACACACACACACACACACACACACACACACACACACACTCAGAAATTCACTATTTTTAGAAGGTTTTACTTTTCTGTATCCCGGGAACAGAAAAAAGGGGTTGAAGGAGACGCTTGTTATTCCCTTGAGCCTCTGCCGGCCTGAGGGCAGATGAAAAGTTGGAGTGAATCTCTGAATACAAAGTTTTCCTCCCATTTTCTAGCCCGCCCTTGTTCTCCTTTCCCAGCTTTGCTCGATCCATCCAGCTGTCCACTCATTGGAGTCTACCATAAGGAGGGTCATAGTCATCCATCACCACATTATTTCTAAGCTCAGTTCCTGCACACTATCTTGAATTAGCGCCAGTTTGTGGGATCCAAACACGGCTTTCAGACAATCAAATATGGCATTTGTGATGGATGGGTGGGAACTCTGAGAAAATATACCAGGCTAATAAGTCCTGTTGCTGGTGCCTCTGGTTCACTGGTTCTGCTGGCATTATGCTGACACAGACACCCATACACCCACATACACTAACACTGAAGCTGTGACTGTGTTTCACTCTTGTGCGTTTTGCTGTTTTTGAAGTCCAGGTTTTTCGGTGGCAGAGACCTGTGGTGTTTCTTTTGTTTAAATAGTTGGCAGTGAATTTTGGCCTTTGAATAACTTCATGCTCGCCCTTAGTTGTTTCATCTTTTTGTTATTAGTTTTTGATTGAAAATAAATTACTCACTTATTCTGATTTCCTGTTTCCTACACTTCATTTCGTCTCCCCTGCCCGGTTGTAATTTATTGTTACTCCCCATCTTCCCCTAACCATTTTTTCGGGTCATAACACTGGGTCAGCCCACCGTGGAGTTTAAGACAAACGTGGAGCAGCAAGACTACTGAGGTTAGTGACACAGAGCTGCTCTGCCTGTCCGTCTCCAATGTGGAGGAGCTTCTCACTCTGTAGCTGCTGCACAACACAATGGGCTCTATTTTGTGCCTCGCCGGCAACGCGGCGCATGCGCGGTGTAAGTCAGGTCCGCCGCGCCGACAAGGCATTCCCAAGTACAATTTGGTATTTTGGTGAGCGGCGCAGCCCGGCGTAAGTATCCCCCCTCCCTAACTCAGCTCCTCCCAGTGGCGTAAGTCGTAGGGAGGAAGGAGAGAGGGCGTTTAACACAGCCGAGACCTGTTTTCACCAATCACATAAGCTCGTCTCCTCACCGTATTACAATTACAAAGTATTACAAAGTAGTCATAGAGATCAAGAGGTGCCTGAAGACAGTAATGCCACACGATGGCCACATAAGGCAGCTCCTCAACAAGTGCCACTGTAAGCGCTGCAGAGAGCATCCTGCACACTGTCTCATATAAGCACAGATGGATTTGGTGTGTGTAATGTTGGACCCACTAGTAAGACAAACACGGTTTTCCACAAATAAAGACACTCAGATAAAGTTGCACATATTCAAACCTCACGTGAAAAAGGTGGGTTGTGCGCGCAGATCACAACATAAATTCCAATAATGGCATCAAAATTGGAACCATCTGTGCGTGCGCTCCGTGGCCTGGCTCTTTCTGTCATAGATGTTGGCATATAAAATAAATTTGGCTCACAAAACTGAATATCATAATATTTGTATGTAGGCATAAAGTAAATAACTCATCCGATCACTGAAACAAATCATCTGTTCAGCCACCGCAGCAGCAGCTGCAGCAGGACGGGGAGAGGACACAGAGACATGTCCAGGTCGATCTGCGCAAGAAATAAGGGGAAGAGGGAGATAGAAACGGAGGGAGACGAATTACATATCTTATTAACTTCATCATGTGTATCTATTTACTGGATATATAATTTAATTGAATGCGTTTTCAGCTGTGTTAATTCGGTCAGGTTGTGTGTCCAAACGCGTTCCAAACGCGCTCAACAGGTCAGATATAGATCAGAATATATCAATATAGATCTAAATGTACGTGCTGACTCAAATTATTTGTTGTTGATGATTATTTATTGCACTGAAATGTTTATGACACTGTGGAAACCTGCCGGTGAGGCATCGGTGACGTATGCCGATACACCGCAGGTCTACCAAAATACCACTAGACCAGCTGCGCTCCACCTGTGCTGAAAGCTGATCAGGTTTGAATCGGCGAGCTTTCAGCGCACTTTACACGCTGGTGGCGAACACGAAAATTTCACTGCGCCAGCTGATTCTGTCGACACCCCCCCCTGCCACGCCACCACGCCCAGCTTGGCGGACCTCAGTGCGCCTCAGTCCATGAAAATACCAAACTGGCTGTACACCAGGCTCTGCCAGACGAAAATACAACTGCGGGGGGTCTGCCACCGTCCGCCACCTCCCCGGTGAACACAAAAATAGAGCCCAATGTCTGCATGACAGTCCTGCTGCAAGACATTGTCACCATTTGTGTAGTGACAGTAATATGCATGTTTTCAGTGCAAAATAAAGAGAGAGTGTCCTCTCTGGTCTGAGTGGTCTTGACCCAATCACTAGCTCCCTTTTTCCCTATTTAGAAATAGCTTATCTTCACACAGATGGGCTCATTCGCTGTTGCAGGTAACAGGGAGACATCAGCAGAAACAAGAGATTTTTTTTCAAATCTAGTAAAAAGTTCCTTACAGGAAGTTTAAGAAAAATTCACAATTATCTGATTAATTGACTAATCGTTTCAATAGTCGGTGACGAGTCAACTATTAAGATAGTTGTTACTTGCAGCCCTAATGTGTGCACATAATAGGACACTGACTCTGGTTAACTTTGTCCTCTATGAACAAACATTAAACATGAAAAGTTAGAAAAAAATACTGAGTATGTTCAAACTTAAATTGACATTTAAATTATACTCAGTGCTCCGGGACCTCTTTGATCGGATCTGAGACCTATTTCAGTCGCTCCGGCACCTGTTTGATCTGTTCCGGGACCTTCCCTATCAATAAATAAACTGTGTTTTTATCTATGTTTTCTCTGTGTTTTATTTCTCTCTGAAGTGACGCCTGTTGGCTTATTTCTTATGCATTTTACTCAGAAATGAGGTAAAACAGGGGGAAAAAAGTGATTTATGCCGTCACGTGTCACAACGCAATGCGTATTGGGATGGTTTTGTTGCCGCACTGGCACTGCGCGCAAATAGGTTAACAACACTAAACAGCCAGGTGACTAACAACACGCAAACTACTGTTACTGTTAGCCTACTGCTAAAATGTCAAAGAGACAAACAAAACTGTCAACTTTTTTTAAACCAGTCGGTCAGCCAGACCCCAAACTGGCCAAAGTTGTTTCGGAGGCAGATGCCGGCTCCCTAGATACCCAGGGTGGTGACAGCATAATAGCCGCTGCAGATGTGGTCTGCGCTGTCAGCAGACGCACGGATGAGAAGGAGGGAGCAGTGATGTCAGTTCACGAGGAACGTGTAGAGGATGATATTGATAACCAGGACAAATCAGAGAGTTACAGTAACGATGAAGGAGGTGAGGAGGAGGAGGAGGACATGGCTGCGGGTGAAGGGGAGACCCAGACTGTATGGGGTGTGTGGACTAAAGCATTAAGAAATTAAGGTGAAAAATAACAATAAAAACGTGTCAAAAATCCAAGAAAAAAAGCATAATTTTACAGCGCGTGAGCGCTCCAGAGGGGGACCCGGCACCTCCTGGAGGACAAATTAAGCACTGCTTATACTGTATATACAAGGCAGTTGGGCAAGAGTGCAATGATGGAGAGTGCATTGGAGGGAAGAGTGGTTGTGAAAAAAAAATCTACTTGTCATTATATTACAGGTGGGTTATGAGGTAAATATATATTTTGTTTTAACAGTATTAACATTGAAAATAAATACTGAATAACGGTATGTAGAGGTATGTATCAGATGAGAGGAATGTTTATTGATAAACTGTTGAACAGTCATGATGTCACAGTGGTCCTCCTGCAGCTCTGTAAATGTTAGTTCATCAAACCAAACTGTCTTTGTGTCTGACAAAAAGTACACAAGAGCGTAGTACTGAGGGCATTCTGTCATGGCGCCAGTGTGGTATGTATTGTATCCTCTCTTCTCCTTTGAATTATTGCTGTATGATCACTCTCTAATATGCTCAGTGTTGCTTCAGTTTTTGCTATAAAACAATAAGAGAACTTAGCAGGGACACCAAGTGAGGATATGACGAGCATGGAAACTTACACTGTGGTGGAGCACAGCCCATTGCAACACAGACACTCCAGTACAAGTATATAGTACATAGTAAGTTCAAGTCTATAGTGCTCTGGATGGTGCCGCAAAGCTGAAGATAGAAAGGGTGTAAACTAAGCTTTAATGAGGAGGTGAAGTAATATGTGCCATCATCTGCTGAGTCACCAGTGTGTAAAAATCCTTGTTAGAAGTCCCAGTTTCAGTCCTGACTGATTCACTATAAAAAAGTTTGTTTAAAGCTGGCTTGGGAGAAAATGTTTTCATCATTACATATTCAACCCTTATAGCATAGTAAGTGAATAGGATTTCAACCAACATCAGTTAATCTTGATGATTAGAATATCTTCATCTTGTGCTCAACCATCTGTAAATATTTGGAGATGTTGCCACTTGGGTTGGATCTCCACTGATACAAAACGTGTTTTGTTCTGATTAATCAAAAACGTTTGGCTTTATGGAACAAGCTGGCATCCCAAGTGTTTTATATAGACACCTACTTTTTTGTTTCTTTGTTGGGTTTTTTTTGTTGGGTTTTTTTTCAGTGACATTATTCTCTTTATACCCCAACTTCATTTTTCATTAAAGTTGGTGCATTAATAATGATATTTTTTTTATGTTTCTTTGAGGCCCCCCAAAACAAAATTGACCTCAGAAAGCAAAATCAGGAAATATTATTTTAATCCAAAGTGTTATGACCTGAGGCAGTGAATAAAATCCTGTTTCAAGAATTTTACTGACATAACCTACTGTTAATGCAAAAGGACAAATTCAATTCACTTCACATCCGGCCAGATGGAAATGACAAAGTCAAAGGCAATCTAGGGTAAAGGCACAGTGAGGATTTTTACATGACTCAACATCACAGCTCCCCAAAACTCACTAATGCTTTATAAATGCTCACTTTTAAGCTCTCCAAGGATAGGCTGTGTGGAAAATCCTCTGACTAATTCAACACTGCTACTTGTCCTTACCTCTCCTCTCTTTCCTCCCCTTATCCCTTTTTCACTGTCATCCCTTCACTTCTCCGGTCTTTTCAATTCATTTCCATCTTTGTCCAGTGCACTTGTGAAGGACGATTTTAAAAGTTTAGTTAAAAATATAGCCATTGCCTGGAGTGGCTGAAGCTCTTTGAATAAGTATGTCTGCAGTATGCTTTTGAACAAGTTACCCTGTCATGCTTGAGCATCAAATAATCGCACTCTCTGATAACTTGGCAAATACTCAGTGTGCTGTGCAGGAGAGGAAAGCTGGTCAGACCTTGAACGGGCTACACATATTTTCATAAAATGGGCCCACATACTGATTGTCACTCACTTCCTCATTTATGAGTTAAGGTAAATACTCCCTCTATCATTCAACATAAGTCGGACTGATATGAAAAGCAATGCACTCCCAACAGGTCTCGCTTGCTGTATCCCAACATGTTCACATTCCCAAATGGGCAAATACAGATGCATTTCATGGACCCTATCTTGTCAAACACAAAAGATACTTTTTTCAAAGGGTCAGAAAAGGTCCAAAGTAAAAAAAAATCATTCAGGGGAGGATTGGGTGGCCAAAACCTCAGCTCTGTGTAGGCCAAGAGAGTAACTTCCTTTTGGATTGTGAGGGCAAATGGTAAATGCTGAAATCGATATTTACTTTCTTTTAAAAAGTTGGAACACACTCATTTGTTGCCAGCAACATTTTTTTTTTCCATTTATGGAAATAAAATTTCCAAGGTAAGATCATTCACTCACAATGAATTATATGTCATATTAGATGTGTTTGAAGATTATAGTAACACTTTTAGTCAATAAACACCAATAACAATATTATATTTAATTTTACAAAGTAACACTGTCAACACTGTAGTCTTGTTTGCAATTGACTGGGGTATGATGTACTTCTGTATACCAGAAACAAAGCCAAACAGACTATAAAAAAAATCGCAGACTGACAGTCACACTGCATACTACTGCTGAACGCAGTACAAAGTATGAAGCATGTACTGTGTTTGGCAGGAGTATGCAGTAGGTGGTTTCGAATATAGCCATCCCTTCCACTTTTTAGCAGCTTGTGAGCTAAGCTAGCATGGAACAGAATCGAATCGAATTATTCTTATTATAATAATTCTATTGTCCACCAAGGTGGAGAGTTGTCTTTGGCTCACCAGCACAGGAGACAGACAGCCCTAAAGGACAATCATTGTCATACATAAAGGCATCGATATAGACACAATAAAAACAGAGGTAAGACCTATTAAAAATAGGAATAAAAGTAGAGATGACATTCAGTCAGTGTCTCAAAAGAGCAGGTTGCTGGTGCCCAAAAACAGTGAAGAAAAGGGAGAAAAAAACCAAGGACAGTCTGACATTTGATTTGGCATTTCTCTTAGTCACCTTTCCCAAAGTAGAAGAATGATGGACCCAACCTCCGATGAGTAGCCTCTGGGCATTTGCTGACATCTTCCATGGAGACAGCCGTGGATTTAGAGTGGGTTTTAGAGGTTATGAACTTCACAGTTTGAGTGAAGATGTTCTGTGTAAAGTGCTGCCCTTTATCAGTAACTACTTTTGACCCTCTGCTGTCAGAGGCAAGGGGACAACTGGGGTCACTGAAACTGGTTCTTTGAGACTCACAAGGAATGACCTGGACTGTGGAACACCTGGAATGTTGATAAATGTCTTGATTTACTTGACACTGTTTGTGATATCAACTTGGGGGCTCCTTTTTTGCATCAGTATGTGGACTCAGGTGGGAGGGGTAAAATCTATCTATTGTTTAAGTAAGGACTTGGGCTGTGCAGGTAGAAGACACAGTCTACCGAGGCTTGGAAGGGGGACACAGTGATATGAGGCTAATTCTTTCTCACAGATTAAGAGTTGTCTTGTTCAACTTTTCACATGCAGCTGAGAAGCAATGCACGATTATTTCAGATCAAACTGTAGAAAAGATCCAATGTTTATTTGTTGCCCTCTTTTAATTTCAAATAGATGCTTGGCCTGTCCAGTATCTGTTTTGACTTATTAGTTATCTGTGACTTTTTCCCTGGTATGCTTTAAAAATATGTGGGGCCACCCCAGCTTTAAATGAAATGCATGGGGAGAGCCCTAATTTAAGGACAGCTAGATGTGTGCTCTGTCGATTACCACATGTAAAGAAATTATGGGCAATCTGAAAGAAAGCTGACTGAGGAAGGAGGTGCACAGCAAACTCAGCCATGGCAACAATAGCACAGCCAAAACATAAAGTTACATAGATGTCAGAAATGTAAGGGCAACAATGGGAGTGTTAACTCAGCACATCCTGCACCACATACCACAACCAACATGACAAGATGGGGAGTTATACAAAAATTGCCAACCTACTGGATATTCTAGATAGCTAATATGCTAGCAACATTAATGTGGCATGTGGTGCATTTTGTTGACCCAGAAGCAGACTCAGAGACAGATAGCAAGTTAAAGATGTATTTTTAATGTCCAAAACTCAGGGTAAAAGGCACGAGGAAAGTCCGGTTGTCTGGCTGACTGTTGTATGGGCTGGAGACACTGTGGACAAGCAGAAGAGAATGAGGTTAGAAATCATATGAGGAATCACAGGGAGCAAAATTCACAAGCACTTACCTGAGGAGAAGGCCAGGAGAAGCGTCTGTACCGCTCAGGAGCGAAGACAATACTCAGGCGCTGAGACTGAGGGCTGCTGGCTTCTTAAAGGGCCTTGATTGTAGATGCAGCGCAGGTATGGAGTCTCGCTCAGCCTCAGCGACTGGGGGAAAGGAGCGTGCTTTGAAATCAGTCAAGCCAGACCAGGGTAGCAAGGAAACAGGAAGTAAAACCAGAATAAAACAGGAAGTGGAGACGTCTCACCACAATTAAGCTTGACATGTATCTTGTCATCCACCATTTTTTACTCTGTTTGCTTGCCAGAGATTTGAAGAGATTTCCAGTTTCCTCCTAATTTGACTGGATTGACTCTGTCAGAGTGTGATGTGCTGTGTTCACACTCCTGGTTGTCGAGTCCTGTTTTTATTGTTTTTTTTTTATCAAACAAATCAGTTCGATGCAGAATTATCTATCTTTCTATCACGCTCACTATTTTTCTGCCCCCTTATAACATCATTTGCCACGCGTCAAATGGCTGAAGCAGCTGTGAGTAATGCAGGCATCTAATCTTCTGCAGGTATGTTCAAATTAGCTAAAATTGATCGGATATTATGGTGGACTCTTGTTCATAAGTTCAAATACATTTAGTGCATAAAAAAAACTGTCTGCTTTGCTTTTTATACACACCCACTGCATGTAATACACACGATAAAAATCCTCCTCTTTGCACTCCAGCCCCTGGAGCCTCGTTTGCTTTCCTCATAAAAATGAAGTCACACACCTCTTTACTTCCTGTACCTGCACTCCCTGCCTTGCCACCCACCTTCACATGCATAACAGACTCCTACATATGCATACAGCCCTTAATGCACCAACAGCCCACGCTACCAATTGTAAATAGACCATTTCATATATTTCAAAGGTTCTGCAGTTATACATGTGTTTTTTGCTTTAGAGTGCATATTGAATACACCGAGCCAATTAGCGATGCACGTGCAGGTCTAGTGCATCCAGATACATATGCATACAAACTCTCAGGCATTCGTAATCACAGGGTAAACATTTGCTGAATTTTCCTCTTCTGTGTAAAGTGTCACTGCCTTGTAGGAACAATCAAGACTCCAGAAATGATGTGGTAATTACAAGCTAAAGATAATGCCAGAAACCAACATGATAACCACATGAATCTCATAGCCCATCTTTATTTTCCACCTTTCACTTACTTGTAAGAGTCTTTTGATAGATCTCAGAATAAGTAAAAAAAAAACACTAATATAGAAGCTCAACTGGCTTTGAGTCATGTTTAATATATTTTTGAAATGCAAAAGAGCTGTTGTATTTACATAGACAGACTTCAGTAATACTCTTTTAAGGAAAGATGCTATTACACTTCTGTTTCTCAGCCTGTGTTTAATGTCAGCATTAAGATGAGTTTGTAATTAAGAAGTCACTTAAGCTGCCTAATCCCTCATCAACCACAATCATTTATTATAACAAGCCGTACTAAGAAGATATGCAATTAAGGTAATTGGCATTATTTATAAGGCAGCACTATGTCATCACACTTATCGTTACATGAATCATTGCTGCTATTAATAAGGACCCTTCCTCTAAGAGGATAATGGAGTTCTTGGAGTTTCAAGAAAAACTGTTTTGCCTCATTAATATGCAAATGTCAGCACGTGTGCTCAAGAATCTAATGAAATCATCTGCTTTTAAAGCCTGCCTGCAGTGTGGTTGTGAATAAACCGCAATCAACTGAAGATGATTTCAACCTTAAGTTGTTAAAAGAGACACATCCTGATTACCTGATTTATTTTTTTAACAGTGTGAGGAGTGGGATCTTTAACCCTTTTGTTGTTCTCAGTTTCTGTTTACACTTCGCAAGGGGTGTGTTGTTACTGAGCCTGTCCAGAAGATAACGATATGTGCATGCCTTGGCAGGCACATAAAAAGTGGTCTGTAGTGCATTTTGATTACTTCCATTAGCTGAGCTGACAAAGGCCACATTTTCCATACCCTGCAGTATTTTAATGCCAACGGCCAACTTTGCTGATGAACCACCAACTTATCAGTGTCATCACAGTGCTCAAGTATTCTTTTTGAAAAATTAAAAAAATATATTTTGTCCTTAATTTGCTTTAAATTTGTAGCAGTGTATGCTCAATATTTGCTCAGGAAAAGTACTCCTCAATTCCATGCCTCATATGCTCTCCTGCAGAAGTTGTGGCTCAAGGGGTTTCAAATGTTCTTGAAGAATTATAGATTTTACTACTCTTTAATTGTGATGGACTGGCAGTGGGGGAAAGAAGCTGTCATATCAATGAAACCTGGTAAATTTTAAATGAAGGAGTGTCTGGACTCTCAAACTTTTAATGTCTTAGTGATCCCCACCTGATGCCCAGACTTGTTTTATAGATTTGAGTGGAACATTTCATTTTTTGTTATATTTTATCTGTTTTGAGTCTTTAATAAAAACCAGCTGGCTCAAATTCAAGTTCACTGTAGAGGTTTGTCGATGTGCCTTGACTGATGTTTTCTTCAGTCTTTCAAAATGACTTTCCTAGCACTTGCCCTCTTTGAGCCTGCCTCTTCTTACTTTGTGACTAAATGACAGGGTGATTGTGTAGGCACTTCATTTATTTGATGTGATAAGAGTTAATTGCAGAGTGAATTTGAGCAGCCTTCAATCAGCAGTGGGTAGAAACAGTCCTTGACCCCCCCCCCCCCCCCCCCCCCGCCCCCCCCACCCTCTGTCTTCACCCTGCGTGCCTTCTCATCTTTTCTTTACTGTTTCTCCACTTCCCACGTGTTATGTATAGAAAAACAGGCTGAAGAACGACTCATCCACCAAGACATGCATATTTCATACCTTTGCTTTTATTCTCTGATTTGGTATTCTTTTCAGACCCTTTATGTCCCAACTTTATTCAGGATTTCTCATATTCTTCAAAGAATTACTTGATTTTTAACACACTCCTAACTTGGAGTTGAACTTAAATAAGTGAACATAAAAATATATTGGATCAAATTTAAAAGTAGCATAGACTTGGCATTGCTCAGTTTTAGTTGTCTCTGAACTAGTTTAAATTAAATACACGCTTTAAATGATTTGCAAACCATCAAAGTCCGTTATCATCAACATTTCACTCAGCATCCTAATGGAATTGAGATTGTAAAATGATAAGCGGTCTAAAAAAGGCTGTATTTTCTCCTGAGAGTGTATTTTATAAGCAAGTCCCTAATTCTGGCACGGCACTGCTAGATAAAAGGCCCTGCATCCTCAGTTAGTTTGGGCTTTTTGTTGTTATGATAAGGGTTTGGATATAACTCAGCAGCTTCAGAAGTAACAGTGAGAAACTCATCCTTTAAATATCACTGACTCCCATTAATCACATTAATGGCATTGTGATCTCAGCAGTCAACTACATGTTAGGGTTAGGGTTGAAAAAAGACCAGAGTGCAGCAGTGGTAGAGGTTAGAAATTTCAGATACTGATATTGACAGACTGATCAACATACTGTTGTACATGGTCACTCCTTAAACACTCAACAGAAATATTTAGTGATTGCCTGTATAGGTAAAGAGCTAAGTTCACCATCTTTGCAGTGGAATGATGCTTAGAGCCAGACAGAGACCACTTACGTTGTTAATTTTATTACTTTGCAGAGATGAAATGGGAGAAGAAAAGAGAAAGGAAAGAGAGAGGTGGATCTAGTTCATGCATCTGAGTGCGCACAGCGAATCTCCTATATTTCAATTTGCTGCAGCTTGTACCGTTCCATGGTCTGCAGTTTAAATGGAGGCCTTTTATGATGCAAATGTGGGCAGGAGTGATAAATCTCACTCGCTCGCCTCTCCTGGGCACCCCTGATGCAAAAAGATGTTCTTGCTCTCTTCGCACTCTCTCGCTCGCACTCACTCGAACTCTTTCCTGCTCTCTCTCTACTGCAGCATCGTGTTACACTCGCCCCCAGGCAACATGAAAAATGAATCAGGCCCAGGTGATGCAGTGAGGGGATGGGGAGGGGCAGAGAGAATGAGAGAAGGGTTAAGAGGATAGAGGAGCACAAAGAGAGAGAGAGATTAGGAGAGAGAAAGAAAAAGAGAGAGAGAGAGACCCCTAAAAAAGTGATGCTTTGACTTTCGTCAACTACCTCAGGGTCACCTTAATTTTGGAGATGATAATACTCAGTCACACACACACAAACTTCAATCACATTCATAGCAAAACACACAAGAATAGCAACTCTTACACTTGGCCAGATTAATTCAAGTCTGCTGCAATGTAGTCAGACTTTTGAAGTGCCATAGACTTTAATACAATAAAGCAGAAGTAATTGGTAACCTGCATACTAGCCACACATCAAGCCTTTATTGTTGCATCTTTATTCTTTCAAAACTTTTTATGGTAGCTTTGTATGAAAGCAACAGTGTTCAGGAGACCGGGGCTTGTTGTCACACGGGTAAGTTGTCACATTCTAATTATCTTTTCCACCAGAGGACGCAACTAAAAAGTGGAATACTAGTTTTCTTCCTTTACATGGTCAAGGGTCGTGTCCTGTCTGAGAAGAGAAGAGCACATTGTGAGCTGAGATGAGCACCAATTAACCATTTTGCACAACCCAAAGTTAAAAAAAAAAGTAACTTCATATATTTTAAAATAATCTTCTTCCAGATAAAAGCAGTGATGCATATGGACTTCTTCGAGGAGAGATTAAGGCATCCTGTCATACCTCAGTCATTGTTCTGTTTTAAGATAACTTAAAGCTAGAGCTAGGATTGGCAAACATGGTAGTTTGGGGCAACATGCTTCAGTCATTTTGGGGTTAGTTGTCACATGTTTAAAAGGAATCAAAATTAACATTTAGGGCTCTATTTTCGTGCCTTGCCGCCAGCGTGGTGCAAATGCAGCGTAAGGCAGGTCCGCTGCGCTGACAAGGCGTGCCCAAGCACACTTTGGTATTTTGGTGAGCGGCGCCCGGCGTAAGTATCCCCCCTCCTTAACTCAGCTCCTCCCAGCAGAGTAAGTAGTGCGGGGGGGGTTAACACAGCCAACAGCTCCTATCCTCACCTTTAAATCCGCCACCGGCGAGGCATGTTACAATTTTCGTGCAGTGGTCAGAGAGATCAAGAGATGTCTGAAGATAGCAATGCTACACAATGGCGACAGAGGGCAGTCCTTCAATAAGTGTCACGGTAAGCGCAGCGGAGGGTTTCCTCCACACTCTTTCAAATAAGCACTGAGGGATTTGGTGTGTGTAAGTTTGTACCCACTGGTAAGACAAACACCCTTTTCCACAAATAAAGACAATCACATTAATTTGCATATATTTAAACCCCACGTGACAAAGATGGGTTGTGCGCACAGATCACAACATAAACAAACTCCAATGATGGGATTAAAATCGGAGCCACCCGTGCGTAAAGGACGCATCGCGCTCCGTGGCCTGGCTCTTTCTTTCATCGATGTTGGCATATAAAATGAATTCGGCTCACGCAACTGAATATTTTCATATTTGTGTGTGGGCCTGACTCCGGATTGAATATGCACAGAATTTTACAGATGTAAGGACATTAGATCAGCAGGTAATTTTGAATAATTTTTTTTGTTTGTTTGTTCAAACAAAATAATAATTGTTCAGTAAATAACTCATCTGATCACTAAAAAAAAACATCTGGCCTCACCGCCAGCAGGCACAAAAATAGAGCCCAGAAAGTCCGCTTATCAGCAGTTGTCCTATTGAAATTCTGACTTTATTTTTACAGAGATAAGAGTGGTTTACAGGAGAGGAGAAAGCGAAAAGACATGGTCAGGAATTACAAAAGAAAAACAGAGCTCAGCAGTGCAGTGCCTGACGTGATGCTGAGGGTAGTCAGGCAGGTGTCCCCAGCTAATAAATTAATCTTGAGTACAATTAAGGACTTTAATGTCAACTACCATACCTTTGCTTAGTACTGTAAAATAGTCACCTCAGCTGAAATACAGAGTCAGACAGATCTTCAAACTCCAGAGTGTGTTACATAATATTTTATGTTAAAATATAACAATGTTCAATGGTTTGTTCAATGGCCATGATCAAAACATTTTTGAGCTCAATGATAAACATATTCTGTGCCTGACTTTGATGTTCACTTTCAAGTAAAAATAATGAGAACAACAATAATTTTGTCCTGGTTTTATTAGCTGCAAAATCCACTGTAACATCTTACCCCATGTAGTGAGACAACTTACCTAATGGCGGGGCAACATGTCACATGTTCACAGTCTCTAGTTGATTGCTTATAACTCTGCGCTGACACATGATATGAAAATTACATGAAAACGAAGTATATACCTGAGACTTTGGTCTTTCATTTGGTACACCTTTTGTTTATATATGATGTATTGATTCCAAGAAATATGTAAGAGTGTAAAAAATGTGACAACAAGCCCTGGTCTCCCCTAATATACCCTAGCCGCACAGACCCTGCATTTACAAGTTTTTGACTGCATTCAAGAAAGGGCCCCAAAATGAAAGGAAATTTCCCATTTAAATTTTGAAGTAAATGTGTGATTTTTCTCCATTTTAATCAGAGTTTAATGTGCTGTTACCATTATGTATGAGTTAATGGGAGGACCGGTGTCATTCCACCAGCAGAGTTTAACTCATACATCTTTTCTCTTCAGCAAGGCCAAACAGGGAAACCAGGGCATCTGGATTTAGTCTATTCATTGGTTCAATACTTGTTTAGGCTGGGACAGAGGCTGGGGGCTGATCCCGGGACAAATTTGAGATAACTTAGATTTTCGATGAACATGTTCTCTGTCAGCTACTCTGAATTGGGAGGTAGAGTTAACTTGTTTAAAAATACACTTCCCAGTGTCTTCTGACAGAGGCTAGCCCAGGTCTGCTAAATAAATCTTTAATGGAACGGATTTGGAAAGAGGATAGTGTTGAGCATAGATGGGTTTGCTGATATGGACAAGCTACCTGTAAAACACCTGTAAACAATATACTAGCATAAGTCAAATTTCTCACTCATCAGCTCAAATTATGCCAAATTGTCATCTATGACAAAGTCTTAAAAGTGTACAGTGACTAACAGAGATGGTATTTATGGCTCTTTGAATAAACCAAGAGCTTGAGGAACCTTTTCTTTCAAAGAGCCATTCAAAAGGCACGGCTTGTAATATAAATATTTATTTATTTATTAGAGTAGTTTTTACCGTGGCAACAATCACTGGTAGCAGTTTTAAGATATGAAATGGATTGGAATAACAGAATAACAATTCACACTAACATTATAATTTCATTTAGCTCAGGCTTTCACTGTAAACATTCCATACTGTGTTGCCACATCCTAATGCATTGACAGTGAGATCAGTATTTGGAATTTTTCCCTCACCTATTCTCGTAAGTTATGACTTTATTCTTACAAGAGATTACTTTAATAAATACAATGGAGTATAAGGGTCACATTAAGAAAAAAAAACTTTTCAACACATCAAGATTAAAGTATTATACTCACTCTTCACCCTTGCACCCCCCATGTGTGTGTGTGTGTGTGTGTGTGTACAGAGAGAGAGAGAGAAAGACTGGTTCTCATCATTCACTTCAAAAAGTTGTTTAAACGACTGACTTGTTGGCAAACGACAATCTCTAACCCCTCTACTCTGCCGATCCTAGAAAACCAAGTCCTGAGTAGATGGTTTGAGAAGGTGGATTGGTCTTAGGAGAAGCTTTGCAGACCAAAACACCTCCTAAATGGAGCCCATATTTCTAAAAGATGTCTCACCCCTGGATGATACTTGATTCTTTGACTGAGGGAAGAGAAAGTGAGGAGCTAAGCAGAGCCAATATGGAAGTGTTATCCTCTGTCTTAGCTCCATTTCTACCCAGTCAGGAGAGTCAGGGTCAAACTCACGACGCAAGTTCGAGGCCCAATATTTAAGACAAAATTTGGGAGAGCAAGGCCATCAGAAGCTTAAGAAATAATCAAATAAAGTTGGACCAAAAGGAAAAAGGATCTGGCAACAGAAACTACTTAGCCTCTTGCTTTTTAGAACAATATTGTTTCTCATCAGTTTTTGTTTATTTAACTATGTCTTCACTCTTTCCCATCACAGCAGGGTCCAAAGTTGAGATAATCTTTGTGCATCATATAGTTTAATTCTGTCATTATACAACAATATTCTATAATCTATAATCTATTCTATAATCTAATCTCCATGTATTTGTGATGAATAAGAAATTGGCTGAAAGGCAAGGTAGGAAATGAGTTTGGTCTGTAGAAGAAAAAAAAAAATCTTTGCAAACTTGTTACCTGGACCTGAATAGCATCATTCTCAACAGGCAGATTTCTGCAAATACTTATCAAGCACTAACTCTGAAACACCGGCTGCTGTAAAGTACTCCATTTTGGCTAAGAGGGTCTCTAACGGAGAAAAATGACCCAGAAGTGTTTCAGTGTCAGTCATGATTACAGCTGCTCACATTCTCCAAATGATAAGGAAAGGAAGTTCATCGCTTCCATCTTTATCTGCTGTAGCTCAGGATACACTGGGACCATCCTTGAGAAAAGTAGAAAAAGTTCAAATGACCCACAAATCTGTGGGCCTACAATATTTCAAATGATGCAACTCTTGGCCCTGCATAACAAGTGATCATTAATGTCGTGGATCAAGCATTTATGCACAAAACACAGGTTTAAAGTTCCAAAAAAGAGGGATTAATTTTCCACAGAAAAAAAAAAAAAAATTCAACACAAATGACTGAAGATAATGAAATCAGAGTTATAGGGCCTTTTAAAAGAGGTCAACGAAATGTCACTCCACTGAAAATAAGGCTAACAAAACTAGACATCAACTCAACTAACAGACCTGCCTGTAGTGTTGTGTCATTCATGAATGATTCATTCAAAAGAACAGAATCTTTTACGTGAATGTACTAAACCGAATCGATTCCTCAAGTGATTAGTTTGTTTCTCACTTCAGTTGAGCTGTCAGAAGCGCAGCTGCTATAGCATGCAGCATGGCCAGGCGAGCAGCCAGTGGACAAGGGACCGCATGCACCAACGCCTGAATCACTTTGTAACATTATGCATTGAACTACACTCTCTGGAATAATTTTTGTCGGACAAAACTAACATTTTTTTTTACTGCTACATTGCCACCACAACAACTTGCATACAATAGAACACAGCACGTAGCAAGTAATGTATAAAAGCTGCAGCATCCTATTATTGCAGTGGTTTGCGAGGGACCGGTGCATGTTCAGTGTGATTTCTTCTAAATGTTTAGTGAACGAATCACTCACTGAGTCCAATTTACCGAGCAGACCTGATAAAAAGCATACCAAGGGACACTTCAAACAACATGACTTATAAAGAACTTCATTTTTATAAACCTGTTTGCCAAAGCAACACAGCCAAACACTCTTGACTCCCAGTTCCAGAAGCTATGAATCGAACTGAATCCTGAACCGTTCAGTTGTGTATCAGTTCAGGAGGTCGGAGTCACAGGCTCCTCCCGCCAAGCGCTAAATGAGCGCTGGTGATTCGGTGAATGAATCTTTTGAACAAATCTTTTTAGTGAACTGATTCTAGTGTTTAAGTATATCTAAAAGAATGCCGTGCCCATCACTACCTGCCTGAATGAGACACTGAGACAGAACATATAGTGGTTGAACAGACCACATTTAACACACAGGGAAAAACTATATACACAGTAACTAAAACTAACACAATGAAACTCTGATACTCCCATGATGTAAGAGCTCTTGGTCTGGTCTGTGGGAGGGATTTCAGCATAAAGCCATGCTCTTTCCTCAGCCCCATCTTTTGTCTGCCCAAGCAGGAAATGCCACCCAGCAGCCAGGTAACTCAGAGAAAAGAGAAATGAATTCATACAAACAAAAAAATATATATAAAAAAAACAATATAAGCTAAATGTGTGTGCTTCATCCAGAAAACAATGTGCTGCCAAAGTGCTAATAAACCACTTTTAAACAGGGCAATCTATGTGTGCTGTATGTAATTTAAGTGACTGCAACTCAAAGTAACTGATAATGTGGTAATGGTGTTTGTTAGTGTATAAATGCTACAACCTCTGTGTGACTGCCATCACAATTATGATCACAATCATATTAGACTGAAAGGGCAAAGTGAGCTTTTTTTTTTTTCTTTTACAGCTTCTGAAATGGTAAAATGAGATTATTAATGACATGATACATAGTGAGGGGTGTGACTTATAACGCTAATCCAGAACATTGTGTTATTGAAAGTTGTGTTATTGCCCTGGGCTGTTTTATAAATGGATGTAGCTTAGGTGATGTCACCCATTCAGAGTTATGAAGTCTATTGACAGTTGTCACCAATTCTGAAATACTGACTCAGCCTAACTTTTGGTCAACCTACTAGAGGTGGGCTATGAATGAGCATCCTCACAAATAGACACAGTGTGACGTGAACCGTGCCTACGATTCACCAGTCTTTAAACTGAATGTGATACAAAAAATTCATTCACAGAGTGACGTGGGAGCTCTGACCTATTCAGACTTTCATTTAATCAAACTTATCAGACAGCATATTAAATGGGGTCACAGATGAAAGGGTCAAAAAACACATACAAGCTTTGTAATATCTGGGTGTCCTGTTACATATAAACAACTTGGGAATACACCTGATATGATAGTGAATGGTATGAATCGGATATGACTGCTTCCTCTGTACTGTCCCTCCTCTCTAGGGGGAGGTGGTGGATTTGCAGTATGCCAGTGTAGATGACCTGAGGAGAGCCAAAGACAGCCTGAACCTCACCAACCAGATAGCTGTGGTCAAGCTTGGCCAAGCACCTCTGCTATACAAGGTAAGATCAAATCAGTGCCCTGCAAAAAGCTTCTGCTCTGCTCTGCTGGTTAGGGATTCACACATGTGATTGAATGTTGAACTTGTGATCCACCTGAGACTTTAATCCTACTACTGGGAGAATATTCACCCTGAAATGGGATCTTCCGATTTATTATAAAGTGCAAGAGCGAGGTGTGAGAAGAGAATTTCTATTTTAGTGGCTTCAAAAACTCAGTTTCTAAAATTATTATAGTGGCTATTCAGTATTCCTCCATATTGCTCATTACTCTTTTAAGAATAGTCAAAAATTCTTTATGCTTTTATATATATATATATATATAATTGTATAAGACTCAACTCTTGTATGTGCACTTCTTCCTCATACACATTCCCCAAATAGTGTGTGGTTATTACATCAGCAAAGGAAGAGAGAAAACACACCTGAATTGACCAAGCATATCTTAATTAAGGAAACATTTTCAGGAGTTCAATAACAGGATTGCAGCATTCACAATAAATGCTGCAAAAAGAGAAAGATGCAGCTGAATGTGTTATAGAAATGCCATAATTAGTCAAAATTAAACCAGATTTTAGAGTATATGAACATGGCAGGCTGTGGGACCTAACTGCTGCTAGCTGCAAAGCTTCCTGGTGCTCAACTGAGGGAGCAATTTCTTGCAATGCCTCCTCTTGTCATTTAGGTTGCTGTGTGTTTCTTTAATCACGTGGTGTAAATGCCATGTCATCGTGTATTAACAAGTGGGTTTTATATTTCTGACACTATGCTTCATCATCTTCAGGGATCCTTCAACTCAGATTTGTGATAATAAAAATAAAATGTTTTTTTTATACCAACAATTGTTGGGGTGGCTCCAGTCATCTTCTCAACAGATCACAGGGTTAAAAATTCCTCTCAACACACCAGAGACTACAGGATAATCTGGTAGGAGAATCTGTTGAACAATTTTATGGAAAACAAGAACAGCCATGGATTTTTCTTTTTTCAATGCACTGTTATCTCATGATAACGACTTATTATCTCATTATGTCGATATAACAAAGTTCGTTTTCTCATGGTGACATTTTTTTTTTTCCACCTCTCAAAATAACAAAAATCATTTTCTCGTGATAACAGAAATGGTGTTTTAGCCGAACTCAATCAATAACTTTTGAAAGCATCCTCCAGATTGGGATATTTCAGAAATGCCACAGCCAACATTGTCAACAACAAGGGTTTTCAGCAAAAATGCTGACGGCACGACATGCTCCATTGTGCGCATGCGCATTACAGTTTCAGCGATTCGTGTATAGCAGTTAAACGCCTCACATTGTAAGTAAAATGCGCAAAATGGAGTGTGACATCAGCATTTTCATTAAAAACCCCGGCTTGCTTTTGACAATGGTGGCTGTGGCATTTCTGAAATATCATATCTGTAGGGCGTTTTTAAAAGTTAGTGTTTGAGCTCGGCTAAAACGTCAATTCTGCTATAATGAGAAAACTATTTTTGTTTTGTCAAAATTATGAAAAAAATATCGTTATCGCAACAAAACAATCTTTGTTAAATGGAGATGAGAGATAATAAGTAGTTATCACAAGACAACACTGCATTAAAAAAGAAAAACCCATTCTCATCTTCTGTGCCATCCTTTAATCTGGCCTTTGCAGACTTTCGTCAGAAGGAGGGAATTTGGCCCTAAATTGGCCACATTATTTTTTTGTGTGTGACTCACTTTTGGATTTTGTCAGAGCTTTGCTCACTCGAACGTGCACAGGAAAGGGTGAGAAGTCTAACAGGGTTGAAACTCCAGCAAAACTTGTTGTAAAAAGAGCAGCTTTATTCCTGAACCAATGCATTTTGGCACAGGGCCTACATCAATAACGCATGCAAAAAACATGCGACATTAAATAAATAAATAAATAAATAAGTGTAAAACAGGAGAAAAAAAACAACATCCAGTTGTTTGCATTCACATGTATGTTAGCCTAAGGATAATTCTGGTGAAGAAAACCATTATATTATATAAGTATTTTCAGCTTGTTTTTGTATTAAAGAGGAGTTTGTGCAGCATGTTGTGGAGGTTGAAGTAGCTCTGATCATTCAAGACCATGGACAGAGACAGCTTTTACTGGACAAACAAGAGGACAGGAAGAAAGAGCTTTTTGAATAGCAGGGCTTCATTTCATTCTTTTTTTTTTTTCAAAGAGTGCTTTCACAGAGAACAAAACAACCTTGACTTAACATCCACTTCTGCGATTTTTCTATATACGTCAACAATACTACACAACATCCATCAGCAGATATGTTTTGCTTATTACAGTGAAGAGCCTCCGGCAGAGCTTTGAGAGGATCCTGGGATTCAACTGAAGCTAAAAGTTACGCTCTGTTCGAGGTGCTGAAATTAAAAGAATTCCCAAACTGCACTTTTTCTTTTTCTTTTTTTACAGTTTCCCTTGCTTTAAAAATTGAACATTGCCATTGCATGTGACCTTAGTGAAAAACAACAGGCTAATGAGCCATAACAGGGATAAACTGAGGTGGCTAAAAAAAAAGAGGGAATGTGAAAAAGGGGTCACCTAACGACATTTACATTTACACAGTTGGACTTTCAAAAATCCATTAAACTAGACTTTACCTGCTGCCACATGAGACTCTTTCAGCAACAGGCTGCCGACCCATTTTTCCTCCTAGTGCACAGTTTGTGACAAATTTGATCAGGTGTGCTTCATAATGTCTGTGTGTCAGCAGCTCAGAGAAATGATTGCCCTTTACAGAGAAATTGGGAAGAATGATTGATGATCCTTGTACTCGCACTAATGACTGTGTGACGGTGACTGCAGGCCCAGTGTTACACAAACAGCTTGAAACAAGTACACATAAGGGAGCACATGTGTCAGCCATGTTTGTGTAACTCAGTTTGTTTTTCAGTTATGATCCATGACTTTCAGTGACCACAAGGCTTTTATCACAGGATCAAAACATCGACAGAACTTGATCTTTACTAAAAGAGCAAATTCCTCCTTAAATGATTAACTGAAATTGAGAGTCTACCTCTGCTATCCTGCAGAAGTAGTTTATGCAGGAAAAAATATATGATAACTATTGATACATGTCTGCAGAGATCTCCTTTTACCCAAGGACCTGATGAGAGCCATTTCAGTCCATGCTGTAGTTACTGGCTCAGGTGATTTACTAAAACATATAATTGTGGACTGTTTTGTTCCTTTTAGTATTTTATTTTATGGAAAAAATAAGACAGTTTCCATTTATTCAGCACCCTTTATGCAAATGAGCCTCATTGCAAGAATAATAATAATAATTAAAAAAAATCAGATTCACCAACACCAGCATTAACAGCCAGGCTTAGTTTGAGTGGGATTTTGACCATCTGCTGAGTATTGGGGGTAATTTAATTGTAATATTAAAAAAATATATCATGCTCAAACTTTGCAGTGATCACGATAAGGCCACCCTTTTAATGACCATTTCATGAACATGTGGTTTGTTATTTTAAATCTGTCATAATACTGAGGAATAGAATGAACTTGGTGCTGTTTATTGCACAACCCCCATAGAATGTGCCACAGAATATATCTGTAAATTGGATTATTATTTCCAACGAGGTGTTTTTTTTTTCTCTGTAGATGTTTAGCTGTACATGTGTAACAGAAATTAAAAACTTAGGGGTGTTTTGTGCCTTAAGATTATCAGTATGATGTTCATGGACCTTGACTAAGAGTAAAACGTGCAGCAAGTGATTTGCAATTCTTGCTTTTCATGGCCCTAGTCTGTGTCAGTCTAGTCCCTCCTTTATGTTAGAGGGAAAAGTGAGGGAAGTAAGTTTCCTGTTGAGGGAGTAATCACTGGAACTTAAAGGTGGTGTAGGCAGGGTTCTGTTAAAGAAGCATCTTTTTGTTGTTGTTGTGTATATACAAAAAGCTTTTAATATCAGTCAATAGCTATGAGTTATTGATGACATTTGGGAATATAACGATATTACTGTGTTTTGTTATGTCTGTATAGTCAACATTTAAAAATTTCTGAGTGGCCCGCTCTTTCTGACTGTTAACAAAGCCATTCTCTGCCTCCTCGATCTGATTGGTTGTGAGCCAAACACTGCCCCCACGTGCAGTGAGGCATGCTCCATGTCCTCCAATAATGTGCAAAAGCGCAAACAAATTTAGCGTGCTACAACATTGGACAGTCGAAAGTAATCAGAAAGTATGGAAAAAACAAGCTATAAAATGAAGTGAATACCAGAGACTCTGGCGGAATAACGGGTGCGTTAAAATGGAGGTAGACCGTACAAGAGCTAAGAAGCTGGGTCAACATCAGCATGATGGGGGACGCTTCTGGATCTTACAGACCCTGTAACCTTTCTGCTGGACAGGTAAACCGTTTTAACAAAGTAAGCCAAGTGTCTGTGACAAAAGTGTTTCTTGTCAAACCGGACCTGCTGCGTGTTGTAGCGCTAAACTGTTTACCTCGGGTCCTGGAGTATGTCACTTTATCCTAGTTGTAGAAGTCTCATGCAGCATGTAGTATTAAGCACTTTGAGTTGTCTCAAATTTAGAAAAAAAAGGCTACATGAATATGATCCATTTATCATTTTACATCTATCCTTTAAAGATCAGGATATACTTGATAAAATGAAAATAACAAGACGCCAGCAACTGTGTCATTTTTTATCTCTGGAACGCAGATAGTCCCCAGAAATTCAGGGAAAAATAAATACATCAGCCAATTTAAGAGGGAACAAATTCACTGTAATCTGAGGTTGAACTCTCCAGTTAATTTAGAAATTCATGGTGATCAGGTTTTTTTTTAATGATAACAATAAACATTTTAGATATCATGATCCTGATGTGCACTCCCAGGAACTTGGTGACGCTAACCCTCCCCACAGCAGCACTGTTGGTGCTCAGAAGAGCACACTGGATGTAAGCTCTCCTGAAGTTCTCAACAATCTCCTGTGTTTTGTCCACATTCAGAGAGAGATTGTTGTCTGTGCTCCTGTAGTCTGTCTCATCTTGGTAGCTGATTCGACACAGTCGTCTGCAAACTTCATGAAGAGGTTGGAGCTGTGCAGTTATGAGTCAGCAGGGTGAAGAGGAGGGGGCTCAACACACCTTCTTGGGGGGCCCCCCATGTCACCCTGTCAGGAAGTCCATCAGCCAGTTGCACAGGTGTTGAGCCCCAGCTGGACCAGTTTAGCACAAGTGTATGTGTACGCCTCTAGATCATTCCCATGCCCAAAAGCTTGTGCAGACCACACTGCTTACCTTCGGTGTAAATGGGTGCATGTACCTGTGCCTGTCATTAGTAAAAATGCATGCATAAGTGTTTGTTTGTGTGTGTGTGTGTGTGTGTGTGTGTGTGTGTGTGTGTGTGTGTGTGTGTGTGTGTGTGTGTGTGTGTGTGTGTGTGTGTGTGTGTGCGTGCGTGTTTGGAAGCAGCGTCCCTGTTTTCTGGTGAAGGACAGACTTGTGATGAGAGGAGAATGACCGTGGCTGGCGTCATATATTCAATAAAATAGTCATCTACACTCATAAAAGACAAGGACGCTACATCTCCCATAGACAACAATGAAATACTGCTCTGCACAATGAGGCTGCAACAGCACAAATCCTCCAAGCCTGCACCTCTTCTCCATAACATCCCTGATAGTGACTCAATAAACAACAACACAGGAATTGTATTGATCGTCATGAGCAAAACAGTTAGTAATATAAGGAAAAACTTCAGAATGATGATACAGATCAAGTCACGGCAGGAGTAATTAATGAACCTTTTTGGTTTTGATCAATACCATGCAATAAGCATTCAACACAGGTGGTATATAATAGCTCAAACTTGCACAGTTTTATTGTTAAGATAACATTAAATTATGTAGGATCTAATCTAGGATCTCTCTTCCCTCATCTGTGTGTTTCTGTGTTGTATTTCACATGTAAAGTAACCTGTTTTTTAATCTAAATGAAATGATCAGGTTCTGCATCCTAAAGTCCCGGGGCCATTAAA
This sequence comes from Xyrichtys novacula, assembly GCA_962446985.1. Taxonomy (NCBI): domain Eukaryota; kingdom Metazoa; phylum Chordata; class Actinopteri; order Labriformes; family Labridae; genus Xyrichtys; species Xyrichtys novacula. The sequence continues at coordinate 6,291,179 of OY660870.1, forward strand.
AAGCCCCATCCCCTGAACCAGGGCTTTTTAAGGGGGAAATCCTCCACACTCAGACTCAATTAAGACTGTAGTTACTTGGGTCAAAACAATGAGGTCTGGGTGAAACTTGCTGTAGTGGAAAACCATTTGGATGTACTGTATGTGCTACAAAACCAAAAGAACCCAGGAAAGACTATATACAGCTGTGAACTAACACTGCATGACTCTCCAAAGGTGCACACAATTCCAGAAACTTCCTGAAATTACCACAGTAAGTGCAACATAAGACAGAGGTGTCTGTCGACACATACATGACTCATGCAAACACTCCCTAGTTTTGCTAATTGAATTATTATTATTTTTTTTTTAAATAGACGATAATTCCTTCACAGTATTAAACAAAGAAAGAAAACAGTCAAAGTCTGTTGCATTGTTTGTGGCTGATATACCTGCAGAAAAATCACATTTCAAGTTTTGCCAATTCTCTGTTATAGCTAATTTCTTTATCTTTTTTTTTATTTTCAGTGATATTCCAAATTAATACTATACTTTTATCATTTTTGTTTCAATCCAATCCAATCCATTTTATTTATATAGCACGATTTAAACAAACACAAGGTTTCCAAAGTGCTGCACAGCAAGATAAAAATACAGTAAGTAACAGAACAGAAGCACAATAAAATAATGAAGCTCAGAGAGGTATGGCGGGGCAAGACCATTGAGGGATTTAAAAGCAAATAAAGAATTTTAAAATGAACCCTAAAATGTATAGGCAGCCAGTGGAGTGAAGCTAAAATGACACAGAGTCGCCAAGGCTAACACAAAAAATTCTGTTGGCCAAGTACGACCTGAACCACTCCAATGCTACGCCCCTAATACCCACCCACTGGTCCAGGCGAGAAATTAGGATCTCATGGTCCACTGTATTGAAGGCAGCTGTTAAATCTAAAAGCACAAGAATTACAGAATCACCAGAGTCTGTAGCTGAAAAGGTGTCGTTAAAAACTCTTAAAAGTGCAGATTCGGTGCTGTGCAGAGATTTAAAACCGGATTGGAAAATCTCGAGAATGCTGTGTTCTTCCAAAAAGGTCATTAATTAACTGTAAACCACCTTCTCAATAATCTTCGACGGAAAGGACAGTTTAGATATGGGCCTGAAATTGGCAAGAACAGCAGGATCATGCACCACTGCATGTTTAAAATTTGTGGGGACCAAATTGAGCACAGACTGCTATTAACAACTGCAGTAGCATATGGTCCTACAGTAAGTGAAACCTCTTTAAAAAGCCGAGCAGGGACAGCATCAATCGGAGAACCAGAGGGCTTCATATGACCAACAATCTCCTGTAGAGAAGACAGCGTCACAGGCTCAAACTGGTTAAAAACAGCAGAGCAGGTGACAGAGATTGAGGGGTCATAAGCAGGGGGAGAAATTAGAGCCCTAGTAGAAGAGATCTTGTTGATAAAGAAGTGAAGAAAGTTTTCACAAACAGCAGGGGAGGCCTCCATGCATGCTGACTGTGGGGCATTCAGAACAGAGTCAATAGTTTTAAAAATTATGTGAGGCTTGTGACAGTTTGACAGGATAATGTCAGACAAATGTTTTCTTTTAGCAGCTTTCACAGTTGTTTAATAATGCTGCAACAGTCCCTTAACATTTGAAAAGACACCTGCAGTCTATCCCTCCTCCATTTCTGCTCAGCTCTGCGGCATTCACGTCAGACAGCCCGAGTTGTGTCATTCAACCAGGGCTCAGGTACGGTTTTAGGCTGCCTGGTTTTTAATGGAGCTACAGTGTCTAAAACAGTCTGACAGGTGGAGTGAAGCCATGAACTGAGCTCTTCAGTGGTGCACACAGACTCGGGAAAGACGCTGAGGAGATTGAAAGTAGTCGAGAACTGAGCAGCAGTAGAAGGGTTAATAATACGACAGCGCCTAGCAGCAGCGGGAGATTTGACTGAAGTATAACAGGCAAGAGCAACCTCAAATAAAACTGGCATATGATCAGAGAAAGCTGCGTCACATACCTCAAGATTAAAAACAGGCAGACCGTAAGATAAAACAAGATCAAGTGTGTGTCCACGATCTTGTGTGGGTCCAGACACAGACCGCACAAGATTAAAACAGTCGATGAGGTTTAAAAAGTCCTTTGCCATTGGCTTATCGGGACAACACACATGAACATTAAAATCACCGACAATAAGGACACTGTCATATTTAGGCAGAATTTTTAGCCAGGAAAACAGAAAATTCATCTATAAAGTCCTTATTGTATTTCGGAGGCCGATATACCACAGCACACAATACAGTGTGAGAGCAACCCAGCTCAAATAAACTTAGTTCAAAGCTGGTGAATGAGGATGACGGAGATAGCTGCTTGCACTGGTAAAAGCTCTTAAAAACAGTGGCTGTTTATTGGTATAAACAACTTATCAAACAGCAGATTAGTTTTAGGGATAAAATCCCTGCTATTCTGTCTTGTTATTTTTGTCAAACTTTTTTTACTCCTAAGCTAATAGTGATCACTGATAAAATGACTGTTCTCCACCTTTTCAGCACCAGAGGATAAGACAAAATTAGTAACCCACTGGAAAGCAGTGTGGTGCATTTCCACAGAGCCAGATTTCCCACTCAGGATTTGTTGCAGCTCTATGTATAAAATGGCATTTTTTTTTTTATTCCCAACAAGAATTATTTCTAACAAGCCCTAAAAACTTGATCAATGATAATACGCCAGTGTTGATTGCTCCTGCTCCAAACAATGATCATTTCTTCAAATTAACAGGTACTTTTACCATTTTGGTGTGGTTGTGCAGGTGTGTGGTTGTACACTTCCTGCCTCAATAAGTGCTTGTATGTTTCAGTACACTCTGTGCTGATGATGATTCCATTTTAGTCTCACTGAGCCCCTCTTTGTTTGTGTCTTTATGATGTCCTTAGCTCTCTCTGCTGTCTCAGCTGGGTTTTGGAGGTGTTCTGCTGTACATTGACCCTTGTGATGTTCCCCCTGGCCGCCACACCTGGCACCAAGCCTTCAGAGTCACTCTTGACCCTGGAGGGGACCCTGCCATTGGTGAGTGTACACAGCTTCATGATCATTCAGTTCTCTCTATGTTGTTCTGTCTTTTAATCTAAATTAAGAACTAATTCATCATCATTAAGATGATTGGCTCATGTTTGTAAAGGTCTGACATGTTTATTGCAGTAACACAACATTGTTTGTGTTTGGGTTAAGGCTCAGATCCCATTGCTATTTGCAGGTTTGGTTTAGATGCAGAAATTGAGGAGTGACTAGATAATATCTTTAAAGAGGGGTTTATGCTTTTTTTCAGACTCTGTACTTACTTCTGATACTTCTTTAACATCTTTACTTGATTTACAGGTCAAAAAAGCCTCCGTTTCTCACTCCAGTGTATTAAAATATCATTATTTCAGCCTAGCTGCTGACTCTGTCAAGGCTTCCCTCCACAAGCCTACTTTCCTCTGACTGGCCACCTCTCCAGAAGCTTTCCTGAAGCCGGCCGAGGGTAGAGCTCAGTGTTTTGGCCCCGCCCCCTCTAATGTGTTCAATCAGTCGAGCAGCTGAGCAGTATTACCAGCTCTGCTGTGGGTGCCACCTCACATGCTGTTGGAGATAGTCCATTCTACTTTGCCTGATGCTCAGATTAACCTTTAAGGAATGTCTGTAATGCTGATGCAGGCATTTAAGTGAGTCTCATGTTTTCTGGCAAGGTCCTGTTCTGAGCACTTTAGATCTATTTTCTAAGATTATGACAAAATACATTTACTTTGTGATTTGAGACTCTGCATACATCTTGTATGGACAACAAACATTGTAACTTTGCAGTTTGTTGTTGTATATGTGGAAAAGCATAATACCAAGTGGATGCTGAGGAGGTGATAGGGTTGAAAAACTTAGCTCAAAACTGGTTCAGTGCAGCGGTGGCGATGGCAGCACATTGGAAAGGTTGAAGATCTTGCAGCATAAATAGACTGTTTTATGGGTGGAAAGGTTGTTTTGTAATTCTGAGAATGGTCACCTCAGATATTAAATCAATGCAGCTCAGGTTACCTGAGCTAAGTTGCAGGACTCCATCCATTTATAAGCAGGACACTTGGACTGAATGCATTGTTTTATGGTATCTTTTTCCTATACAGCCTGTGAATATGTTCTGTGAATATGATGCACTTTCACATCTTTTTTTCTCTTCTAAACAGTGAGCTTGCTATTAAACTGGTGCCACCAATATACCAAAATAAAATGCAGAAGGGTATTTCAGCCACTTTGTAGTGCAAAGTAGGTTGGATATATAGCCAGGTGGACTAGCTGTGCAGTGCAACTTTAAACAGCTTGTTCATGAAACTATGAACGTGTGTGTCTACTCAGAAAATAAATCTTGTGAAGTGTTTGTTTGGATGAGAGGACTGATTTACAGTAACAGGTGACCAGCAAAGGGGTACTGATGCAAGTCTTTGCAGGCAGTGGTTTTGTCTCTAACCCACAACTAGGATTTTGTTAAATCAGAAGTTTCTACCTTAAGGCAGATAAGACATTAAACATCATTGAAATGGATGATCATTCAATGAATTTATTCAGTCTGTGTATATTTATAGAGCACCAACTGATAACAGTTGTTATCCTGAGACACTTTACAGTAATGAAACATGAGTTGACTGTGTTTCCTAGTAGAGTTTATGAGGAAACGTACCCATGTCTTGCCTGTTATCAATATATCAAATATCAAATATCAAATATTTGAAACTAGGGAAACTGAGTTTTTAAGGGCATTTCTGTGGTTATTGATGTTGATTTTGTGGTTGTTTTCCCACAAGAACAATCTAAGATATTTCTCGATATAGGTACAAAATAGCTGTTGAAAACTGTCTTATAAGATGAACAAAAACAAGAGGGAACTAATGGAGAATTTATTGAATTTGCAAGTTATTAACGTTTCACAGAACTAGTGTTTCAAGTCTATCGCACACAAAGCCTTGATTTATGAAGAACAAAGAAAAATGCTGTGTGCACCCAGTTGTGAAACCGTATTTTCCACTATGATGAAACAATAACAAAACAGTTGAGAGAGAAATTGAAAAGAACAACTTCATCACAGCTGAAAAAGCCATTTTTGAAACTAGATACAAAAATAAAAGGAAATATTCTACACCATATCACGTTTGAAACAAATATCACTCACTATCCCAGGGTTATTCAGTTATTATCATTTATTATCATCATCTCTAAATTAGGCACATTAAAGTTGAAATAATATTTTCCCTTTGGTTTGTCAGATATCTCAATGAAACTTAGTCACACATCTGGAACTGGTCCCAGGCAGAGGACATTATCTCTACCTGAATCTCTGTGACTCTTTCTTACTGTATTTAAATCACCCTCCCAAGATGGATGACCTCTCTGACACTCAGTATTGTCCCCACTTCCTGTTTTCCTGCCCAGGCTGGCCAATGGGGACGTGTCATTACCGGTGAAGTGTCTTTAGTCCTTGTAAGAGTCCCTGTACCATGGTGTCAAGACCCAGTAGAGCCCTGCCAGATGTCTGGACTGCTGTGTGTGTGTGTGTGTGTGTGTGTGTGTGTGTGTGTGTGTGTGTGTGTGTGTGTGTGTGTGTGTGCGTGTGTGTGTGTGTATGCGTGTGTGTGTGTGTGCGTGAGTGAGAGAGAGAGAGAGAATGTGTGAGCAGAGAGGTGTGTTTAAGTGGAGGAGACGGATAAAGAGAGAGAAAGAGGGAGAGAGACAGATGCTGGCTGTCCAGTCTCTTACCAATCGGCTGTGTTCATGTCCCCGGTGCTAATTCAGCTCAGAAGAACAGAAGATGTGAAAGGACACCTCATTACTCATATCAACCATCCTTAATTTATCCGCAAGAGACTGCTAAGGTTAAAGCTCTGTATTTTTTGAACACTTAAAAATACTAGATGAAATTAATGCTAGGAGGTGATGTCTTACCAGCTTCTGCTCTCCTATTTAAGCCTTTAAACTGGCATCAATCTGCAGTTTCAAGAAAGATCTAATTAAAGATTAAAGTGCAATGAGAGAGTCTTACACCTTTTTTATTCTTACTGGTCCCCATGAGGGCTCCTTCTTTTCCGATCCAAAGTCCAGAGAGTATTTCTAATCAGATAAAACTTTATTGATCCCTTCAGGGGAATTCCAGTATTACATCTCTACACCATGCTTGGAACTACAACTCTTAAAGTTGCATAAAAATCTCTGACAGTAGATGAATTAGATATAAGAAATGCAAGAAAACCAAATCCAAGTTTTGAACCTTTACATTACATTTTCCTCAGATTAAAGTAGTGCATATAAAATGTATGTAATTATGTTTTTAATACCTAATTCTCAATTTACTATAATTGGCCATGACAGAGTCTAGCAGTCTCTATTTAGATTATTATTCCCACATGAACCATGAAAGATTAAGAAAAGATATTTCTGCAAATGAAAAAAAGTGCACTATTAAGGAAAATAAATTTGTCCGAAACATTTCAGCAATAACTTCAGAGCATTGTTTAGTTTGCTGTTTTTTTCTCTTTACTTTGCAGGTAGCCAATCCTTGTTTTGGCACTTACAAGGCTCCATACTTGGCCCAGTTTTTATTTTCTTTATATATGCTCTCCCTGGGATTGATTAAAAAAAAAATGCAAAACATTTATTTCATTTCTATGTTGACAATATGCAGCTGTACTTACCCCTGAAAATAGGAGCTTCCAACACCTTGGGCCACTGCTGGACTGTCTGAGAGACATCAAAGGGATATTCTGCCAAAAATTTAAGTTAGGCTGAAACACACTGTAACTCTGAGTTAGACACCTCCTTGAGAGATGAATGTTGCCCTGCTCCAGCAGCCACTTGTTTGTGGGGGGAGCCCTGACAAGTCGACCACCGAGTTCAGCTCAAGGAAGAACATTTGTGATCATTTCTTTATGGAGATGCAATCAGACGGAGACGCTAAGGCAGAAGAACTACCGCTTCTGCAGTGCAAAATGATTATTATGATGATTGTTACTTCATGGAAATGATCCGCTGCACTCAGTGATCAACTTGTCGGGCTCCCCCACAAACCACCCATAAAATAAAGAAATTATTTTATGAATTTCTTCCTTTTGAGTTGTAATGTTTAATAACAGTCTCTGGCTTACAGGTTTCTATGGAAGTCCTGCTTTTCCAATCCAAATGTGTCTGAAATTGACTCATATCGGAGAATTTGGCTTTTAATCATGTTTTTTTTTTTTTTTTTTTTTTTTACAATTTATGTCCTTTTGTTTTTACTGTAGTCCTGTGTCTGTGTTGTATTGTTTGTGTTAATTGTCTGTTTTATCTTTTTATTTTTTTCAGTACAGTACTTTGGTCAGTATTTAATTGTTTTTAAATGTGCTAATAAATAAATTTGTATTACATTGGGTTTGATGACTAATGAGCAAATGTACACATACATTATGTATTTAGTGAGCGATCAACTCTCACGTTTAAATTTTTTTTTATGTAGAGTGAGAGCAAACCGTGCTTGATTGTAGCTGCTTATTCTCACTAATTGTCACAAGCCTTTCTCCAGGTAAATCTTTGAAAGTGTCTTCCAAGGGTCAAGATGGAAATTGCATCCATTAGTGAAATAAAGGAAGCTCCAACATAATTTCTTTCTAAATGATGCCATTTTCTACAAGGGTTACTTAGAAGTGCTGTAATATGTCTGTGTTAAATGTGTTTTTCAATGTGAGGGTACTACAGTGTTGTGTGCTTGACTGAGCACTGAGAGTAGCATAACTGCATCACCTGTTGACTGGGAAAGAATATGCAAATCTTCCTCACAGAGAAGAAAATTTACGACAGGACCTGTTGCAGAAATTGAACAACAAGAAAATGTGTTTTTTAACACCTGCAAAGACACCTGTTACTTTTTTTTTTAATGCATATTTAATTCTGGAGAATTCAGCTGAAGGCGGTGCTATTACTCCCTCCAAGATTGAAAAAGACTTATTCAGAGGATGAAACTTGCATCACATCTGTTGAGTCTGGGTTTCATAGTAAACTTCCTTCTGCAAACTCTTAATAGTTGCAAACTAACTCTGCAGCAAGCTTAGCATTTTAGGGCTCTAACACCCTTAGGTTGGACTGGCAGCTATTCTTTGTAATGTGCTATTTAAAGAGCAATCAGCGGATGCAGCCAGTCTTTATAAATATAGACCTGAGTCTTTATATTTGATTCAGTTTGAGTCTGTGCACAATTGACTGAAATGTAGCCATTTCCCTCTGTAATGTGTGCTGGAGTTGTGAGAACTCAAGCATATCCTGCTGCTCTGTTTGACTATTAAAGAGCTGTTGCACTGCACCTGTTTTGCTGGGGTTGAAAAGCTTCTACCTTTCAAGCCCTTGGTGTTTTATGAGCTTTTAAAACACACTCTGTTCTCAGCGGTGTCAACAGCACCTCCCTTTTCAAATGGAAAAATAAGAAACAAGCCGCTGTCAGGAGTGCTCCCTGGTGGAAATGCTGCCAGTGGAAGAGCTGTTTAGAGAAAATGTAATTCCTCTGTTTGCTAGAGCTCTGTATAATGTTGCATAGACTTTCCTCACCTCTCAGTTCATTGTTTGGACTTCATTGTCTTCCTCCCTCTACTCTCTTCTCCTTCTTCAGCTTGTTAATCTGACTCTCCTGTGTAGCACTCTATAACTGCTGCGTCCTCCTATGCTGCTTGCTGAGACAGCCACTGCAAATCAAAGCCTCTGCTGTCTCATACATACATCTCTACCCTTCCTTTTATGGAGTTTGTTATGTATGTGCATATGACTGTCACTTTGAAGGTGTGGGTTGTATCTACGCATGTAGGCACTCAAGAGGAACTAAATTTGTTTTTTGCATGCATAAATACCTCACAGAGGTGAAAGTTGTGAGCATATGTTGAAAAGACTAGTTTCCCTTGAATGACTGTGTGCATATGTTATACGTATTTTGAATTTGTTTTTTTAACATGCATGTCAGTCTCACATGAAACTCTGCATGGAGGGGAAAAACATTAAGTAGTGTGCAGAATCCTGCAGGGCCCAGACTGTTTGGTTAGATATCATCGGCAGGTGTTCGCTGTCAGGTTTACTCCGCTTTGCTGCAGCATTCATCTAGTTTGATATGCACCATGCTGCTGTAACATTTATTTATGCTCCAAAGAGGTGCCACAGCTCAGATATTCTAACTTTCCCTATGGCTCTCCAAACACGTTGTCTAAACTTGAAAAGATGAGCTGCTTGTAGACACACACACAAAATATGAATGAACGTGTGTGTTGAATGGTGATTTTGTTGAGTTATATTTGTTGCATAAAAAAGCTTGTTGAGGTGTCAAATATTGAGAACAGAAGTAGATTACTGGTGTAGTTTAAGCAACACACTTTCAGATATGTTGTAATCTTTTTAATTCAGCCTGGAGTGCTAGAAATACAGAAAATTATTCAATCATTCAAATTGTTCAAAAGCTTCTCAAACATTAATGTGAAGCTTAATAAAACTTAACTTTGAGGTTCTATTTAGGCCACATTTTGATAATTGGAGCAAAGCCAGACCCATTTGAACAGCCATCTGTCTGGCCTATCTGTGCAGCAAAGGAAATGGAAGCAGTCAGTGAGAAGTAGCCTTGAAAAGTTATCAGTCTCTCATCAAAATCAGAATCCGAGCTGTAAGTAGAAGCTCTGCCATCTGAAAACACCCATGTGAGTGGGAACCTGAATGGTGAGTGACAAAATGCTTTACAAGAAACACTGTATGTGACCCATATTAAATATTGGCCCACTAAACCCATGAATGTCTTTTTTAAGTGTGGTTGCATTTCCCTGCAGGGTGTGCAGTACATATCCTGTGGAGATAAAGGCAGTAGAAAAGCACAGCATCCGGGGCATCGTTTCCTCTCGAAATCTCTACTTGACACATTGTGAGAATGTGTTCCAAACAGCCTTGACATTGCAGCAATAAATGCCTTAAAAGGGAACTTAAGGATTTTTCAATCTGGGTACTATTTTCCCATGTGTTTGAGAGTGTTTGACTGATAGGAAGAACAGTTTCTGAAAATTGTCTGGTATTGAAGGAGAGCGGAGCAGCCAACAAACCAAAATGTAGTCTGAGAATGGTTCTGGAAGGAGTGAGACCAGCCATAGGACCTGCCACAGTGGTCTGTTGACTTTCTCAGTTCATGGATACCAGATAAAAACACAAATACATTAGTTACACTTCCCGTGTTGAAAGACTCAGGGGAACAGCAGGCTTCTGGCATTTTCTTATGGTGTAGCATTCACTGTACATCTATATAAGAGCTGAAAGTAAACTTCTGGATCACAGATAATTTGTTTGAGGGATTTTCTGTTTTATTTGTTGGATTTTATTTTGAAAGAGCTCTCTTTTAGTCATTTTGTGATTAATTCCTTTAATTTTAACGCCACCAAAAAATGATTAACCATTCAGCTCGAATATATCGCTCCTTAGGTTATATTTAATGCTAACTGCTTCTTAGACTGAGTTTGATGTTATAGTGTGGTTGAATACCTGAGCAGCTAGAGCAGCTACACATAGTTAGCAATTAGCATACAAGTAATTGTTCCAAAAGTTGTGAATGCACTATAAAATGATGCTACAGCTATAGCTATGTTTACAAAGACAAATTGAATAACTGCAAAAAATAAATAAATAAATAAATAAATTAAAAAATTCAAGGGGTTTTGAGGATGAGGGTTTTCTTTGGCTTTAAATGATAAAGAACATAAACTTTTTTTCTTTCTGACTTCACATAGTCAGCAATAAAATGACTTAGTGACAAAACAATATTTGCATATAAGTCATAGAAATGACAAACAGGACTGCAGGAGTGCAAAGATTTAAATCTATAAGCACTGGTATTTTTCATAGACCAAGAAACAATTATAATATAACAGGATCAATATGATTTGTTGATTTGTTTGGCTCTGTCTAGAGGGGAACTGAAGTCCATCTACCAGTTAACACATGTCAAATAAACAGTGAATGGTTTTTGTTTTAGTGTTTTTCAGTGCTCACCATAGTGTTCCTGAGTCCAAGAACTAAGTGTTTAGGATCCAGGAGCCATTAGGATCAGTTGACTGGTTTCTTGACTGCTAGATAGAGAAATAATAATCAATCGAGTCAATTCCTTTGAGATCAAGAGAGGTGATTTGCAGCATCCCAAGTGGTGCAGATGCTTATTTTGGACCCGTTTCTTTCCATCATAACAATAGGGGCAATTTGCCTGAAAGACATATAATTTTCCAGACTCATGGGAGAGCAGAGCACAAAAGAGAACCACACCGTGTGAAAAAGAGAGAGAGAAAAAAAAAGTCTATCTGGCATCATTTTCTTATCCCAAACCTCTTGTTTTTTGCCAACTTGTTGCCCCTGGTGGTGAGGCAATTTCCTCTGGTCTTTGAATTCAGCCGCCATGTGGTGGTTGTTTTTCCACTGATGTGAAATCCCCTTGCTGCGTTTAACAAATGAAAACTGCTGATCATTGGCTTGTGATTGCTCTCTTTGCCTGAGCTCTTTGGTTGTATACACTCCTGGTGGGGTGTGTTGCTGCGATGAAGGATTGTTTTAACCTTTAATGTGCAGCTTTTTTTTTTTTTTCTTCCTTGTCTGTGCCTCTTTCAGAAAGTTCAAACCATTACCTTGGTGTTCATTTTTGAACTGGTTGGCAGGGGGATATTTTCACTGAGTCCCCTGGGTTATTGAGAAACCTCTGCTGGAATCAAATGAACCCATTGAATGGAACATGTAATCATTAGCATATTGATTTAAACACAAGGTTGCTACAAGACATCTATTTTTCCCCTCTATAAGGACAATCATTGGTAGGTTATTTGAATGAAGCAATGGTTGGTCCTCTGTCGGGTCGAGGAATGTATAATCAGAGTATCTGCACTGCTCTTTTCTGTAGCTTTTCCTAACCACCACTGCTTTCAGGATTTTTGTTGCCAAAGGAACTGCTTTGTGGGTCATGTTTACTCTATCAGTCCAGAAAGTCTTGGCTTATTGTGTTACATATGCAGTAATGAAAAACATGACTGGGGTCATGTTTTGTTTTATTCAGCTCTTTTTTTAAATTCATGCTAAAGTGGAAATGACATTTTTGTTAAGTTTGTGTTTTTGTTGTTGTTTTGAATGAAAAGGACATTTTGTTTGATTTTTTTTTTTTTACGGTTTGTTTACAGTTTTATTGCATGTGGCCCGACCAACCTCAATAAATGGACCTTTGATTCATTGAAAAGATTATTTGTAGCCCTTTAAAATGTGTACTTGAGTACCCCTGGTCTACAGCATCAAAGGCAGCAGATAGATCCTGGAGTTACAGAATGAAGTGGTTCCCTGAGTCAGCAGCTGAGAGAAGGTCAGTAGTTGTTCTTAATAATACAGATTCAGGACAGTGAAGTGCTTTGAAACTGGGTCTGAATTTTTCCAATATGCAGTTTGGGGTCGGATGAAACAGTAGTTGATGAAATGCTACTGTGTTTTTTAAAAATTGTTTGTTATTTTGGGGTGGAGACTAAACAGCACTGCAAAAGTGTTAAAAACTGCAGTTCCCAGAGTGTCTTCTTGAGGATGGCTGTTTGTAGAGCAGAAATCAAAAGGTTTATAGCCAAGATCAAAAAACGGTTTGGTCTGAATAGCTCAGGGCTCCCACGACTTGTGGTGTATGGGGTGTGACTTTTTTTGTGATCTCAATATTTTTGTTTAAAAGTTAATGAAATTACACAATACACAAATTGGAGACATGGCTGCCTTTACTGACAGGCATGCACACTGTAGCCATTTGGAAGGAGGCCAAAGGCCAGTTTCTGGAAAGTTGACTGCAAGTTAGTGGAGTCAGCATAAGCAATATGGTGATCACCGCCAAAAGGCTTTGAAACTGCCTCACACACAAATGAGTGACATCACTGATGCCACGGGCTATGGTCTTGGATTACCCTTATGTTTATTCCTGTATGTTTCTTCAATACTTTTAAAATAGCTGCTGACATGCTCTGTAGCACAGAAAACTTTATTTGTATCATGTATAAGAGAGATGTTAAAGGGTATTTAAACATTGCCAGTGGAATAATAGACTCTTCCTCATCATTTCATTGACATACTTTCTTAAATGGTTTTATCCACATGGAACAACAAGCTGCTGCTTGTGAAGCATCCTGATGAGATGCACTTTCATAAAAAATGGTTCAATATGTAGACCACTTATGGAGTCCAACCTCAGAGTTCTCAGTCTGTCTATTCAGTATGAAAGAGAAACTGCCACACTACACCTGACCTTTTCTCTTGTTTCGAGGTGAAACAAACTTTTAGAGAGTTCTCATCGGGAATTAACTCACAGAGTTTCAGAGAAAGTACTTTCTCTGTTCATTCTGCTGAGAGTCAGACTTTGTTGGATTCATTATAGTTAATTGGCTGTTTAGTGGGACACTACAGAACGGTTGAGTGTGGGAGCTGTAGCTGTAGCATTAGCATCAGCACAAGCTGAATTATGCATGGAGGTTAAAGCTTCTAAAAGCTTCTTGTGATTTATTAATGTCTGTGAGCAGATAGGAATGGAGTAGATCTGTGGCAGGGATACCTAATCATGACACATTCACAATGGTCACAGCAGAGTTCTGTTACAAAACCGGATAGAAATTGAATCCCAAATGATGATATTGCCAGCTTTTAGCCTTTATGACAGAGTGCTCCCTAAATCTGAAATTTGACTCATTGGACATGAGGAAAACTCAAACACATTGGGTAGACAAATCTCAAGTAGTCAAACAAAAACTATGTTGGCACCTGTCAAGTGCTACATAGTTATCAGGGCTTGGTCAGGCTAGGTTGGGCTAAATTAATGACAATAAAGGAGGCAATCACGTATTTTGGAGTACCCTAAGATGAAATGCATTTCTCTTCCCTTCTATATCCAGGCATAAGAGAGAATGAATTCCATGCTGAAGTACAGCGCTTAGTGCTGTGAACTCACAAAATGACAAATACATGTTTTAACAACATGTAAACATACATACTGTTTGGATTCTGTTTTGCATTATCAACTGTTTACTAAACATGATCTCTTACTTAGTATCCAGATTTTTTTCTCCTATAATGCTTAAGTTAGAATTTTTTTCTGGGGCTTTGACATCTACTCTGGATCTAGACAGGATCCATTTTTATTCAGCTCCAACAGGTTACACACAGACTTAAAGGTATTAACTGTAAGCTTCCTAGACACACATATATTTTGTGTGAAGCTGATGTATATGTGTGTGTGTGTGTGTGTGAGAGAGAGTGAGAGAGAGAGAGAGAGAGAGAGACAGCTCATCCTCAGATCTCAAAGCTCTTAAAACGTTGGTATTATCTGCATTTATCCTCCAGCTCCTTCACTTTTTCCTCTTGTTCCTTTTCATTTTCAAAGCAGATTCTTAATTTTAAGGTGTTCTAAAAAATTCAACATGAAACTCACATTTGTGTCTGCTGGGTTGTAACTGTAGTTGTCTGTAATCTTACTGTGAGTTGAGACAAGTAATGCTGATGGTTTCATCTAACAAATCACAAAGTTTTCCAGTGACTCACTGGAATAAGCTTGTATAATTGTTCAAATCTAATCCGCAGAGGGAGAGAGGGGTGTTTTTAATGTTTTTCTGCTGCACCTCGTGGTGTTTGATGGTAGATTGCGTTTTCCAAACTGAGGCTCCTGAGCCATAGATGTACACTGTAATCTGTGAATTTAATCAGGCTGTAAGTACACAATGCGTACAAACTCTCAGCTCACTGAGCCACCAGGATCCCACTCACATCCTCCGACTCTGCAGCGTAATCCTCTCGTACTGTCACAACAGCTAAACCCACCACCTGTGTCATATGGGATCCTATTATCTTCTCTTTACAATCTAAACACCAGTGAAGCTGCCTGACATCATGTTTGAATGATAGACAGGTACATCCTGTTTGAAATTCCTGTCACACAGGCTTTTCTGAACTTTGCCTTTCAGCCTATTTCACGGCCAATCCATCATGCATGTCAAGTGTGTCTATTTAACCCACTAAAAGTCACAGTTGGCCTCCATTAAACGACTTCCTGCCTCCCAAAATGCTTTGCTCACCATTTTTTTTGCTGGTGTGTTGGGGTTTTTGCATTGGTGTGGTTGGTTGGGGTATGTTGGATGTGCAGCCGAGCTTCAAATTGGCTCTCCTTGCCTCATGTCAAGAGTCACAGTTTTCTGAGGTAATAGACATGCAAATAACACGAGGTATGCGTGCATATTTCTGGACTGTGGGGTGTCTCGGCACTCGGTCAATAACATTATGGAAATGTGCCGTGGATTCTTAAGGTCTCTCTTTTTGAGTTGGATAACAAGGCAGTCCAATGAGCCTGTTAGCAGGCAACAGTGACAGAATGAGGTGTTTGTATTGTCACACACTGTATCACTGCATGCTGCAAGAGGGAGAGGTGGAGAGAGAAAGATGTACCATGCTCTCAAAAGCAGGCAGATAAATCGAAGGCACAAGTGATCAAAGTGGTACATTCCTTTTCCTTGTTTACTCCATTTACCAAAGGAAACATGTGCAAACACATTTTCATTTTGTCTCCTCACTTTTTTTAAGCTGTCAAAGTTTCCATTTGTTGAGTTTAATTGCTCATCAAAACCAACATCATGCTGCGGTGTAAAAACACTGTATGCCTGCATAATTGAGTTTTCTAAACTACCGTTTGTCTCTCACTGAGGCGTTTGTTTTTACTTCTAGGAAAGCAGCTCCAGCTCTGATAACAAGAGCGTGTAAATGGTGTTTACAGAGTCCGGGCCTGGTCCTATTGGTTTTCAGATTTTACAGCGTGACAAATTAAGATGTGTCCTATGTAGAGCATGTTTGCTTAATTGTTTGGCATAATTATTGCCATTCTCAAGACAATTTCCTCCCAGAAGGTTTCTGTGTGTTATTTCGATGTGCACGTTTGAAAGAATCCAGTCCAATGGGAAATTTGAACATCTGCGTCTCACAGCCTCACTGACCCAGGAGAGAGCTGAAAATAGATGGTTTGCCTATAAGGAATCTGCCTCAGTGGGTAGAATTTCAAAAGAGAAAAAACTGCACATATTGTAGGTATAACCTCTGATTCACCTGGGAGTAACTTATTATTTTGTAAAGTTGCAGCCTGCACTCATTAGGCTTGAATAAAACTGCCCTTTATAATTTAATCATCACACATTGGCAAATGCTTCTACAAAATAAAAACATGGAAAAGGCTGCCTTTAGGATACTATTAGCTGTTTTTTAGATCAGACACAGCCAGCTGCAGTTTGCTGAAGTTTTTTCAATATATTTCTAAGATTTATCCCCATGGGGACACCCGGCGCAACAGCAAGAACTTTCTGGATTAATGCAGGCCATTGCAAAAATAGCTGTGTCTCTGTGGTTTAGAAACAAAGTTTCAAAAGATCAAAACTTTCATTGAGTCTTTGAGGAAAGATTAAAAACCTCTGGAGACCGTGAGACCAAATTAAAAACATGAAAAAGATAATTCACAAAGTTGTCATTCCTTAGTTATTTAGGCGGTCAACAGAAAAGCATGGAGATCTTGTGTCTTCTCAGAGAGTTTTAAAGATAAAAGCTGTTTTCTGTTGTAAGTTCTGCTTCCAGGCACTGCCTGGCCATACTTCATTGCAGTTTTACTTTAAGAGGGTTCGCATGCAGGAATTTACTTTTGAACTCGCTTAAATTTCCACAATCAAAGCAGCTCTATATAATTTCAAAGTATGTATTCTAAAACCAAAACTTCTAGCCTGCTTCAAAGAAGGATTTATCTTCTTTTTTTTTTTTTTTTTTAATTTAATTTTATTTCATTTTATTTTTTGGTGAATGTGAAATTTTTTAGCACTTGACATACAGAAAGCCATGTTTTGCTTGTTTTCTGCACTGTTTGCAGATATGATGCATACATGTATTTCTGCCTAAAGCACATAAATAATCGGTGCATGTCTGCTGGCTCCAAATGAATGAAGATACAAACAAACTGAAAAGAAAAATTGGAAAAAGCAATGCTTATAACACTGTTAATGATGTGCAATTTACAGAGGATGTAAAAATACCAGAGTTTAAAATAGAGTGCAGAGAGGAAAAGCTAGACAAAGTCAAAGTGCACAGTAGAAAATGATCCAAATCAAATTAAAGTAGGGCTGGACGATTATGGCAAAAAAAAAAAAAAAAGATTATTTCGACTAATATTTAAATCACAATTGATAAACACAAATATTCATTGATTTCAAAACTTCAGTGTTAATTGAAACACCAAAACTTAACTTTAAATATAACTTATAAGAGCAGCCAGAAAAAAAAGAAAAAAGTGAAGAAGTAAAACAATAAAGATTTATCAGCTTCGTGATCACTGAAGGTAACTTGCTTATGCTAATACTCAGCGTGCCCGTGCTCCATGGTGCAGCACCCATGTGCACGTATATACTGATATATATGAGTCTGAGTCCGAGCTATTTCCTTTTGCTTGGTGCCGGTTCTATTGAAGCCAAAATGTTTTCAAATAACTGAAGTTGTCCTACCCTCCTTCTCAACTAAAAGTTGCCTTTCCGCATGTTTTCAATCACTTGCTACTCATATTATAGGTCACACGCTTCCTGCAGCTGCATGGAACAGCTGCAGCAAGCGTGTTTTTCCAGCACAGGAACTTACACACATACCCCACCATGCGGTGCATTAATTGTTTTTCTTTGATTATAATGTTTTTATGATAGTGGGAAACCAACATTGAAATCATGATCAAAATTTGATTAATTTCACTAAAATGAAACATAAAACTAAAGTTGCATATGTACTTTCATGTGAACTTGGCTGGAACAACATGACTGCAAACACAATACGGACATGCCACTGACATGTATTTTAAGATTCTTGCTTTTTTTTTTTTTTTTTTTTTTTTTCCTGAATGGGGAGCACAATGTATAATTTCCATGTTGGAGTCTTGGACTTCACCGTGACTGCAACCAGCTCAGGACAATATCCCAGAAGGTCTTTCTGAAAAATCACATTGTGTAAACCGATACCCTATTGACTGAGCCTCTTCTAAATATGGCTTCGTGTCCCTGTAGTTTTGAAAGAATGGGACGGAACAAGGCAAGCAGAGAAAATGTGAATACATGCACAATAGATGGGATTTTGCACTTGACATTCTCTGAATTTTTCTTCTCAGTCATTGTTCCCCCTTTTTTTCACTTCAGCAGCCTTTAACAAGTCTGTTTTTCCTCCATGGGGTTTAGTCTTTTTCTCTCTCCACAAAGTAAGCTAGATTGAATGGCAATAAGCATTGAGGCAGAATTAGTAATAAACCCTCTATCTTTGCTTCTGTTCCCTCTTCTGGCCAATTAAGCTGTGTTCCATCCCCGCTTCTCTCTGCATCTATCCTTTCTGGCCCTTTGCTCCCTGCAGCTCATTTGGGATGAGATAGGCTCTTAAGTCTGGCCAAATGCAAAAGTGTTCTACCCATAAAGGATTTGTTGTGACCATGACCATGCTGCCTTGCCCCCCAAAACAAACAAATTAGTTCCTATTTGAATGTGCAATAAGATAGAAGTCGAATACAGACAGAGGTGATGGAGAGACATTTTCCTCTTTCTTCTCTTCCTCTAAGTGCATGCTAATGTTTGAACTGTGTCATACTCTTTCTTATTCTATATCCACACATGGTGCCTGAGTTTTATCCCTCCCTAAGCTTCTTCTATATGCTACTTTGTATGTTTTCCAAGCGGACTTGTGCAAATTTGCAGGTACAGAGCAGGTGGACAGATCAGGGCAAAGAAGTGTAAATGCAAATAGTTTAAAGCTAAATTTAAAATAAAGCAGTCTGCAGCAACAGCTCAAAGAATAAGAGGAATAAGAAGAACTTTATTACTTACTGATTTTTTTTTCTTACTTTTTACTAGCTCCTGCAAAGTACTTTTTTTTTTTAAGAGCAAACATGGAGCAGCATGCTTTTACCATATACTTATGTTTATGAGACAGGGACTGGAAATGAAAATATTTGGTGGTAAATAGCAGTCAGACTTTTAATGGAAATAATTCCCTGCTTAACCCTACCATTATTGAAGCAATGGTGATCTCTAGGGACAAAAAAGCAACTGTAATGCATAAGCAGTAGTGTATGAAGAACCCAAAAGTCATACTCACGTAAAAATGCAGTTATTGCCCCAGAAAATGTCTTTTGTAAAAGAGTAAAATTTGTCTTGTAAAAAATAACTTTTTCACAAAAGTAAAAGTCTTAGGGGGCTTTTACACCTACAACATTTGGTCTGGACTATCAGACTTTTCTGTTTAGTCCAAACCAAAATAATAGGTATGAACCCTCCCCAAGACCTTGGACAGGACCAAACAGCTGAACCTTGATTTGACCAAAAGAGTTGGTCTCGGTCTGGACCAAACTGAACCACGGTCTGGTTAATGTCCGGTGTGAACGTATTATTTGGAAAGGTTTGGAATTGATGTGAGGTCACTTCCTGTTTCTGTTCTTATGTTGAATGGAGATTATGCATGGACGGGAAATGTTATAATAATATAGATAAAGTTATACCTCACTATTGAGAAACTATCTTATCAAGAGTTTCACTACACATTCTTTTCTCCTGAGCCGGTGTTGCAATGACTTGCAGGATTGCATACTTTCTTCTCCTTTCCTGTCGATGTCGATAAAGTTATTGTCTAATGATCAAATTCATGAGACTTCCTCGGACCAGCCTTGTGTACAGCTCTTCAAGTTGTCGCTGTTGGAGGTGGAAAATCAAAAAAGTATGATGATAGGAATGACGATTTCATCCATGTTTATGCCATTCAAGACCTGTGCTTTTTTGTTGGTTCCCACAGCACCAATTTGCTGGCTGGCAGTTCCTGGCGCCTTTAGCAGTGTCCTGCTAGTCTCATTCTCCTTACAGCAATCTTCTCGCTCACCCTTGGTATTTCCTCGTACAGTGTTCTGCTGGTTACATGTGCGTTCTTGTTGATGTTAAGCACTGCATGCAACATCCTGGTGTAGCACCCATCTAGGGATTTCTCCAGGGTTGGCTTCAGGATCCAGCATTCACTGCCATAGAGGAAAACTGACTCTACTGTCGCGTAGAAGAAGCTGAGTTTGATTTGGCGGGGAAGGTTGGAGTTCGATACACTTGTCATGCCATTCAGGGCTCTCCATGCAAGTGCCTTCCTCACTTTTAGATCTTGTTCAGTTTAGTTGAACCATGAGCCCAGGTATTTGATGTCCTCGATGTCTTTCAGCACAGCGCCTCCTGCTGTAGTCAGAGGTTGATGTTCTGGTGGAACATTATAGGTGATGACCTCAGTTTTCTTGGCATTTAGCCTAAAGCCAACCTTGGCACACTCTAGCTCTACCCTGTATAGCAGTTCTTGTGCTTGTTCCACATTGTCGGAGAGCAGACTTATGTCATCCGCGTAGTCGAGGTCTGTGAGGACCACTGCAGGGTGTCATCATGACCTCCTTAGTGTTAGCATGAAGCCAAGTTCCTACTCTCACCCACTGATTGCCTTCCTGAGCGCACAATCAAGGACTATGATGAAGAGGAAAGGGGATAGTGTGTCCCCTTGTATAACCCCAGCCAGGATGTCATACTCCTTGCTGTTGCCGTCTGGGGTCACCACCTTGGCCCTTGTTCCTGTGTACATGGTCTCGGAGAAGGTTGGGAGGAATACTGTGTGCCTTTAGGATCTTCACCATCATGCCTCATAAGGTCAAGTCATGCTTTCTTGAAATCTATGAAGCATAGGACTGCAGTCAGGTTGTCCTTCTTCACCTCCTCAATCATTCGCGTAAGTGCCAGGATCTGGGCTGTAGTAGTTCGCCCTTCTCGAAAACCGTTCTAATTCTTCCTCAGGTAAGGGTCGATTCTATACCGGACCCTGTTTAGAATCATGCGGTTGTAGACTTTCGCAGTGATGCATGTCAGGCTGATGCCTCAGTAGTTGTCTGGCTTTGAGAGGTCTCCAGCTTTGGGCACTGGGACGATGTTCGATAGAGACCACATGTCAGGCAGCCGATTGTGCAGCAAAGCAAGGTTGCAGAACTCTAGGATGATGTGGTTGAGATCACAGTTCTTCAGGACCTCTGGGGGTATGCCATCCGGACCAGCACTTTTTCCCACTCTCACTGTGGTTTTCACCCTGGCAAGCTCTCCAAGTGTGAAGGGACCATCTTCAATGTTGAGGTTTTGGAGGACTGGTGGTACCTCTTCTTCCTCAGCTGTGTCTGCTGTTGCTCCCAGCAGCCTTTGGAAGTGGCTGGTCCAGGTGGTCAACCTGTCCTCAGGGCTGTGTCCCTCTACCTGTCCCTCCTTGGTCCTCCTCCACCCCGTCATTTCATTGATGACCCTCCAGACCTCCCCATATTGATGTTCACCTTGCGCTTCCTGCACCCTCCGCACTCTCTCCATCAGTTCCTCCACTTTGATGGTGTCACATGTGCTGAAAAGACACTGTTTAGCTTCATTCAGCTCCTCGCAGTTGGTTACCGCTCAAAGTTGAGGCAAGCTTCCTCCACCTTCCCCCATGCTGCTAAGACCTCTGGGTGTTTGGATCGCAGAGGGGTTCTTACTCTCACCATCATGGGCACACACAGCCTGGTTGCCTCCTCGTTTGCAGTGACAAATCTTCTGTAGCAGCTGCCGGAATCGTTTCCTAATCTCCTCTGTGTGTCTGGTTTGAAGGCCAGGGTCACTGGAGAATGCTTTTCAGTCATACCAGATTCTGGGACTTGGTCTGGGGACCCTGAGGCTCAGGCGAACTCTCATGGAGACCACACGGTGGTCTGAGCCTACCGAACTGAAAGTGCTGTATGGCTCCGCATTCATGATGGAGTTCCTCCACTTCTTCCTCACTAGGATGTAGTCTAGTTGCCGTAATGTTCCCATGGCTCGGTCTCGGAAGGTCCACCTCTTTCCTGTTCTTTTCCGAAACATGGTGTTTGCCGCCAGTAGCTCAGGTTCCATCAGAAAGGCTGTGAGGTAGGTGCCATTGCGGTTGCAGAGTCGTGGTAAGGGAACGTTGCATCCTCTGGTCCAAGCCTTGCGTTGAAGTCCCC
Source organism: Xyrichtys novacula (assembly GCA_962446985.1). Lineage (NCBI taxonomy): Eukaryota > Metazoa > Chordata > Actinopteri > Labriformes > Labridae > Xyrichtys > Xyrichtys novacula. Next base: position 6,313,270 of record OY660870.1, read on the forward strand.
TAGGATAGCCTGTGCGCTGGGATGCCTCTGACAGCTGTTACAAGGTCCTCCACCTGCTCAGATGATGCTGCACTGGTGAGTGACTACACGACTATGACTGTTGTTACTGGGTTGCCCGAGAACTCAGCGCTCAGAATCCTGTCGGTGTGGTGGTAAACCTGACGGACTGGGCCTCGTTTTGCCACGCTGATAAAGAGATGAACGTGTATCTCTTCACTCTGCGGCACACAATCCGGTCGTCGGTGTGCACTCTTCTGTGTTCTTGGATCCCCAGGATCTCCACTCCCCATTTCTCAGCACAGTGTGCGAGCTCTATCAGCCTTGCTTCTTCTCTCGCTGTGCATGCGTTGAAGGTTCCCATAACAAATGGTCTCCAACAGCGCATGAGTGCATTAGACAGGGTGCTAATAGTAGTGAAAGCTATGGTCTATGATCTGAAAATCAGTTCGGCTGTTGAGACAGATTTGAAAAATGCAGCCTGCCCCCCCTTCACTCACCCCTCCCCTCCGTGTTCCAAGACCCCCCCCCCCCAGCTCGTGTTGCCTCCTAACAACACGCCCCCGCCAATAAAGCAAGAAGCTGGCCCACAGAAAATATCAGCAGTGGTACATAGTGGTAGCCATTTCAATTGGACAAGCGCGATCGAAACACAATATTAGCAGGGCAAAGGGGGTCTGGCGTCGCCATTGCTAGCTGGTCAGAGCAGAGCCAATCGTAGGTGAGGCTTTACCTTTCTCGGCGCGTCTTCACCAGCTCAGTTTACAATGCTAAAGATGCGTGGCTAACTTATGCCAAAATCTATTGACAGAGCCTACCCGTTCCGACCAACAACGTTGTTATGACCTGGGGTCATATGTTTCCTGTTTGTCTTTTCATCAGCACATGTTGTTTGTGGTTAACCCTCCCTACCTGTGGTAGGTGCTGTTCCTGTGTGTGTTTATTTTTCAGGAGAGGACTCTGGCCTGATTGGACAGCAGCTGAGGAGGGAAGCTGTTAAAAGGGTGACTGCTGGAGGAGCTCTCTCTCTCATTTCCTTTGTCTCAACTCCCAGCCAGACCTGTGTTTCATGGAGGCTCTTTTGTGTTAAAAATAGTGGAAAGCTTTGTGAATTTTGATTTGTCTTCATGACAAATTGTTTAAGTTGTTTTAAGAGCAGTCTGGTAGGTAGGGGTGGGCAGCTATTTCATTTCAGACTTTTCTCGTGTTTTGGGTAGGGAGGCAGGTAAGACCCCGTATATTTTATTTACTACACTTTTGTTTGTGAGGTAAGGTAGTTTTAAATAAGAGGTTTTGTTTGTTGTTTTGGCCTGCGCCCACCCTGAAGTTTTTTTTTTAAAAATAAATTAAGACTGCTAAAAAAAAAAAAAAAAAACTTCAGGGTGGGCATTAGCCAGTAAAGGCACAGACTAACCAGAGTTATTCAGCAGACATCTCCCACTGTAGTAAACAAAGTAATTACCTGTTCAACAGAAATTCAGCTGTCTCAGCGTCAGTTTTCAGTCCCAAATCCTTCTGCAGCTTTTTCCACCGGTCGTACATTTCTCCAATGTAGACTCTATGTTGTATCGCACCTGTATCGCTCATATTTCTTCCTTACTTCAGCCTTTTCCTCAAAACTTTTATGTTTCCTTCCCTTCGATGTGGAGGGTAACAGAAGCGGCCTCCTGGTTTCGATGTTTGTCTTCTCCTGCTCCATTACGCTTTAGCAGCTGTGCAGCTCGCTAATCAGAAGTATGTGAGGGGGGTTGTGGGGAGGACGCTAGACCATGGGCGGGACGGTGCGGAGCAGGGGAGACAGGCGATTGAACGGACTTACGGACCACTCCGAAATGCCGGGGTACGGCGGTTTGAATTGGTCGATTATTATGCCTTTTTGCAGCGGATATACTGAATGGATTTTTTTCGTTCTTTTTGATCTTTATGTTGCGTAGATCAGACCATAGGAGCCTCATAAACAGTGTTATTAATAAGTACCAAGCTTCCAAATGGTAGACCATAGCTTTAACTCTAGTTTTATGTTATTAATGTCATTGAGGCTGATGTTCATGTCTGCAGCAACAGTCCAGAGAACCCCAAAAGAAGAAGTAGCTCAGGGCCTGAGGTGGACAATCATAAACGATGCAGCTGGAGTGAGGCAGGTCTACAGCAGCCAACCGTCAGTAGCATCAGTCAAGAGCAACCTAGGAGACTGGGGGGCTCAGAGACAAACAGAGAGATCTGGGTAGCAATTAGATGGGAGAAAATGAATTCAATGTGTGGGATAATGAAATAACTAAATATGGACTATGTTAACTTAATTTAAGGTGATTGAAGTTGACCTTCAATGGCAGTTTACTCTAGTTTTATTTTATTGATGTCAGTTAGGCTGACATACGTGTCTGCAGCAACGATCCAGAGGAGCCTAAGAGATGAAGAAGCTCAGGGCCTGAGGTGGACAATCAATTATGATGCAACTGGAGTCAGGCAGTTCCACAGCAGACAGTCAGCAGCATTAGTCCAGAGGAGGCTAAGAGACTCAGAAACACTGAGAGAGAAATCTGGTTACTGACTTATATGGGACATAAAGATCTGAAGGAGAGATAGAGACAGACAGGAGCCCAGTGTGCCAGATAACCCCGGCAGTCTAAACCTATAGCAACATAACTAAGAGCTGGTTCAAATCTGCCCTAACTATAAGCTTTATCAAAGAGGAACGTTTTAAGTCTACTCTTAAAAGTTGAGAGGGTGTCTGCCCCCGAACCTTGAGCGGTAAATGATTCCAGAGGAGAGGTGCCTGATAGCTGAAAGCTCTACCTCCAATACTACTTTTAGAGACATTTACAAACAATAAAAAAATAGACCTCGTCTCTGGTACGGAACAAAAACTTCACTCCACACATAACTATTAAAACAATAAATTAAGTGGAGTCTTGAGTCTGTAAACAAAATTGCACTAAATAATTAGCTTTGGGTGCTATTCCTCAACAGGCCAACAAAGAAAATGCATGCGCACCTCAAGCCCAATAATCCCCGCGGATGATTGTGCTTGAGGTGCGCATGCATGTTCGTCGTATTCCCCTTCTTTGTCACCAAAACTTTCGAACAAATGCGACATATCGTCCGTGTTCGTGGGCTCACCTCTTTCATTCTATTTGAAACCGAAATGTTCCCACACTGTGGCTGTTGTGTTGGGCTTAGAGACCAACGCTGTCGTTTCATCATTCTTAGCGTTTGCTCCGCACTGTGTTAGTGTGTCTGTGTGCGTGTGTGCCTTTTTATTTACCGAGCGACTAGGTGATTTATTGATTATCGCAACAGGCCTACCAACGCCGTTTGGCAGACACCACCTCTACAGCCGGCAGTTGAATGATGAGATACGGCTGCACATCTCATCAGTTGTCTGATCGGGTAGGGGACCAGAGAAAACTACAGAGTCCGACATGGTTTTGTCGTATTCACACACCGATTCCACATTCAATTTAGTGACTTCCCACTGGCGGCGCCGGGAGTCATTAAAGCCGACATGTATAACAATCTTACGGAATTTATGTTTAGCCTTTGCCAGCTGTTTCAAACTAGCTTCGATGTTGCCCGCTCTGGCCCCCGGAAGACACTGAACTATGGCTGCTGACTTTGCTAATTTCACATTTTAGACTACAGAGTCTCTAATGACAAGAGCGTCAGGCTCAGCAGGTGTATTGCTGAGAGGGGCAAATTTGTTCAAAATGTGAATATGGTAGTCTAACGTGGGCTTCTTAGGCCTGCTGCTATGCTTCCCTTTCACAGTAACTCAACCACTACTACATACTGGCTGCTCAGGATCTGCTGGGGGGGCGCTAAGCTAGGCTGACCCACACTGGCTACCGGGTCTTGGCTAGCTACCGCTACTCTAGCATCGGATTACAGACCTTTTCCAGCTCTGTAATCCTCGCCTCCAGAGCTAAGAATAAACTACACTTAAAGCAGGTATCGTTATCATCTAAGGAGGACGAGGAGTAACTAAACATCTGACACACAGGGCACAAGTGAGCAGGAGAAGCAGGAGACCGGGGGGAAGGCATCGTTAGGGAGTAAAGCTAAGAGAAGCTAAGAGAATCTAAAAGCTATTAAAGTAAACCACCAGAAAAGTGACTTGGAATGGAGATACTGATGGTGCTTGGTGAAAACTATCAGATATACTTACAGACTTGTAAACAAACAGATGTATTGATAGATTCAAGAGAAAAAATAACCCAAACAGCAAGAACGCTATCAGGAGGAGCAAAACACTACACACACAGTTCAACAGCAAGGAATGGAATGATGAAATGTGTTATATAGGTAAAGATGCCTTGCCTTGCCTAATACTCCAGTTAAATCAGGTGACAGTTTAATAATTTTTGCACCTGCTTGTACCAGGTCTGGTCTGTAATAACACCTAGAAGTATGACATAATCAACCTGATTTATTCTGAGCTCAAGCTGCGGTTTACAACAATAAGCATTTCCAACCACTAGGCTGATTGTTTTGGATACATTTGATATTAGTTTGTTGCCACTGATCCAGTCTTCCATTGACATCACTTTCTCTCTCTCCAAAGATCAAAAATGCATGTACTGCCCTGTATACATTTCCTTTTAGGATTTCCCATTTTTGGGTCTGAACTAAAAAAGGGTGTTTTAACCCATAGTCCTATTATTACAGTAGCCAAATTTAAGCCAAGTGGAGAAATACCTACATTATACAAAAGGTGGCATTTTTAGACCCCAATTTGCGTAATGCAATACAATACAATACAAGAACTTCATATATCCCCAAAAGGAAATTAATTTGTCTGGAATCTCATGAAAAAAATTTCTCTGGTAGACTCCTCTCACCTGACTGGATTTACAGCCAGGTGAGAGGAGTGGTGACATGATGAAGTCTCCTGATATTGTTGTTGTTACTATTATTATTTTTAGTATTATTAGTATTATTATTATCAGTGCCTCAGGATGTTGATTCTGTATCCTAGCAACAGTATCACAGAAAATACATGTAGTGTTATTACAATAGGACTTGACATACATAGTTTGGCTGAGGAGCAACTGCCAACAGTTCAATATCTAGACAACACAACTTCTCCTTGACAGTTATGTGTGAAGGGTTACACCATCTCTGGTTGACAAATAAAGCCAGACCTCCTCCTTTCTTCTTACCACTAGCTTTAACATCTCTGTCTGATCCTACGAGAGTGAAGCCAGGTAATTCCACACTAAAGTCTGAGTTGTTTTGATTCAACCAGGTTTTAGTAAAACACAGGAGACTTCACTCATGGCATGCTTTCTCAGTCTTCACCATTATCTCTAGCTCATTGCTTTTGTTTTGTTTTGTTGTTGAGGTTTCCCATTATGGCTGATGAAAAAAGGGTTTATATCTCAGTTTCCCAGCTTTAAACTTTGCTTTCACCTTTGCACCAGCATGGCAACCATGGTAATCCCTCCCGATGATAACTTTGAAAGGTGCTAATTCTAGAATAATTTCCCTGTCCCTGGCTAGAAGGAACATTTTGAGGAAACACCTTACTCAAAAAATTGGCCTTGGCTAGGACAACCTCTGCAAAGCAACATGTTAGCTCAGCAGTAAGGCTAGTTATATGCAGTCACAGGATTGATCTCTTGCAGCCAACACACACAATCTTAAGCATCCTTGAATAGGACACATAACCCCACATCGGAACCAGAGGGAGGGGAGAGAATTTCCCTCTCGGGGTTGAACAAAGTCAGTCAATTCAGTGAGTCTCCCTCTCTCTCTCTCTTTCGCTCTCTCTCTCTCTCTCTCTCTCTTTCTCTGTCTCTCATAAGCAGCTTTAGAAGCACCACTCAGAGTTGAAGCCACAAGCCGAGCATGTCTTCCCTCTGGCTTACACACCAACTGCAGTGGGTCAGGCTCTTTAACTGGGAGTCTCTTTCCAGACAGATAGTGAGTACAGCAGACACTTGTCTCTGTGCAGGGATTAAAACCTCTCTCAATGACTGAAATGGGGTGCTCTCTTGTGTAGCACCATTACAAGAGTGCTTGTTTTTTCATGCTTTGGCTAAACTCAGCATAATGCGAATCGATACTTCAGAGAGGCTGAACATTTTACACAAGGACCAGTAGTCCCAGTGGCAACAGTTCATTGTATTTCATAGAGGCTCCATTGTTTGATTGTATTGTATTATGAAATAGAAAAAGAAGTGGTGGATACATTTTAAATTCATCATGAGAGGAGAAATAACCCTCTGGTGTCTAAACACCAAAGTCTTGCTGAGAGTATTCTAATTTTTTTAACGATATAATAGTAAAAAATAATGCAAATTTCATTGCCTGGTTAGTAGCTCTTAAATTATTTTATAATCATCCTTTTTTTTTTTTACATTTTTTGTGTCCTTTACCACAGCACTCTAAAATGCATCATTATAAACAGGAAAATGCATAGTAGGTAAACACAGATGTATATGACACTGCAATAATCTGTGCGTTTGAATCTTGTCCATTTTCTGTTCTATTGTTTTTAATAAGGAATACATTATTGTACTCACAGCAGAGGAGCAGCAGACAGTTTAGCAACATTTTGCTAATCAATTGGGATGATTGCAATGAGTATTATTCACTCAGAATGTTTATTAAAAAAACATCTGATATGGTTTAAAGATCCTCAGAATAAAATATTTTATTGATCCAGATGCAATTTACATGATGATAGAAAGACAGTCAATAATAGGTGATAGGGGACAATGGAAGAAAAACAGCAACTCTGATGAACTAAAACATAAACCTCTGGGTAAAAATACTTGAATACATTATTATGAGCAATGATGAACAATATACACCTTGACCTGGCCTCCAGATTTCCCAGATCTCAATCCATCGAGCATTGGTGGTAGTCCGATCCATGGAGGCTCCACCTCTCAAGTTACAGGACTTCAATTATCTGCAGCTAACATCTTGGTGCTGGATACCACAGCACACCTTCAGGTCTAGTGTAGGCAATGGCTTGACAGGTCATGACTGTTTTGGCAGCAATAGAGGGACCAAAACAATCGTCATACTATAAAGCCTGATAAGTATATTAGTTAAATATGTTGGCAAATTATACATTTCACAAGTGTAGAGTAACTTCAGTGGAGCCAACAAACCTTGAGTCTGAGTGGAGTCTTGATTTCCCTGTGTGGGAATCTGAATTGAGTTCAAATCACCAATGAAGAGCTGAATGAAGCCTGAGTTACTCACTTGACAGTTCTTTAACATTCTGAACATGTTGCACTTTAACTTTTTGCATTTGTCATAAAATTGCCCTCTCCTATTGTGCAAGACAGATCTTTTGGTTTTGCACACAAATTGCAATTAGCTTTGATGTTCTTCACATCCTTGTCTCTAACCAAGTGTATGTCCATCTCGGGAGTATAGAGTCTGACTTGTCTGCTGCAGTCATCTTCTCTTTGGTAGTTCACCAGCGCTAACGGGAAGTAAAAATTAGCACAGATTTTTCTTGCAGTGTCAGCAAATCTGTTTAAAAACAACACACCACTCAATGTCAGGTTTAAAATGCATTGTAACGCACGTTACTGAGATTTGTACAGAGTAAAATATTATAGAATTTTTTATTTTATTTTTTTGTAATGCCTTACATTTCCACGTTACAAAAGTAATGCATCACAGTAATTGCATTATTTTTGTAACACATTATTCCAAACACTTGTAGCAGGGCATAAATAAGAGTCAGATCAGTTTTCCCTTGTGTCAGAGTATTTAGAATGTATGGAACTATGACAGATGCTTTTTACGCTCTGCTGGATTTTACATTATAAGTAGACGTAACAGAGACAGATCACACAAACAGGTCATATATACTGTTTGTTTACTCAGACTGTGCTCAAAAAAAAAAAAAAAAGTCAGTGGATGCACAGTCAGCACCACATCTTATGTAGGATACATACATATTGCAAGGGTACTTTGGACCACATTTTGGACCATTTTAACATACATTACCATGAAAAATGTATCAGGCTCATACTGCTTCAACCTGGTTTGTCTCTTGAGGTTGCGGCATACTGCCAACACTCGCCATATTCATACGGTGTCAAGTGGAATCAACTGTGAGCGGCAAGACCTGTGCATTCCCATGTGTGCAAATACATTTAAAGTCTATGGCTGTGTGGTATTCTGGTGTGCTACTGTACTCTCCTCATTTTCTATGCAGAGGAAGTAATTCTCGGCCATGACCTCTTCATTAACAGCTCTGTGCTCTGAATAATGCACACTGTTGGTATCTGATGACTTTTGACTGACTATCTACCTTCTTATCTGTTTATGAAAATGGAAGGAGACCTCTGGCATTTTGCTTTGGCTTTACTTCCTGCATTATGAGCATGTCAAGGTTCTTGTAGTACACAGCCAGAATGTTATTGCAGCAGGAAAATGTATTCTGCTATTTTAAACACCCATTCACTGCCCTGCATATGCAGGTCAATGAATGCAGGACAAGGTTCACAGGTTTTGGAGGGGCTTTACTGAGGGAAAAGTGTCTTCTTGTGTGAAGAGATTTTTTTATGTTCAGCAATGTGCAATTATTATGCAGATGTGTAGCTTCCTCTAGTACTATTGGTTATTGCCTCTTTCAGCTGAGCACAGCCTTTGGTAGTACTGGTAATTGTAAGATTTTGACAAACACACTGCCTGTGACCAATTTGATGTATCATGCCACCCTCTTTCAAGTCACTTGTCACGTTTTAGGAGTTTTTTTCAAAAACAAAATGTAGTAGTCTATTTGAAGCAGCACTGCATTAGAATTGTTTGCTTTAAAGTATACCAATGAGGCAGAGGTATCTAGGCCAGGCTGTCTTTTCATGTGCATCGCTAGGTCCATAGTGCTACTGGCATAGTTCACAGATTTCCGACTTGCTTGAAAAACCAGATCCTATAATTGTTATGTATCTCCCGCTTCTGTTCTTGCACGGGGAAGTGATGGTGTTTTTTAGGTTGCCTCGGAGACATCATAGGACAGGGAATAAAACTTGATATAATCGTTTAACCAAGGAAATTACAGGCTAGAAGTGATGCTGCAACATTTACCAATGCAGTCGCATCGCAAATGTTCGTATCTGACCATTGATATGAATCAATGAATCTCGCCATCCCTACTGTGCTGCATCCTTTCACTTGTCACATATAACAGGCCAATCAGGTCTGTTGTATGTGACAAGTGGTAAACAATGTTGTCAAAAATGGGTAACTTACAAAACCTGGTTGCACAGATTTATCATTTACTTCCTTCCATTTTTATTAACCTTTACTGTAACTACACCAGCAGGAGGGCTTTGCAAACAGGGTAGATTACATATCATTGTGGCTTTTTAATTTCTTGAACACATATCCTTGTCTGTCTCTGCTGTGAGTTTGTAATTTATATATCCAGGGTTTCCTCCAGGATTTTTTGAAACTGTGGAGGAGGGCTCTACAGAGAGACAAAAAGCAACAACAATAATAGTAAAAAAAAAAAAAAAACATTATCACAACTTCAAACTTGTATGTATTTAATGTATTTAACACAAACACAAATTAGCCTTATCTAATGGCACAGTTTGCAGCCAGGCTGAGAGCTACTATTTTTTCTCATTTTCATTAAGAAGTGCTCCAAGGCTCAGGGCTGTCCTCACCAACACAAAAGAACAATTAAAAGTGAGGGGTGTCATAATGTAGAAAAGCTCTTTAGCCCCTACCACAGATAATACAGTCATGATTTTGGTAGACCAGGAAGGGTTACAGGTCATGCCCCTGCATTATGTTCTTCCTCGAACATGCTCTGTTAATGTGCAATTAACGGTTACTTGGCTGAAACCGTCCTGCTCATTTGTTTACAGAGGGATTTTAACAGCATCGTACTGTTTTTCCTAATGCAACTGTGACGTTATCTGAAAAACACATGAAGGCAAAACTTCCATATAAGGTCCATTGTAATATTGTTGTTGCCTTTTGTATAAGGCTATGTTTCTGTGGTTAAGCAAAGATACTTTTTTTTCTTAAATGTGTAGCTTGAAATAATGCAAACAAGCGCTGACTTTAACTCAACATTGTTTCTTTCTTTCTTTTTTTTTTTTTTAGAGTTAACTAGATTGAAGTTTCTATTGACATGTCGCTGTATCCTATTTTGCTGCATTCAGGGTTGCTATAGTGTATTGAAGCTTTACTTGATACTGAATAACTAGTAGATCAGCTCTCTAAATTAACAACTAGCATTCCCAACAATAAATTGTAAGTAGTAAGACAGACAAACAAGATAAGATGTAGCTGACCTGACTACCTGCCCAGTCTTACTTAAGCTAAAGCTGTGCCCAGATCATCATACTTTCAAAGCCCAGGGCCATTGATCAGGCTGTGGCTTTCAATGAGCAGGTATCCAGAAAATGTTGGCTTTGTGGTGTCAGGGTTAGACTACAGAGGAGCAAAACAGTGTGACTGACCAAAGCATCTTTGGTCTTGAGAGAGTAATTAAGTCCTCCTAAGCTCAACATGTCTGTAGTCATGCTTACTTAAAACCAACTTCTCTTCTTTTTCTGCCTGTCCTCGTTTCTCTCTGTATTTGGCAGACACTGCCAGCAAGTACACCAGGGTTTTAAGGGTGTCATTAAGCTTTCATTAAAACACCATCATCATTAGAGAGGGATTAGTTATTCCCTGGATCCACTACTTCAGCAGCTCAGGAATATCAAAACACAATCAAAGTCTATTAAAACAACAATGTTGCCGGCCCACTGAGAAACACCAGTTGGCTTCTACCAACTGGTGTTTTTCTTGAGTGAGAGTGGGTTTATTTTGGCAGCAGATACTCCATGCTGGCAATGAGCTTGTTAGCGTGTAAAAACTCTGGGTAAACAGCTTACACATACCCGTCTACAAAACCATTAAGAGCAGTGTGATTGTGAGAACATGCAGACACACATGCAGTTTTTTAATGAGGCTTCTGCAGGTCAACCAATGATCTCCTATCTTCAAACTGAGAAGCATCAACTCCTGCTCACTACAGTATACAAATTATTCCTATAGATAAAATGACTCAGTGACTGACAAATGCTTGTTTGTTTTTTTTCCAACTTTTGTACATTATGGAGAGCATATTATATATATTTGTTTTTAACCTGAAACACTGTAGACCTTTATCCAAGGTAACCATTATTATCCAAGCATGTGATACAAGTAAAAGTTAATCTTTTTAATACTTGTTTGTGCTAATCCATAACCACAAAGGTAGAACGTGCTCAGAGTTGAATATGAATCCTGAATATTTAAGTAGAAGACCCAAACTGTACTTTTTGCTTTACTTTGTCTCACACAGTCCTTTAAAATTTCTCTAGAGGAGAATAATGGTGTGTTCAGAGAAGAGAAACGTTGGTCTCATCATTAAACTTTGTAAAACAGAGTTTTTAAGACGTTGTGGGGATGGAAATGTATAAGTAAAGGTTAGAATTTAATGTCTTTCTTTCTTAAACACTCAGGTGAGAAAATGATTTCAAATATAAAACTGCAGGATTCAATTAGACATGGACTGCAACGGCTTGAAACCAGATATGAAGTCTCTATTGAGTTTCGCTTGCACATTAAAGTCAGCAGTCTTTATCACCCAGTGTATTTCCCCTTTGTGTATGTTGGTCTCTCTCTCTCTCTCTCTCTCTCTCTCTCTCTCTCTTGCTCTCTGTTTGTACATAACTATAGGGGCAGAGGATTAAGATCTAAATGCCTGCAACATCTGAAGTTCTCACACTTCTGTCAAGCATGATAATAGCGTACATTTGGAAGCTTAAAAATGAATTTATATTTTCAATAAATGATGACTGAGTCTGCAAGATAAATTTTTAAAAAAATATCCAAATACTAAGGCATAATCTGTGATACTAATACAAAACTGTAAAAAAAAAAAAAAAGTCAAACATGGAAAAATCAGCTATAATTACAGAGCAAAAAAAAAAAAAAAAAAAAAAAAAGATAAAAAAAAAGAAAAAAATCTGTTATTTGATTAAAAGTTTAAATATAAGCTTTAGAGTGTGAACAATTACGTCATAAAGCAGTGAAGGTAGCCATGAATGTTACAAATATAAGATAAAATATGCCTATATATTTATTTTAATAAGCATCTATTGTCTTGTGATTATTTTTTCCTCAATATTTTAGTCTTTTTTTAAATCATAATTTAGGCTTTTTATCTCAAAATCACGCCTTTTATTGTAATTTTTTATAACACTGACTGTGCATTTGTTCTACTCATTGTTCTGTATCTGATATGGAATGGTTAGCTTTAAAGACAGACCATCCCGATCTTCTCCGGTGGGTCCCAGATCATTTTATCAGAGACCCCATTTCGTAGATGCAGTATCTTGAGGTCCAACCTCATGCCGAAACAAAGTGTTACATCCTTTGCTAACAAATTCCTGCATCCTCAGAAAATACTTTTTAAAAATCTGCTAAAAATACAGAACATCTTGTAAAGAGTGCTCTGCAACATGCAAATGTCACCTTTTAGTACATGTATGGGCAGCCCACTGTTATTGGAGGTGAGTTGGAGGGTGAAATATTAGTCATTGTGAGTTATTGTGTTTGTTTTAAGTCATTAACTGCCAGTCTTGTATTCAGGAAGTCAGTTGTTTGAACAGCTCTTTCAAGAGAACAATGAGAACTGTTTTACAGTTGCGAGCTGTTCTTATATGCAACTTGCCTTTGCTGCCTTCACATGTCACCTGTGTGCCCGAAACACCAGGTAGGACTGCAATTTGCATTCACATTTTTATCAAAACCAAATTTCTATTGTAGATTTTTTTTTATAAACGTATCTATCTATCTATCTATCTATCTATCTATCTATCTATAGTTATGTATTATTTTATAATTTCCTGTTTTGTTGAAATGTTCTTGTGGGAAAAAATTTACAGTAGTTGCAGAAGTTGTTTTGCGTGGAAGTTATCTGTAGTATTCATGGCTTTTTATGTGCCACACAGTTTTTTTAGGTGAAGGAAAAATTCAAGAGAGATCTCACTGTCACAGCATGAGGATATAGCACTATCGTAAGGGATGTTTACAATGAAAGCACAAGCTAGATGCAATTATAATCAGTATTTCAGAATAATTTCCTCAATTAGAGTATGTATTGGTGGGATGTATAAGTTTGAAATATTATGATCTGTGTCTTATAACTGCTACCAGTGATGTTTTCATTATAAAAATGACTTACCTCAAATTGACTTCTAGAAATAAAATGAATTTAACAATGAGACAGTCTTTTTAACAGCTCTCTAAAAAGACTGGCTTCTCGTGATCCAGCTCCCTTCAAAGAGCCATCTCTACTGCACAAACAGTCTTTGTCATGCATATAACACAAAGATGCCTATATGGTTGGATTTATGTTATCAAAAAAACCCTGGCTGCTGGGGCCATTATAGGGCTGCCATTGTGGCTATTTATGTGATCAATTTCCATGATGGGATTTTCAAACCTCATGTCTGAGACTGTGTAACAACATGTGAGAAGCCGTGGTGCCTAGATTTCCTTTGAGGCTGGCTGACATAATGAAGAACCTGCTCTGTGTGACTGGAGTCTACATAAATAAAGACTTTCAACAGCATTTTACCTTTACAAACCGGAGCTGCCAAAGGCAAAGCAGAAAAGTGAGACATTATCACTGGAAAGAACAAAAAAAAAAACATAAATAATTCTGTCCAAATCAATAGGCAAGATTTAATTTCGGCATTGTGTTACACATAAAATAAATCATTTCCTGTCTCTCTCATCTTAGAAACTGCCCTCCTCCCCTAGTCCCTATCTCTCATTCTTCTTCCCTGTCTGCTGGCATTATTGTAGCAACATGTGTAATAGTAAGATGTCACATAATCATGGGGATGTGGACAATGGAGCCTCCTGCAGTGCTTATTAGCAGCAATGCATTCCTGTCCTCCACTTTGATCACTGTGGGAGACCATGTGATATTTCCTGCCATCTCATTTGTATTTTATATCGCCTGCCTTTATAGACCCTCTCTCATTTACTATGAGAAATGAGCACATGCACAATTGTTCTGACACAAGACTGGTCTTAGCAAGCCAAGTCTTAGGGCTACATGTTGCATACTATGCCTGACATAGAAAATGTGTTTTGTATTTATATGGTATTTAGGTCTACAGGCTTGTGTATATGGTGGGTGTTAAAGTTTAAAAAAAACACTTAGTCCTGTAAAAGATCAAAGAATGCCCAATTACTGTATTTTATTAATAAAAGAGAAACCGCAAGTGTAAATAGTATAGGGTAACCCAAATTACATATAAAACTAGTTCTAGGTTGAAGTACAACACATGTCACAGTAAATTGCATTCTCAGGAGACCTTTGCTTTCTTAGCTAGAGTGCAAAAACCTCTTGGGAAAACCTCACTGTCCCAGTAGTATATTTCTTAAAAGAGATCTCAAAAGTGGCACACACTGTGACTCACAGAGTTTTAGGCATTGCATCCCTGTTAACTCTTTAAGTTCTTGCAAAAGAGCATAATTGTCAACTATGGGCTCTCAAGTCAGCGTGGCTGCATGGGGTAAGACAGGTCTGCCAGACAAATGGGGCGTGTCAAAGCGCACTTTGCTAAATTCGTGAGCAGCACAGCCCTGCACAAGTACACTCCCTTCCAATCTCAGCCCCTGTCAGTGACGCAAGTAGGAAAGAAGGAGGAGAGAAGGCGTGGAGTGGGTTTATCACAGCCCAGTCAAATTTTAACCAATCCCATCAGCTCCTTTCCTCATCTTTAAATGTGCCACAGGCAAGGCGTATTGCAAAATTCATGAAGAAGTCTACAAGATGACTGAAGACAGAAACACCAGACAGTGGCAACTGGAGGCAGCCCCTCAGCAAGTGTCATGGTAAGCGCTGCGGAGGGCGTCCTCCACACTCTCTCAAATAAGCACAGAGGGATTTGATGTTGGTAAGGTTGTACCCACTGGTAAGACAAACACACTTTTCCACAAATAAAGACACTCATATCAAGTTGCATATATTTAAACCCCATGTAAAAACAGATCCCAACATAAACAAATTCCAATAATGGCATTAAAATCAGAACCACCTGTGCAAAAAGGATGCATCACGCTCCATGGCCTGGCTCTTTCTTCCATTAATGTTTCTATGTGAAATGAACTACATGCAACTGAACATCATAAAGTTGGCATGTAGGCTTAGCTCCGGATTGAAAATTTGCAGAATTTAAAGATGTGGAAACATTAGATAAATGGGTTATTTTGAATGAAAATGACTTTTTATTTATTTACATTTTCAAAGTAATTAACTCATTTGATCACTAAAATAAATCATCTGGTCTGCCATGGCAGTCTTGCTGCAGCAGCACCTGGAGGACGCGGAGATGTGTCCAGTTCAGGTGCAGGAAGTAAGCCGGCCCTTTCTGGAGACCCAGTGAGCGAGGTTCCAAATATTGGACAGGGAGCTGGGGGCAATTGATGTCCGACTCCAAGCCTTCAGTCCCATAGGCCAAAGATGGAGGCTCGTGTGCAGTCTCTGCAGGAGGTTCTTAAGGCCCTGTTGCCTCTGCTGATGCTAGTTTGAGGAGACGAGCGGATGCCATGAAATAGCTGCTGCATTTTGTCCTACACTTTTGCTGCATGGGCTTCTTTCTTTTTCTTTTCTTTTCTTTTTTTTTTTACGGTTGTCTTGCCACTTACTGTCTGCCCTTGAAGGAACAGCAGGTGTCTTTTGGTTGGGAAAGCCATATGTTCTGGCACTTTAAGAACAACAACTGTGGGGCAGCAGTAGCTCAGGAGGTAGAGTGGTCGTCCAATAACCAGAAGGTTGGCGGTTTGATTCCCCCCTATCCTGGGTCTACCCTTGGGCAAGACACTCAACCCACCTTGCTCCCAGTATGTCACCTCCACTGGTGTATGATTGTGTGTGTTGTGTGGTGGTGGTAGGAGAGGCCGTAGGTGTGAACTGGCAGCCTGGTTACTATCAGTCTGCCCCAGAGTAGCTGTGACTACCTCGGTAGTTTACCACCACCAAGGTGAGACTATGACTGTGAGCAAATGGATGATGTATCCAATGTAAAGTGCTTTGAGGGTCTCTGATAAAGTGCTATATGAAATCTGATGCATTATTATTATTTTTAATTCTTAGGTGGCATATTTTACTGCCATAATCACATTTGCGATTATGAGTGAAACTTCTGGTGATGTAATGGAAACTGCGTATCACTTAGACCATAGGTGTCAAACTCAAGACCCGGGGGCCAAATCTGGCCCGTGGAACTATTATATCTGGCCCACAAGATCATGTCATATTTGTATAATTTTTGGCCCACCAGTATAAAGTCTGCAGATTTCCTCCAGTATAATAATGTACACGTTAGCACCATTATTTAAAATGTCCTCAATAAACCATGAAAATATTGGAAATTAAAAAGTAAGGAAGATTTGATAAATAGTCAAGAATGTGGGGGGAAAAATATTTGGTGTTTTATTTCATGTTTTTAATTTTGCATTTCAAGATTTCAAGTCAAACATGATTGGATTTTCTATTTCATGCTTTGATTTTGTTCAACTTAGTATTTGAACTTGTGTCATTTTATTCTTTAGATTCCAATTTTAAATTTTAAGTCATATTTTGACCTTTTATACCCGATTTTAATGTTCTCCTCATGTATTTGCTCTTTAAATGCATTATTTCTCTATTTATAATATCATGCTCTGATCTTTTAAACTAATAAATAAAAATAGAATAAAAATTAGAATAAAATAAATGTTTCTATCTCAGATTGACTTTATTTTTATTTATTTATTTTTTTTTTTATGTTTTTTGAATTGCCAAATGATTTATAATCATTGCTGTTTTTGTTACATAGGTTTTGAAAAGTTGGTTGACAGTTTTGGTGAAATGTTGACCCTGTTTGGCCCTCGGGTTAGACCTAAATCCAGATTATGGCCCTTGCTGTGGTTGAGTTTGACACCCCTGACTTAGACCATGCCACTGGTCAGTAGCATTTAGCAGACAGAGGTTCTTCCAGAAACATGGGTGGTTTGTTATGGGAAATGTAGTAAACTGCATTTGTGAGGATGGACTTGGAAACTCCCTGTTTTATACAATAGCGTAAAAACACAACTCTAAGTGTGGCCACCCACCCACTTTTTGTAACATAAGTGCTAGAAGGTTTGAAGAAGACAACCGCAATTATTTGCTTAGTTTTTGAGACTGGGCTGTAGTATATTCAAAATGTGTGCTCAGTTTCCACCATAAAAGACAAAGTAATGGTTCAGATATCAGGCAGTGTTTGCTAGTAAATACAGAGGAAGCACATTTTAACTACCCTACTCTTCAAAATTACCTCAGGCAGTAATTATATATAAGATGCTTGTCAAGACAGGATTTGTTTGGAGTGGAAGAAGATGAGGGTGAAAAACAAAAGTCCAACATCAAAGACAATTTTTCTCAAGCATCTTTTAATGAAGGGTTTGGAAATAGGTCTAAAGTAGGTGGTGACAAAGAGCTTTGAATCTCAGTGTGGTACCATGAAGCTTTCCAATTTTGTTTGCCTCTTGATAATGATGCTCTGTTTTTTATGCTCTACTCGTACAATAAAGGAGCATTGAAAAGTGAAATGTTTTTAAAATAAATGGTGTCAAAAGAAGAAAAGGAAATAAATTAAGGTGACTGAAAAAGTTAAGCTAGATACAAAGCTGAGAGCCTTTTTTTTACTTGATACAATGCTGAAAAAGCTATCGATGCTGTCAGCTACTTTCATTTTTAATATTTTTCAAGGGAAAAACTGTCTACAGAAAGAAGACTGGATTTCTGACCATTCACAGACCCTTTTCAACTGAATGAATTCTTTGTCTCTCTTGGTCACTGAGCTAACGAGCTCAGAAAGCTAGCACTAAGACCTTTGTTTTGCTCAACTGTGTGGTTCAGGGAGTGACACAATAATTTGGCTGATACTAACTAGCATGGATTAATCCTGGGAATTTCAACATATGTCAGATGGTGTTTGTCAGAAACAATGCCCACACTATTGGCAATTGAAACCGGTGTCTTAATTTATGTGATGATGATAAGAAACAATAAATAAATGTTTGTCTGAGCTCTCATGCCACTCTTATCAAAGCAGACTATCCAGGAAAATGGACCAGGGTTTTATGGTGGAGCAATGAGCTCTGGTGTGAATGTAGCCTAAATCAGAGGGGAGAAAAGTGATAGATTATAAAGATTAAAAAAAAAAAAAAGTCAGACTTGTTTTGTTTTGTTTTGGCATTTTCCCTCAACGATGAGTTGAGCCCATTACTTTGGTGGCCAGAGGGTTAAACAGTACTCACAGCATCATACCTCACTCTCTTTGATTGGTCAGAAAACCAGCCCTCTGTCTATTGGAACTTTTTCTCTAAAAAATTAATAATCTTGGTATAAAAAGTAAGAGCACAACGCATGCAGAAACTACAGTTACTCCCTCTGTTTCAGATTCCACAGCTCTCACTTCTAATATTGTTGTACTCGAAATTGGATTATTGACTTTCAAACCCGACCAAAAAAAAAAATAAAACGTCCTGCAAATCCAAACAGCAGGCAATCCTTTGGTTTTGATGCAAAGTGCTGCTTTAATGGCAGTGGTCATTATGTCACTGGTTTTGGGTTGGTAAAACATAGCAGCATGGTGTTATGGTAGGAGAATGCAGTGAAAGTTAAGGTCCAAAACTGGAGATTAGGAAACATGAATGTTATTTAATACATAGGTTGTAGTTTTCTCCCCTTAGTCCTCAAGTCAAAGTAGATCAGTAGACAAAATTTAACCTACTTTGTCTTCAGTAGATGTTTAAATTTTAGTTAGCATTATTAAGTTTCACTCTTCCTCTTGCTGTCACATCAGCCAGCACTTTGTCATTTTTTTGCTTTGAATCCATACTTTTTTTTTTCTTCTCCTGGTGACCTTTTTCTTGCCCTTGCTTTGCATCTTTCTTCCCCTGCAATCCTCCATGTCTTGTCTCCTCTTTTTTCTGCCCTTCCCTTCTGCTTGTGATCTCTTAACCTTTTCCTTTCTTGTCAATTCTTCTACTCTTCACTCCTTTACTGATCCTCTTCTTTATCTTTTCATGTCTAACTCTAATCCTGTCCTACTGTCTCCTGCCTGGCCTTACGTACTTATTTTGGCCTTATTTTCCCTCCTCAATTTTCTCAGCCCCTCAGTCCCCTGGCCCCTTTGTCCTGTCTCCTGTGTTGTTCATGGATTATTAATCATCTCATGGAGCTGGAATGCCATCGTGATACTCTCTAGACCCACTAGAGAAAGCTATTGACGAGACGCTTGGTTCAAAGAAAGCACAAGGGATTTTTCCAAGGATTGCTGAGCTTGTCCTCACAGCAAAGGTTAGAATATAGATTATTCACAAACTTGGGCAAACTGGTTCAGATGCAGGAAAAGCAGAAAAGTAACAATAAGCTTAAATTAATGGGGTGTACAAGATGTAAATGGCTAAGCAAATTAGATATTACAAAGTACTCCCACATCTCCAATGACTTATGACTTTGCCCAATAAAATGAAAATAATGTACTTTAATTACATCATTTACTTTTGAGGGCACTTGTACATGACTAGAGAAGACTATTTGTCAAGCCAGCCAAGTATGATTTTACTCTCTTAATAATACACAGGTGTCGTGTGACCAAGAGACAGAAATTAAGGCAACTGTAGAGGCAGGGATGTGTTTTTGCTTGTCACAAGGGGTAATGGGTGTGTGTGTGGGTGTGGAGTTGTGTGTGTGTGTGAGTGTGTGTGTGTGTGTGTGTGTGTGTGTGTGTGGGGGGGGGGGGGGGGGGGGGGGAGTTCTGTGTGTGTGGGTGTGTCACTGGAGGCTCACTGATTGTCAAATGAATGTCACCTGTGCCTGCCTGTGAATTGTTTGCCTGGCTCAGAGAGAGAGTGGGCAGAGTGCACATATTTTCTGTTGACTGCTAAATCTTTCTTTTGTTTCAGATAATCCAGAGCTTCATCAAATGCATCTTTCAAAAGTTAATTTACTTAAAGTGAAAATAAATATGTTAGATCTGTAGTAAAACCTCCATTTCTGTCTTGGATTCAGTGCATCAGACAGATCCCTGTATTCCCCTCCTTTTAATTAGTTTTGTTTTGATAGTCACAATAGCAACTAATTCACAAATGTACTGTCTAACAGTCCAAGCCCTCCCTCCTGCTGCAACTAAAGGATCCTCCCACAAGTCCAATAAAACATTGAAACCAAACCCATTTGGTCCATAAAGATCTACAAATGACTTTAAATCCAAACAGGTGGTATAATTATGCTCAGGTTGTCTCTGATCCATCTTACAGAAGAGCAGGGTTTCAATCCTTCTTACTACCTCTCAGATCAGCCGCATGGAACTTCAGGCTCTTGAAGATCATAAGCTTCAGTATGTGAGCAGCATGTGCGAGGACAGGGTATGTGTCTTTGTCTCCTCCAGGCTCGACTACTGTAACGCGCTTCTCATCGGGATCCCAGGCAAGAGCTTACAAAGGCTCCAATATGTTCAGAACAGCGCCGCCCGGGTCCTGATGAGAGTGCGTAAACATGAGCACATCACCCCCATCCTTCGCACTCTGCACTGGCTCCCCGTTCACCTCCGCATTGAATTCAAAATCCTCCTTCACACCCATCACTGTCTGCACGGTGCAGCCCCCACCTACCTCACTGAACTCCTCACCCCACATACCTCAGCCAGAACCCGGTCAGGCCAACTGCACCGTCTGCGCCCGCCCAGGACTCGGCTCAAGACCATGGGTGACAGGGCCTTCGAGGCTGCTGCTCCCCGTCTGTGGAACGCCCTCCCCGACCACCTCAGGCCTCCACAGTCGGTGGATGCTTTTAAAAAAGAACTCAAAACCTTCCTCTTTCGGAAAGCCTACCCGGACTAATTTTATCTGATTTTATCTGCTGACTGTTTTTTATGTTGACTGTTTTTTTTATTGTTTTGGTTTTTACTATTACTGTTGTCTTGTGCACTTTTAAATTTGTTTTTAAATGTAAAGTGCGTTACAAATAAAATCTATTATTATTATTATTATGTGGTTAAGGATCGCAATCAAACTATGGTATGAAGTATCCTGTTTTGGCTGGGAAAGAACTGTATTTTGCCCTTCTTTCCCTCCTTCCTTCCTTCCTTCCTTCCTTCCTTCCTTCCTTCCAGACAGACAGACAGACAGACGGATGGATGTATTAAAAAACCTTGACTCTGCCTCTCCAAGCTCAACACTATCACTAGCACTTGTTCAGTATCCTCCAACTACTTTTTTTAGTACGAGTTGTGTTGTAGCCTTGTAGTACTGACATCACACAGGCAATGAACTACTCCACCACACCGTTTTCCCTGTACTTTGCTGACCTACTATAATCTGAGAGGAGCAGTTTAGAAAAGGGACATATTTGCAGTTATATGTGCAAAACTTTCTATTCAAGTCACTAAAACTTTTTTCAATATCTTGTCTAAAACATCAAAAAAGTTATCTCAAGTTAACAAGTAACTGTCTATTTTAAAAAAAGATTCTTTTTAAATGTTGCTAAAGAAACAAAAGGAGACCTGAAACAGTGCCTTGTGGGATTCCATCCAATGACCCCAGTGATGAGGGAATTGAAATTACCTGGAGCAACATATAAGAGCAGCTATAATCAGTTACATCAAGTATAAAAAGTATAACCCACTGGATGCATGTTGAGTACAATGTTGTGTGTTACGCATCAAATACATTCCTTTTTTAATCAATACGGCATAGCCCACAGGAAGCATCTCTGCACTGTCTTGACGCGCTGCTCTGCTAAAGAGATGCACCAAGTCTATTTTCAACACTCTATACTTTCAACATGCATCATTCTACATAGAGGAGATAGCATCAAACAGGAAGTCAAGCACAGGCAGGATATAGTGAATCCGGCAAATTCCAAAATTAAACACCATATGTGGACTTCCAACTGTTTGTCAGTTCATGTGGATGAGAAATACTTCCTGGT
Source organism: Xyrichtys novacula (assembly GCA_962446985.1). Lineage (NCBI taxonomy): Eukaryota > Metazoa > Chordata > Actinopteri > Labriformes > Labridae > Xyrichtys > Xyrichtys novacula. Next base: position 6,335,267 of record OY660870.1, read on the forward strand.
TATGGATTTATCAGTAACACAGAACAACCCCATGACCAATCCCTGATCCGTGTGAACCCCAACAGGACTTTTAACTGCTAAATCTGTCTGAAGGTAACAGCACAGCATAAAGGAACATAGTTTACCTTATTAAACACCAGTAAACCTGCTAAACCGAAACTGTAAAATCATGTTGCTTTTTCACATACAGTAGAAGCTCAACAGTCACTGAATTATATCCAAATTAGGAGGAAATAGACCACACAAAGGCAAAACAACCTGTTGTGAGCATGTTGTTTTCTATATACTGAGCCAAGCTGACCGGAGCTGCTGCTGCCACGCTCCAAACATGCTTCCAGTGGGTGATAACATGGACTGTGGGTTAAAGCAGCGATACAGTCTTTTCTTTCTGATAATTGAAATTACCTGGTGACTTTATGATAATAGTGTATCATGTTTGAGTCATCAGTGATTCACCGTGGATGACCCTGGTATCTTGTTTATGTTTCTCTCCAGCTGACATGTCAAGAGAGGCTGGAGGAAGACTGACATCTCTTTTGGTTCAGCCCATTTCTGCCTTCCTGGCCAAGACATTGCTGTCCTCTCCATCCATCCAGGGAGACCCCTGTATTCCTCTGGCCATGCCTACAAACACAGGTAAACAATTTACATATAAAACAAGGCATTTGTTGTCACCCATGATATCAGCTACTGCCCTGACGGTTTGCCAAGTTTGCCTTTAACTTTCTAGAATGACAAACATATAATTGATAATTGACCGTCTGTGCTATGATACAGGTGCTACATTGGACTAATTATATGGAGGGGAAAATGCACTTAATGTATATATATATATATATATATATATATATATATATATATATATATATATATATATATATATATATATATGTTTGGACACACCTTCTCATTCAATGCATTTTCTTTGTTTTCATGACTATTTAAATTGTAGATTCTCAAAACTATGAATGAACACATGTGGAATCATGTGCTTAAGAAAAAAGTGTGAAATAACTGAAAACATGTTTTATATTTTAGATTCCTCAAAGTAGCCACCCTTTGCTTTTTTGATAGCGCTGCAAACTTTTGCTGTTCTCTCAATGAGCTTCATGAGGTAGTCACCTGAAATGATTTTGACTTAACAGGAGTGCCTGAAGTAACCCTGACAACGTACTTCTGTCATCAAGAGCAAAGGGTGGCTATTTTAAAGAAACTAGAATATAAAACATGTTTTTGGTTATTTCACACTTTTTTATAAGTACAAAATTCCACATGTGTTCATTCATGGTTTTAATCCCTTCAGTAATAATCTACAATGTAAATAGTCATATAAAAAAATAAAGAAAAGACATTGAATGAGAAGGTGTGTCCAAACTTTTGGCCTGTGCTGTATGTATATAGATATGTACACACAGTGCATCCGGAAAGTATTCATACCACTTCACTTTTTCCACATTTTGTTGTGTTACAGCCTTATTCCAAAATTGATTAAATTCCCTTTTTTCCCTCAAAAATTCTACACAAAATACCCCACAATGACAAAGCAAAAAACTGTTTTTAGAGCATTTTGCAAAACTATTAAAAACAAGAACACTCAAATGTCACATATACATAAGTATTCACACCCTTTACTCAATACTTGGTCGAAGCACCTTTGGCAGCGGTTACAGCCTCCAGTCTTCTTGCAACAAGCTTTGCACACCTGGATTTGGGGAGTTTTTCCCATTCTTCCTTGCACATCCTCTCAAGCTCAGTGAGGTTGGATGGGCAGCGTCGGTGCACAGCTGCTTTCAGGTCTTTCCAAAGATGTTCAATTGGGTTCAAGTCTGGGCTCTGGCTGGGCCACTCAAGGACATTCAGAGACTTGTCCTGAAGCCACTCCTTTGTCTTCTTGGCCGTGTGCTTAGGGTCATTGTCATGCTGGAAGATGAAGCGTCGCCCCAGTCGAAGGTCTCGAGTGCTCTGGAGCAGGTTTTCATCAAGGATTTCGATGTACTTAGCTGCATTCATTTTTCCCTCCATCCTGACAAGTATCCCAGTTCCTACCGCGGAAAAACATCCCCACAGCATGATGCTGCCACCACTATGCTTCCCTGTAGGGATGGTATTGGCGAGGTGGTGAGCGGTGCCTGGTTTCCTCCAGACATGACGCTTGGCATTCAGGCCAAAGAGTTCGATCTTCGTTTCATCAGACCAGAGAATTTTGTTTCTCCTGGTCTGTGAGTCCTTGAGGTGCCTTCTAGCAAAGTCCAAATGGGCTGTCATGTGCTTTTTACTGAGGAGTGGCTTCTGTCTGGCCACTCTACCATAAATGCCTGACTGGTGGAGTGCTGCAGAGATGGTGGTCCTTCTGTAGGGTTCTCCCATCTCCTCAGAGGAACGCTGGAGCTCTGTCAGAGTGACCATTGGGTTTTTGGTCACCTCCCTGACCAAGGCCCTTCTCCCCTGCTTGCTCATTTTGGCTGGGCAGCCAGCTCTAGGAAGAGTCCTGATGGTTCCAAACGTCTTCCATTTCTTAATGATGGAGACCACTGTGCTTTTTGGGATCCTCAATGCAGCAGATATTTTTCTGTAACCTTCCCCAGATCTGTGTGCCGATACACCCCTGTTTCTGAGGTCTACAGACAATTCTTTCGACTTCATGGCTTGGTTTGTGCTCTGATGTGCTCTGTCAGCTGTGGGATCTTATATAGATAGGTATGGCTGTCGTGTCCAATCAGATTTTGCCACAACTGCAAATGGACTGCAATCAAGTTGGAGGAACATTTCAAGGCTGATCAGTGGAAACAGGATGCACCTGAGCTCAATTTTGAGTTTTATAGCAAAGGGTGTGAATACTTATGTATATGCAACATTTGAGTGTCTTATATTTCATAAATTTGCAAAACGTTCTAAAAAAAGTTTTTCACTTTGTCATTATGGGGTATTTTGTGTAGAATTTTTGAGGGAAAAAATGAATTTAATCCATTTTGGAATAAGGCTGTAACATAACAAAATGTAGAAAAAGTGAAGTGGTATGAATACTTTCCGGATGCACTACACACACACACACACACACACACACACACACACATATATATATATATATATATATATATATATATATATATATATATTAGTGTCATTCTGCTGCAAGGAGTTTGTGGTTGTTTTGTATTCTTTGGTTCAAAATGGACCTTTAAACTCTGGGAAGGCTTTCTACCGCTCTGCCTTTGCAATGAATGAGTCACTCATACATCTGGTTCGCCCTCTCCATCCATACACATCTTAATCATTGAATTACACTCATTAGGGTTCCTCAGGTAGAGCTACAGGACATAGCTATCCCTAAACTTATAAAAGAGCATCTCAACCTTGCTCTGTTAGACTGGAGTGAGCAGACTGCGTATTTGTTTGTATCAGCAGGCAGAGTTTGTTCTTGAAAAAAGAAAATGCTCCATTAACAAGTGTTGAGTACGATAAGAGTCTTGATTATATTATCATCTGTCCTACAGATGTCCTGCTGCATCCAATTACAGGCTTTGCAGGGAGCCTTCACAATCAGATTAACAGTGGTACCAGAGTGTGATCTTATTACGTGTATTAAAACGCCTGTTTTATCTTTGATTCAGATGACAGATTAAACAATAAGATGATTAAATGATTGTCAAATAGATCAAGAGGAAGTACTGCAACAATCAAAGGTATGTAGTTGTTTTTCAAACTCTCATACCATTTTCAACTACCCTTCTGTGTGAATGTTGGCTGCTTATGGTGTATTGGATCACAATGCATCTGTACAGATCACTCCCCATGACTCTTCATCTTTGGGAATCATCATGGACTTCTGCTTTACAAATGTGATCTGATCAGCCCCTAACGTATGATACTCTTCTTTTCAAATGTTTCAGAAAATTAAAGAATAGAGAATAAGTTTTGGTACTTGGAGTTATGAGATGTGCACACGGAGAAGAAAAATCAAGATACGATTTGTTATTGAGATGCATGGATTTTTTTTTTTTTTCATTTCTAAATGGCACACCTAAGTCAGACCTACAGTTTGGTGTACCTGCTGAATTTGTGATAAGTTTCAGGGTAGAGCTTATCCAGTATCATTGCCACAATGAAAGTTTGGATTGTGGGCTCTGGTCTTGCTGCATTTGAGATGTCAATATTTTACAGCTATGTTCAATCCAAAAAGGTTCACCTCCACTACCACCTACCTTTGCCGGCACACTGTTTACATAGTATAATGACTAATTCAGTTCATGACCCAAAGTTTCAAGAAATAGTGGCATAGAGTCACAGAGGTGACCTGACTTCCATCACTCCACTGTGGTTGTAAAGTGACTGGAAATGCTTCTCGAACAGCCTGTTTTCTTAAAACCTGACCTTTTCTTCCTCTCTCCAACTCTATAACTGTGACTTCAATTTTACTTTTTCATATGGTTGAGTAATCTATCACCAGAAGTTTTGCATTTGTTTCTATTTTTTTTTCTGTTTAAGAAATACTCATGTACATTTTTTTTCTTTGTATTTTTACCGTAGTTGTATGAATTAGTTCACCCCACCACCACTACCCCAAAAAACAACAACTAAAAAAAAAAAAAAAAAAACATGTTACTGGTCAAGATATCCTTGTGGAAGCTGTGGATGCTGCGCCAGGCCAGGAGTGGGGATTGGGTCCTGTACAAGCAGATCGGAAAATACACTGACAAAGAAGATCAGGGAAACAAGGGGAGCTACACTGAAAAGCTGAAAAACTGTTTTTTTCAGACAACAACCCTGCATCAGTGCGGAGAGGCCTGCAGGACATCGCCAACTACAGGAGTCTATCCCCCTACCTCAATATATACTTTGTTATCCCTTTTCTTAAGTTACACATACCTACATGGACAGAAATACAGAAGTACCTGGTTGTAATTTTTACTGAGGTCTACATTGAACTGATAAATGTTAATTTACTTACAAATCACAATGCACTTGCTGGATTTAAATCCCTGCATAGGTGAATATTGAAATATATTTTGCAGAAAAAAAAGATAATCTTATCAGTTTTTTTTTTTTTTCCAAATATAACAGAGGCCTAGATTTAAACATTGAATTTTCCCCCTGGGACGGATAAAGTTCTTCCTATCTTCGATTCAAACTGCAGATTTGACAACACTATAGTATGTTGTGCCATATGGGAGTTACAGTTCACATATTTGACTTTTTATGTGGTGCACTTTTGGTCAGATTGTTCTCAGTAAAAGGGATATAGAACCTAATACCTTCTTCAGATCATTTGGAGTGCTGGTCTCAGTTCATCATTCAAAACTCTTAATGCAGAACATCAAAAAAAAACTCTTCTGAAGAGATTAGCATTCAAATGTGCAGCCCTCCTCTCTCACCCATCCTTTATTACAATCCCCCTTTTTATTGTTGCATGTCATCTCTGCTCTTGTTATTTTGTGCTGTTTAATTGCTAGATCTATTTTTATTGCTGTACAGTTTTGATTGCCTTGTAATTTGACTTGGTGCTTGCCTGCGCCTTGTGGTCAGGTCATCGTAAATGAGATGCAGTTGTTAATTAACCTGTTCTGAATGAGGTGAGAGAGGAGACGCAGGGACAAGCTCCAACTGTAGGCAATTTTCTTTTTCTTTTTTTGTTTTTTTTAAACTTAAAATAAGAATGAAGGGAAGATGTAGGATTGAACAAAGATAGTTTTTTGATATTGGGTTGTTACAATTTTCTTTGAGTGTACAGGACACTAGAACATAGGGGCAAAAACAGAGACGGTCGGAAATTACACTATGTGAAAACACTGCTGCAAACGAGCAGGGAAATAAGAATGTGGAGAAAGGTAATTTATCTCATGCTGTAAAGAAGGCAGGGCCATTGAAAATGAAAAATTCTTGAAAAACTAAAAAGATAGAGTTTAATTTTCAGAGATAAGTATAGATGTGGGTCACCAAATGGGCTGTGGGCTCTGGAGCCAGCCCTCTCAAGAGGGGCTGGACTCTCTTCTCCTCTGAAATTGCAACTCATTACTCCCTGGCTCGGTGCCTGTATGCAGGGTTTTACCCCAGTGGATGAGAGGGTAGCCTCCCTTTGCCTTCGGATGGGGGGACAGATCCTGACTGTTGTTTATGCCTATGCTTCAGACAACAGCTCAGAGTATTCACCCTTCTTGGAGTTCTTAGAAAGGGTGCTGGAGAGTGCTCCTTCGGAGGACTCCCTTGTTCAACTGGGGGACTTCAGTGCCTATGTTGGCAATGGTAGTGAGACCTGGAGGGGCGTGGCTGGGAGGAATGGCCCCCTGATCTGAACCCGAGTGGTGCTTTATTATTGGATTTCTGTGCTCATCACAGACTCTCCATAATGAACACCATGTTTTAAGACGTCAGGGTGTCCACGTATGCACTTGGCACCAGGACACCCTGGGCTGCAGATGGATGATCAACTTTGTGGACTTGCGGCCATGTGTCTTGGACACTTGGGTGAAAAGAGGGGCGGAGCTGTCAACTTATCACTACCTGGTGGTGAGCTGGCTCCGATTGTGTTGGAGGATACTAGTCAGACCTAGCACTGCTCTAGGTCTAGCTGTAACTCTAGCACTAGTGAAGGACAAAATGCCAACTAGTTTACTTGTGAGGGCAACATGCTCACGAGTTCACTATTAAGGCATTTCTTTACTCTTTCTAGTAAACTAGATGGGCCCAATGTTTTTACTAGTTAACTTGTAAAGAAAATATATCAACTAGTTGACTAGTACACCCAATTCCAGCAGCACTAGTCAACCAGTGGGCTAACATGTATACTAGTTCACTAGTAGAAGGCGAACTATTAACATGTTTACTAGTACTGAGAGTTTTGGCCTTACTAGTTAACATGTAAGGACCAAAATTGTAACTTGTTACCCAATGAATGTTTCCTTGACCTTACCAGTAAGGTAGTTCACATGCAATATTACGAATGCTTACTGGTTAACTAGAATAATGAAAAATGATCTTACTAATTAAATAGTGAATCTCAACTGTTTGCTAGTGAACAAGTGCAGGGGAAAACGGCAACAAGTAAACCTGTGGCAATTGAACTATGCAGGAGGAGGGAAAGGGGGCTTGGGTTGATCTTTTATGTGGGTCTCTTATTGGCTCTCAAGCCAGGATTCCACCCAATTCAATTTTAACCCTTTAAAACCTGTTAAAATTTTGGTGCTACTTCCTAATTGAGTTCTGTGCAGACCTTGGTGATAAATATGAAAAAGCTTTCAAAGAGTAGGCTGCATTATTTTTCTATCTGCCCAGATGAATCGTAGGTTTCCATATGAATTCTAGTGGGGAAGGCAATACATGGCACGCTTAATAGCTCAGATGTGATCTACAACTTGCACTGAGTTTATCATGGAATTGAGCGCAGATCTGAGCGCAGGAATCACTGTACCATTGGACACACAAATTGATGAAGCGGTCATATCTGACCAGTTGTGTACTATTGATCAGGTCTGGATCAATGCGGTGGCTGAAACTGATCATCATTTCATATCATGTCCTTAAATATTTCTGATTCTGTGGCCACGCTCACTGAGGTCAAACACAGAAATAAGGACACTTAACCCTTAGATGCAAAAGTGGGGTCAAAAATGACCCCAACACCAGCTTTTTTGCAATATCTTTGTAATTTTTATCATTTAATCTTCCATGTATTCCTCAAGTAGGTTCTCTTTGACAGTGGGCCATTTGGATTTGTATCTAACTGTTAATTTTTTTAAGTTATTGCATTTTTTGTATCAGTACCCCTTTCTATGGAATTTCTAAGGTTAACCCTACGAACCTTAGATTTTTATCAACTGTGACTGTCAGGTATACATTTACTGTTGATCCACACATCTAATCTGAGCAGTCTCATCACCCTGAAGGTTATTTTTACAGGAACACAGAATGTATGTAAATATTATCATCATTTTTATACCTCGTAGAATATGTGCTGCTAGAAAATATCGACTTATTTTCCACATCCATGGATTTTGTGTGAGAGCGTTGTGATATCATCCTCAAATTACTACTTTGAAAAAAAACAGAAGTGATCCACTTCTACAACCACATGAATGGAGGTGTAGAATAGATATTGTAGAGCAGATGGTTGGTACCTACACCTGTAAATGCCAAATGCAGATGTGGCCCATGCTGCTGTGGTACAACGTGATTAATATTGCCACCCCGAATGCCTACTCCTTTTCAAAGCTCAGCACCCTGAATTCTATGCAGGTATCACTAACGCCTGGTGGCGCTTTCTTATAGAGCTCTCACATGAGCTTGTGACGCCTTATATTTAGAAGTCGACTGGAAGGTTACCCATGCCTACAACCTACATCACTACAGCAAAGGAAAGGTATGGGATGACTAAAGCTGCGTAAACCACAGAGCGTAAACAGACAGGGCCAACAGAAGAGGAAGAGGTGTAAGATGTGCCCAAGAAACCAAGACTGTACTGCCAGCAATAGTTGTTGGAAATGCAGTGACCCTGTGTGCAGTCCTTACAGCCAGAAGAGGATAGGCTACTTTAAAACAGTGAGGAGAGAGCAGACAGTGTGTGTTTTTATATGTTGTTTGGATGTATGACAAGGGGGCAGAGAAACACTGAAAGCTGAAGTTTTGATAGCTGTATTGATAGCAAGTTTGTGTTCAATTGAAAGATAAAAAGAAACAAATATGTTGAAAAATATGTTGAAATCATATTTGGAGGTTGACCTTTTTCACCTTTCTCAAAGCTGTTTTGTCCTAAAATGTTAATAAGTGATAAATGAACAAGTCAGACATGAAATGATTATTTTGTTGACCAAAATATAATAAAAATCATCATCTTTATCCAAAATGAAAGACATTTTTTAAAATTTACAGCTTAAAACGCAGAAATGGCAAAAGCAGTGGACACGGTGGCTCTCACTAGTTGACATTTTGACATGAAAAATTTTTAAGCTTCACTAGTTGACATGTAAGGTCACAATAAACCCCAACTTGTTAACTAGTAAGCACCGTTCCTGTTACTTGTTGACATGTACACACCAAGAGGCACTCTCTAGTTCACATGCTGCATTTCCTAAGGCAACATGTTCACTAGTCAACTAGAGCACATGTGGCAGGTGGGATAATAACAAAGTCCTGACTTTTTATTGGTTGTCATGCTTAATTTTGGAGTGGGGAGCCAATAGGAAGCCTCATTGCATGCTCCTCACACATCATAAATTTCTGTCTCTGTAACTAGTTAACTAGTGCATATTTTTCCTTAAACTAGTAAGCTAGTATGCATGTTAAAACCCAGTAGTTGACTAGTGCAGCTGCAAATGGGTTTACTAGTGAACTAGCAGGCAACTTATGCCACTTGTTCACTAGTAAACAAGTTGGGTCTATCTAGTTTACAAGTAAGGCCAAAAAGGGAGGAACTAGTTAACTAGTGAGCATGTTGGGCTTCACTGGTTAACTAGTGAGCATTTCAGCCTTTACTAGTGAACTGGTAACATATAATTGTATGCACTAGTTCACTAGAAAACGCAATTCATGATTGACTAATTAACAGAGTTTTTGCCGCTTACTAGTGAACTAGTGTGTGTTTTTGACATGTGATATCAAGGATATCAAATAAATACTCACTTGGCTTTCCATAGTTAGGATGTGAGACTGCCCATCATCTGTCTTAAGCTTCAAGCTAGTTTTATTTATTTATTAATTTTTTTAATATATAAGAGAAACACAGCATATATTGCACAGCATGTTATTGTCCACACATCACTTCTCCTGGTCACAGCTGTCATGGAGCATGTACCTGTGAACTAATTTAATCTTAGAAATTTAGCTGAGAACAACGTATGCCTGAGTAGTGTTACAATACTCGACTGATAACATTAACAAGTAGTAAGCAATTAGCCTACTTTATAATACTGCAGTATGAACACAGAATGACATAATGGAGAAGTGCTACAATTTCCTTTCACCATCTGAGTCAGGACAAAGCACAGAGGCAACAGGCGTGTGAGTAACCTTAATCAGGTGGAGAGTCCAAAACAATGAATCAGTCATACAAAAATAGATTAATGCACTGAGACTATGATGTTCCAAGGGAGTTCATTCATATCACAATAATGCTACCCAAGTCATAAGCTGGAATTCAATGTTAGGTTCAAGTTTCATTTGATTGGGGTCAAGTTTGACCCACTGGAGGATGTGTTAGAGAGATGCATACAGAAGAAGGTGAGGACTATTCTAGAAAACATGGATCATCCACTTCATAACACATTGATGGACCAAAGGGTCGATGGTGGTGGACGGCCCCTCTCACTTGGCTGAAGGACAGATATTCTGTGAATAAAAGATGAGATGAGATTCCAGACAAATGAATTTGCCTTTGGGGATCAATAAAGTTCTTGTATTGTATTGTATTGTATAGATCTGCTTGCCTGTGACTCATTAGTTTGTTTTAAGAATAAGAATAACTTTATTGATCCCCGAAGGGAAATTCATCATTCATCATTTTAATCACATGATAGCTCCATAATAGGTCTAATATATAAAGAGAAATACTATGGGCTTTTATGTTGGAGGGTCAGTGATACATCTGAGATTTTATTACATGTTTCTCTCAGTAAATCAATCAATCAATCAATCAATCAATCAATCAGTCAATCATTATTTTGATTATAAAGCACCAACCACAATAATTGCTGCCCTTTCCAATAGAGCAGGGGTCCGTTTCACGTAGCAGGTTTAGTGGAAACTCCGAGTTTGTTAACCCTGAAATCAGGGAAACTCTGAGTTTTCCGTTTCACAAAGGAGGGTTAGTTAAACCAGGGAGAGAGGGGTAACTCTAACCTGTTTCACAAAGAGAGGTAACTCAACCTCGCGGTCAGTTACCACAGTAACAGACTCCGTGAACCTAACCTGCTCGGGAGCAGGTTTAACTCAGTAAACCCAGAGTTTCAGGTGAGACATCGGCATTTTCTCATTTTGATCATGTTTTACATTGTCAAGTAAGTATTAAGTGGCAGTTTGATCCCTTAAAAAATGCTCTTTTCACACTCAAAACTGAATTTTACTCTCTTATTATGTTCCGTTAAATGATTAGGAATATTAAACTAACACAAAAACGGGTGGTGGTCCAGCAGCCCCACCTTTAACGGAGGCAGAGGAGCTGCCCCCCCCCCCCCCCCCCCCCCCGTTCGCCGATCGCGGCCGGTCCGATCGCAAACCCCCCCCCCCCCCCCCACACACACACACACACACACACAGACACACGCACACTAGTCCGACGATCACTGCTACGGGGTGGGAGTTGCGATCGTCGGGGGGGGGGCAGCTCCTCTGCCTCCGTTAAAGGTGGGGCTGCTGGACCACCACCCGTTTTTCTGGCATCTGCCCTCTTTCTGTTTGCTGAGTGAAAGTCTAATATTGAGTGTAGTGTGTGTTAGTTTAATATATGTACATATACATACTGAGAGTTAGTTTAATATTCCTAATCATTTAACGGAACATCATAAGAGAGTAAAATTCATTTTTGAGTGTGAAAAGAGCATTTTCTAAGGGATCAAACTGCCACTTAATACTTACTTGACAATGTAAAACATGATCAAAATGATTCAAGCAGTTTCCCTGCAACAGTCTGTCATTGTGATTGCACGAGACTAGATTTAAAGTTACGCATTGACGCGAGCAGCGATTTCCTCCCAAGCCCTCTCCCTCTCCTTTGCAGCTGCTGCTGTATTGCACTTTCTTTTTCTAACATGCTGTAATTCGCTGTTGGCTTGCTGCTGCCCCCTCCTTCTCCCTGTTTCCATTGGTTGATCATTGAATCTGCGCTCCACAGATGCTGGCTGTTCATGTCTGGCGTGCACGTGCTTAACTCCAGGTCAAAGTACTCGGAGTTGTTAAAACCGTCTCAAATCAGGTGTTGTGAAACCGGAAACTCAGAGTTTCCTAACTCAGAGTAGATCAACTCAGAGTTAAGGATTTAACTCAGAGTTTGTTGAACCACCTACGTGAAACGGACCCCAGGTCTAGACTAACCTCTTTGTGTGATGTATTTCAAAGACCTAATCTCAAGATGGGAAAAGTTTGAGTCCCATAGAGAAATCTAAGCCCCATTCTTAAATCCACATGAACTATCTCCAGATGCCTCAAAGTCTCTCCACTGCTCATCTTTGTCATTTGATTGGATTTGTGAGATTGTGCAGTTCTGTTTTCACCCCATAAGAGCCTGTTTTTACTGGAGTAACAGGGAGAGCATTTGAGTCTATTCAGATGTAAAACTGTGAAATGGGGTTTGATTTAGACAGAGTGCATGTGTGTGTAAGAGGGAAAGACAGAGGGATGAGATTGATACAGCATTATGACGTAATTCCTGCTTTCCAGAGTGTAAATCCTCTTTTATCACAGCGTCATCACCGCAGGCCTCGACCACACTGCCACCTTCTGATCCTTCATTCCCTCACACTGGCTTCTCTGTCCCCTTAAGCCTCTTCTTACTCATCACCCTCCTGCCCTCTCATGCCTGCAGGTTTGAGAAGCATGTAGGGAAGTTGCCATCACGTTTCCCCATTGCACATGTGTGCGCACTGTCCATTTCCATTTATTCATCAATAAATCCAAACAGCTGGTCACTGACTGGAACACTGATTTCTGCTGTTTCCCATGTTGCACAGATAACAGTCACACGCACACGCACGCACACACACGCACGCACACACACACACACACACACGCACGCACACACACACACACACACACACACACACACACACACACACACACACACACACACACACACACACACACACACACACACACACGACTGTCACCGTCATGCACTCATGCTTCCTGACCCACTCACACAGACAATCAATAATGCAGGGGACATGGTACAATTGATCCTCATGTAAAGGTGGGAAGATTATGCTGGTGTGTATATCTCCTCTCCTAGTTTTTTATCCAATAGTGAAATTTAGCAGAAAGTGTCAGTGCTACCTCAGAACATTTCAGTTGTATTTGATTCAAGGGTCTTGGTGTCTTTATCAATACTTTTTGCTGCTTTTAGGTTTGTAGAACTTTATGTAATTGGTCTCTGTCTGTCAGTAGATATCTTTTATTTGTCACAGGATCTGTCCGTCAGAACCCCTTCCAGCTCTGGCAGAGGTACTATTGCTTTTGATCTCCACATTTTGAGTGTGTGTGAGCCCATTCCTGTTTATCCCTGTCCTCTGAAGACAGGCATCTGTGTGCACCAAGTTTAATGTATGCCATACGGCTGTGCTAGGTGGGCCGCTTTTTGAAGTGTTTCCATGACATAAAATGTGTTTGAAAGAGGGAGAGAATGGGCTCGAGAAAGGGAGAGAGAGACAAAAGGAAGTTAAAGAGAGCGAGAGAGAGTTGTAATCTGTATCCAATCGATTGGCTGCACCTCTGACCACTCCTGGGATCCCGCTATCATTTGTTTCCATCTGTCTGCCTCCTTTCATTTCGTTTCTCTCTTTGTAATACCTTCTCTCCTTATTTTTTCTCTTTTAATCCGCATTCAATTAAGGCTGCCTGGATTGGCTGGCCATTGGTTAATTGCTCTGGGGCCCTCCATGGAAATCGTCAGACCTTAATGATCTCAGAGCACTTCTTGCACTATGTGTGTGTGTGTGTTCCTGTGTGCAGGCTTGTGTCTGTGAACCTATATAATCGTTTTCTTCCCCCTGTATATTTTACAGCATGTACAAGTGTAAAATTTATCCTTTATGTTCTGTTCTTCTAAGTTTAATATAATTTTATTTGGCCCAGCTCTGCAACACAAGCACACTGTGAACTGCACTACCTCAATCATCTAATATTCATATGTCTTCCAGAGTCATCCCAAATCATACCACAAAATGCAAATCTCAGTCTATTCTTAACTATGTTAATATGTAGGCTACAAAATGATATTGCACTATAAAGAGTACCTTTGCATGATTCAACCATTTTGGAAATCTTTGCACTCTAAGAGCCTGATTTACTTAACACATTAAAGATGCAAAACCCTGATTTAAATACCCCTGCCTCCACAGTCTTTGCACCTGACTTCACCAATGCAGGTCTTCTTAGCTGATCACCTGCAAAATGCACTCAAACAAAATGTGTAATTTGTTTGGATGAATACGCAAATAAGTACCTGTGGAGTCTTAGTAAACCAGGCAGAGAGACAAACAGCAGGCAGTTTGAAGCACAATTTCAGCTGTGTCTTCTCCTATATTTGTAAATTGGTGTGTACACATCCATAAGTTCACTGAGGCTCTTTCCTTGCATGCTATGTTGATGTTGACCAGCCTCAGCTGCACCCCCACTCCCCTTTCTTTAAAGTCCCACTCCGATCTATTTTTTCTATTTCTTTTACTACTTAAAGTGTTCTCAGTTGTCTTTAAATTGTAATTATGAAGTTTTGAGCCAAAATCACATTACCAGTGTCATTTTCAAGAGCTTTTCTTCTGCAGAGCTCCAGTAGCTCATTAGTAATTCGCCCCTGAGTTGTGGGCAGAGACAGCACTCCTCTGCACACTTTCCTTCAGTAGAAGTGGCAGGTAACAAAGGAGTTATTCAGCTCTCAGACACTCGGACATGATGAAAGTTAATATCATAATTAGCTTTCTTACTAGCATTGTAAACCGCAACCGCACGTGCACGTTCCGAGATCGTCCTCCCTACTTTTACGAGTGTGAGCTGCATAGCATGGCTCCAGGGGCGGAGCATCGACTTCTCACTGTGGCTGAACCTGCCATTTGGGTCCACCAAAGATTTACAGTGATTTGAATGCAGAAATGCTCAGAAATGCAATTTCACACTTATTTTTCTCATATGTCCTGTAGCATCAAAAATTGCTTTATAAACATGAAGACAACAAGAAAAACATGATTTTCATTGGAGTGGTCTTTAACTTGTGGCACTTTCGGATGAAATGTGAGTTTTTCAAATTACATCAATGTTAAAATATCACAGAATATATATTTTCAAGCATTTGCTCGTGAGTAGTTTACTACAAATGCTGGCAAACTTATTCAGACTGAAAAGCACTAATGTTTCAGCGTTTTGAGAAGTCTCCAAGCTGGAGTACTGTATATGTACAGCTTTAGCTTTATAACATTGTACATCGTACTCCATCGTACTCTTTGTATTACACTACACTGTGTGAGTTTGCTTCTCTTAATGTGTAGGGTTTTCTTTTTTCAAACTTGGATATTATCTTCAATCATAGTATTTCTTCCAATACTTAACAGTGGTGGTCCAACTGATAAAATGTACTATGTTTCTCTCTATGACAAAACTTAGAATTCAAATAATGCCAATAACCACACTGTTAAAAAAAATCCCAGCCAAAGAAACTTGCAACAAAGAAATGTCTTCTTCCCAGCGTCTGTCATTTCTTTCTCAAGCCTATACAGTTCTTCTTTCTTGCTTCCTCTTTCGCTCTCTTTCACTCGCCCACTTAGAACAAATGCCAAAAGTGTAACAAATTTCCGTGGCAATTGCTTCATTCGCCCAGCCACAGAGGCAGAGGCGAGTGAAGCAGAACAACTTGAAATGGCTTTATAGAAAGGACTCCCAGGCCCTTTAATTACACTACTATTGATCATTCACTTACTGCCTTTTCTTCTCAACTCTGCATTTAATCCCCTGCAGTGAGCAGTACTAAGTTCCCCCAGAATACAGACTCTATGATTATATTTTTAAACTCTTTTCATTACTTTTTCATACTTCACTTTTGAATTAATGTATTATACATACATACATATATATATATATATATATATATATATATATATATATATATATATATATATATATATATACATAATATAAGAGCAGATTAAAACATCAAATTCATTTGATCTTTTTCTGTTATCTTGGCATATTTCAAACATGTAACTCATTTGTCTTTGTTAGTCTGTAATATACGAGTAAACATCTCCTAGTGTCATTATGCGTTTGTTCGTGTCATTTCATTACTTTCTAGTTGTGCGTTATTGATCAAGTGTGAACCATCTTTAATATGGTTAGCTCCTGATTCTTGGTCTCTTTGAACAGCTTTGCTTACCAAAACCACTGTTGAAAAGTAACTTGGTTTGAAAGAAAACCTAAAAAAAAAAAAAAAAATTCAAAGTAAGATTAAATACGATATCCTCTAGAATCAATCAACCATTGTGAGTAAAGTGCAGTTATGAAAGTTATCACATATCCATCTGCTAAAACCTGCATATTCAAATATGATCAGCTCCAGCTTTGCAGTTCAGTATACTGACAGACAAGGCAAATGAAGCAGTCTATCGTCTGCTGAAAAAATGTACAGAAGGCAGAGGCGGGTCATCCATTCAACAAAAGAACTGACAGCCCTTATTATCAACAAATTGTCTCCTAGGACATCTGGTTTCCTGCAGTTGTGGCGTTAACCAACTGGTGAGGGTTATTGTCTGCTTCAGTTATAGGTTTTTCTCACATCACAAGGATATAAACAGCAACTTTCAAGTCTCATCTTATATCTAATGCAACAAAAATGGCTTTTTAAGGGAGCATTGCATCAGAGTCACTAATAACAAAATCAAGTACAAGAACAGGTGAAACTCAGTTTAATCGCACAACCATGTGCGACTAATCTTGTCTGTAGGAAAAACATAACTGCTGGATTATGTCTGTTTGTGAGGACCCTCCAGGTGACTCACCTTATTTGACAGGATTACTGACATTTATCTAGGCTTACTTTATTGTTACTTTCTGTTACTTTATGACTCTTAAATATGAGGCCAGGTTCACCACCTTGTGAACAACTGTGTTCTGTCCTCAGGTTAAAAGTAAAAGAAAAGGAAATATGTATTCAAATTGTTTTTGGTACAAATGATTCTTTGATAACATTCTGTTAATGGCAAAAGAAAAGAGATGAGTATTTTGTACTGTAAAGGTGAGCCTTTATTTTGGCATGAGTTTTTGTTTACATCTGAGCGATCCCATGAGCCTCCGGTCCATGATGAACTTACCAGAACGTAAGATGCACGTTAGTTGCTGTTTGTAATGAGTTCCAGTCGGATGTTTCTTTCCCGAGTCTTGTTTCGCTCACACACCCATGGCAGCAATGTCTTTTTACACGATTTTCACCTGCTATACTGGAAAATAAAGAAGCAAGGCGCTCGCTTCCTGGCTCGTAGAAAACGAGTTTGGCTTGCTGTGGAGTCTGTGTTCACGCACGTAGCTTACACACAGATAGGAACAGTACAGTAAAAAGACAACCAGCGTGGGTGCAACGGATAGCACAAGAACTCCAGCATGGCGTCAGAATCCAAAACCACAGATGAAATGAAGCATGATGCAAGCCCGCCACCACGTTCATCGTCTGCAAAGCCTTCGGTTCACTCAAGAGCCAGCTCAAAACGCTCGTCCTCTTCAAGATCTTCTGTCATGGAGGCTGCCGCCAAAGCAAGGGCTACAGCTGAAGCAGCGCTCACCAAGGCATCTTATGCTAAGCGACAGTTAGAAATGAAAAAGGAGAGAGCTAAGCTAGATTTACAAAAGGCTGCATTAGAAGCAGATTTGGAGGCGTTGGCATATGAACGGGAAGCAGAGGCAGCGCGGGTCGAAGCTGAAGTCTTAGAAGCAGCTGTAGCTATGGGGAATGACGATGTACAAAGCCTAAGAAGTGTGGTTTCGCCACAAGTGATACGACAGCGCACTGAAGAGTATGTGCTATGCCAGTCACAGGTTAGCGTACAGTCTCCTGCCTTACCGCATCACCATGAAATGCAGCACACGGTGAACAGTCCTCCATGTCAGTCAGCACCTGGAACTGTAGAGGTAAAGCCCCCACTCATAGACTTCAGACCCTCAGCACATGAGCCCGTACATGCAGCTGAACAATCCCCCGCACCAAGACCGTCACACAGTCCGCACAGACAACATGATCAGCCTCCTCCTCTTCGCCCCGACTCCCCACCCATGATAGACTTCGCCAAGTTCCTAGCGCGCAGAGAATTAGTGACCACTGGCCTTACCAAGTTCGACGACTCACCAGAGAACTTCAGAGCATGGCAGTCGTCATTCTTCAATGCAACACAGGGCTTAGGGCTCTCCTATAGTGAAGAGTTAGACCTCCTCATGAAGTGGCTGGGTAAAGAGTCATCAGAGCATGTGAAAAGGATTCGCGCTGTTCATGTCACTAACCCCAGGGCTGCCCTCCATCTGTCCTGGCAGAGACTGCAGGAATGCTACGGCACGCCAGAGATGGTAGAGAACGCCCTGTTCAAAAGACTAGATAGCTTTCCCCGTCTGTCTGCCAAAGACAATGTGAAACTGAGAGAGCTCAGTGATCTCCTTATGGAGCTGCTGGCAGCTAAGGACGACGGTTACCTCCCCGGGCTGGCCTACCTCGATACTCCTCGTGGGATAAAGCCCATAGTCGAGAAGTTGCCCCCTGGCCTGCAGGAAAAATGGCTCAACACGGGCTCCCGCTTCAAGGAGCAGCACAGAGTAACTTTTCCTCCCTTTTCGTTCTTCGTGGACTTCATCAACATCCAGGCTAAAGCCCGCAATGACCCAAGTTTCGCCCTGTCAAGCAACAGCCAGGCATACAGCAAAGGTGAGAGAACTCCATTAAAGCAAAGTGGTTTCAAGACTGCTGTATCTGTACACAAGACAGACGTGTCTGCCACCGTTGACGCAGACACCACAAGCGCCACAGACATTGAAAAGAAAGACATTGATCCAGCTCGATATTGTCCTGTGCACAAGAAAACACATCCATTAGAAAAATGTAGGTCATTCAGAATGAAAACATTGCAAGAACGCAAAGACATTCTTAAAGAACATAAACGCTGTTATAAATGCTGTGCACCAAACCACCTCGCCAAGGACTGCCAGACGACACTGAAATGCGGTGAGTGTGAGAGCGAAAGACACTGCTCTGCAATGCATCCCGACACCTCTCAGCCACCGCCTCCGTCGTCTGCCCAACCAGGTGCAGAAGCACAGCCAGCCAGTTCTGCCCTGGAAGTGAGATCGCAGTGCACCAAGGTCTGCGGCCTAAGCAGTCTCCCGCGCTCCTGCTCAAAGGTATGCCTGACACGCGTCTTCCCTCAAGGTCAACCAGAGCTCGGCATCAAGATATATGTCATACTCGACGATCAAAGTAACCGCTCCTTGGCACGCTCTGAATTTTTCCAGCTGTTTGGGGTCAACAGCAGCCTGTCACCATATCTGATGAGAACATGCGCCGGCACGACTGAGATGACCGGAAGAAAAGCAGTTGGCTTTCAAATCGAAGCAGTGAATGGAGGTGTGTGCCTTGATCTCCCACCACTCATTGAGTGCAACGAAATATTGACCAACAAGTCTGAAATCCCGACACCAGAGGTCGCCCTCGCACACCCTCACCTCAGACACATCGCTCCGCACATTCCCAAGCTGGATCCTGATGCCCAGATGATGATCTTGCTAGGGAGAGACATGATACGTGTGCACAAGGTGAGAGAGCAAGTCAACGGGCCCCACGACGCGCCCTTTGCCCAGCGTCTAGATTTAGGCTGGGTGATAATAGGCGAAGTGTGTCTTGACAACGCTCACAAGCCAACCGTGAACACCTTCAGAACCCACATTCTCCAGAATGGACGTCCGTCACTCCTCACTCCTTGCCACAATAGCATCTGCGTGAAAGAGAGACTGAGCTACGGCGGGGAGCACAGGTATGGCCACTCTGCACACATGACAAAGCCTAAGCCAGCCGAAGAACAGCTCGGGCTCACAGTCTTCCAGAGAACAGACAATGACAATAAGAGTGCCATGTCCTTTGAAGATGAACTGTTTTTGAACATTATGGAAAAGGAAGTCCATCAGGATAAAGAGAATAACTGGGTAGCTCCGTTGCCATTCAAGTCTCCTCGTCCGCCGCTCCCCAACAACAGAGAGCAAGCCTCAGTTCTTTGAGACGCACGCTGAACAAGAATGCTGAGATGAAGCAGCAATTCTCCTCCTTCATGGAAAAGCTGTTCGAGAACAAGCATGCAGAGAGGGCACCGCCCATCCAAGAGAAACAGGAATGCTGGTACCTGCCCATCTTCGGGGTGTACCATCCTCAAAAGCCAGGGCAGATACGAGTCGTGTTTGACTCAAGCGCCCAACAGCATGGTGTCTCCCTCAACTCAGTGCTGCTCACAGGCCCTGACCTAAACAACTCTCTCCTGGGCATGCTGATACGGTTTAGGAAGGACCTCATAGCAGTCACTGCTGATATCCAACAGATGTTTTATGGATTCCTGGTGCGACACAACCACAGAGACTATCTGCGATTCCTGTGGCATGAAGACAATGACTTCTCAAAGGAAATTCAAGAATATCGCATGCGCGTGCATGTCTTTGGCAATAGCCCGTCCCCGGCGGTTGCCATCTACGGCCTGCGACGAGCTGCTCAGAGAGGTGAGCTTAAGTATGGCGCAGACACTAAGCAGTTTGTTGATAGGCACTTTTACGTGGACGACGGGCTAGTCTCCCTGCCCACAGAGTCAGCAGCCATTGACCTAATGAAGCTAACATGTGCATCACTCGCAGAGTCCAACTTGAAACTGCACAAAATCGCCTCAAACAGTGTCGCTGTGATGAAAGCCTTCGAGCCTGAAGAACTGGCCACAGGCATCAAAGACTTAGGCCTGGACGATGAGACCCTGCCTGCGCAGAGGAGCTTAGGCCTATGCTGGGACCTCAGCACAGACATGTTCACCTTCAAGGTCGCCGTCGCCGACAAGCCTTACACCCGGCGTGGGGTGCTGTCAGTCATTAACAGCATCTTTGATCCCCTGGGTCTGGCAGCGCCAGTGACCATCAGAGGCAGACTGTTGCTACGAGAGCTGTCCAGTGGAGTTCAGGACTGGGACACTCCTCTGCCTGATGACAAGGTGAGCAGATGGGAAGAGTGGAAAGCCTCACTTGAGAAGCTGAGTAACCTCCATGTCCCTCGCTGTTATGTAAAGATGTCACTCTCAAAAGCCAAATACACAGAACTGTGCCTTTTTTCTGATGCCTCGAACTGGGCTATAGGGGCAGTAGCCTACTTGAGGGCTGTCACTGAAGAGGGCCGTTGTGAGGTCGGATTTGTGCTGGGAAAGGCTAAGCTGTCACCACAGCCTGAACCCACAATTCCACGCCTCGAGCTCTGTGGAGCTGTTCTGGCGACTGAGATGGCAGAGCTGATTTTAGACGAACTGGACTTCAAGCCAGACGCTGTTAAATTCTACTGCGACAGCAAAGTGGTCCTCGGATACATCTGTAATGATTCAAAGCGCTTCTATGTGTACGTGCACAATCGCGTGCATCGTATACGCCAGACAACGTCCCCAGATCAGTGGCATTACGTACCTTCAGCACAGAACCCAGCGGACTTAGCCACCAGATCTGTAGCAGCATCACAGCTCATGGACACGATGTGGTTTAAAGGGCCCGACTTCCTCTACAAGCCTCCGGAGATGGAGAAACGTGAGCACTTCGAGCTGATAGATCCTGAAACAGATGTGGAAGTTAGACCACAAGTGACTGCTCTAGCTACCCACCTTGAAACTAAGAGACTTACCTCTGAGAGATTCCAGCGCTTTTCCACATGGAAGTCTCTGCTGAGAGCCGTTTCCTACTTGAAACATCAGGTGCGTTCGCACAAACCAGATACAACAGATACACCACAGCACACATGCAAAGGCTGGCATCAGTGCAGTGGGCCTCGCACTCCTGAGGAGCGCGCAGCAGCGAAGATGCTCATACTAGAGACTGTTCAGAGAGATGCATATCCAGATGAATTCGCTGCTCTTCAGGCAAACATAGAAGTCTCTAGCTCGAGTCAGCTCTTGACCCTTGACCCCTACATGAGTGATGGTCTGCTGCGGGTCGGAGGCCGTCTCAGACATGCTTCTCTTGACACTGATGTAAAACACCCAATCATCCTCCCTAAGCATAACCATGTAACCAAGCTGCTTGTAGAACACTATCATGCTGAAGTGAAACACCAGGGGCGGCAGTTCACAGAAGGGGCTATCAGAGCAGCTGGACTGTGGATTGTCGGTGGCAAGAGACTGGTGAGTTCTACACTTCATCATTGTGTGACATGCCGTAAGCTCAGAGGGAAGCTGGAAGTACAGAAAATGGCTGACCTCCCTCCAGAGCGGCTCGACACCCCCACCCTTCACATACGTAGGGCTGGACGTATTTGGACCGTGGGCAGTGATGACCCGACGCACTCGAGGAGGTGCAGCGCAGAGCAAAAGGTGGGCCATTCTGTTCACGTGCATGAACACCAGGGGGGTACACATTGAAGTTATAGAATCAATGGATGCCACAAGCTGTATTAATGCATTGCGAAGATTCTTTGCCATCAGAGGCCCGGCAAAGCAGCTCAGATCAGACAGAGGGACGAACTTCATAGCCGCCAGTGCAGAGCTGGGCATGGACCGTCCTGAGGAAAAGCAGACTGAAATTCTGAGTTATCTCCATAGTAAAGACTGCACATGGGAGTTCAATCCACCACACGCCTCCCACATGGGGGGAGTGTGGGAGCGTATGATTGGGGTCACACGCAGAATTCTAGACTCTATGCTTTTGCAAAACAAGCATACTCACCTGACGCACGAGGTACTGTGTACTTTGATGGCGGAGATATCAGCAATCATCAACGCACGGCCGCTGATTCCCATTTCATCAGACCCCTCCTCTCCCATTCTGCTGTCCCCTGCTATGCTCCTGACCCAAAAGCCAGGCCTACACGCTCCACCTGGAGACTTCACCAGCAAGGATCTCCTGAAAGGTCAGTGGAAACAAGTACAAGCGCTGGCGAATGAGTTTTGGGGCCGTTGGAGAACTGAGTACTTGAGTACTCTCCACTCAAGACGCAAGTGGCACAGAGCTCAGCGCAACCTACAACCTGGAGACATTGTGCTGCTGAAACAGGCTCAAGCACCAAGGAACGAGTGGCCAATGGCTTTGGTCACATCGGCCTCTCCGAGCAGCGATGGACGAGTCCGCAAAGTCGAGGTGCAGACGGCATCTCAGGGCACTTCAAAGACTTACCTGCGGCCCATCTCGGACGTCATCCTTCTTCTTGAAAGAGACTAAAAAGGCACAAACTGAAAAAAAGGGGTTTAAAGTAAATGTGTGTTGAATAAAGAAAAGTTGAGTTGAGTAGTGGCATTAGTTATGCCAGACGGGGAGTGTTCTGTCCTCAGGTTAAAAGTAAAAGAAAAGGAAATATGTATTCAAATTGTTTTTGGTACAAATGATTCTTTGATAACATTCTGTTAATGGCAAAAGAAAAGAGATGAGTATTTTGTACTGTAAAGGTGAGCCTTTATTTTGGCATGAGTTTTTGTTTACATCTGAGCGATCCCATGAGCCTCCGGTCCATGATGAACTTACCAGAACGTAAGATGCACGTTAGTTGCTGTTTGTAATGAGTTCCAGTCGGATGTTTCTTTCCCGAGTCTTGTTTCGCTCACACACCCATGGCAGCAATGTCTTTTTACACGATTTTCACCTGCTATACTGGAAAATAAAGAAGCAAGGCGCTCGCTTCCTGGCTCGTAGAAAACGAGTTTGGCTTGCTGTGGAGTCTGTGTTCACGCACGTAGCTTACACACAGATAGGAACAGTACAAACTGCATGAGGTAATAGTCCAACAGTTTAAGAACAATGTTTCTCAATATACAACTACAGGAATTTAGGCAATTTCATCATCTACTGTCTATAACATGATCAAAAGATTCAGAGAATCCAGAGAAATCTCTGCATGTAAGCAGCAAGGTCAAAACCATAGACTGTATATAAGATGGACACCCTGGTTCCGCCTTCCGCCTGTGTACGGATTTGAAACCAAAAAGCTCTCGGTAATTCCGTTTTTCTCCACTTCCTTGAAACCAGAGCTGTGCAGTAGCGTTGTGCGCATTCGGCCGCGCAGTCGCCGAGAGTCCCTGTGATGACGCTCGGCTCAAACAGCGTATTCCCCCGGAAGAGCTACGCAATCCCTGAACGCCCATAGGCTGTCTCAGGTGTCAATCATAGAAAACATGAACCCCTAATAACTTTTAAAAACGGAGCTGTACAGAAAAAAAAGGACTTGGGCACAAACCAGCTTTACAATAACTACATGTTAACATCACAAGCAGGGGGGAGAAAAATTTATGTTCTGTGTAATAAATTTCTAAAGTTTGTCCACAGTCCCATAAGCTTTGCTGGCGGAGGCGGGGTTTATGACCTGTACTGCAGCCCACCATCAGAGGGTGCTGTTCTCGGAGTGGCTTCACCCAGCGAGGAGGCAGACTCTGTCCATCTTATATACAGTCTATGGTCAAAACCAACATTGAATGACTGTGACCTTTGACCCCTTCGGGTGGCACTGCATTAAAATCCCACATCCCTCCATAAAGGACTTTACCATGTGGGCTCAGGAGGACTTCAGAAAACCATTTTTACTTCTACTTCAACTTCTACACCACCTCCTCACTTTGCGTGGATTTGCCCTGGAACCGACGCTCGTATCGCGATGATAAATCTGGACGTGTGCGCCGATCTTGGCGAACGCAAGGTTTTCTGGCGCCGCCAGCGTTGATACATGAGGCCACTGATCTGTCTCCCATTAAAAAAGGGGGGAAGATTTTTGAAGCACAAAATACCACAATAGAGACCCCGGACTGTTGAGAGACTGAAGTCGTCCACCAAGCAAGAGTGGGAAAGAATTCACCTCCAAAGCTTCAACAGTTGGTGTCCTCAGTTCACAAAGGCTTACTGAGTGTTGTCCAATGGAAAAGTGATGTAATACAGAGGTAAACATGACCCTGATAATTATACATAATTAATATCAAACGCAATAGTAAAGCTTTTCTGGCAAAAGAAATCTCTGTCCTTTCTGTATTGCAATAGAACCACATGGTCCTTGTGTCTATTTGTAGGCATTGCAGGATAGTAGCCTTATACACACTCAATCTATTTAAATTCTAAGTAAAGTAACACTAATGTTGTAGTTTGACTAGTTGATGTAACTAGCTACTGTCTACTGCATTGATTCATAGACAACATTAGGTCTACCTCTTTTGCTGTAAATTGCAATAAGTCCCTTTTTAAATGATCAGTACCGGGCTTTCTCCTGGTAGACCTCTTCACTTATCAAAAAAAAAAGAAAAATCAACAAATACTATCAAGAGACTCATCCGCTGTGTGTTGAATGGTTAAAACTCAGACAACTTCACATCTCTATACCTGTCATAATAGGTGCTTGTCTACTGGTGCTGCTGCTCTGCTGCTTACAGAGAGAGGGACAACATTCATCAGGATGGGAATGTCATAAAAATCACTGGATAATATATCTCTGTCACTAACATGGCCATTAAACAAAGTCTTTAGTCCGGTAAGCCACTTAGCATCAGTATTTTCTGTTTCACTATTCTTACTATGAGAGAATCAGAGCAAGTCCTAGGGAAATACCTACTTAGAGGGAATTAAAATACCCGCTCTCACATTTTATTTAGCTTGTAAACACCAGGCCGTTACTGTAATCCATTTAAGTAAGTTCATAAACTGTATTCATGTTACACAGATTCACCTCTTACCTGCAGCTCTATCAGTAAAACCATTCATCATGAAGGAGAATTGCTGTGTGACAAATCTCTCGCTGCCCTCTGTGCGCACGTCTGCAGATTGAATACACAAACGGGGCCACATGTTCTAGCTCTACTCTTTAGCCAAAGTCATTTGTGCCAATGTCAAAAGTGATAAATGGGTTATGTAGGGCCTATGAGAGAAAGCAGTGAATTTTTATAATGTATTAAAGAGGAGTGAGAGGGCACAGAGACAGGCGAGGAGGGATGGAGGACAGGAGAGCGGCCGGGAAAGCAGGCTGTCACGCTGTAGTGCTGTGCTGTAGGCAGGGGACCCCTGTCACACACAGTTTGAGCTGCTGCTTCACATCTTTACTGGCACCTCAGCTCTATTTCCCTCAGATATCCAGCCATCGAACCCCCCTGGAGCTCACAGTCGTCCAACAAGGCAGCAGAGCAGGCAGACACAATATCAAGTGACTGCTTTGTCAAGGATTCTGTATGGCACTGTACTCTGTGTGTGTGTGTGTATGTGTGTGTGTTTGAGGGTGGTCATATTTGGCCATTTTAGTGCAAGTTTGAACTTGAGCCTTTCTTGTGAAGGACATTGTTATACTTGAGCACATTTGGGCTGATTTTTTATTATTATTATTATTATTATTATTATTATTATTATTAGGTTAATTTAAGAGTACCATGATGATCTCTTTAGATTGTGGTATTTCCCACATCATACACTGAGATTGTGCTTTGTGGACTTTATTTGCTTTGGTCAAATGTAACCTCAAAACACATCTTGTATAAAACAAATATTTTGAAATCTCCATGCTGACACATGGGGCTCTATTTTCATGCCTCGCCAGTGGCGTGGCGTAAGTCAGGTCCGCTGTGCCGACAAGGTGTGCCCAAGCACATTTTGGTATTATGGTGAGCAGCGCAGCCCGGCATAAGTATCCCCCTCCCTAACTCCGCTACTCCCAGCTGCGTAAGTAGTAGACAGGGAGGGGAGAAGGCGTGGAGTGGGTTTAACACAGCCAAGTCCTGTTTTCACCAATCACATAAGCTCCTCTCCTCACCTTTAAATCTGCCACCGGCAAGGCAATTTTTGTGCAGTAGTCAAAGTGATCAAGGGATGGCTGAAGATAGCAGAAGGCACAGAAGGCAGCCCCTCAACAAGTATTGCGGTAAGCGCTGCAGGGCATCCTCCACACTCTCTCAAATAAGCACAGAGGGATTTGGTGTGTGTAGGTAAGGTTGTACACACTGGTAAGACAAACACCCTTTTCCACAAATAGAGACAATGACATCAAGTTGCATATATTTAAACCCCACGTGACAAAGGTGGGTTGTGGGCACAGATCACAACATAAATTCCAATAATGGCATTAAAATCAGAACCACCTGTGCGTGAAGGACGCATCGTGCTCTGTGGCCTTGCTCTTTCTTTCATTGATGTTGGCATATAAAATGAACTTGGCTCATGTAACTGAATATTATAATATTCGTAAGAGAGCCTAACTCCTGATTGAATATTCACAGAATTCTAAGGATGTGAGTACATTAGATAAACAGGTAATTTTGAATGATAGTTTCTCTTATTCTTTTGTTAAAATTTTCTGAGTAAATAACTCATCTGATCACTAAAATAAATAATCTGTTCAGCCTTGCTGCCACAGCAGCAACAGGATGGAGAGAGGACACGGAGGTCTTGTCCAGGTCGAGCTCGACAAGAAATAAGAGGAAGACAGAAAAGGGGGGGAGACGAATTAGATATCATGTTAACTTCATCATGTGAGTCTATTTACTGGATATTTAATTTAATGCAGCTTTGGTCAGGTTGAGTGTCCAAACACGTGCCAAACACACTCATCAGATAAGATACAGATCAGAATATATATATATATATACAGTTGTGATCAAATTTATTCAACCCCCGATGCTGTGAAGGGTTTTATGGAATTCAGTGCACATTTGTAATTGTGTTCATAATGAAATCTTACAAGGACTTGTTAAAGAACTAAATACAACTAGGGCCCCGGTGGGGCACTGGCGGGCCCGAGCCGTGTCGCGCCTCCCCCAGTGCGACCGCCTACCCCTCCCGATCGCGTCACACTCAAGGTCCAAAGATGGTGTGCGCACTTGTCTGTGGTCATTTACCATTATAATGAATGGGAGGCGCAGTTTCTACCAAAACGCTCGCTGCAGACAAACTCCATGTCCTTTTTGAAAAAAGTCTGGACCATGAGTGAGGGCACAAACACAGCTAGTATATATCCAAATGGCAAGTTGCTCCTCCTTTCGGTTTTGCCGAGAGAGCGATACATTTGAGCCATTGAGCGATGGGCAGGAAAAACTTGACTTTTTCTCCTGCCATGGGGGGGCGCTCTTTTGGGGAGTAAAAATTCCTTCACAAATGTGTTGATGGCTGGACATTGCATCATCCTAGAAAACTTGGAGGCCAGTGAGCACAAAAATAAAAAGTTATAAGACTTTTAAAAATGTGGATGTTTGGGTCCTCTTTGGCGCCCCCTAGAACGTAGACCGTGGGGTGCAGCGTCATGATTTGTACAACTTTGAATGGCCATGGGGTGTAGATTGGCCTGAGCAAATTTGGTGTCAGTGGGACGAAAGCCTTAGGAGGACTAAGCCACATTCCAATGTGTGCGAATCTGAAAAAAATGCGAAAAAGCCCTTTAACCGTACATTTTACAGATACGCGCGCATTGACTTTTTCGTAGATCTTATTGAGATGCACGTGATTGTCAAATTTTGTGTCAATATGACAAAGCGTACAGGCGTGACATTCAACAATGTGTATTTTCGCCTTGGGGGACAAGAAAAAATGGACTTTTTTCTCCTGCCATGGGGGGGCGCTCTTTTGGGGAGTAAAAATTCCTTCACAAATGTGTTGATGGCTGGACATTGCATCATCCTAGAGAACTTGGAGGCCAGTGAGGACAAAAATAAAAAGTTATAAGACTTTTAAGACTGTGGATTTTTGGGTTATCTTTGGCGCCCCCTAGAACCTAAACCGTGGGGTGCAGCGTCATGATTTGTACAACTTTGAATGGCCATGGGTTGTAGATTGGCCTGAGCAACTATGGTGTCAGTGGGACGAAAGCCTTCGGAGGAGTTAGCGAAATTCCAATGTGTGCGAATCGGCAAAAAATGCAAACTAGGGCCCCGGTGGGGCACTGGCGGGCCCGAGCCGTGTCGCGCCGCCCCCAGCGCGACCGCCTACCCCTCCTGATCGCGTCACACTCAAGGTTCAAAGATGGTGTGCGCACTTGTCTGTGGTCATTTACCATTATAATGAATGGGAGGCGCAGTTTCTACCAAAATGCTCGCTGCAGACAAACTCCATGTCCTTTTTGAAAAAAGTCTGGACCATGAGTGAGGGCACAAACACAGCTAAGATATATCCAAATGGCAAGTTGCTCCTCCTTTCGGTTTTGCTGAGAGAGCGATGCGTTTGAGCCATTGAGCGATGGGCAGGAAAAACTTGACTTTTTCTCCGGCCATGGGGGGGCGCTCTTTTGGGGAGAAAAAATTCCTTCACAAATGTGTTGATGGCTGGACATTGCATCATCCTAGAAAACTTGGAGGCCAGTGAGGACAAAAATAAAAAGTTATAAGACTTTTAAATATGTGGATATTTGGGTCCTCTTTGGCGCCCCCTAGAACGTAAACCGTGGGGTGCAGCGTCATGATTTTTACAACTTTGAATGGCCATGGGGTGTAGATTGGCCTGAGAAAATTTGGTGTCAGTGGAACGAAAGCCTTAGGAGGAGTTAGCCACATTCCAATGTGTGCGAATCGGCAAAAAATGCGAAATAGCCCTTTAAACGTACATTTTACAGATACGCGCGCATTGACTTTTTCGTAGATCTTATTGAGATACACGTGATTGTCAAATTTTGTGTCAATATGACAAAGCGTATAGGCGTGACACTCAACAATGTGTATTTTCGCCTTAGGGGACAAGAAAAAATGGACTTTTTTCTCCTGCCATGGGGGGCGCTCTTTTGGCGAGTAAAAATTCCTTCACAAATGTGTTGATGGCTGGACATTGCATCATCCTAGAGAACTTGGAGGCCAGTGAGGACAAAAATAAAAAGTTATAAGACTTTTAAGACTGTGGATTTTTGGGTTATTCTTTGGCGCCCCCTAGAACCTAAACCGTGGGGTGCAGCGGCATGATTTGTACAACTTTTAATGGCCATGGGGTGTAGATTGGCCTGAGCAAATGTGGTGCCGGTGGAACGAAAGCCTTCGGAGGAGTTAGCGAAATTCCAATGTGTGCGGATCGGCAAAAAATGCGAAATAACCCTTTAACCGTACATTTGACAGATACGCCCGCGCTGACTTTTTTGTAGATCTTATTGAGATACATGTGTGTGTCAATTTTTGTGTCATTTTGACAAAGCGTACAGGCGTGACAGTCAATAGTGTGAATTTTCACCTTAGGGGGCGCTATGGAGCCATTTTGCATTTTATTGTTTGGGCGACTTCAGAATATCGAATTTTTCACCAGGCCCGGTCGTCCTGCCAAATTTCATGAGTTTTCGCCAGTGGGAAGTGGGCCATTTTTCCCTTCAAAGGGGAGGAAAAATAAGAAGAAAGAAAGAAAGAAAGAAAGAAAGAACTAGGGCCCCGGTGGGGCACTGTCGGGCCCGAGCCGCGTCGCGCCGCCCCCAGCGCGACCGCCTCCCCCTCCCGATCGCGTCACACTCAAGGTCCAAAGATGGTGTGCGCACTTGTCTGTGGTCATTTCCCATTATAATGAATGGGAGGCGCAGTTTCTACCAAAACGCTCGCTGCAGACAAACTACATGTCCTATTTGAAAAAAGTCTGGACCATGAGTGAGGGCACAAACACAGCTAGTATATATCCAAATGGCAAGTTGCTCCTCCTTTCGGTTTTGCAGAGAGAGCGATGCGTTTGAGCCATTGAGCGATGGGCAGGAAAAACTTGACTTTTTCTCCTGCCATGGGGGGGCGCTCTTTTGGGGAGAAAAAATTCCTTCACAAATGTGTTGATGGCTGGACATTGCATCATCCTAGAAAACTTGGAGGCCAGTGAGGACAAAAATAAAAAGTTATAAGACTTTTAAAAATGTGGATATTTGGGTCCTCTTTGGCGCCCCCTAGAACGTAAACTGTGGGGTGCAGCGTCATGATTTGTACAACTTTGAATGGCCATGGGGTGTAGATTGACCTGAGCAAATTTGAAGCCGATGGGACAAAAGATTTAGGAGGAGTTAGCGAAATTCCAATGTGTGCGGATCGCCAAAAAATGCGAAATAACCCTTTAACCGTACATTTGACAGATACGCCCGCACTGACTTTTTTGTAGATCTTATTGAGATACATGTGTGTGTCAAATTTTGTGTCATTTTGACAAAGCGTAAAGGCGTGACAGTCAACAATGTGTATTTTCGCCTTAGGAGACAAGAAAAAATGGACTTTTTCTCCTGCCATGGGGGGGGGCGCTCTTTTGGCGAGTAAAAATTCCTTCACAAATGTGTTGATGGCTGGACATTGCATCATCCTAGAGAACTTGGAGGCCAGTGAGGACAAAAATAAAAAGTTGTAAGACTTTTAAGAATGTGGATTTTTGGGTTATCTTTGGCGCCCCCTAGAACGTAAACCGTGGGGTGCAGCGTCATGATTTGTACAACTTTTAATGGCCATGGGGTGTAGATTGGCCTCAGCAAATGTGGTGCCTTTGGAACGAAAGCCTTCGGAGGAGTTAGCGAAATTCCAATGTGTGCGGATCGGCAAAAAATGCGAAATAGCCCTTTCACCGTACATTTGACAGATACGCCCGCACTGACTTTTTTGTAGATCTTATTGAGATACATGTGTGTGTCAATTTTTGTGTCAATATGACAAAGCGTAAAGGCGTGACAGTCAATAGTGTGAATTTTCGCCTTAGGAGACAAGAAAAAATGGACTTTTTTCTCCTGCCATGGGGGGGCGCTCTTTTGGGGAGTAAAAATTCCTTCACAAATGTGTTGATGGCTGGACATTGCATCATCCTAGAAAACTTGGAGGCCAGTGAGGACAAAAATAAAAAGTTATACGACTTTTAAGAATGTGGATTTCTGGGTTATCTTTGGCGCCCCCTAGAACGTAAACCGTGGGATGCAGCGTCATGATTTGTACAACTTTTAATGGCCATGGGGTGTAGATTGGCCTGAGCAAATTTGGTGCCGGTGGAACGAAAGCCTTCGGAGGAGTTAGCGAAATTCCAATGTGTGCGGATCGGCAAAAAATGCGAAATAGCCCTTTAACCGTACATTTGACAGATACGCCCGCACTGACTTTTTTGTAGATCTTATTGAGATACACGTGTGTGTCAAATTTTGTGTCATTTTGACAAAGCGTACAGGCGTGACACTCAATCATGTGAATTTTTCACCTTAGGGGGCGCTATGGAGCCATTTTGCATTTGATTTTTTGGGCGACTTCAGAATATCGAATTTTTCACCAGGCCCGGTCGTCCTGCCAAATTTCATGACTTTTCACCAGTGGGAAGTGGGCCATTTTCCAGTTCAAAGGGGCAGAAAAATAATAAGAAGAAGAAGAAGAACTAGGGCCCCGGTGGGGCACTGTCGGGCCCGAGCCGCGTTGCGCCGCCCCCAGCGCGACCGCCTCCCCCTCCCGATCGCGTCACACTCAAGGTCCAAAGATGGTGTGCGCACTTGTCTGTGGTCATTTCCCATTATAATGAATGGGAGGCGCAGTTTCTACCAAAACACTCGCTGCAGACAAACTACATGTCCTATTTGAAAAAAGTCTGGACCATGAGTGAGGGCACAAACACAGCTAGGATATATCCAAACGGCAAGTTGCTCCTTGTTACGGTGTTGCCGGGAGAGTGATGCGATTGAGCCATTGAGTGATGGGCAGGAAAAACTTGACTGTTTCTCCTGCCATGGGGGTTGGGGGATGGGGGGGGGGGGGATGTGGATTCTTTTAAGAATGTGGATATTTGGGTCATCTTTGGCGCCCCCTAGAACGTAAACCGTGGGGTGCAGCGTCATGATTTTTACAACTTTGAATGACCATGGGGTGTAGATTGGCCTGAGCAAATTTGGTGTCAGTGGGACGAAAGCCTTAGGAGGAGTTAGCCACATTCCAATGTGTGCGAATCGGCAAAAAATGCAAAATAGCCCTTTAACCGTACATTTGACAGATACGCGCGCATTGACTTTTTTGTAGATCTTATTGAGATACATGTGATTGTCAAATTTTGTGTCAATATGATAAAGCGTACAGGCGTGACAGTCAATAGTGTGAATTTCCACCTTAGGGGACAAGAAAAAATGGACTTTTTTCTCCTGCCATGGGGGGGGCGCTCTTTTGGGGAGTAAAAATTCCTTCACAAATGTGTTGATGGCTGGACATTGCATCATCCTAGAAAACTTGGAGGCCAGTGAGGACAAAAATAAAAAGTTATAAGACTTTTAAATATGTGGATTTTAGGGTTATCTTTGGCGCCCCCTAGAACCTAAACCGTGGGGTGCAGCGTCATGATTTGAATAACTTTTAATGGCCATGGGGTGTAGATTGGCCTGAGCAAATGTGGTGCCGGTGGAACGAAAGCCTTCGGAGGAGTTAGCGAAATTCCAATGTGTGCGGATCGGCAAAAAATGCGGAATAACCCTTTAACCGTACATTTGACAGATACGCGCGCATTTACTTTTTCGTAGATCTTATTGAGATACATGTGTGTGTCAATTTTTGTGTCATTTTGCCAAAGCGTACAGGTGTTACACTCAACAATGTGTATTTTCACCTTAGGGGACAAGAAAAAATGGACTTTTTTCTCCTGCCATGGGGGGCGCTCTTTTGGGGAGTAAAAATTCCTTCACAAATGTGTTGATGGCTGGACATTGCATCATCCTAGAAAACTTGGAGGCCAGTGACGGCAAAAATAAAAAGTTATAAGACTTTTAAATATGTGGATCTTAGGGTTATCTTTGGCGCCCCCTAGAACCTAAACCGTGGGGTGCAGCGTCATGATTTGAATAACTTTTAATGGCCATGGGGTGTAGATTGGCCTGAGCAAATGTGGTGCCGGTGGAACGAAAGCCTTCGGAGGAGTTAGCGAAATTCCAATGTGTGCGGATCGGCAAAAAATGCGAAATAACCCTTTAACCGTACATTTGACAGATACGCCCGCACTGACTTTTTTGTAGATCTTATTGAGATACATGTGTGTGTCAATTTTTGTGTCATTTTGACAAAGCGTACAGGCGTGACAGTGAATAGTGTGAATTTTCACCTTAGGGGGCGCTATGGAGCCATTTTGCATTTTCTGGTTTGGGCGACTTCGGAATATCAAATTTTTCACCAGGCCCAGTCGTCCTGCCAAATTTCATGAGTTTTCGCCAGTGGGAAGTGGGCCATTTTCCAGTTCAAAGGGGAGGAAAAATAATAATAATAACAAAAGAAGGAAACATGCAGGAACAAGAGGGCTCTCGCAGCTGCTTAGCAGCTACGCTCGGGCCCTAACTAAAATAGCATCAATTGTTTTTGTCATAAAGTATTAAATGGCCTTTTTGTGATTTCTTCATTGACACAATTATTCAACCCCTTTAAAACTACCACTCTTAAGAACAGAGGGTCATTCCAGTGTTTTCAATCAGGTATTAAAAACACCTGTGGATGTCAACGAGCAGCAATCAAGCATAATAAGCACCAATTAGGCAGATTTAAAAGGACTGTGATACTCAGCTCCTTCTAGACATCTACTGGTGTGTTTACAAGCATGGTGAAGGCAAGAGAATGGTCCCAGAAGACCCGAGAAGAGGTTATTTCTCTTCACAAGAATGGCAATGGATATAAGAAGATTGCGAAGTTGTTAAATATTCCAAGAGACACTATCGGAAGTATCATTCGCAAGTTCAAGTTAAAGGGCACAGTGGAAACGCTACCTGGTTGTGGCAGAAAGAAGATCCTGACCGCGACTGCTGTGCGCTACCTTAAGCGTAAGGTGGAGAAAAATCCCCGCGTGACTGCTAAGGAACTGAACAAAGACCTGTCAGATGCGGGCACCAAAGTTTCAGCTCAGACAATAAGGCGCGCACTGCATAACGAAGAACTCCATGCCAGAACTCCTAGGCGCACCCCCTTGCTGACTCCAAAGAACAAGAAAAGTCGACTGCAGTATGCCAAAAGTCATGTGGACAAGCCACAAAAGTTTTGGGACAGTGTACTGTGGTCAGATGAAACTAAATTAGAACTGTTTGAGCCAATGGACCAGCGCTATGTTTGGAGGAGGAAGAACCAGGCTTATGAACAAAAGAACACCTTGCCTACTGTGAAGCATGGCGGGGGGTCAATTATGCTTTGGGGCTGTTTTGCTTCTAATGGTACAGGGAAGCTTCAATGTGTGCAGGGTACCATGAATTCCCTTCAGTACCAGGAGATCTTGGAGGAAAATGTGATGGAGTCAGTCACAAACCTGCGGCTTGGGAGACGTTGGACCTTCCAAGAGGACAATGATCCGAAGCACACATCAAAGTCCACTAGAGCATGGTTGAAGATGAAAGGCTGGAACATTCTAGAGTGGCCATCGCAGTCACCAGACTTAAATCCAATTGAGAACCTCTGGTGGGACCTAAAGAAGGCAGTTGCAGCGCGCAAGCCTAAGAATGTGACTGAACTGGAGGCTTTTGCCCATGAAGAATGGGCTTATATACCCATAGGTCACTGCAAGACACTTGTGTCAAGCTATGTTTCACGCTTGAAAGATGTCATAACTTGAAAAGGAGGTTGTACTAAGTACTAAAAAATAATGTCACTAGGGGGTTGAATAAAACTGATAATGATGTGAGCACAGAAAAGACATTTGTGGTTATTTCATCATAAATGTTATGTTATATTTGTCTAATTTATAAGTGCCTCTTTGATATAATTGTAAATAAGATGACTGAAATCATCAAAATCAATGTCAAACTGGCCAAAACACTTTATTTCAGTGGGGGTTGAATAAATTTGATCACAACTGTATATATATATATATATATATATATATATATATATATATATATATATATACAGTATATTTATATAGAGATCTAAATGTATGTGCTGACTCAGATAGTTGCACTGAAAGCTGACCAGGTTTGAATCGTCAAGCTTTCAGTGCACTCTCTATGCCGCCGTTGAGCATGAAAATGTCACTGCGCCAGCTGGTTCTGTCGACACCTCCCCCTACCACGCCACCACACCCAGCTTGGCGCACCTCGGTGCAACTTAGTCTACGAAAATACCAAACTAGCTCTGCGCGGGGCTCTACCAGACGAAAATACCACTGCACGGGGTGCGCCACTGTCCGCCACGCTGCCGGCGGGCACAAAAATAGAGCCCATGGTCTGAGTCTGATTTATTGGTTGAGCTGTGGTCAGTTTCTGAGGCGCAGACATGATGCGCATGCATTGTGGCTTATGCACTTCATAGTGACATGTGACAACCATGAAAATACTGAAATATCTCTGTAATGCTGCTGTTGTGATTTGGTTGCAACAGTATGTATATTTTGAAAAGAAATGATGGAAATGGGAATATTGAGGGGTTTGCAGTGTTCAGGTTCAAAACTGAAATGATCCAATATGCTCCAGTGGCCTTCATTGGTAAAGTATGATGCTCCATTCATGGAGTTTTATCAATCCAAAATTTATATCAGTACATATTCTTTTCATGCACTAACACTATTTTTCCCTTCTCTCAAGCTGC
Source organism: Xyrichtys novacula (assembly GCA_962446985.1). NCBI lineage: Eukaryota > Metazoa > Chordata > Actinopteri > Labriformes > Labridae > Xyrichtys > Xyrichtys novacula. The sequence continues at coordinate 6,371,584 of OY660870.1, forward strand.
TTCCTTAGCGCAAACAACAAGCTATAGTTGTATGATGTATATTTGACCTTTTTTCCCTTTAAATGAATTTAGCCTTACAAATGAGCTTTACACAGGAACATTTGCAGTCAATTATATCCTCTGATTCTTGAAAAGTCTAAACTATATTAGCAACTCTCAGTTAAAATGACCTACTGATGTTTGGTTATTACAGTTTTTCTCAGTCGTTTTGGTGCATTTCTCAGATCAGAATAACAGTTCTCACAACTATCAGTTCAACCTCCACAACATTGAGTCATTTGTGCACATCATCGTAGCAGTTTCTCATTCCTCTGAACAAATTGCAAATGTTCTTGGACATGTTTCAGTTACTTTCATACAATTCTCTGCTGTTTTATACCATTATCATTTGCTTATGTCATGTTGGTCAAAATGAAGCATACTTATGAATGCTGAATAGTCATTCTCGATAAAACTAATAGTCCTCATTTCATTGCTTGAGTCATTACATACAAAATTGTTGAACTAGTTGTCAAATTCTGTCAAGCTGATTTCATACGTTCCTTTATCTTTTTTTTTTTTTTTCCTGAAAATGTCTCTCAAATTGAACAATTGCTCTCAGGTGAACCTCAGCTTTCACTCATGAGGAGGTGTGTGAAGTGGTGAAGTGACATGCTTTTGCAGGTTATCCACTCCCGCCCAAGATTCTGTAACCTGTGTCCTGAAAAAAAAAGGATTTACCCTTAACCTTTTCTTTAGCTTGACAATATGTATGAGAGAGAGAGAGAGAGAGAGAGAGAGAGAGAGAGAGAGAGAGATAGAGAGAGAGGGAGAGAGAGAGAGAGAGAGAAATCATGTATTTCTCTAAAAATTTCCAGCACCCATTTTCTCCTTTTTTTCAAGAATGAGTATCTGGCCAAGCAGTAATCGTATGAAACACATTTTCTTGAAGATGAGGCTGAGGAAGAATCGCAAAAAAATAAGTTTCCAGGTCAACATGACAGGGGGAGAAGATTAGTCAATTACCATTTTGTGACAGGTGGTTAGTTTAAACTTTTTGCCTTTTAAAGGCTCCTTTTGAGCTCCTCCATACTGTGAAAGGCAAATTGTGTATTGCCTTTCACCCCTGATTTCTGTTTGTTTTCTCAGACCAGTGCAGCTAATGTTTGTAGAGCTACAGCACATTTGACAGGGACTGTGAGCCATGCTGTTTCCCATTTACTCTTTGTCTCATCATTACTTCCCAAACAAAGGTTCAAAATCCTAATGTATTATCACACTGGGAACATAGACAGACTCAGTGTTATTCAGGAACTCATACAACAACTTCAAAATTCGCCAAGGCTGGCCAAAATTGGTACCATTGTAGTATCTCTCACATGAAATTCCAAAAATGTGATTTTGCTATCATGATGTCTCGTCCCATTGTTTGTCTTTTATTCCTTTCAGAACGAAAGAAGATCACCCTGACTGTTGGGAACCAGCTTTCATACAAGGAAATCTACAATGTAGTGGGATACCTGAAAGGAAGGAGGAACCCAGGTGTGTAGAAATGACCTGGAAGTTGTTGTTGTTTAGATCTCTCAGAATTTGAAAACTTCTTGGTTAAGATATAATAGTTAACAGCTGACAGTAGTTTTGCATCTATTTCTAAAAAAAAAAAAAAAAATGCATTGAGCATCAGAAAACACAAAACATACAGAAATTATGGTGAACACTTTACTGATGTATGAGGGAAGTACTGATCCACTGTGGTGGACAGATCCACTAATACACCCCCTTGATGACACAACACATTCACAGACTTAGGTTCTGTGAATTCATGCACTTGTTGTCAGATATGACAAGTTTGGAGGTTCATACATTTCTGCACAGGGTGGTCAAGAAGATTTCTCACACGTATGATTCATTTAAATTTCCCCAAGAAGAATAATCTTTTATGATAGGTGAGACTTTAAAATCTCACTTTGGTACTTTTCCTGGTTCAGATTTAACGTAATTTACTAACATGTAGCCTCACCCCGTCTGGTTTCCCAGATTTAGCACTCTTAGGACCAAAATCCCAGTTTGAGCAGCCATGATGTCAAAATGGAGAAATGAGCTATTCAGAAACAGTTTGTTGAACCAGGCTGGATATGTAAAGATAGTTTGTAAGTGTTTTTAGAATCAACCTCATGTGAACCTTCAAGGAACTGCACTAAATACACCTTGTTTGGTGTAGATTAAAGCCTTGACTGAAGCTTTATGCCTTACCACTGGTTTTATGCATCTTCCTGGTGTTCATTTCAAAAGCTTTGTTGTTGCCTATTCATTAGGCATAGAAGATAACAAGCCTCTTTGACATAAACACATTTTAATTTTCAGTCGAAACAACAGTTGAAAGGTTTGGTTAGGAACATGCTCCCCCCCCCCAGCTGTTTTTACCCTTATTCTTTTTTAATTGTTTTTCTGCAGAAGAGATCCTTCATCTTGTCCTTGGCTCACCTCCACACTCACCCTCGTGTTGGAGCCTCCCCTCTGCTTGTAGCTGTACCTTACTACTCTACCTGTCTTGCCCAGTCACTGGTGGAAAATTACCTTGCTGATTTACAATGTGATATTAGGCAGCCATAATGTGCCACTAAAGCAGATAATACGGGCCACAAATCTCTGAAAGGAGTGACGCTTTAACTGGTTGTTGGCAGTTGATCATATGTCTGTTCTATGCTCATTCTCGCCCTAAATGGGATGAATATTCATGCACATCCAAGAGGTTTTGAGTCATATACGCCTCTAGATTATTGAGAATAATTTTCTGTAATTTTATGCAAATTATTTAATATAATTCTCTTATCTAGGTTAACAAACTGCATCATGAAAGCAGCCCTCTGTATTCACCCAGAGCAGATCCATACACCTATCACAGAAAAGCTCCATATCCTGCACTCAGCTGATTCATACAGTCATAATGTTTGAGTACCATGCATTGGTTTTTGTGCAAAATGAGATCAGAGACCTGAACAAAAATCTTAGGAAGTCATAAATATTGGTTTCACATAGATTGTTTCACATTTCAGTGATGGTTTCAGAGGTTTCTCTCTTCCCCATTTTGGTCATGAAATCACAGTCAATAGAAAGCCCCAACTGGCTTTAGCTGAGTGGTTTTAAAGTGTGTGGAACTGCTGCCCCATATGCTGATCAATAAATACCAACAGCTGTAAAACTGATATACAGCACCAATGCCCACATCAACCAGGCAGTGCTGACACACTCCAGCCACATAAGGCTGGGCATAGTCATGCACCAGAAGGAACCCAGGCTCTTAACACCAGCATCTGGTCTGACAGGGTCTAAGGATCTCATTCCAGGACCTAACAGAGATCAGAGTGCCTCTGGCTAGCCTGTAGAAGTCTGTATAACCCACCAAGGATAGGTCTTCCCAGACCATCCCTGACCCACGGCCAAACTGGTCATGCTGGAGGTGGTGCTGGACTCTCTCACGTCTGTCACATGCTCAGTTTCGAATCTGCCCTCATCTACAGAGAGAGCAGGACACCAGTGGACAATCTGCTTCTTCTGGCATTCTCTGGTATATATCACTCAGGCTGCACATTGCTGGGCTGTGAGCACAGGCCCCACTTGTAGATGTGGGGCCACTCATGCCACCCTCACTGAGTCTGTTTCTGACAGTTTGGTCAGAAATATGCTCATGAGTGGTCTGCTGGAGGTCAGTTTGTCGCACTCTGGCAGTGCTCCTCCTTATCCTCTTTGCTCAAAGCCCCCTCTACCTCCCCTGTTGAACTGGTCTCTCTCCTGGTATCTCCTTCACTCTTCTCACACTGCATTAGGATCAGCGGCGATTGTTCTAAGACTGCAAGGGAAGCTCAGCTAACCCTAAAATGTAAAAAAAAAAAAAAGATAAAAAAAAAAAAAAGAGGGGAAATATGTACTGCTGTGTGTACATTGAATTGAGTAAATATGCACTACAATGCATTCATCTTTTGTTCAGAATCAGCTACTTATCACAGGTAACTGACACTACTTCCTTCTCATTCATCCCCACAGCACCACAGTGCTTTACACAAAGTCAGACACTGAGCATCTACTGACTTCAATGGGGAAGTGCAGAGTGGGTTGTTCCACTGTGTGAAACTGAATGGACATTGGATAAATGCCATAAATGCTGCGCTTAGTCCAGTCCATTGGACACTCAGCATCTCTGGAGGTCTATGGGGCAGTGGGCTGGCCTGGACGCTCAGCTTCTGCATGATAATTGGATGATCTGTCTGAGGGGGAATCCCATTTTTGATTGACAGTGAAATGAGTGAATCAGCGATCTTGTATAAACATCCACTGGAGCATTTTCTGAGTTTCATTCTGTTGTTCCGAACTGATCTGTAGACTTTACTGATCACTGGCGACTTTGTCTTTGTTAAAAACGACTAGCGATGTGTTTGGCGACTTTCTTCTTTCATGACAGGGTCACCGATCATTTTCTTGAAAAGGAACGGAGGATAGAATTTACGTTAAATAAACAAACACATTTATGATGTAGGCCGGGAAAAAAGGAGCCTCCTTGAAAGACCAGCAGTTGCTACTGGTTAGGATACACAGCAAAACTTCCGGTCATGTCAAATCAAATCAAATCAACTTTATTCATCCGTTAGGAACTTCATTTGCAGAGAAAGCGCCAGTGCAGAAACAAATAAAACATAGCCCATGTTCATTCACAGATCTCAATCTAGATTCCATAATAAATACAATAAAAACATCAAATACATTAAAAACAAAAGGTAAATGTTGCATATGGATATGTCATCCTGGACAAGCTTAACTACCTGCACATCTTCTGTGAGCTTCAGATACCACCTCATGCTTCCGCTAGTGGTTTGGTTTTTAGGGCCCTTAAAAAAACAGCAAGTGAAATGTTTTCACAGTCATTGCTTTCTAAATTTTGTTTTATTTTTGTTTCTTCCATTTCAATATTAGTGTGGTAATCCTCCTTCATAACTAACAAGCCTGTAAAGCAAGTGTATTGTTGTTGAGTTGAAAGAAGAGGATTACACCTTCACATATGACTGATTCAAAGCAGTTTACAGTAATAACAACATATTATTGCACTGAGAGTCAGCTCCCGGGCTAAATTGAACCCTGGAAGCTGCTCTTGGTGCAATAATATGTCAGATTTTGAGGCTAGGCTAGCAGGCTTCTCTAAGCACTTCTTTTCTCACACAGTCATCAGCGCTCTGTGCTGGAGTGATGAGGTTTGCTCTGTTCTTCTCTGTCCCTGAAGGAAGCTGCTTCATGCATCCATACTTAACACTCTGTCTTTGCAGAAAATGTGAAGCAGACATAGGAGCCTGGAGCAGACATATTTGTGGGTGTGTGCCAATGTGTTTTCTGCAAGAACCACACTTAGACATACTATTTTGTGTTGGGTTTTTTTTTCTAAGCTGAGGTAGCACAGACCTATAATTAATCAAACTCCTTTTAGTAATCTGTTTTGTCAACCAGTTTTTGTATTCAATAAATATGAAGACCTCTGTCAGTACAGACATTTATTGAAGGAGTTTCTTTTTCAAGTGTCTGAAGCTGCAAGTAATTATGATATAATATAATTAGTAATTATATATATATATATATATATATATATATATATATATATATATATATATATATATAAAATACATATATATATACTGTATATAGATATATATATAGATATATATATGTATGAATCATGTCATACTGACTGAAAACCTCAGTAACAATTAAGAGTATATATAAATATGTTCTGAATAGACTGAGTCATTAGATCAGTGTTGTAGGTTTAACAACTTCATCTCATACATATCCAAGGTAAACTCAGTGATTTCTCATAATAACTCAAACTATTCAGCACTGAGTGGTATTATGTAAGGTAAAAATAATTAGATTAATTTTTATGAAGCACTTTTGAAAACAAAGTTGGAGAGTGTTTTTAAAATGTAAAATAAAAAAAGATACTTCTCATTCATGCCAGAGCACACAAGCACAGTCATTTGAAGCAATTCAAGGTGAGGCATCATGCTAAAGAACACTTGGATCTAGTCAGAATGATGCTGAGAACCAACTGACTCACTAAATCTGCTCTTAGTGAAGGACATTTTTGAGCCACTAGGTTCTCTGTTAGTGCACAAAGACTAGAACACTTAGATTTTACTCCATGTTCTTCTTAATGGCACAGTAAGTTTAATTCAAGAGTATAAAAACTATAATTTTAAGTGGAGTAACACTTTTAAAATCAGTATCTGCTTTGGATCTATTCATAAATCATTATCATAAAAAAGGTACATGATATAATGATACTGTAATAATGCATAAAGAAAACCTCTGCCTGCAATCTGCAATCTGCCTGTTTCCCAGGGTTCAGGTTTATTAATTTACTTCTGTCAAAACCTCATTCTTAATGAAACTGGCAATTCAAGCTCCTTCTTTTTACCCATTTTCAGATCGGCATGTGCTGGTTGGCAGCCATCATGACTCTGACCAGGGAGGTGGGGCTTCAGCTATCATGAATCAGCTCATTGCTGCTCTGACGGATCAGACCAAACGAGGCTGGGTGCCAGACCGGACCACAATGTTCTGCTCTTGGGGAGGCTCAGCCGTAGGGAACATTGGGTCCTTTGAGTGGGGAAAGGTCAGCAAGCACAAGAACACAGAAACATAATGATTTAATCATAGAACTAAATGTTTTTTGTTGTTGTTTTTTTTTCCCTGTAAAGAGAAAAAAAGCATACTGTATGTTTGCAGAATACCTTAACTGAGAACTTAAGAATGTTTTTGATTCATGAGCAAGAAAAGCTGTGATTTGACATAATACATTTTTTAAGATTCATTTTTATTTACAAAATATTTAAATACCTGGAATGTACTACATTGAAACTAAGCTAAGAAGCAAACACTGGACCGCTCAGGCAGCTGGTTATGCATTTCAAACTGCTTTTGTCAGATTTTGCCACACACCCTTTAGCTTGAGCACGAGCTTACAACACTGCTAATGAAATAAAAGCTATAGCTTATCAAGTAGAACGGAAAATGTCTGTTTTTCCGTCCAGATGTCCAGATTTAACTGATAATCCACAGAGCCATACAGAAACAGTGTGTGGGTAGTCAGAGTTTATCAATCAATTAATCAATCAACTTTATTTCTATAGCACATTTAAAAGAACCACGGGGGTAGCCAAAGTGCTGCACATTGGGACACAAAAAACAAATAAAACAAGCAAAGAACAAGACAAAGTGAACAAGAATACATAAATGCAGAAATAAATAAAGATATAAATAAATAAGCAGGCTCACGGCAAGTGCTATGATGATAACAAACAAAATAACACTACAATGTGTTAAAAGCCAAGGAGTAAAAGTGCTTTTTTAAAAGGGATATAAAAACAGGAAACAAGGAGGCCTGTCTAATTGTCAAGGGCAACTCATTCCAGAGCTTGGGAGCAGCTGCGGCAAACACTGTCACCTCTGAGCTTCAGCCTTGTATTAACATAGAGGGCTCTATTTTTGTGCCTGCCAGCGGCACGGTGGACGGTGGTATTTTTGTCTGGCAGAGCCCGGTGCACAGCCAGTTTGGAATTTTCTGAGACTGAGGCGCACCGAGGTGTGCCAAGCTAGGCGTGGTGGTGTGGTAGGGGGAGGTGTCGACAGAATCAGCTGGCGAAGTGACATTTTTGTACTTGCCAGTGGCGTTGAAAGTGCACTGAAAGCTCGCTGATTCAAACTTGGTCAGCTTTCAGTGCAGGCGGAGCGCAGCTGGTCTAGTGGTATTTTGGTAGACCGGAAAACAGAACTTGGCTGTGTTAAACCCACTACATGCCTTATCCCCTCCCTCCCTCTCTACTACTTACGCCGCTGGGAGGAGCTGAGTTAGGAAGGGGGGATACTTACACTGGGCTGCGCCTTATCGGCGCGGCGGACCTAACTTATGCCGCGCCTGTGCCATGCTGCTGGCAAGGAACAAAAATAGAGCCTAAAATCATCACAGCACTCCATGTTGACCCCCTTCATTTCTTGTCCACTTCTTGGTATCACAAGCTCTAGTCCTAGTTTTTCTATTGAGTCTGCATTGTAACCATTTAATGGTTTTAAGGGCTGATTTAACATTTAATGTGACAAAAAGCAATTTGAATTAAAAAATATTAGCTTAGCCAATTAGGTCTCAAGATGAACTGCATGCTTTAATACATTTATGTTTAAGCTATCAAATGTAAACAGATCAAACATTAAAATAATGCATATACCTTTTCTTTTTTTTTTCTTTTTTCTTCAGATGACATACAGTCACGTTTATCCAAAACTTCTAGAAGTTACTTAGTCATCAGCAAAAGTATTCAACCTCCAGGCAACAGCTTTAATAGTGTATGAATACTTTCTGGATAGAAACCGACTGAACCTTGTCTATAATTTTTAAAATGGAAGTGGTCATAATTAACAGTTACAAGAAGAAAAGGTGAGTCACTCAAATCAGCGGGAGTCTGTACTATAGGCATCTAAAAGAGGCTGAATTAGACGAGAAAGCTGCCACTGCTGATTGCAGCAGTGGCAGCTGATGTAACTAGAGTTTGCCTGACATTGACTCCACTAGAATAAATATGAAACCATAAAAGGTCACTGAAAATATCCACGCAAACTTCAGAACAAAAGCTTCAGAAGTCAACACCTGACAGCTAAAGAGAATATTTTTATACTTTCACAGAGCACTTTTTATGGACTTGATATAATGATAAGGGTGATTGTCTGATGGGTTTGATGAGAACAATTATTAACCTGTCAAAAGTGTGTGCTTCTGTTGATGTGTATTTGTGCGTGCGTTCGTGTGTTCCTTTCAGGACAACAGTGTCATCCTGAGGAGCAGTGCTGTGGCCTACATCAGTCTGAACTCTCCAGTTAGAGGAACAGAAACTCTCAGAGCGACAGCTTCTCCAACTCTGCTGCAACTCACTTCAGATATACAGAGAGTAAGTGTTACTGCCTTTGCAAGCATTGCCATGTCAGCTCACACTGATGCAGAAGTACAGTGACTTCTACCCGCCTAAGTATTTATTGTACAAACTATACACTAAAAGAGTTTGCATTTATGAGACATTCTTGATCTCTGTGTCCTCATGTAAATCTACTGAAACAAAAACTGCATTTTTACAGCTGGGTCAGACAACTGCAGAGCTTGTGTGGTGTCATTTGTTACATCGGTCAATCCCTACCAAAAGAGGTCCAAAGATGATTAAAAGATTAACCGAAACATGGTCGAGGTTGCAGTGTTGATTTTGAGTGATTTTCAAAAAATTTGAGGGTGATTTTAGTCACATTTCAGTCTCTGTGTCAAGTATTGTTTTGCCCAGGTATGTAATATATTGAAACATATTTTACACATTTTTTTCTCATTCCAGCCTTTTTTTTGGTTACAATTTCCTCAAACAGTTTTAGAATAACTTTTTAAGAAAACTGTCTCTCTTGGTTGGGAAAAAACTGAGGCATATCTTATTATGTAAAAGGTGGGATAGGCAGGATTCCGTTAAAGAATCCTGCCTACCTACTTTTTTTGTGGTACATATGCAAAAAAGCTTTTAATATCAGTCAACAGCTATTAGTTATTGATGACATCTGGGAATATAACAACATTGCTGTGTTTCGTTATGCCTGTGTAGTTAACATTTTAAACTTTTGGAGTGCTCAGCCCTTTCTGAGTGTAAACAAAGCCATTCTCTGCCTCCCTCAACCTGATTGGTTGTGAGGCAGACCCTGCTCTTTCGTGCTGATTGGTTGTGAAGCAGACTCTGCTCCCTCGTGGTGTGAGGCATGCTCCACGTCCTCGAACAACGTGCACGAGCCCAAACAAAGTTTGCATGCAACAATATCGGACAGTAGAAACCAACCAGAAAGTACAAAAAATTGTCTGAATCCTCCTTTGGCCACTACTGCCAACACAAGCAAGAAAACAAAGTAAATACTGGAGACTCTGGCGCAAGAACGGGTTTTTTTAAAAGGAGATAGACCACCCTGACAAGAGCCAAGAGGCTGGGTCATAATCAATGAAGCATGTAACCTCTCTGTTGGACAAGTACACCGTTATAACAAAGTAAGCCAAGTATCAGACGTGTTGCTCATCGGAGCTCGACTCCCTCTGGATTGCAAGTGTTGATCATCAATTGGATTGTTTCTTGAGAAACCATAAGAGCCCGCTGAATGGCCTGCTGATGCACCCACTGATAACTGTGCAGTTGACCAGTTTCTGCCATATCCTCCTCTACAAAAGCAGCTTTATGACTTAATTGACTTTATGACTTTAATCTTGTAAGTAATGATTTTAGTATGACTTTATTCTAATGAGTAATTATTTTATCACGACTTTAATCTCATGAGTAATTTCTTTATGATTTTATTCTAACGAGTAATTATTTTATCTCAACTGTAATCTTGTGAGTAATTACTTTATTACAACTTTATTCTCGTGAGTATATATTTTATCCTAACTTTACTCTCATGAGTAATTACTTTAATCTCGAAGTCTTATTTTTTATATTTTTTTCTTGATGAGGCCCCAATACTCCAACATAAGCTCACCCTCTTACCCAGGTGTTTCTAACTTAGGGGATTGTCCTTTTGGCTTATTTACCCTTCCTATGATTATTACCCCTCATTTTACTCCGCTCAAGTCTCTTCAGCTCTATCTGAACTGTGTTTCCATTCATCTAAATCCACATCCTCCAACACTGTTTGATAGAGAGACAATGAAAGTCAACTTGATAAAAAAAGCAACAATTCAGAGGAAAAGGTGAGAGGTTGGTTCTTATATAAGTATGTCACCCTTTCTGTGAGAGGGGGAGGATGGCACTCTTAATGTAATGTAATCTAAATAAAACTGACATCTCTTTCACCTCATCCCACTCTTCATACTCACATGCATCTGCAGTGGCCACTGTACTGATTAACTAAAGTAGTGCTATGATTCAGCCTCCCAGACTCTTTTCATTCCAACCTGGGGCTGTTTTTCAGACATGTTCAACCCTCGCAGACATCTCCTTCCTACTTCCACCAGCTCTTTAAACTTTGAAAACTTCTGCCATCTGAAAAAAAAAAAAAAAAAACATCTCATCGTCACTTTCTCTCATTTCCTTCCTCCACCTCCACTGCCTCCTCCTCCTCCTTTTTTGTTCTTCCTTTTCTCCCTTAAGCACCACATCTTTCTCTCTGCATCTCCATCTCGCTGTCTCGCTCTCTCTCTCTCACTTCTTAATCTTCTCTTTCATCAACAGCAGGCACTGTGTCTCACCACCCGCTCATTTTGCTCATTAAAACCACCCTCTCACTCCTGCCTTCCCTCTTTGTCTCCTTGGGGTATGTTACATAGCATTTTCATTTGTGTCTTTAGGTTAGTCATCCATCCTGGGGGGAAGATTCATGTTCCTGCCACTCACCCAGACAGGTACAAGAGGTCATGAGTGGACAGAAAGTACAGTCCAGTGTTCCCATATTCCCTCTGCTCTACCATAAACTGATTAGCTGGAATGGTCCAGAGTACCTGTGACATTCAACTGTAATGAATCTACAGACAGCCTCTTGCCAAAGTCGTATTAAGAGAGGAAGAGAAATGAGACTGGAACAAAGTAACTTTTGATGTTCTTTAATAAAAAATATCTTTCACAGGAAAAAAAAAGACAGTGTGAGCTCATAACTAAAACTCTGCTTTTCTTTTCTCCCAAATTCATCCTGTCAGCCTTTATGTATAACTTTTCATGCTTGTTGCAGCAGCTGAAATAGTTCTCCTTTAAGGAATATGGTTTACATAACGGACAACACATTTTTAGTCAAGAAAACTTAAGAGACAACAGTGCTGCTGTAAATACTGCTGCAGGAGAGAAGACTCTAAGAAGGGCCTGTGTACTGATTGGTTTGCTTTTCATTACTGCAGGACCATTTCTCAGTTAACCTGACACTTTTTCAATGCAAATCTTGCTACCTTGAGCCTAATTGCCTATATATTACTCTTTCTGTCTGGATCAATTGATGGTGTGTTAACCCCACCTGTAAATTTTGGAATAGAGCTGGCTGTACTCCTGGAAAGCTCTATTTTGAAGATACAGCAGTTTGGTCTCAAAAACACCATTGAATTATTGTCCCACACTGACCTGGTTTTGGTTTCAGTGGAAGATTGGAGACAGAACCTCCGGTTGTATTACACAATACAATTCCTACCTGCTACTTTCTCACACCATCTAGCCCCAAATGTTTTTTTTTTTTTTTTCCAGGCAAGCAGGAAAATGTCTAGATAATGTTGGGTTGAAAAGTTCAGCCCCATTAACTTATTTTACACAATTTCAGGAACTTAATGATATGTAATGTTAAACTTAAAAGACTTTAGCATGCTGCTAACTAAAATGTACATCAAATGATGAAAACATTGTCACTTTCATAGCTTGGTACATTTGGTTGTTTTGTCTTTTTATGTCCTTTCGTCATCTACCTAGGTTTTATTTACTACCCGGCCTCCTAGCATAGAATTTATGAAATTTAAATCAGGGCCAAAGCCTGGAGTACAAAATCTGGAGCCTGCGAATAACACAGAGTCCAGTTTCAGTCTATTAGAGCCATAAAACAGCATGAAGACGTAGACCACTGTGTATTGCTATCGTGCAGTCATTGCTGAAGTTGGTATAACAGAAGAAGCAAGCAGTCGGCAACGCTCATCTCTCGAGGGGGTGTCTAACTCAGTGTGTTTGACCATAGCTTAAATTTACACTGGAATACCTCTTTAAAGGTATTTTGAAAAGGTTAAATGCTCTACCTTGTATGCCAAAGCAAGGATAAAATAAAAATAAATAATTAATCTTCATGAAATGAGAGGGGCACGTGAAAATCAAACAAAAGCCATACAACCACATGAAAATGGCTGTAGATGAGCTCAAATATTGAACAGGGGGCACGTTCCCATGTTCATTCATTCAATCAATCAATCTATCAATCAGTCAATCTGTCAGTCTTTATGTAGCCCCAATTCCCGACAAATGTTATTTTTGTACGTTTTCTATAAAAAAAAACTGGTCTAGACCATCCTCTCCTTAATATTAACAAAGACCCAACATGAATATAGGATATGACAAGGCCCCATCTTTGAAGACCCTGGGCTCTATTTTCGTGCTTCGCCAGAGACCTGGCGCAGGCGCAGCGTAAGTCAGGTCCGCCGTGCAAACAAGGCGTTCCTAAGAACAATTTGGTATTTTGGTGAGCAGTGCAGCCCGGCGTAAGTATCCCCCCTCCCTAACTCAGCTCCTCCCAGCGGCGTAAGTCGTAGCGAGGGAGGAGAGACCTCACATGACAAAGGTGGGTTGTGTGCAGAGATCGCATCATAAATTCCAATGATGGCATTAAAATCAGAACAATCTATGCGTAAAGGATGCATTGCGCTCCATGGCCTGGCTCTTTCTTTCATAGATGTTGGCATATAAAATAATTTTGGCTCACAAAACTGAACATTATAATATTCATATGTAGGCTTAAAGTAAATAACTCATCTGATCACTGAAACAAATCATCTGCTCAGCCGCCGCAGCGGCAGGAGACATGTCTCGAGCTGCGCGAGAAATAAGAAGAAGAGGAAAAAAGAAAAGGAGGGAGAGGAATTACATATCTAGTTAACTTCATCATGTGTGTCTATTTACTAGATATTTAATTTAATTTAATGCGGTTTCAGCTGTGTTGATTTGGTCAGGTTGTGTGTCCAAACACGTGCCAAATGCACTCATCAGATCAGATATAGATCAGAATATATCTATATAGATCTAAATGTATGTGCTGACTCAGATTATTAGTTGTTGATGATTATTTATTCCACTGAAATGTGCCTGACACTGTGGAAGCCTGCCGGTGAGGCATCGGTGACATATGCCGATATGCTGCCGGTCTACCAAAATAGCACTAGACTTGCTGCGCTCCACCTGCGCTGAAAGCTGACCAGGTTTGAATCGGCGAGCTTTCAGCACACTTTATACGCCAAAATACCAAACTGGCTGTACGCCGGGCTCCGCCATACGGAAATACTGCGCGGGGTCCGCCACCCTTTGTCGCCTCACCGGCGGACACGAAAATAGAGCCCCCACTCTTAACCTTTGTTTCACCATGAGCAAAAACATCTTGCAGTATTTAGCAATTTACAGTGGAGAGGAATACTTCCTCAGGCAGAGACCTCAAGCAGATCCAGACTCATGTTAGACAGTCGTCTGTGGAGACTGTAATAAGTTTAGAGAGGGGAGAGAGTGAGATGCAGAAAGAGAGAGAACAGTGTAATAATGATACTAAACTGATCTTTATTGTATTAATGGCAAACTTAAGTAAGCAGGTCTACAGTAATAGCCTTGCGATAATGGCATCTGAAACCGTAACAATGGGTAAAGTAATTGGGCTTGAAATCGGGACAACTAAAGCAGATAAGTAGAAGTAAGTCGAGTAAAAATGTTCTAAATGTAGGAATTTTTGGTATAAGCTATTAGCAACGATCCAGAGGAACCCACAGCATGATGGAGCTCAGGGATTTCCAAAAAAGGACTTTGGTTTGCTTTCTTAATGGAACATGGGGATTCAAGGATAGCGGCTCACAGACAAATAGAGGATAAAGAAGGAATGATGATTGCTCTGTGTGCCAGTCTCCTGACAGTCTTAATCTGCCTGAACTAGCTATTACTATGCGTGTATCATAAGTAAAATATTTGAACGGAGAGACAAGGCAGAGGGTGTCTGCCTCCAAGGCTTAAACTTGCACATAATTCCAAAAAGCTCTACCAGCACCAACACCACTTTTATTAAAAAATATTAAACATCATTATATGGAGTAACAACGCAGATGTGGACAAATTCCTGAAAGAACATTTTTGACAGTTATCTCTGAATTGCTGTCGAGTTAGGATCATTGGATTTGTACCACTACAAAATCTGTTTTGGTGTTGTCATACATTCTTACAGCTAAATGCCCCAATATTTCCATCTAGCTTTTTTGGTCTTGTGATCATTGTGGTTGCAAGACTGTTTTAATATGCTCACAAACAAAGAGAGTCAGACTTATCACTTCAGCTCTGCTATAATACTGTACCAACCAAAGAATCCTCCAACCAGCCATAGTGCCTCCCTTAGTGTTTGCTTTTATTTACCCTCCTGCATCATCTCATCTCGCCTCGTTGTACCTAATTGTCCATTCAGTGGCAGCTGTATCTCTGGCACACTCTGTCGCCCTATTCGTCATCTCAAGAGTCTCAGAGCTGCCCCAGGTACGCTCCCCACCTCCCAATATTTGAAAAGAGGTCTTAAGCATGTCGTTAATTATGTTTGTACAGCGACTGTGATACTTCCTACTTATCTTACTTTTCTGGGACCCGTCTTCCAAATCGAGATGCTGCTGCACTGATGGTTTTGGAATGGGTGCTTGGGAACCAATTATAATGCAACTAGATACCTCTTTTGTTGTGGATTTACGCCGTGATGAGGGACAACAAGGGGGTAGGTAGACAAAAAGAAGGCAAGTGGAGGAGAAATAAGGGTGGGAAGAGAGGAGCAGGGGAAGCTCAGGTGAAGAAAAGAAAACAAATGGAGAGGAGCTTGTGCTTTAATTGGGTATTGTCCCAGAAACTAACGTGTGTCTGGTCCCCAGTCTGAGCGTGGGTGGTTTGCAGCAGGTACCTCCATTTTTAAACAAATGGTCATCAGCAGACAGAGCATTGTTAGACTGAAAAAAAGACAAGACTGGCAAATTTGTCATCCACCCTGTGCAGCTGTGTTTGTGTCAACAAGCACATGGGACACAATGTAATGGTGTTCTCCAGGTTTAGCTTGCTGCTGTGGCGTGATTTAATCCCCAAGAGCTCTGTGTACAGACAAGAGTTGTTAATAGTACATGCTACCATGTGTCCTACACTCAATAGGCCTTAAATCATTGTGACATGATCCCATAATAATTATATACAGTGTTTACATGGAGCTTGCCAGTTGATTATGACAGTTTGCGTATTTATATATATATATACTGTGCATATATATATATATATATATATATATATATATATATATTTGCAATTTAACCAGTGATTACTGAATATTTCAAACATATGAACGATATAATATAAACTTTTAAACAATTGTAAGGACTTCTACTTCAGCGGAATCTTAAACTGACTGCTAGGCCAAGAGTGCCACTGTCTGTTGAGTCACTGTCATTAAAGCTGCCTGTCACTGAGCCAATTTCCCCTCTACTGCTGTCTTCATATAGGGTTTAATAGGTTGACTGGAGTGTAGCTGTTGAAGGTCTCTTCCAATCTCATACACCAACCTAATCAATCAAGCTGGTCGATGTAATCAGACAGATTTTCCAGTGGCCAACCTCAGAATGAACACTGGTGATGGAGAAATATTGATGAAACACACTTACCATACTGGAAGCTTTAATTATGTCAAAATGAATCAGGAGCTAAATCTGTTAGCCATTACACACACACACACACACACACACACACACACACACACACGTCTCCACACTCACACATCAGACTTGCAGTGCATATATCAGCGGCATATCTGTAACTTTGTTTTACCGTCCACAAGTATTGCTTGGATTTACTTATTTTTATTCTTTTTCACAGTGTCTGTCTGTCTCCATGTTTCACTCTGTCTCCCCCACACCCTCCTCCTGCCCTCACCTTATTGTATTATCATTGTGTTAACGTCTATAGAGTCTGTCAGGCTGATAGTATTTTCATTCAATGCTTTTTGGGAATAAATAGGGGTAGTTGTAATTCTTTCAAGTGAGTCAAGGTTGATCAGAGCCACAGTGTTTGTTTTGTTTGTCAGTGTCTGGGTCATACAGAGAAAAGAGCAGCATTGGGATTTTTAGAGGAACAAGTGTGTAGTCCCCTAAAAAGTGTCAAAAACTCGGTTGTGTAAACCACCTAACTTAGTGCAGTAAATTTACCTCATAAATGGTAGATGGTGAATAGTCCTACTCTTTCTACTCATTTAAAATGAGTTGCACAAGTGATTGTTATAAAAAGAAGACACACGCACGTAGATATAAATATAACATTTTCTGATATGGCAACACTTTTTCACCTCCTGACATCCTGACAAGAGTAAAGCAGCATTACTCCTTATACTTTATAAAAAGACTAAATAACTTGCATACAATCCATCCGTTTTTAATGATGTTCTGTTGATGATGAACTGTATAACCAGGCCTTTGACTAAAACTTCTTTGAAGACATTGCCTTAAAAGCTTGCTTGTCATGCTTTTATTCTGAAAAGTTTCTGTCTTGTTTATGTTGCATTATGTAAAATCCCCTGTTACCACCTGTTCACCATCTAACATGCCCATATTTTTATATCTGTTGAAGTCAAGCGGACTGGAATTGTAATGTTTTATACTTAAGATCCTCGGTTAAGGAGGAGTCAAGCAGGTGTATAGATATTAGTGGTCGACCTTAGTGTTGTGTCGATCACGAACGTTTCGTTCAAAAGTACGGAACTGCTGAGTGAACGATGTGAACTGAATCCCTCCGAGACTTGATTCATACCTTTTTCAGTTCAGTTGTGCTCAGCCATGAGCCTGGCATGCCGGTCGGGAGTTGAACTGCCACCTTTGACTCTTTGGCGAACAACACACAGTCAGCAAGCTAGCGGGCGGAGTCCACTGATTCACTCACAGCGAACGAACGACATGTATCAGTCAGTGAACGAAACTGTCAGTTAATGACATGTATCAGTATGTGAATGATACAGTCTGTGAACGACCTGTATCAGTATGTGAACAAAACAGTCTGTGAATGACATGTTTCAGTCAGTGAACGGCATGTATCAGAAAGTGAACAGAATGATTCAGTCAGTCAGTGAACGACATGGTGAACGAAACAAACTACTTTCGAATGACTTGATGCAGGCAGTGGAGGGAGGGGGTGTAGTGTCATTCACTTGCTACTGGTTTTTTTTATTCACTTTGGCTAAGATAAAGCAGTGCATTATAGTGCCTTTAGATTAATACAAGTCTATAAACTTTACTGCAAGAAGGATTTAATTTCAGCCAATTTAAAGCAATGCGCTATTTGAGATCTTTAAACGTAGTAGAGTCCCTGCTACAGCTGCAACGTTTATTCATTCTTAATTTCTCCACTTTTCTGCGATATGAAAGAACGACAACTCGTGCTTGCTTAGCAGACGCGCTGCTTGCTGCTGTGTTGTTTTCGCCGACAGTGATACACAGAGAGGGGAGTTTTTCAGGGAAAGGTAGTGATTCTTCATAAGGACTTGGCGAATGAATGACATGTGTCACCCAGTGAACAATGCTGTGACTTCAGCAGCAGGGGAGGAGAGGGGCTCAGTCAATGAACGAGCTCACGGCTGTGTCACTTACTTGTGTACTGCACCGGCAGGACAGGACTCCAAAGCACTGACTGATTCAGTGAACGAATCTTTTGAACAAATCCTTTTAATGAACGGATTCTAAAGATTCAGCACAGTCAAAAAATCTGTTTTTCTCATCACTAGTCGACCGATTACAGTTTTTCAACAGCTGATACATAATGCTGATATCACATTGTTGTTTTTTCTTTCCCCCTTTTTTGCATTTGAAAAAGTTCATTAATTTAGTAATGCTAGCAAATGAGAAACCAACATTTTATTCAATAAACGTTGATATGACACCAATTACTAAAAAATAACAGTATAAGCCTGAATAATCAGTCTGTCTTAACTGAAACACACACTTTTTGGATCTTCCATACAGATGATCAGTTAAGGCATACCTTAGATCAGACTATACCCTACACATCATGTGAGGTGGCCAAATGGTTTCTGAATTAAGTCTTATATTGTCTTGTGCATGGCCAGTCTGAAGGTCTTTGCATACTGAATCAGTTTTTCCTCCAAAAGTAACACACATTTTAACAAGAATACTGTCCCCTGTTGAGGTAGTCATACTTACACAATGACCCAGAAGCCTTTGTCCAAAGTTATTTTTCTTGGGACAGGTTTTCTCTGCATTTTTAACATGCACTGCACTCCCTCTGTGTGCTGTAAGTCTTTTTTGAATGAGACAATATTGGCAATCATGATCAATCTGAATATCAATACACCTGAATACTAACCCTGTCCTGACTTTTTGGAATGTCTTACAAGCTTCAAATTCAAAATGAGTGAATATTTGAAAAAAAAAAAATAATAATAATCAAGTCATCAGTTTAAACATTAAATATCTAGTTTTTTTAGTGTGTTAAATTGAATATGGGTGGAGAAGGATTTGCAAATCATTGTTTTCTGTTTTTATTCATGTGTTGCCCAATGTTCCAACTTCCAGCAGTGACTTATTGTGGATTAACTTTGGCAGACTTGAGTGATCTTCTTTAATGCAGTGTTTCTCAAAATGTTGGGCACGCCCCATTGGTGTGGGATGGAGGCATGACAGTCGGGGCGCGACAAACAGGAGAAAATTTCATGCCTATCCTCTTAAATGCTTTTCTTTAGTGACAATAAATATTAGGAATGAACCAAAAATTTGGCCACCAAAAATGGCCCAAAAGTGCATTTACGGTTTTAGGCCAAAGCCTGTTATCACCGAAACAACATGGCACACAGATGTTTTGATGATGTAAGCAAAGCCAGCACACGCTTTTATTCTAATCTATCTGAGAACCACAGATAGCGGTTTTCATAGCATGTAAGGCTAAAATTTCAAGAGGGGGTGCATCTGCAAAGAGTTTCTTTACATCGGGTTTAACGCCCTGGTTGCAATTCTGAATATGAGAAGAACAGGGCCCTTAACAGGAAAATCCCTCCGAGTTCTGTTTGTGGTGGTTGTTGTAGCCAAATACACAAGCGGTCACTGTAGGAAGTTTAACTTCTTCTCACTTTAATACATAAATTTAACAGAAATAAACTTTGCAACACAAACTCATGCTCAGCTCCCGGTTGCTTGAAAGAAAACACAGTGATGATACTTCTTCTTCTAGCCGAGTCTCTACTGCTCTTCTCTTATAACTTTTGAGTTGTTTTTGCCCCTGGCTCGCAGGCGCTATCTAAAGGTATAAACCACACAGAACATGCAGCAACACACTGACTCAAATACTTTAACTCATGTTGCAATTGTATTAATTAATGGTAATTTTTCATTTATTTATGCAATTACAATGCCTTAATTTTAATGAGGTAAGTGCACAGTCATAGCAATAAATGCAATGGTACTAATAATTGGCATAATAAAAGAAATATTTCAGTGTTTCATTTTTTATTTTTTGGCCTTGTTTTCCTCATTTTGGGTTTTGGCTAAAAATTTTCATTTTGGTGCATCCCTAATAAAGAACATTCATTGTAAACAAAACACCCACACACAAAATAATGATAAATAGCCTAAATAAAAAGAAAATTATTAGACAGCATTAGATAAGCGATGGGAGAAAAATGTAACATGTACTTAAGTGCAAAAATAATGATTGACGTGCAGTGATTTATTATGAGTCATGTTACTTGTTCCTTGTTGGTTCAATAAATTTGATAATGTGTAATTTGTCAGGATTTTTGCTGGGGAAATGGGTGCAAGGGGGGCTTGAAAATTCCCCTTTGTTCAAAGTACAATAGTCAAAAAAGTTTGAGAACCACTGTTTCAATGTGTGGTTCCAGTATCGCTTGTAGTTTATCAAGCCAAAACAACTGACGTCTTAAGTCACAAAAGAAACAAATAGGATACTTCTGCAGCTCCCTACTCTCGTCTTTTTTGTAAGGTTGAAAAATAAAAATATCTGACTGCAAGGTGTCTGTGAACAACATTTTTAACTATCATATAGAGATGTCATCACTGTACAGACATTAAGCAGCTTACATAGGTGAAGTCTAACTGTTAACAAAATGGTTATATAGTCTTAAACCAGAAGGCTTTGTACAAACAAGTCATTTGTATCGGTCCAGATTCCCAATTCACTCTCTATCGAAGCTTTTAATAATACTATACTTCATCTAATACACTGTTTAATTTATGACTATACCATGAGAAATCCAACTGTTCAGAGGGCCCACATTCTGTCTAGGAAACTGATAATCCTACTTAAACTAATGCAGATAATGTCCACTGATTAGAGATAGAAACATCTTGGGATCTACAGAAAAGTATTTTTTAGAAAGTCAACATGAAATGATTGATCAACTTTAAATAGGGGCTTTTCAGGTCTCCCACTCATCTCATTTCAAATGCCATAGATGGTTGAAGTTTTCCAATATCTTGTACTTTGTACACTATTTTACACATTGTGATAAACCACCCTTGTGTGCTTGCTCTCAGACAATGCACTGAATGGGAAAATTATGGCTTATACTTTAATTGAATTATGACACCATGACAGGCATTCAAACATGAAGAAGAGCTGACAATGGGCCAGCCCCGGAGTTTCACTGTAAATGGTTAATATGAACATCATCCACATTAGGGAATATGTGAGGTCGTCTAATTTATGTGCCTAATTTATATGTTTTCCCACATAAAAACCAGTGGAAATGAAGCTCACACTAAATCATCTGAATGAGTCTGTGACTTTATGGCAGTGCAGCAATCTAAGATGGTTCGACAGCACACTTGGCATAATGTTTGAAATAGTATGCCACCTGCAATATGTTTGAATTACCACAGTTCTTGTATTGTCAGGAAACGCATTGTGTGACTGCAGCAGGCTTCATGAATATGCATCATCATGAGGAGAAGCTGGCCAGCCTCAGAAGGTATTTATGGGACTGTCAGTGTTGCTGCTCCATCACAGTTTCATATCACAGCGACAGAACATAAGTAGACAAACGCATATGACAATGTGTGTTAGGTGAAGAACGAGCACTGTCATAACTTGTGGCTGTGACATTCGTCAGGCGCGGTGGTGTGATGCATTTGTCTAACAGCAGTTTGCAGCTTGCCTCATCTGCAGAGGCCATGTAAGACATACTGTTTGCAGTACTTGGAGGCAGATGTAGTCACGTATAGCCAGGGCTTTTGTGAGATTTATTACTACTTAATAGATGGCCCCTAAATGAATTAAAGACAGATTACAGCCTAATTTGTGTATAACCTATGGACCTGAAATATACATAATTGCTCTTACTCGGATTAATCAATGCCTATTCCCTAAGTGCACTGTTTCCTCTTTGGGCAATCCTGTGCAATGTTGACTTTCAACCCACTCAGCAATCATTGTATCAATTGCTGGAGAGATAATTTCTGGACTGTTAGCAGGGAAAGACATTACAGAGCAATGGGTTCATTTATAATGCATTATGTATTATACAGTAAATAATAAATCAGCCAGTTACTTTGTGGGACACATTTGTGTATACATATCCATCTGTTTACTGTGCATTATAAAGTAAATATGATGATCATTGTTTTTTTGTTTTATTTATTTATTTATTTTTTTGTAGTTGTTGTTGTTGTTGTTGTTGTTGTTGTTGTTTTTGTTGTTTTTTTAATTTCCCCAGTTTTATCAATTACATGAATCTGTACTGCCTGGTCAGTATTTGCACTGACAAAGTAAGACTTGTCTGCTGGTTATCTGGTTGATAGTGACACCTGTCGGTGATAGTCATAGCAGCCAATCAGTTCTATTTTCTGCTACAGGAAGTTCTAAGGTAATGTGGAAGTTGTGCCCAGGAATAGGAATGGGGAACACTGATGCATAAAACAATTGTCAAAACTAGAAACCAATAATGTTTAAGTTTATCGAGTCTGTCACCAGGTCTAGAGAGTCCGTGAAGTAATGTTATATTTTCAGTTAAGCCCTGTCATGTTAATTAAATCAATGGTGCACACACATAAAAAGATTAATAGAGTGTTTGAGCGACAAATAATTGTAGAAGTACACAAAGAAGAATCCTGGTGGTCAGTTCCGATGATGGCTGGTACTGGAGCTAAGTGCAGTTTATGATGAAAAATATTTTCTTGCAAGGGGGGAACAAAACTTCCATCCCCAAAGCATTGAGAATTGTTTAACCTGTTAAGCAGAAAATTCTGCAGTATCTTTGATGGTCTCCAGCTTGAAACAACGCCATCAACTCAAGCTGCTGCTACAGGGCTGCCATCCTCCTTTTCATCAAGGGCTGCCAGTGAAAGTAAATATTTTATCATGATACATTCAAATGTCTTATTCAGAAAAGAAAAAACAAATGCTTTTGGCAAAAAATCTTTATAAATGCAATGGTTTGAGGGAAAACAATAATAGAAAAGACCCAGTGGTGGTATTGAAAAGGACTTGGATCACCAAAGCAGCTTGATAATGGTATTAATAAAAATAATTAGTATCAATAAAAATTAATAATCCCTACCCAGGAGAGCAGCAGAATAGGAGTGCTTGGAGTGCTATTGGGTTTATCCATTGTCATCATTTCTCTGAGTTTATTTCACTGTGTTAATGACATCAAATTAATGACAAATCCCTTCCGATGAGTGCCTATTATAATTTAAATAAATGAAAAAATTGTCTGTTCATTTATAGTATTGAGTGTTTTGCACATTATGTATGATCTTATAGTCAGACAGAACCCGTGGTGATGAATAATATTCATATGAGAAGAAACAAGATAAAATATAACCAACATATTTTGAGCGAGTTGCATTAATTTATACAACAAAACAGGATCTGATTTCATGAGGTTACTATGGCAAAATAATGGATTAAAAATAATTTATTTGTGGATATAAAAACTAACAGATGTTTTCTTTGATCTTCAGACTGTCTCAGCAGCTGAAAGCTTTCTCGTACTCAGCAGATGTTCTGCCTCATTACCTGTAAAAATCTGATGTCACACTTTTCGCCAAATTTTCACTTTATGTGCCCACATGAATCAAAATGGTAAGAGCACAGATTCATGTGACATCAGTAACACCCACTGAGTGTAGGAGCGGCTGGAGTCTCCAAACTTTGCACTTGTCCTTCCTTAACTCCTCCTAATATGCACTCTTCCTTAAACCTGTGGTGTTTACAATCAGGGTTAGCGAAAGAGGTTAGGAAAGGACTGGGGAGTTTTTTTTTGTGTGTTTTTTTGGACTTTCAAGATGCACCCAGTGACTTTGCTCTGCTTTGTTTCCTCGGCTGTAAGTTTGGAATTAATTGATCAACTGAAACCCATGAAATAAATCATTTTGAGATCACTCTCTGGGCTGATTATGTGGGTAGCAGCTAATATCTTGAGAAAAATACAAGCAAAGGTTAAGATTTTGAATACACATAGAGCTATTTCTTATGGGTCACCAACGCTATCAATCCGTTTGGCTGTAAAATTTAGAGGATAGATAATGAGAACAACGGTCAAGACTGGAGGTTGGATTTTTGACTTTTGCATTGTCTTAGTCGGTATATTGATGATAAATGACATGGCTGATAGGCTGCTCGAGGTTTTCACAAGTGTCTGATATGGATTGCCTTATGTGATTAAAAGAATCATTACAATAGAAATGGTATCATGGGTGATCCACTTGTCAGCTTCACTTTTGTTTTTTTTTTTGTCTCATTTTAGGTTGTCAGTCTGTACCTGTACTAAATTGACTTCTCAAGCAAACATTGTTTTCTGCTTCGCCCTCTGATCCTTCATGCCAAGTCACCTTGTTTCATGCCTTATTTTTCAGTCATAAATTTGTAACATTCACATCATTTGGTGACATGTTACCTTGCATGCCAAATAGGATAGACTAAAGCTAGACTCAGATAGATTTGAGACTGTTTTGATCCGCTCTTTTTCTGTCTGTCTCATCCGCCCTCCCTCTTTCTTTTAAGTCTCTTTAATATCCCAGTCACTCATTTCTGGATGACTAGGAAATGCTTTTCAGTCCAACAGCTGCAAATGGCTTTTTCAAAGACCACAGTCTGGAACAGAATTATTATTATCATCACACACATAATGCAAAGTTGTTTTTGTCATTCCCTACTTTATTGTTGCTGTGAGTTGCATTTGGATGACTCTTACACAGCTACACTCAGCTTTCCTGCTCTCATTTGATGTGTCATGTGCTGAAGTTTGCAGAATATACAACACATTAGAGACTTACTTGTGTCTTTTCTATTGAAAATCAAACACCATTGAAAGTAGAAAGAAACATAAAGCATGGATGTGTTCGATGTGTCCTGCTTCCTGTTTGCCATTGTGTTATTCTGAAGTTACCTTAAGTCTAGTGGAGCTTATATCATCCAAGAACTGCTCCATTAAAGTGCGTCAGAGCAATGATCAAGGTTCAAGTGTGGTTTTAAACCGAGCAGGCCTTTCTGCGTGTCATGATAGCTTAGATGAAGTGATATTGAGTAGTAGGGCTGAGATTTCAAAATGATTCCACTCTCTCCTTATCATAGCAGACAAAGAAATTAAATATTGATTCCCGGTGTGACACTGGCTGAAATTACCCATTATCTTTCTCTCCCTCCCTCACTCCCTCCTTCCCTGCCTACTTGTTTATCCTCTCTGTCCTCCCACTGCATCCCTTTTTTTACACCTCTCTTTTATTATTCCCTCTGTAAAGGACACTACTTTCAATCTGTGTCTCTTCTCTTCTCCCCTCTTACACTATCCTTTAATGTTCTATGTCTGCTTATAAGAGAGAGAGAGGTACATGGACTGACTCTAAATCTCCTCTCTAGCAGATAGAATGATAGTCTATCTCTATAATCCTGCTCTGTGACTTAGGTTTAGCAATTTTTCTCTTTTTTCCAATTTTTTATTTGCCTGAATTCAAAGACTGCAGAGGCCTTTAAAGACCTGAGTGAATGCCATAACCTCAGGTCACCTGGATTCTTTCAAAAGCAGCTGTATATTTTTTAAAGCTAGATGCGATAAAAACAAAGGTCCTAGGTTAACCGACAGTTTTATCCAACACAGCAATCCTCGATATTTCTTCCTCTGCTACAGGGATTTTGAGATAGCAGAGAAAGAAGACGTTTTTCTCTTTTTACATTGGTTCTAACCCTTTACAGCAGGTATTCACAGGAATTACCAAGAGAACATAACTTGCAATAATGCAATACTTAAGTTCACTGCATGTTTCCACTTTCATCCATACATCTTTTTTGAGTGTAATTTGTAGCTGATCAAAACACTTGGAGGGATGTGTGTGGGAATTATGGTGGACGGGGGGAGGAAAAATGACCGCAATATCAAGATTTATGTAGGAATATTTTCACTATTTGTGTATAGAACACTGTAGTCAAAACTCATATTCCAGTAATATTATTTCACATTCTCAATAAAACTCTCAGGACCTGATGTACTAAGACTGCAAATAACAAGTGTATCATTGCATGTGCATCCCAATAAATTGCACATTTTGATAGGTTAGCATGTGTTTAAATGAGTCGTCTTCGACTGTGTGTGTCATTTTTGACATCACCTGAGTTTTATGCACAAGCTCACTGTCTTATCCCAAATTTCCACTGCATGCGGAACAGCGCCAATTGCCGCTTATCGTTTCCATTCAAGTTTATGTGTCAAATTCCACCAGCTTCATAGCTGATCGTGTTTCATAGCTGATCGCCAGGGTTCTATTTTTTCCTGATGCCCCAGCATGCTGCATAAGTTCAGCACAGGTTAACCCTTGCTGGAAAGGAAGTCAGGCACAGCCACAAAATAAAACATTCAGCTTCTTTTCAAAATAAAACACTACATGTTTCAGGCAGATCGTATTTCACACCATGTAAACGTGGGCGGAGACAAACAAGCCAAAGGTTTTCAGAGTTCATTTCACCCTGTTGACACTATGGATGAGGAGATGCTGATTGTGGGAGTCCAAAATCACAGAATAATATATGACAGAGTGGATTTCCTCCTCTGGTAGGACACAATCTATACTAACTATATAGCTATATATAACCATCTAACTATCTATATAACTGCTTATATGGTTGCGTGGCTGTCTTTATAGAGACAACTCCTTATTGCACGATTTCATGTAAATTTGCGGGTTCTTATGAGTCCTCACAATTCCCACTGTCCAAAATTTGCCTCACAAACACATCAAGTAGGAATTGGTGGATGGCAAAAATCACAGCTGTTCAGAGCAGAATTGCATAAACACTCAGCCATGATTCTCCTCCCCTCTGTGTTTTATCTTTTGTGTGACCACCTCACAAAGATCACGTTTATCAGTAATGATCTGACTGTTCTCTGCCAGGCTGCTGCACCCATTTAAACATGGACCTGACTTTAAAATGATTGTTCAACTGCTGTGTTACAGTGGTCTAATTGTGCAATAATCAAGGATGTTTTGAAGGTTAAAATTGATTATCCACATTCATGCCGCTGTCTATTAATCCTCCCTCAACTACGTTTTTTTATATCGACTTTACTCTCTGAATGGTCTACTATTGTGTTTCTCTTTAGCAGTGACCCGATGAGAAACTACTGTAAATTGTTTTAACTTGTTCACTCATGGATACAAGGTGGACCGGCAAAGCTTGCTCAATGGCATACTTACTGGCAAATTGGATTGCTCAGTGGCAGCAGAGCCTTTTCTAATCATAGGCATTCATGCAAATCTAGTTCAAATGAAGTTCATCCAATATCTTGGTTCAGCAGCAATGTTCCAGTAGAGCATACAGTTGGTGAATGTAGAGGTGAGGATATGCAGTTTTAGCCTGTATTCATTCTGATGAAGGGGAGAGAATTACATTATATTTCTACAATGTAATTCAAAAATATTCATCTAGTATAAAATCTAAACAACAGCTTTACAAGCTTTTCCCCAAATGCCCCCTTGTTGCCCAGTCTTGGCTAAAACTGTGCATTGATAGCTTATAATAGTGCCAGTCATTGCAAGACTAGTCCATTGGTTTGCATAAGTTGCATGACCTTTCATGCTAAACAGCACAAGGGGGAACAAGAGTCATGGTGACTTTGACTTGAGTCAATTTTGAGTGAGTCACACGTCTTATGATATGCGTCATAGGTTATTTATAAAATGCTTGACACCCCCTAAACGGTACAGGGTGTGATCTCAGATTGCATGAGTCAAAACTGCATAAAGTGATCATTGAAAATGTCACATTATCTTTCAAAGTGAATCATACAAGGTTTCTATAGTAAATTTGATATGCGCAGTGTCCTGGAGTGAGTCAATGCTGCAGTAATAATGAAAACGTAGTAATGAAAATGTTTTACTGAGTGTGCTGCCTCTGTTTGGAGTCACTTAGAGACAAGAATACCACTGCACATTGTGTCCTGGCTGAAAGAAATGGAGGGCAGCCACCCACACATTAAACTGGAACATGGTCTCACATGCCCACAGGTGTAGGAAAACTATGGGAAAAGTTATTCCTAATGAGGCAATTAAACTGCTTTTCTGGGGTAATTTAAACAGCATCAGTAAGTTTTTTGTTTGTTTTTTTACATGCAGAGACTAATAATATTTAACAAAAAGCTAAAACATGTCACAAATGTAGTCACAGCACACATTTACTATTTTGGTGAGTATGAAACTGAGGTGAATCATATGCCATGGCCTTTATAGTCACCAGTTCCCAGTTGTCAACTGTTGTATAATCATATAGTTGCAGCTGTTTTTTATTTGTGTAGCAGACGAATGCTCTTATTTCACCTAGATTTTCACATTACTTTTGGCTTGGGGTCAACCAGTGTTTGTTTTTCAGGGCCAATACTGATACTGAGTCCAGGTAGTTTATGAGACCAGTAACCTGTGACTGATATGCATGCAGTAAAAATGACTACATTTAGAACTTGGGATATAACAAACTCCAGGACAAAAAAAAAATGACTTCAGTAAATATCTAAACAATTCTGTAATGTATAATATCATAGCAGTTAACCATTACAGCACACTTGTGTTGTACAATTCTGTGAAGTCAAACCAGTTAGATGGCGCTGTGGATGGAAAGTTAGGTGACACAAAGTGGTACAAGTAAGCAGACCCAGAGGGTAAGCGTTGCAGGGTTGTCGCTCAAAACAATCAGTACAGTGGAAAAACACAGGCTTCGTCAAAAAATGCAGGGATGGTGGTGTTTATTCACAGCTGGCCTCCCGGTGCAAAAATATTTACAAGAGGCGCAAAATGATCAAAAACAGTATCAACAAAAATGTACAAAATCCAAAACATGCCAACAAGGCAAGAGTTCTGCAAAAACTTATAAATTCTCTCTCAAAACCACACACATAGCAGCGATACAAAATCAGCTCGGCAGTTACCTTCAGTGCAACAAACTCCAGAGTGAATGAAAGGCCCAGGCAGCCTTCTGTTAAACCCCCATAGCCCCTCCCAGGGGGAGTTATTACTTACATTATTTTAGAGAAAACACATTTTATTTATTCAAATCATTTTAACCCTTTTACATTTACAGACCTTTTACTGTGATTGTAATCAGGATTCAACACCAATCAATAGAGTGTGAACTTTAAGAGCTTTATAAAAAACTAGAGGTGAATTTTTCCTGCATCATGTGACCACTCGTACTGTTCGACTCGCCATACCCATCTATTTACTACGTGGAATACATGCAATCTGTTTCCTCATTTAGAAACATGAGCAAGCATGACAGCATACGTGGATGCACCTTCAGTAGGTAAGATGTGGACAGGTGAGTGTCTGTGTGAATGTTGAAGTAAAAAGTAGAGCTCAAAGTGTGCAGCTTTGCTTTTACTATACAGCAGAGAAGGGAAAGGAAAAGAAGCAATGCTCACTGAGTAATCAAGAGACGCTAGTGGAGGTGGGGGTTATTACATGCATGTATGTAAGTGTGTGTGTGTGTGTGTGTGTGTGTGTGTGTGTGTGTGTGTGTGTGTGTGTGTGTGTGTGTGTGTGTGTGAGAGAGAGAGAGAGACCATGGCTCCGTGTGCTGCCCGCAGACACAGTGAGTGACGATGCCACTCTTTAACAGTAACACTCACTGACAGGGAAGCCTAAGAAGCATTGGGCACAGCTGAATTGACGGACAGGTTGACATATAGCTCTTATATGTAGTTAAACTCTTATATCTTAGATAGTAATGAGCGTATCAATAATGCTGACTTAACCTGACTTGTGAACTATCATCAAACTTGCAAAAAAGGTAGACATAAAGCAGACTATAAGATATCTTTACTATCTTTAATCATCTTTGGAAACCAGAATAACAGTACTCTTCTCTCCACAATATCTCCCATAAAATATAAGTACAGAGTTCAGCAAGGTAACAACTGCAGGCAAGAAACTGTTCTGACTGCCTCCTGCTTCTGTTATGTTGTCCCAGACAGCACTGCACACTGTTGGCAAGACATAATGTGCAGCCCTGTGGAATTTTAAAGTGTAGGGGAGAGTTGAAGTGTTGTGTGTTTTCTAACCTTACATGCTGGGGTCTATCATCATTGGTCAGTATCTAATTTCACACAATGAAGTTGATGCCAATATCCAAGTGAAAGATCATTTCAGTTCAGATTTTACACGTCTAGATAATAGTGTGGCATAGAAAAACAGGAGCCTCAAGTACTCAGAGGGGACTGAAATGTCCTCAAGTTTTACAAAGACAAACAGTTTTGCTCACCTTAAAAATAGTTATTTTAGCAAAGATGTGTTCAGGAGCAGAAGCTGCAGCAGGCACTAGCACTAATAAAACTACAAGTGCTGTCATGTTGATTTGAGAACTACAGACAGTTCAACAGAGAAAACACAAAGCTAAAGTAATAATGAAATCACTGATGAACATGTGAACTTCTGACATTTATTCAGTAAGCATTCTTAGTCTGATGAACCAGGAATTGCTGCACACACAGCAATGCTCTGCTTTGACAACTGAGGTATCAGAATCAGAATCGGAATACTGTATTTATCCCTGGAGGATCATTTGGTCGAACTCACGCATTGTGACTAATGGTCACTGGTCATCACAATTAAGGATGTTGCACTCCGGCGAATTAACGAAGCAACGCAAAACTGTGAAATATCCGGCTTACGCCTTTCCTTTTCCCATCGTGGTGCGACGAATATAAGATTAGCATATTGGCCTAAAAATACACCATGGGAGAACAGAAGGGGAGAGAGAAGAAGGAGAAACAATGGCGACTCCATCCTCAAGTGATGATGACCTGGTCATGGTTGTAAGATTATTGAATAACAAAAAGAAAAAGAAGAATCTAATTGTCTGGATACATCCAATACTGACCTTGCGACAGGAGATGGGGGAGTTCCACACAACAATCTAGGATCTCAAATTGTATCCCGAGAAATTCTGACAATACTTCAGAATGTCCGTCAGACAATTTTAAGAACTGCTCCATCAGCAGACTCCATGTTTGCAGAAGGAGAGGACAAATTACAGAGAGCCGATTGATCCAGTGTAACGGCTTGCCACATGTCTGGGGTAAGTTTTAACTTAGGCTATAGATTTATAAAGCAGTTTGCCTGTCAATGTTCACAAAATTCACCACAGGGGCAAAAAAATTACTGATGCTTTTTCACCCTGCGGAAGTTCGTAGCCGGTGTGGAAGCTTGCATTGTCTCTATGAGTTTTTTTTTTTTTTAAGTGAATTATTTGCTTCGCTAATACGCCCCGGTGTGTAAAGACCTTTAGGCTTCACATCGGTTGATGTTTATATCATGCACTCCTACTACTAACAGAAGATTGACTCTGCTTGGTATGAGTTCAACACTGAAGATAAAAAAGTAAATAAGCAGATCAGTAGCCCTTCATGTGTTTGATGAGTGCAAATATAGCGTAGCACACAAAGAAAAATGAACACAAATGCCTCGCTCAAAAGACAAACTGGGTAAAAGAATGACTCAACCTGCTTTCATAGCAACATGAACATGCAGTAGTGAAGGAGTCTGTGCCCATACTGATTCTCTCCAAAAAAAAAGAAAGATGTAGATCAGAAAACACTTCAGGAGGTCTGTCATCATCCCTGCCTGCTCATCTTTGCAGGAACTCTCATGGTTTACACCTAGATTCAGAATGCACAGTATGGTCAGTTGACCTAAAAGTGAACGGTCCTGCGTGTGGTTGTAAAAAATGGTATGTTTCAATTTTTTTGTTGACTGCTCAAGGACAACCAGAGAAGTCTCCAGGTCTCAGATAAACCTTTTATTATGGTTACAGGTAGAGTAATACAGTACTGGACTCGGAATAACAGAACTCCTAGGATTTTCGTCACAATGAATGCCCATCTCTGGGTGTAACTCACATTTGTCCTCTTGGGCAGGTGTTGGACCTAGACGCAACCAAGCCACAATGGCCAGTTCATGCTAGAATTTGATCAGGACTGTGTTTGCTGCTCCTGTTGTTCGGAAGAAGTTGGGTAGCCTCATCTTGTATCTAAACTGAGATTTATGCATACGAATCTTTGGTCAAATACACATGTTCATGTTAAATATTCAGCCTTTTACTTGGAGGTACTCTATGTCTACACTGCATTCAAAAGCATCTGTCTATCCAAAAGTTTTCTGTGCCACACTGATGAAGCTTGGTATTTTTCATTTCTTTGAAATTATGGTGCCTTTGCATGATGTAAAGCTCAGAACACTAAAATTCATAATTTCTCAAGTGTGTATTTGAACTGCAGACTTCATGTGACAGCTTCTTGCTTGACTTCCACCCTAATAGGCTGCTCTGAGTGATAGGGGAAGAAGAATAATATGCTAACATTGTGATAAGTCAGTCCTGTGCGTGCATGTTCCCTATTATGAATCTCAATCAACTTTTAAATTGTGCTCACATGAACAAGCATTTCTTCCCACCTTGTTAACTCCCACAATTAGCCATAAATGGGTAATAAAATGCCCTTCATGAATCTTGATGTGCGAGGTACGTTTTTTTCTTAGTCCTTCCAGTCTATTTGTAGGAGTGGATGTGACACTGAGCTACAGGCCCGCATGTTGAAGCAAGGTTAGAGGTATTATTATCTCGCTGTCATTCAGCAAGGGCAGAAATGTGCCTGAGTAGAGGTTAATGTTGAAAAAGCAACAGCCTTAAGAGAAAACAAAACAGAGAAGGTTGATTGAGGCGTGCCAGTGACAAGGATGATTAGTCTTTTATCGAGGTCTGCCAAGGAGAGAGCTCTGGTATCCACTCTTATTAAATGCAATGTGACAGAAGAACATGAAAACATCAGGCGAGCACAGTGGATATGGACGGTTCAAATAAGCTGCCAATTGATTGACTGCTGCTTTCTGTTTTCTTACACCCTGACTCTGGTCTGAACAAATTCTATCCAGCAGCCTTGTTGTTATTCCAATCAGGAACATTAACAGGAAGTGGTCAATCCAGGTGACAAGCAACAGGTTAGCTTTACTGAAATGTGACAAATGCTTAAGTTGTGCAATCAGTCACAATCAAAATCTTAATGACAGCTCCATCTTGCCTCTTATCCTCACAGCAGTACACTGTAGAGTGTAATTAAGGCTTGTCCTTAGTGATACTGATTCTCTGCAGCATTTAAATAACTTGCTGTACATGCTGTAATAATCTTTTATATCCATCCTTTTTCTCCCTTACTGGTGCAACAAAAACAAACCATAGTTATCCATTAATTAGTTCCACATACAAAGTTTGCCATTTCTGACACAGCAGCTATTACTGTTAATGGAATGTAGCAAATCATATATCGTGGAATAAAGGCTCCTGGCTAGTAGAACTATTTTTTTTTCAAGTTATCCTCTGTTACTGGATTCTGTTTGAAGAAATAAGTAACATTTGACATGCAAATGTCTTTCCATCAAATACAGGCACACTAATGGGAAGGTGAGAACAGGGGCACGCAAATTTTCACATCAAATCTGCATATCCATAATCCCAGACTTTTGTACAAAGCTAGACTCAAGCCCTGAAATATTTTACTCCACAAGTAGTCCAGCTGTGTTAGGACCATGAATGATGTGTAAAATAGATGACATGGTAGTCCTCCCAAAGTGAAGTCAAAAGAGCTAACTCCTACTGGTGACTGGCTGCTGTATAGATTAGTCCCACGCCTGTCTGGTTAACACAAATGAAATGGGTCAAACTATAAAATCATAAACATAGATAATATGCTGGTGTAGGGGGCTCTGTGGTTGCAGGGCCCTGTCTCTTGAGTTCCTGGTGGAGGTTGGTGTCTGCCTCTGAGCCCTGTGTCAGTGTCCTGTGGCTGTGGTGCAGACAGCTCCTCTGATGGCGCTTTCTCAACTGGTTAATCTGTATTCTGCAAGTGTGTGTGTGTGTGTGTGTGTGTGTGTGTGTGTGTGTGTGTGTGTGTGTGTGTGTGTGGCTTTGGACGTGACTGTGTATGCGACTGTTGACTGTCAGTTGTATGATAGCAGAGGTAGGTTGGTTGGTTGGTTGGATGAAGGGATGTGTGACTGTTTTTATAAAACTGTAAAGCACTTTGTGTTAC
This sequence comes from Xyrichtys novacula, assembly GCA_962446985.1. NCBI lineage: Eukaryota > Metazoa > Chordata > Actinopteri > Labriformes > Labridae > Xyrichtys > Xyrichtys novacula. The sequence goes on from OY660870.1 coordinate 6,405,913, forward strand.
ATATTTTGTATGAAAATTTTTGTAATAAAATTTTGATTAGTTATTGATTGAAAAATATGATAATACTGTATAAGTAATTAGTTCATATTGAGGCCCGCAGTGCTTCCTGGCACTGTTTGCCCCCAACTGTAATACAAAGACATGACAGCAATTTAAGGTGATCAGACAATTTAAAATGTAATATCAATTTAAAAACTGATATTACATTTTTTTTTACTACAAATCCAAAACCAGTGTAAGAGTTTGTGCCTACTCGTAGGTGCACTGCACTTTCTAACTGTTCTTTTAATTATTTATTTATTTATTTTCAGTTCTGTATACTCTAAATAACTGAAAATAGCCTGTTCTTTTTAAATTTCAAAATAAAAGAACGGTTTTATGGTCCAGTTAGGTAACAATACCTAAGCATATGTCAATAAAAGTGTCAAAGTAAAAGCAGAACAAACAACCCTATTTTATGAGGTACAAGTGTTAAGTTTTAGTTCTGGGTCATCATTTTAATCAACCAACAAACATATATGCTTATACTCTTTGATCTTTATCTCTTTGATTTTTCAGCATTGACCATGGAAAAAGAAGCCTAGCATGATTTATTGACTTTGTATTGAAGTTTTAACATTTCACTGTACTATTTAAAGCGTTCTGGATGCTCTTACTTAGATATGGTACAAACCTATAACAGCACATTTTTACCATCTGCACCAATAAAATTCACATATTTTGAACTCTGCTTTTCCTAAACTATGCCTCTGATCTTGAAAAGTAAATGAAGTTATATTTCAACAAACAACAGCACTTTCAGGTGAAACATCATCTCAAACAAATTAGATAAGTGATGGTGTTAAAATGGTTTAAAAGTGATGCCTTGCTTTAACTGGGATACTATGGGTACACTGTAAATCTCTGGAACATGTGACGCTTTTAAAACTTCAACACCAGTGTGTAACAACTAAACGCCAAATGTTTATTGATAGTCATAAGTGTTATCTTTCTAAACACTAGCGTGTTTTTTGAAACAGGAAAACACCTCAAGCTATATAGTGCTCAAATTCTAAACACTCCAAACGGTTTGGTGCTCTAATTCTGACCATGTCCAACAATAGTGTTTAAAAAAGTGTTTAGAATTAGAAGACTATAGTGTTACACAACTGAAAACGAATAATCCAGTCAGAAGTTATTAGCAATTTTGCAAGTGTGACAGGGTGTCCCTTAAAGATGTGTTTTCTCATTCATTCTGCCTAGCTTCAAGTTCATTTTCCCAGCAATAAACCCAGGGAACCACCATTTCCAAATGCTTGTGGCCTTAAAATGAGCCTTGCATAGTGGATACAGTGGTAGCCGGGTCTCACTCTGGCTGGAGAGTGATGATGACTGTGGTCGTTTCTCAATACCCAAGTTCCGGAGTCCGAACTTGCTGACTCGCGGACTTGCGAAGTCACTCCTTAAGCCGTGTTCAGACCAAACGCGACCTCGGCGACATGAGCAACAACTCCCAATGCAAAGTCTATAGACAGCCGCGACCTGACACGACTTGGCGACCGCTGGCTGCGCGACGTCAGCAACCACGGCGACCAGGTCGCCGTCGTCGCCCGAGGACGCAGGACGCCAAGTCGCGTCGCTCCCAAAGTTCAAATATTTGAACTTTGGGAGTGACTCCGTGCCACGACAGCCAATCAGGGCTCTGCTGACGTCAACAAACCAGCGAAGCAAGGAGGAGGAGAAGAAGAATCAAAATGGAGGAGCAGCTTATCACTGCCTTGAGTTATCGTCCGGTCTGGTATGACATAGGGTGCGGGTTCTACCGGGACCGCACCTCCAAGGAGGAGGCATGGGCGAAGGTGGCCCATGATGTCGGGCTTTCTGGTAAGTTTGTTTGTTTATTTATTTCAGTGAGCAGACCATTTTCTGAAAACATAGCAAACTTCCCCTGCTTGCTAGGCTACATTTTTCAACGTGTGTGTGTGTGTCTTTGCAGTGGATGTGCGCCGCAAGTGCTGGAAGGGGCTGCGGGATGTATATATGAGGGAGAAAAGGAGGGAGAAGGAAGGTGGGAGAAGCGGGTCAGTGGCGTAATATCCAATGACCTATTTTTTTCAGTTTCTTTATTTTCTGTTTTTCTTTTTTTTAACATATTTCAGTGACAATGCAGCATTATTGTTTGATGTGTTTTTTCTCAACATCATTCATTTAGAGCTCACAGACATGACCCAAACTTCTCTGTAGCCTGCACCTTCCCTAACTGTAGCTATGCTACAAAGAGTTGGGCTGCATACAAAACACATTCATCTACAAAGCATCAACACAATACAGATTCTATTGTTGAAAATGACCCACAGAATGATGCAGACTCAGAAAATGACCCCCCACTTGTAGCTGTTGATGGATGTGAGGAGGAGGCAGAATTAGAAACCCCAGATCCTGAGATCTTGGCTGGCAAATATACATTGGCACTCAGTGCCGCACATAATGTTGCACAAGATGGCATCGACAGCATAATAGCCACAACATCGTCAATGATTAACGAGACGTTAGAACTGTACACCGATCATCCAGCAAATTAGTGATGGTGGTCCTCTAGACAGAGATGCACTGAGGGGAAGATATGTCTTTTGACCTTAGCACACACAAAAAAAAGACTAAAGTTCTATGAGAAAAGATTTGGCCTACTTAATCCAGATCCAGTATACCTTGGTTCTAAAGTAGTCTCTGAAAAAGGTAAATGTGTGAACAAACGGTTTTATGGCTACATTGTGCCATTTGAAAGTGGGTTAGAGGCATTCCTGGAAATGCCAGAAATTTGGCAATATGTCTCAAATCCTCACTTTTCAGCATCTGATGTAATGTTGGATATCTGTGATGGTAGGATTTACCGCAGCCACCCTCTTTTCTCTAGAAATGTGAATGCTCTACAAATCTTTCTGAATTGTGATGACATAGAATTAGTGAACCCAATTGGCAGCCACACCAAAAAACATAAGCTTAGCATGTTTTACTGGACAATAGGAAACATTCCACCAATGTCGAGGTCACGCTTGTCAGCCATTCAGTTGTTGGGGGTGGTTGAAACTAGAGACAGACAGGAATTAGGCATTAATTTGTTTTTGAAGAACTTCATGGATACAACAAATAGACTTAGTCAGGGAGAAATACAGATGAATATCCATGGGTCACAACATAACATTGAGGGGGCACTTCTCTTAGCACCGTGTGGCTGCCCAGTGGCTAGGTGGGTTTAAAAAAGGGATGTCATTTGCATTAAAAGGCTGCCGGACCTGCAATGCATGAAAACAAACAAATGTGAGAAACAATGTTTGAAGGGAACTTCATCTTGAGAGATGAGGAGGTGCACAGACAAAGGTGCCATACATTAGAAGGTCTAAGCAAGCAAAGTAGAACCTATTGGAGCAAGAATTGGGGAATTAACAGTAGAAGTACTTTATTGGATATTGCAGATTTTTCAGTCTGCAAAGGTCTTGTTCACGATCCCATGCACTTGCTTATGGAGGGTCTTTTACCATATGAGTTGCAGCTCCTACTTTATCATTGCATTTATGTGGATGGTTTCTTTACTTTAGGAACCCTGAACACATGCATTACCAACTTCAAGTACTCATGCACAGACATGAAAAACAGGCTATCACCGATAGAATAGGGGCACATCTAGGGAGAAATTACTCCAACAGACAGCTGCAGCCACACTCACCCTTTGTCTTACATTGCCATACATGATTGGACAATACATCCCAGTTGGCAACGTTAAATGGGAAAACTTCTTGTGGCTGGTGTTGATCACCAATCTCTGTCTCAGCCCATCTGCAGATCTAATGACTGTGGCTCAACTAGATCAGATGATTCATACAGACCATGTTGTGTTCAAAACAGAATACCCGGCGGCCAGTGTTATACTGAAAATGCACTATCTCATGCATTTACCTGAGCAGATCTTAAACTATGGTCCTGACAAATACCATTGGTTTGAAGCAAAGCATGGATTCTTCAAAACAAAGAAGTGGAGATGTTTCAAAAACCTCCCATTCAGCATTGCAACTAAACACCAAATGCACATGTGTTATCATGGAGCTGATGGTCAGGCATTGAACTAATTGTACCCAGGCGATGTGGTTAGAAAGGGCCAAGCCATAACATTTTCTGCTGTGTTCCATGACCTCTTGACCAGACTAGGGGACATTTTGGCACAGCCAGACATTGATTTAGCAACAGTTCAGCCATATCAACAGAAATCTGTTCAGATATATGGCCATTTGTACAAGACACAGTCCTGCCTCAGACTTGACTATGTTGATGAGGTACCACAGTTTGGCATAGTTAAGGACATTTTAGTATTTCAAGAACTGAAGATCTTTGTCATAGAGAAAGCAGAAGTCAAGGACTATGACAGCCAGGTCATTGCATATATACTCAATCTCACAAACACACATGATCTGGTCACCTATCAGGAGCTGGACTGCAAATGGCCACTACCTGTGTACAGATACAAACACAGGCTTGCTGTCATTAGTCAGTTTGCAACTACCTGTGAACTGTTATAGAATATTCCTCCTCAATTTTTCTTTTTCTTTCTTTCTTTATAAATATAATTTTCTTTATAAATATTTATGATAGCCGTTGAGCAATATAGAGTGTAGTATTGATACAGCCCAGATTTAGATTTAGTCTGAACTTGGTCTAAATTTAGACGTAAAAAAACCCTTCATTTTTAGACCTGTGGTAGCCTGATATTAGACCAGTTGTCTAAGCTACATTTAGAAGTCTATTAGACCTCTTTTAGACCAAAAAATGCTCAGTTGGATATAGGGTTTGTTGTAGCTCAGTTGGCAGTGGGTTGTTCAATAATCTAAGTTTCATTGGTTCAAATCCCAGCTCCCCCTGTTTTGTGTTGAAGTGCCCTTAAGCAAGACCGCTAACCCCAGAATTCTCCCAATTAGAGTGTGAATAGGTTAATGAGAGGTCATTAATAAAAAAAAAAAAAATAAGTCTTTGGGTGCTGCTATTACAGTCCATTTACCATCTTATCTACACCAGCAGATAATGGGATGAACATGGTGGAACATCCAGAGATGGAGCAAATCCATATTAAGTTGAAATCCCCTATGTTTTCACAATGATATATTGAATGCCTAAAGGAAAAGGTCAACATTTTGAATTCAGTTCCCCGTTGGTTCAGATGTTGAGAGGATGATCTGTAAAATCATACTTTTAGATGCCCCTGTTAGATCTAGACCTGCGATGACTGTTGGACATCAGAGGGGTAAGTAAAAATATTATTGTGTGCTTTAGTAATGAAAGACCATATGGAGTACTTTATTGTGTTTATGCTGGCAGAGTTCAAGGACAGAACTATCCATCTAACTTCAGCCAGCTGATGTATAATAACAATGTCTCTTTTGCAGTGGTTGGAGACATTTTCTGCATTTGTTTCGCAAAACCTTGCCCAAGGAAATACGAGATTAGTGTGGAGTAAAATGATTGCTGAAGTGGCACATTACTATATGGCCAAGTTTCCAGACTTAAAAGACAGCACCGAGTACCAAGCAGCTGGCTGCAGATGTTTGCCAGGTATCCATCCCTAAAACACAAAGGAAAGGATGCCTGGGTAAGCTTGTTGTTGTTCTTTGGCCAATCTTTACAATTAACTATTGATGGAAGGTAAGCCTAATTTGTGTCTTTCCTGTCTTAGTCACTACTTACAAGGTCTCTGAGCCAGAAGATCAGGCATGTGAGGTGGTCCATGAAGAGAAAGAGCGCTTATGACAGCAATGGCAACACCAATAAGATCCCGAGAGCCACCGCTGCCGCCTTTGTCACCAATGCAGAACCTTCTCTTCATCAAACTGAAGAAGAGTATGAGAAACATATAGAAGGTATGCATGTAACATCATCGTAAGTTATGCTGGAATGCCCACTGAGTGGCAAGAATCTAATTTCTGGCCTTGACAGCCCATACAATACATCCAACCAGAAAAGTCTGATTGACAGAAATGTCCTATCTGATTGCATTAAACAACGTTAAACTCACTAACATTGCAGCTGTGTGGAACGCTTGAATTATCATAGTTTGGAAGTGCTTGTTTTCAATATCCCTATGTCTGACCCAGGAGGATGTTACCTCCTGACCTACAGACCCCAGCAACAGACTGAGAAACCTTTTATTGATTCATAGAAAATGTGCCTTTTATATTTTGGGGCGGCTGTATGAAAGGCCAGGGCATATATTGGTGTATGTCCCTTAAAGTTCCACTGACATCACCGGAAATCTAACATCAAACCGTGAGTCACATGACCTGAATCAAAAAGGTTTTATTGTATTGACTGTAATGTATTGACTTATCTGTAGTTCTAGCCTCACTCCCATTGTCTATGGACCCTTCACTGTTCTCCAGTCCCACAGTCTTGTGCGCTAGTCACCTAGCTACATTAGACACCTTTATGGTCGTAATTTCTTCAGTATACCATAACGATGCTATCTAACAGATGCATTCGAAGCACAAGAGAGCACTCCAAGCTTATACCATGTGTTTTTTGCACAGAGGTTGCAAAGTGCAACACTACATCGTGGCCGGCGGCCAAGCCTTTGTTTTTAGTCGCGAAGAAGAGCACCTCGTCCTGGGTATTAATTCATACTCACAGCCCAATGAAGCCCCGCAGCAGATGCGACGCTGTGCGCCCAGGGGGATTACAATACAGTGGATATAAAATGATCCCAATCCCAAAATTACATCATTATCAAAATAGATATTTTGAGAGCAGGATAATCTCCTCTTATTTCTGTGTCAGTCCCACGTGTAAGACCCAGGGCGGGTTGTTATAGTTGCAGTGACATAGTTCAGCCTAGGAAGGAGAGTTTAGTTTTGTTGTAACTTCAAGTGTAGCATGAGACTGCGCCATTTTCTCCGTTCAATGTTCTTGTCAGAAGTCCCAGTTGTTTTTCGACATACTTTATAAGTCTGTGAAAAAATGTTAGTACATAATATATAGTTTGTCTTTGCCTAGTTCTACCCGTTACATTATGTGCCTAATGTGACCTAATACGTAGCTGTATTCGTTTGTTGTGATCCCTGATGTGAATGCTAGTCTCTCGATGAGGGGAAGTCCTGGTGGAAAAATCATGCATCTGCATACTCTCTACTGCAGAACTGCAGAAGGAGTACAAGAAGGTGAAGCCCAACGACTTGCACCTGAAGACACTGCTTAAAGCAACATTCCAGCGTAGGAGGGCTTGGGTCCGAACCCTCCCCGAAGGGCGGATACAGCCCATCCTGGGTGTCTTTCCCTGTTTCTAATATGGGAAATATGTAGGTATATATAATATAATGTAGTTAATTAAACCAACTTGAACTTAGATAAATCATCAGTGAGATCCGACCAAGAAATGTCATTGGTCAAGAACCATTCCATGAGTGCTGGTCTACATTAAAACAACAGGACTTTTAAATACCTACACATTTTCACTGCTGTCAGAGACAAAGTGGCTGGTGTAGCAACAGCAGCAGAACTATTTTAAATACGCCATGGTATTTACTGTAGAAAGATAGAATAACATAACACGTTCTATTCAACAGGTGGTGTCAGAGTTCAAAATGATTCTCGGTGCAAAGAGGTTTGAATCCATATTGAAGAATGCAGAGACGCTCATTAAGAGAGTGGAGGCCTTCACAGGAGAGCGTACACAGGTTTGGAGATATTGTCCTTGCACGTGTGAACACACACACACACACACACACACACACACACACACACACACACACACACACACACACACACACATTTATAGTAATGCAGCTCCACTCAGACCATTTTTTCTTGGCTGTTACAGTTTAGTCTGTTGATTGGAACGCTTTTTGTTAAGTTTGCCGTGTACTCTATTGTACATGGCAAATCTAGATTTAAACACCTACACAATCTCAATAAATTTGAGCAAGAATGGTGCAGTACTAGTTGGCTGTCCAATTCATTTTGGTTACGCTTATGTTTCTGCTACAATATACTTAGAGGGGGTTAAGTCAGGCACTTTGATGTTTATTTAAAACCACAGTAATGGCTTTAGGCACAACATTTTGAATGTAGCAGTGTTCAGCAACTACAGACTAAAGACAATAAATATTTTGGGAGGGGGGAAAATGGAATCATGATCTCAATTCTTGTGGAGGAAAATCGCGATTCACATTTGGGCAAGAATCGTGCAGCAATAGCTTTGCCCCCTTGTCTGCCCTGGTAGTACGCATACTCAGAGTGCACAAGGTGGAGTCACCAACCTGGCATTGACGCATGTATAGCAACAGACTTAATGCCAAACTGCTTCTGGTTTGCCTCTAGCAAATCTCACAATGTTGACACAACAGCTTGCATGCTTTAGCACACTTGGTGGTGGCTCGTTTCTCAAATTCGCTTGCTGTTTGAGACGACAACCATGATCATGACTAAAACTACACTTTATTGGCCAAAAACAAGTCTATGGTTCTTGGAAAAGTAGTGATGGCTGCTTGGATGATGATGGAGCTTGGATGATGTTCATGTAGACAATTAACTGATATATTTTTTTTCAATTTCAGGGTGACGAATGCTTCCAATTCTTCAGACAATTGAGAAGGACACCAAATTTGTCAAGGGGAAAGGGGTTAAGTCTACCACCCTACTGACCGTGAAGAAGGTAACATTTTGTGTTTTATATCATTTATATTCACATTAAAATGTTAATGAAATCTATTTGTGTTACTTTTTGTTTTTATACTAGAACATTGTAGAAGAATTCTACACAATATGAACCATGAAAAGTTAAATCATACACATCAATTTAGCTAGAAAATGTCAGTCAGTATTTCAGACTGACCTGAGAGCAGTAACTCTCATCCAGCATTTCACCTCTCCACAAAAAATATATAGTATCATAAAAAAAAGATTCTGAACTTTTGAATTGATTAATTGAATCGTGGCAATAAAATTACGATTATTCGATTTTTTTTTTTGCACACCCCTACTATTTTGTTGGGCAACTCATCCTTTATCCCCCCAGTAACCAGCCCTGGAGAGGCACCACACCTTGTGCTCCACGTAGTGGAGGACCACCTGGAAGAGGCCATTGTAGTTGCAGATGATGGGGTGGTCATTTTCGCGCAGACCAGGTCCATCCTCAATGCTATAATTGTCCTCCTGGGAGTCTACTACCTGGCACATCTGGCCTACCCCCGCGTTTACTCCCCGGCACTGGGGTTCCTACAGCATCAACTGCTTGGAGATCCATACCTTGGGCCCAAATCTTCCAAATTCAGGTAATATGATACAGAATCAATTCATGAACGCGGCGTCCATAGATGCGAAACTTTGCACACACATTTCCAATATGTTAGGAATAATTAATGCTACCCCTTTAACTCACTCCACCTCTGTTTTCCCTGGCGAGCAGGCAAAAAATAATGGTTACAATGGGGGAACCTTGGCATGGAACTATTCTTAGCGTAGCAGGGAGTTAACATTGTGCTATCCTGGAGGCACTATAATATATTATAGTGACTCCAGGATGCAAGGTGGAGACCTGTACTCAGAAGAGAACTGTTTTTTTCTTGTATTAATCTAGTTTGCCCTGCTCTCCATTTCAGATTCTTCTCCAAGACCATGGACCAAGAGTAGAGCTGTTGGTTGAGGAAACACCTGCACCTGCCGACCTCTCGCTGAAGAGCTGACAAGTGATCCCTCTGGATGTGCATCACTCTCTCCAGAGACAAGCACAAATTGAATGAAACTGAAGTTCCTTACTGTTCCGTCTCCAAGTATTTATTGTATTTGTACTGTTTTAGCTATTAATTTATTTAAATTTTAATTGTTTTAATGTAGTGTTCAAAATCTAAACACATTGGTTTCAATAAACATGTTTAAATGTTTAAAAAGTGTAACAAGTGAATAAACACGTTCAAGTGTTTATAATCTAAACATCATGACGCGTTTAATAAGTGTTACGGATAGGTGTTTAATACATGTTTAGAACCTAAACACGTGGATTTACAGTGTAGATACCTGTGTAAATGAAGGATGTGAACAAAATGAAGCCCTGTTTAATGCTACGACATTTAGATACGATATGGTTTGACATGGACAACGCTCTCATCTTTCACTACTGTAAAAGTTTTGTCTGTAAAAATGAACAATGAACTGATATTTCCGGCTGTTGTAGCATTGTGTTACATTCAAGTATTGCACTGAGACAGAAGTCAAGTTTTATCAATGACTCATGCTTGCCAGCAGCTTATTAACTTGTGTACCTTTCTGCCATCCTAAAACAAGCGTAATCATTTTTTTTATTACTGAAACTCACTCACTTCAGAGTGTTAATCGTTTTTTTGTCTTTATTTAACTTTCAGAGACAGTTGCTGAGTTGCATTCGTGGTGGAAACTGCCCTGGACCCAATGTAAGCTCACTGCAGCTGCCTGGGGATGTGAATTTCTTTGCCAACCAACTGGCTGTGCCCACGATGGAGTTTGCCTTTGAACAGACGAAAGCAGAAGAGGTACACCCAAGCAAAAAATAATGCATAATTTAATTCCCGGGGTGGCATGTTTGGGAGAAGAGTTATGATGGTTTTAGAGGCCTATGACTTACGGGAACCCTAACGGCTAAAACCAGCGCAATCCAGAACGACTGCACTCCCATCTGGAATGGCAGACGGATCAAATATGCAAGCATTATAATCAATGTGTGTGATTCCACACAATCCGTCTGCCGTCCGGCTCCGCAGTGGATCGGCTCCACTGGTCGGACCAGACATACAAGGCTTCTGTTTTGCACAGCGGATCAATTCACTGCAGCGCAGCATGAGCAGCTGCGAAAGTTGTATGCAGCTACAGAGTAAAATATCCAGTTAATTTCCAAAATGAAATAAAGTCAATACGTTGATCTGTTCTTCACTTGATAACAGGAGAGGCCAGGGTTGTGGGTTGTGGGTGTTTATATTCGCCGCCGTTTATATACACTGATTGGCAGATCTCATTCAATCGTGAGAAGTGTAATATCACGAACGCTTCTCCTCTGCTTGCTGCAGCGGATCAGAAACAGTGGGCACTGTCTATTTGACCTGCCTGCCTGTCCAGAGCAGAGTGGAGCCGTTCCGGATCCTGTGGAACCCCCGGGTAAGAGTACCAGTATCCAAAAATAGATAGATATATAAACTTTATTGATCCCAAACTGGGAAATTCACAAAATCTGCTGTAGAGAAGAAACAGGAAAGCAACAAGAAACAAATTTAGTATTTGTACAGGGCAAAAAATCTCCCTTATTTCACTCTCCTTATGTCTCCAAGAGAATAGCGCCTATTTTCAAACAACCTCCTCATTTACTCAGTGAGCTGAGTAGTATGATCACAGCACAGCATCAGAGCTGCTTCAGACCATGCAAGATTCAGTCACACCTTGTTTCTTAGTTTCAAACTGTGCTGTGAATGAATTTAAATCGACAAACTGCTGAGTTTGCCAAAGGCCAACACTTTTCTCTGGATTTTAGAAAAGCTTTTCTTTTCTTAAACACCCATGCTTGTCAAAATAGGGTCAGAGGGGACTTGGTGAAAACTATCTACAGTCTATTGGACAAAAGATATTTTCAAGATTGGATGAAACATCTGTACATAATTTACAACTCAGCTTGACACACTTTTGGATTATGTCTCTTTGAAAGCAACAAATACACATTACAGAGCTCACAAATTATGCATACCCTCATTTACTTCCATTAAAAATTCAGTATTGATGTTTGTTGTACTGCCTTGGGGTGGAAACAGAGATTTGGCCCCAACTAAGTCAGCCCACTCAAATTTGGAACTTCTGGCGAGGACAGCAACTTTGAGCTTAATTAGTATGAGAGATCTTCATGATATATATCTGCCTTCCAGGCATCTTCTCAAACTGAAAATAATAGGTAGTGGGGGGTGAAATTCAAAGAACTGGCCTTAGGAGGGGAGACAAAGCCATAATTGAATCACAAAGAGCCTGATAACCCAAATGTGCTCCACTCTGCTCGAGGGAAGTCCAGTGTGTATACATTAGCATTAGCCTAATAGCGTTTACTCTGAACTGCTGAGTTAAAAACCTTTGGGTAATCCCATTTTCTGTATTGCTGAAATCTCTGAGTCTGAAGAAAAGTTACATGGGGAATCAAATAAAGACAGGAGGAAAAAAGTTTTTTTTCTTAGAATCAGCAAAAGCAATAAAGATTGGTGTGTTAAAGTTGATGACCCCAAACATTGTAAAATGACACTTTACTCCTGCCAGGAAGTAGGTAGTACTTTGTTGAATATGTTCTTCCCTTTTCACATGAAAAATGTGGATTATACCAAATAACAAAGGCGTCATCCAGTGACTAAAGTGCGACAGGAAAGGGTCATTTCCTGAGTTCAAACACATTTCTCCCTGCCTATAGAAATAAACTTTAGTCAACCTCCATCCCTGCAACCTTGAGGATGTGGACACAAAACAGCTTTGAACTGCTTTTCTAGCTTGCCTACAAAAATTGCTCAAACGTGATTAAAAATTTGAACGATTATGCAAAACCCCTCTAACAGCTTCTTTTATGCTGTCAGGGGTTTGGTGTTGCATAGCCAAAGTAACAAATGTTAGAGTCAGACATGAAAATTGTCATGTTGTTGTTTTTTCAAAAGCCAAAACAAATCTATATTCTTAACCAGCAGCACGCGAATACACTAATGAAGTTGCCTGTGTTAACTTCCCATCATTACTGCACATTAGCTCTCACTCCATGACTCCAATTTATTTGCTAAAGCTTTTTTTTTTTTTTTTAGTCTTAAATTGAATTTCCTTGGGGGATTGATAAAGTTCTTCTTATTCTTAAATCTGTCTGTGGCATATATGATAAATTTTGAAACTTCTAGTAATATCTCAATTGCGCCTCCGATGGTGTCAAACACCCTAGCACGTTGATGATAAAAAATAAAAAGAGATTATTGAATGTGAAAATGTGCATTCACTGTATAATTTACCACTGTTTGCTGTAAATTCATGATTTTGACAAAATCAAGGAAAAAAAGTTCATTAAAAAAAGTGGCAAAGCTAGCTACAACCAGGATCTAATGGATGCAAGAGTGCTCTGCGCAGTGAGGCGACCACTGGCAATACACAATGATTGGGAGCAAGTTTTCAAACATTTGAAGTCGCCTGAGGTGTGTAAGCCCTCTTAGCCAATCAGCACAGAATATCCTTCTAATAGCATCCTCCCCCACTCAGTTCACTGCATGAATTTAGAAACTGAGAGGCTGCAGATTCTCCACATAGGCTACATTTGTCATGTAATTGGAAAATTAGTTCAAAATTGCTCTTAAAAACAGTAGAATATGTCATAGGCAAACGAAAATATCATTACATGAGACATCAAAATAGCAGATTTATAGTTTAACCTCTGGGCCAAAAGTAGGACTGAACGTGCATTAGTATCTAGGTTTGTTGCCAGATGAGACAGATTTTCTACCTCGAGACGCTTGGGTAAATCCAGTCCTGGGTAAGTTAAATCTTAGATGATGAACTCAGCTGTGAGGAGAAAGGTCAAAAATCCTGTGGGGCAAAGTAGGTATTAAGAGAGCAAGGTAATATATTACTTGGATCTGTGACCTGCATGCATTATAACTTGGTCAGAACTTTCCATCCCAACAGAGTCGTTTCCTCTTTACTGCAGGCACTAGTGGTGTGTCAGTCTTGAACGAACGGATCAAAAGAACTAGTTCTTTTTGGTGAACGAAATTAACTAGTTCTCCCCCCCAAATGACCCGTTCAGTCCATTCAGTTCTTTTGATTGGCTGAAGAGGGACTATCTCCGTGCTTGCCTGTCTTATCCTATCATCGCGCCTCGTTCTGTGTGTGGGTGGGGCTTAGAGAAGCAGCAGCAGTACTACTGAGTTGACTGAAAGAACGGGTTAAATGAACGAAAGACCGAGTTGAACGAAAGATCCAGACCGATGAACGAGTTGACTGAAAGACCGAGTGAACGAAAGATCCAGACGATGAACGAGTTGACTGAAAGACCGAGTTGAACGAAAGATCCAGACCGATGAACGAGTTGACTGAAAGACCGAGTGAACGAAAGATCCAGACGGTGAACGAGTTGGCTGAAAGACCGAGTGAACGTAAGATCCAGACCGATGAACGAGTTGACTGAAAGACCGAGTGAACGAAAGATCCAGACGGATGAACGAGTTGAACGAAAGACCCAGATGGATGAACGAGTTGACTGAAAGACCGAGTTGACTAGCCGCAGCCGAGCCCGAGCGAGCGGGACAGTCACACACACACAAAGGCACACAGCTGCTGCTGCAGCCAGAGGCAGAGAGACAACTATTAATACGCATTTGCACTGTCTGTTGACATTTTGTACTTTTTATTATTGTTTTTAATGCACCTCAAAATAATAAAAACCATTAAAAACCTTATATATTTTGTTACTACTACTATAATTTTATATTACAAGGAGTGCAGCGCGATCGCAGCGTTGGACCGGGGGTGGGAAGTGGGGAGTGCAGCGGTCACAGCGTCGGACCGCGGGGGGGTCGTAACGTCGGACCAGGGAGCTGAGACGCTCGCAACGTCGGATCTGTATGGGTGTAATGCTTCAGATTTCAAGATCACATGTTGTTGCGCTGTTGAGTCTGAAGTGCAGTCAGTCCGTTCGCTCATCACGTTCGTTCAGATGCTGAACTAATGACCAATTGACCGAAATGAACGGGTCTTTTTACTGAACGACCCGGAATGATCCGGTTCACTGAAATGAACGGTTTTGCCCACCACTAGCAGGCACCTCTTGACAACATGAAAATATACATCTGTACAGTCCAGAGACACTGCCTTTTTTTTCACAAATAAAATAAAATTTGAATATTGTGTAAAACAAGATTAAAAACAGAATATAATGGTGAAGTTCGGACTCAATGTCCCAACTACACTGGAATTAGAATTTGGAATTTAACAAAAACTTAAAAGTGTCACTTTTTTTTACTCCTTAAAGTGTTATCAGTGGTCTTTAAATTGTGATTCTGATGTTTCTTGCCAAAATCGCATTACCTGTGCCATTTTCAAGGGCTTTTCTTCTGCAGAGCTCCAGTAGCTCATAAGCAACTCACCTTTGGGTTGTGGGCGGAGACAGTGCTGCTCTGCACACTCCTCTTCATGCTAGCTTGTAGCCTAACATTGCCCATTTTGTAGAAGTAACAGGTAACTTAGGAGCTATTCAGCTCTCAGACACTGTCTTTGGGGACATGATGAAAGCTAATATCATAATTAGCTTTCTTATGAGCATAACGATCCGCTAACGCACACACTTGTTCCACCATCGTCCTCTTTACCTCATGGAGTTTGGCCTGCATAACAGGGGGCCGGGTATGGAGTATAAGTTTGTGGCATAGAAAGTCCACAGCAGTTTGGCTCTGACAGAGATTCACATCACTTTGAATGAAAAAATACTCAGAAATGCAATTTCGCACTTATTGTTCTTATATGTCCTGTGGCATCAGAAGAATATGAATGCATAGACAACGAGGAAAACATGTTTTTCATCAGATTGGGTCTTTAAAGAAGGTTTTGCTGCTATGATGGTTGCCCATCTATTGCAATGATGATACCAACACATCATCTTCTTTTTCCAGTCATTCTCTGAATCAGTTTGAACTCCCTTTTTTCTCCTCCCAAACACTGAACACATATTTTTATCTTCAGTTTTAACACCATTTCAGCTAGTGTGGATGCAGGGGTCAAATACATTTTCTTACTGGCCAAAAAATGTCCTTTTTTTGTTAAATATACATCTATGTAAGTACTTTTCATTGAGATAATATGATCATATTGCAATATACACTCACCGGCCACTTTATTAGGTACACCATGCTAGTAACGGGTTGGACCCCCTTTTGCCTTCAGAACTGCCTCAATTCTTCGTGGCATAGATTCAACAAGGTGCTGGAAGCATTCCTCAGAGAGCTTGGTCCATATTGACATGATGGCATCACACAGTTGCCGCAGATTTGTCGGCTGCACATCCATGATACGAATCTCCCGTTCCACCACATCCCAAAGATGCTCTATTGGATTGAGATCTGGTGACTGTGGAGGCCATTTGAGTACAGTGAACTCATTGTCATGTTCAAGAAACCAGTCTGAGATGATTCCAGCTTTATGACATGGCGCATTATCCTGCTGAAAGTAGCCATCAGAAGTTGGGTACATTGTGGTCATAAAGGGATGGACATGGTCAGCAACAATACTCAGGTAGGCTGTGGCATTGCAACAATGCTCAGTTGGTACCAAGGGGCCCAAAGAGTGCCAAGAAAATATTTCCCACACCATGACACCACCACCACCAGCCTGAACCGTTGATACAAGGCAGGATGGATCCATGCTTTCATGTTGTTGACGCCAAATTCTGACCCTACCATCCGAATGTCGCAGCAGAAATCGAGACTCATCAGACCAGGCAACGTTTTTCCAATCTTCTATTGTCCAATTTCGATGAGCTTGTGCAAATTGTAGCCTCAGTTTCCTGTTCTTAGCTGAAAGGAGTGGCACCCGGCGTGGTCTTCTGCTGCTGTAGCCCATCTGCCTCAAAGTTCGACGTACTGTGCGCTCAGAGATGCTCTTCTGCCTACCTTGGTTGTAACGGGTAGTTATTTGAGTCACTGTTGCCTTTCTATCAGCTCGAACCAGTCTGGCCATTCTCCTCTGACCTCTGGCATCAACAAGGCATTTCCGCCCACAGAACTGCCGCTCACTGGATATTTTTTCTTTTTCGGACCATTCTCTGTAAACCCTAGAGATGGTTGTGCGTGAAAATCCCAGTAGATCAGCAGTTTCTGAAATACTCAGACCAGCCCTTCTGGCACCAACAACCATGCCACGTTCAAAGTCACTCAAATCACCTTTCTTCCCCATAATGATGCTCGGTTTGAACTGCAGGAGATTGTCTTGACCATGTCTACACGCCTAAATGCACTAAGTTGCCGCCATGTGATTGGCTGATTAGAAATTAAGTGTTAACGAGCAGTTGGACAGGTGTACCTAATAAAGTGGCCGGTGAGTGTATAATTAGAAAAGAGGCCAAAGTATTATTTAAAATAAACTTTAATCTGATAAACCCAATATTCTAACCAGAAATCATTGCACTAGAACAAAGGCTGATGCTGTGTGTTAAGAGCGGAGCTCAGCCTCAAAGATCAAACCAGCTACAAAAGCAACATAAGCAACTTTAGCCCACCTATAGTGTACGGATGCTGTTTTCACATGGATGGTTTTGAGACATAATGTAATACATCAGGATTGGCGCAGGCTGTTTGTATCAAAACACATTACATAACATTACAGATTTAAGATGTCTTATCAAGAAAAAAAAACATGTTCTGATGGGATGTTTAACTCAGCGCAGAACAACCTGTTGGCTGGCATTCACACACACAGTCATATTCACACGTTTCATACCAGCCAACATTTGGGTTATAAAATCCAGGAGATTTTTTTCTGCGCAAGCTGGGCAGTTTTGGGGTAACCTTGTATGGATAAGCTAATTATGAGAGTATTTAGATTGCTCATCCAAATAAGTATAAGTGAATAATAAGTGAATGGACGTGGACCATCAAACTACAGGAGATTCCCGGGAGAAATGACAATACAGGAGGTGGGCAGGAGACAGGTCTGAAATACGGGAGAGTCCCAAGAAAAATGGGAGTGTTGGCAGGTATGAGTCGTGTTTTCACAATTATATGGCATCTCATCAGTTCCGCTCAGAGCCCCACTTCAGTGTGACACAAAACAAACCAGTAGCCGCTAGTGTAAGCTACTGTTGTTATTCATAATTTTATGGTTAAGCTTTGTGACACATTGTGCATATTTTATTGCATGATTATCTGGACAAACATCTACCCGCCCCGTGGCATGTAGTTTTCCAAAATTAAGTTCCCAGGGGAGTATTTTAGTTGTATTTGGTGAGTGGCAACCGGCCAGCTAACAGCCCTGTGTGGATGCATCTTTCAGATGGATATAAAGGAAGTAGTTGCATGAGGTCAGTAGTCTGAATCCCTCCGACATTGATAGCAAGCACCTGTTTCCAGAGAGGCTGATAACACAAGCCTGATTTTAAATGCAGTGTTGAAATACTTGTAATAACTGTGCTGTGTTAAGCCACCATAAATATCAGCTTCTAAGCAGAAGTCTTCAGCCTCATACTTTTTTTGTACCACTTGCTGTTCAACATTGTTCCCCCTTGTTTGCCACGCTTTGAGACAATGGAATAAAAAAGTATGGCTCCGAGCTGCTAAAAATTACAACTTTTAGGTTGTTTGCTCAAGGACAAGCACCACTACCACACGTGGAGATAGTTGTCAGTCATACCCAGGCACAAATATCTCTCCTTATTCCTGCTTGTGTGTCCTGTATATTGAGCCTTTACTTCTGAATGAACGACTTTCTCTACAGCAAAATTCTGTAAGTCAAAGTGATAAGAGTTCTGAAACTTGATTTTTACTGTCAAATTTGACTTGGTAAATGGAATATATCTGTCTGCCAGTTTTACTCTGACCCTTTTTTGTGGGGTTTGCATATTCTTGCCTTGCCAGAATGAGTTTTTTCTGGAATTCTCTTGCGGTCCAAAAGCATTGAATAAAGGCTGTTTTGGTGATATTTGCCCTGATGCCAGTAGACAGTTTTGGTTTCAATTGGTAACACCTGGCTGATAAAAGCTGATAAGAAAGAGAGTGGTCAAACACAACTACAACAAATAGAAAAGTGTTTTATTGACTAAAAACCAAACATGTAAAAACCCCAGTGTCAGCATGAATCACTCGTCAGTGGATCTAACTTACTGGAAGTATCATGTGAAGGTTATAATGAAAACCACACCACAAAAGAGTCAGTGAATGCCAGACAGAGAGAAAAGTAGAAATGGTGCTCACAAAACCACTATTTATCAGACTCTTGGCTTAACCCCCCCCCCCCACCACCACCACACACACACACACACACACACACAAAAGGGAGGGGGGGCAGTGTTGCCAACTCCTTAGTCAGGGGGAGGACACATTTGACAGCAGCAATCTTATACATGCCTGGGAGGGACTACTGCATGAGCGAGGTGGACTCTTTCCCCTGTGATTGATTTGGGACAGGGGAGGGGTCCACGGCAGGACCTGCTGCTCGTTGAGAAGAGTGAGATCAATATGTGATCTCAAGTCAGATTCTCCAAACTCTGAAAAAAGTTGCTAGATTTGTCACTAAAAAGAGTCTGAGAAGTCACTAAATATAGCGACAAAAGTGGTTGGGCGCTCTGCTGTCTTTTTGGTGTTTGATTATGTTCCTACTAACTCTTTAACTATGTTTTTTTTCAGCATTGTCCCCATTTACTCATGTGTTTGTGTGCACTTGACTGATGAGGGGAACAGTTTTAGAAACTGGTCCAGTACTGAGGGAGAGTGAAGCCGTGAGCAGCTGTGAAACAAGATAAAATGTGCTTTGACTGGGCAACTTTGCATGGTCGAACTGTGTCCAGTACAAGTGCTTTATTTCAGGCTCAGGTTAGTATTACAATTCCAGAGAGCAGAATGCCAAGGGTTTCCTTTGCTTCCTTCTGGTACTGGTCAGTGTACAACCTAATTTCCTTGGTGGAGAAGTGCTTCTAAACAACAAACATAACTGTGCAATAATACTGCATTCTGTGGTACTGAGCTACCCTGAATTACTGCAGGAAACATTTCCTCACTGTGACAGCCCTGGTGTATCTGCATGGAAACTGCACATTGCTGAATGCAATGGAAGTCTTCACAGAGACCTTGTCCTATCTTGGGCCCTTAAAAATAGACTGCATACTATATATGAGTGTGCCTAAGAGTATCACTTCTAAGCCATGGAGAAAGGAGATGATCAATCATAGTAACAGAGTTTTTCAGCTGAAATATACAGCTGTCCCACAGTTTAGATTAATCTTTATGAACACTCTGATAAGCCGGGTATAATGGTGCAGGGTACAATTTGTTTCAAAATGAATACTTGACCTTTGATGCTTCAAAAAGAAGATAATTTAATCTGTGTAAATGTGAGAGCAGTGAAGAATTCAGAGGACATTGTTGTGAACTCTTATAGGTAATTCATCAGAGTTGATACATATGGCTTCTACCACACAAGCACAACTTTCAGCAACTTCTACCTCTGTGATCCAGCCTTGTTGGGTATTCCAAACAGACCACTATGTGTGATCTGCTGTGTGTGATTGTATTCATTCATCCTCATATGCCCAATGAACACAGTTGTGTGTTTGGTAATGTGTCTGAAAAGCACCAGATGTTGAGTAGCAGTGCCATAGTGTTCGTGACAGGAGTGTGGTTCGTCGAACATTTGTTTTCTCGTTTAGCATCTGTTTTTCTTTGACTCATGGAAGTTTTCTCCTCTGTAGAGTTACTCCCTCCCACACCATTCTGTGATTATCAACTTCCTGCTTTTATTCGACTAAGTTTGTTCTAGAGAGTTTGCATGCCTCTTTAAGCTCTTAGGCGTCACAAAGAGGCAGTTTTGTATCAGTTTAGTTTAGGAATCTCACAAATTCAGACCCATTTTTTATATAAACATTTGCACGCGCACACACACACACACATATATATGTGTGTGTGTGTGTGTGTGTGTGTGTGTGTGTTGATAATACTTCTAGACATGGAGCAGTGTTATCCTATCTTTTGGTTCCCTACGTGGGAGTTGTGCCTGACGAGTGAAATCAAGCCCTTGCATTGACTCTCAGGACACAGATAACCCTCGGACATGTTGGAGAGGTGTGAGGAGAATATTTGACATCCCTTCATTTTTTGTGCTGCATGGGCTATGTGTTGGTTCAGGTGAGGACAACCAGGGATTAATAGACAATCGTCTTGACTTTGGCATGTAGTCTCTTTGGATCATAATCCATTAGAGCAACTTCTTCCAGACAGTGATATTTCTTCAAAAATGCCAAGGGCACTGACACCTCCTGTCCCCCGGCCTTGTGTCATGTCCTTAAGACTTTTTGAAAGTGTTTTGAAAGACAGCTCTGCAAATAGGTATTATCAATTGATATATCCAGAGAAACATAAGAGTCTTTCATTGTCTCTTTTTTTCTTACTGAAACAGCAACAGGCACAATACTGTCATAACAGATAACCCTGTGACACGATAGTTTGACAAGCTTTAATATAATTACTACTGCTTCAAATTAATAACTTCTGGCCTTCAGTATTCCCCTTATTGTGTCACCCAGTCATTGTGTTTCTTTCTTTTACTTTTGTAGGTTCTTTCATAGAAGGGCTGCACATTTTGGCATAAACCATAATTGTTATTACTTTGATATTTATATATTGATACACAATTATAGGTATCTGTTTCAGATCTGTTTTACTTGCATTAATGAAACTTTAAAACTTTTTTATCTTTAAAACTCCAAACTATTTAAAGACAATGATAAGTTAAATGTTTTCCCTTGTAGTTAAGTGTTGTCTTTAAAACTTTAGGAAGTGTTCTTTCACCTCTGAGGACAGGCGTCTGGTTCAACGTGTCTTTCAGTCTTTTTCAAGCCCTCATCCTTAAGCATATATTGTAATGATACAGACTGATGTCACCCAAGTTTTGCCTTAGCTTGTTTAACATTGTTCACAATCATGATACCTGCAGCCTCTTACTGTTCATGCTTCCAATAATACAAAGATGTCATTGATCTTTCCATGTCCATGGTTTTTAGCTTTACATCAACAAAAGAATTGGCTCTGAGTCTGCTGTAAGGGATACCAACCTGAGGTTATTTTTGAGTTATCTATAAGTTAAAGGTGTGATTCTGGACACCAATCCTACTCTTCACCGCTCAGATCTTTTCTGCACATGCCTGGACTCCAAATACATCACAGATGATAATGCAGACTGTACTTTGGCTCCACATTTTTACAAGCTGATGAGATAAATTTGTGTTATTTTTCAATTCTCGTCAATGGTGGAGGTCTTAACAGCAACATGTATACTCATATATGACGTATTTTATTTGAAGTATAACAATCAACTTGTGACTACAGCCTGAGTTAACTTATTCATCTTCTTCCATATTTGGCCTCTGATATATCATTAAAATACATATTTCCTTTTTTTTGTTCAACGCACACCTCTATCAACTCTTTGCTCGAGCACCAGTTCAACAGTGAATCTAAAGGAATAACTTCATGCTGGGAATTTTTTATGGCTCCAGTGACTGAGAATTTCGCCAGTTTTCTGCTTCACAAGTGGCAGTGGAGTGGAAAGTAAGATACATAATGCATATACAGCTGTAAACATGTCATTTTACGCATATTTGATGGACTGCTTTGAGTTTGGCAGCAATTTCATCATGCCAGTTCTCTGGAGCACATCACGTCTTAATTTATTATTGCTCCTCACTGCAGAAATACTGTTTTATTACACCAATTTACAGTGTCATTTGTCCATTTCAAATGATGTTCCTGAGCCTCTGCGTTGGGCTGTAAAACACAGTAAATCGGGGTCTTGTTATATGGCAGTAGATACCTGTCAGTGCCTCTAATCGTCCTGGAAGTCTGAGGCTGATGAGAATCGATAGAAGGATATTACATCTGCATCCAGCTCTCCCTCTACACAGCTGTCAGGCCAAACTCCCCTCGGTGCTGCAAATGATGATGATCCCAGGGAGCAGTCACGCAGGGTGAAGCACAGACACACAGACACAGACACAGACACACACACACACACACACACACACACACACACACACACACACACACACACACACACACACACACACACACACACACACACACACACACTATAACCACATATGCATATCTCCATCTGACACATCTTACTTGGGGTTATTTCATTGCCAACTTTGAAGATGGGGATAAGTGAGGGTGAGGGGGCATATGGAAGAAGTCTGTAGAGAGGAAGGAGGAAACAGGGTATGAGTGAGGAGGAGAGAGAAGGTGGCTAAGGGAAAGTCAGATGATGGGTTGATAACATCAATAAATCATTACTGTATTAAATTTGAGACATTAGCCTAATTAAGACTCCAGAGGATTCCAAGTCTCTTGGGTCCTCTAAACTGCCCTTTTTTGCTTGGATTGAGTAAGAAATACTTAAGTTTATTGTATAGTTCTGAAGGCAAGAGTGCTCTATGATCATTTGAGTTTTTTCTAACTTCTGAAGGCTCCTCCAGAGCCCCAGAAAACATGAGACAACAGTTATCACAGCACAAGTACACCTTCATTTCAGTCATATTTAGCCAGTCAAGTCCTCCGCATGTCTCAAAATAATGGAAAACTTCTGAACGAGCACCTGGAGAAGAATTCATGCTTTGACATGCAGAAAATCTAAGTACAGCACACACAACACAAGCTATCGTCCCAATTATGTGTGAGTTGGAGCCTGGACATTTAATTAATTTAAATTTTGGGGCAGCTGAAGATGGCAGAGTTTCTATGTCCTACAATCAAACAACACCTGATACTGCGAACAACAAACAATATCATGAGTACCCGGAGGCCTGGATGTACCAGGTGTGCTCAACCCTGCATCCCCAAAATACATCAAATCAATACCACTTTACTCTTAGCTTGTTCACGGCAGGTCAGTTCTCTTCTCTGAACCTGCTTCTAAAAGGATTAGGACGAACATAGCTCTGTCTGCATGAATTCATGCTTTGAGAATTTCTTGAGTTTTGCAGACTCATGCTGTTAAAAGCTTGAGTAATTCATGTAATTTCTTCTTATTTGATTGTGACCTTTTTTAAGATTTATCCCCAAATATTTGCCCTAAAGAATACAGTATTTTGACAAGATTACACTTCCTGAAAGTCCAGTTTAGACGATGACATGACCTGATAAAAATGTCACTTTTGGAGAAGCTATGACTGTCACTTGAAAAGCAAAGTTCTTTTTTCATCAATCTGGTAAAAATGACCTGTTTATTGCAGTTACTGGTGAAAATACTATAAACACAGGTCAGTGTGTCAATAATGTTATGATATCATTATGTGGCAGTAGTTTCTTATGTTTAAACAAAACCCAAACTGGTTTTGACCAGAGGTTTAAGATTAGCAGTCAAATAGTTTTACAATTGTGATTAGTTGCAGAATTATTTTAAAGCTGATTGCAATTTATCACAGATCTGAGTTTCCATTTTTTGCATTTATAAAAAGCCCTTTTTCCCTGTTTAGATTAGTGAAACAAATGAATGTAATGAAATTTAGGATCTTGACTTTTGGGTGGTCTTTACACGAGTACGAATTTGTAAGATACCGGTAAAATAAACTATCGATCTGGTGATATTGACACACGGAGATGCATATTTGTCCATGACTCTGCATCTTTTTTTAAAACGGGTCTGCAGGTGGATATCTGGGTATTTGTCTTCATGCCTTGGTTGGTATAAATAGATAAGTCCGGAAAAGACGGTGACCTCATAGCACCCCTCCTCCTCAAGCCCCCCAACCCACGTTGTCACACACACAGCTTGTATGTATGTATGCGCATGCCCATTCTCAGTTTTTGGTACTTAGTGGCAATTTCACAGTGTGACCTTGAGGCTGGGCGTAGGGGGGGGGTCATAAAAAGTCATGACCAGACATTTGTTTTTTTTAAATAATGGGTCACATCGGACCTTAATCTTAAGATGAAGGTAACAGAAAACTATAGTTAAACTATAGTTCTCATCATTTGTATATATCTTTGTTTGCCTTGACTTCCACTTATAAAATTCTAACAATAAGTAATCCTCAACTAGGTCACAAACCAGAAACTCATCTCAGTTCAGTGGCCAATCAGAATGATTTGTGAGGACACTGTTCCACTCATGGACTGTATATAGAATGGACACCGTCTGTAGTATAGGTCATAAATCCCGCCTCCTCCAGCCATCTCTATGGAGCTGTGGACAAACTTTAGAAATTAATTAAACAGAATATAAATTGTTCTCCTCTCAGCTTGCGATGTTGACATGTAGTTACTGTAAGACTGGTTTGTGCTCATGTCCTCTTTTTCTGTACAGCTCTATTTTTAAAAGTTATTAGGGGGTTCATGTTTTCTATGATTGACACTTGATACAGCCTGAACGAAGATTGCGTAGCTCGACCGGGGGATACGCTGTTTGAGCCAAGTGTCACCTCAGCGCCACTCAGCAACTTCCCGCCGAATGCGCACAATGCCACTGCGCAATGTTGGTTTCAGAAAGTGGAGAAAAATTGCGGAAATATCAAGAGCTTTTCGGCTTCAAATTCGTATACTGGCAGAGGTGGAGCCAAGTTGTCCATAGTATATACAGTCTATGGTTCCACTCATCCAGTGGTTCCAAACCTTTTTTTCCCCAAGGCACAATGGGCAAGTAAAAAACTCGGGGCACACCTATTGTGCAATAAGCCTTATTCAAAAAATTATTTTTGACTTTATCACGTTAGGCTTCATCAAAGCAACAACACACCGATTTAAACAAGACAGGTCACAAAATTATAAAAGAGGCCAAGGAAACTCAGCAGGAAAAACTATTTTCATTCCTGCCCTGAAGCCAAAATATATCTGCAAGTAAGCCAGCCTGGTGCACCACCTCTCATCCACAAGCTTGTCCTTATGCGGAACAGCGTGTTCACGTGAAAACTCCAAAAGCTCCTCCTGAAGCTTATAAAGACAGGACTTTCCCCCATTACAGCCAGCATACCTCTGTGTCGAGGACTGGTGATGGGTTTTCGGCGGTCTCAGCACTGGTGGTTGGTTCCGCTCAAGACAGTGCTCAGTTTACCCTCTCGTGTGTTTCTTTGTTTTAATGTTGCGCTGCAGGGAATTCTGATTCCTGTTGACCATGCAAAACCATGCAGGATACAGACCTCAACAACCTAACCTCATTCATATACAACAAACTTTCTTTATACCAGGTGTACTTCAAAAGATTCAATGTTCAAATGCTTTTGCAGACTTTGCATTCCAGCTAGACAAATTTGTTGCATAGATTATTACAAATGGACATAAACATCATCACTTTAGTTTAATGTACCTTGGTTTTTTAATTGAACTCCTCTCACTGCACTGTTGTTCTGTATTGTGTAGTTGTACATAGCCTGTTATACTTACTGTACATAGCATTGTACATAGCCTTTTATACTTTTATACTTTATATCTGTCCTGCATGCTCTTATTATTTTCTATTCTAGTATTTTATATATTATTCTCCGTTTAATGTTCCACCATCACGCCGTATAAAATTCCTAGTCTGTGAATCCTGTTCATTGACAATGGCAATAAAACCCCTTCTGATTCTGATAAAAATAAATAAATAAATAAATAAATCAGTCTTTATTTATATAGCACTTTTCATACAAAAGATGTAGCACAAAGTGCTTTACATAGCAGAGGAATAAAAGAAACGAAGAAAACCCTAATCCACCCCAACCCAACCCCTCATTCCCACTCCAAAATCTAAGCACAATAGAAACGCGTATTAAAATGCATGAACTTAAAAAGGGCTCGATTTATATAAACAGGAATGTGCGCACTGAAGAAACGCTGTTTTAAAATTCAAGGTAAGGAAACACTGGAGGTTTAAAATCTAGAAACAAAGTAACATAAAATGAAAGTTAAGAAATAATAAATAATGAAATAAAAGCAACAGTGAAATATACTAAAATAAGAGCACCAAAATAGCTAAATAAAAGATGATCCTGTCATTAAAACTAGAAGAGGTAAATGCTAAAATACTTTAAGTTAATGATATAAAATTAAGGTATAAAATTTAATTAAAAGCAATACTGAAAAGGTATGTTTTCAGTTTGCTTTTAAAATCATAAAGATTATGTGCAGATTAGGTGAATAATACATGAAAAATAAGAATAAGTGAGAAAGTTACATTGTAGTCACTTAAGTACACACTAGGGGCTCTATTTACGTGCCTCACCGGAGATGTGCCACAGGCACGGCACAAGTCTGGTCGGCCGCGCCAACAAGGCGTTCCCAAGCACAATTTGGTATTTTGGTGAGCGGCGCAACCCGGCGTAAGCATTCCCCCTTCCTAACTCAGCTCCTCCCAGCGGCGTGAGTCGTAGGGACGGAAGAGAGAGGGGGTGGAGTGGGTTTAACATAGCCAAGACCTGTATTGACAAATAACATCAGCTCCTCTCGTTGCCTTTAAATCCGCCACCAGCGAGGCATATTACTATTTTCGTGAAGTAGTCAAAGAGATCAAGAGATGTCTGAAGACAGTAATGCCACACGATGGCGACAGAAGGCAGCTCCTCAACAAGTGTCGCTGTAAGCGTTGCAGAGGGCGTCCTTCACACTGTCTAATATGTGCACAGATGGATTTGGTGTGTGTAATGTTGGACCCACTAGTAAGACAAACACCCTTTTCCACAAATAAAGACACTCACATAAAGTTGCATATATTCAAACCTCACGTGACAAAGGTGGGTTGTGCGCAGAGATCACATCATAAATTCCAATAATGGCATTAAAATCAGAACCATCTGTGCTTAAATGTCATATCGCGCTCAGTGGCCTGGCTCTTTCTTTCATAGATGTTGGCATATAAAGTAAATTTGGCTCACAAAACTGAATATTATAATATTCGGATGTAGGCTTAAAGTAAATAACTCATCTGATCACTGAAACAAATTATCTGTTCAGCCCTCGCAGCAGCAGGACGGGGAGACGACACGGAGAGGAGAGGGAGAGGATGCGGAGACATGTCCAGGTCGAGCTGCGCGAGAAATAAGAGGAAGAGGAAAAAAGAAAAGGAGGGAGACGAATTACATATCTTGTTAACTTCATCATGTGTGTCTATTTACTAGATATTTAATTTAATTTAATGTGGTTTCAGCTGTGTTGATTCGGTCAGGTTGTGTGTCATAACGCGTGCCAAACGTGCTCAACAGATCAGCTATAGATCAGAATATATCTATATAGATCTAAATGTATGTGCTGACTCAGATTATTAGTTGTTGATTATTTATTGCACTGAAATGTGCCTGACACTGTGGAAGCCTGCCTGTGAGGCATCGGTGACGTATGCCAACACGCCGCTGGTCTACCAAAATATCATTAAACCAGCTGCGATCCACCTGCGCTGAAAGCTGACCAGGTTTGAATCGACAAGCTTTCAGCGCACTTTATACGCCAGTGGCGAGCACGAAAATGTCACTGCGCCAGCTGATTCTGTCGACACCTCCCCCTGCCACGCCCAGCTTGGCGGACCTTGGTGCGCCTCAGTTCACAAAAATACCAAACTGGCTGTACGCCAGGCTCCGCCAGACGAAAATACCACTGCGCGGGGTCCACCACCCTCCGCCGCCTCACCAGCTGAAATGAAAAAGGAGCCCTAAGGGTGAATATCTAACCTAAGGTATGATTTAACCAATAGTGCTCCTGACTTTTGGTTTTAGGAATTACTTTGCAGAGATTAAACAGAGCCTCCATTGTTCTTGGCCTTTTCACCAAGCCCTAAACATTCAGCGATTAGATAAACCGTTCATACCAGTTACATTAAGTCAGCTGATGTGTCCGAAGTTTTTAAATGCTAAACATAGCCCTCCAGCCCTAACTCACAAGTTCCTGCAGTTTTTAAAGAAAAATACATTTATTCATAAAAGGGATCTTCTGCAACTAAAAAGTCCTGTGGACATAATTTAGATCCAGCCTTTGGAGTTAAATACATCAAGTGCTCCCTTTTGCACGGACTTGCTGGAGAAAGTTTAATTAGTGGTGGCGCTTTCATCAAATGAGCCGCTTTGCTTTGTTTTGTCACAAAATCTCAATAGAGTAACCTGCGTATGTGTATTTTATTCATAACTTATGTGATAGCAACTTTTGTTATTGTTATTGAAATAAGACTGGTGCAGACTGAAGGTTTCAACTTCCTATGTGGATTATACTATTTGAACATTGTGAGTGCAGTACTGTTTGCACCTCCGCAGGAATATTTAAATATTGATGTTTTCAATACTTTCATCTTCATATCTGTTTATTGGGCCATCAGCTAATTTCCATAAAAGCAGTAGATAAAGCACGGTCTTAGAGTGGTTGACTCAGCAGAAGTGATTTATGGTTGGACAAGCTGTTTGGTTCAGTTAACATTAGTGTATAGAAAGTTTATCAGCACTACCTGAATGTCTTGCATTTTATTCAGCCCTCTAAACACTGATCATCCAGAAAACTGCTTTTATATTTTCATGACACTGCAGTTTGTTATTTGGAAAGATTATTTATCATCACTACCTTTAAATGGCCTATGAGTCACCACTTAATGCAGGAGATTGGACCACGAAATGTTCCTTTTTCAGCTGTTCTGTGCGTCAGCTAAAGGTTATGCAAAGTTGAAGAGATGACTAAAGTTGTAAAGCCCAGAAAACATTAAATTTTATGGAAAATGTTATTTTGATGGCATGCATTTGTAGTCTTGTAAATCAAAGACAGACGTAAAAATGTTTTTTCTCTGCTTCCACTTGTCAGTTTCTTCAACATTTTTCCTGCTTTTAAGCACAAATGCAGGAAAAACTTTCATAAAATGAAATTGTTCATATGAAAAGAACCAAACAAGGTTGTCTTTGTGAAAAGGAGGAAGAATGTCCTTGATGCAGATTTTTGATTAACAATCAAATTCATCAAATACATCAGTCAACATTCAGAGTGCAGAATCACAACAACCATACACTTTGCAGATACATGTACGAAATCACAGCAAGCCAATCACAACAGACAGATAAAAGTATCATGGACCACACCTTTACAGCTCTTGTCAAGTCTTCAAACCACTCAAAGCACTTTCCTTTGTATACATTCATACACTGATGGCAGAGACTGCAATGTAAAGTGCCACACTGTCCATTGTTGCAGTTCCAATCACATTTACACACATGCTTACATTGATAACTATGAATTTCAGTGCAACTTTTGGTTCTTGGAATTGCTCCAATGTGTGTTTTGCTGAAGGATGAACATGGCTAGGCATCGGCAGTCCAAAGTAAACAGCTGTAATACAACTTACCATGAATATTTGAGGTTGATTTAATGTAATGGTGATAAGACAGTTTTTGATTGGTTTAAGTTTGCATTTAACAAAAACAACAATTTAGCAATACCGATGCATAACAAAAAATAAATAAAACCCTGAACTTGAGTGAATGTTCTATCAAAGTACTGCCGCAAAGGACTTTTGGATTTCTGCCCAAAAATCTGTAGTTGTTATTTTATATAACCGAATTCAAATTAAAACACAAGCCAGAAATTTTGGCTTCGTGAAGGCCTGTCCTGAGTTTTTTTGCAGGTATGCAAGACCCAAAATGAACAAATCACCCCCTCAGGGATAATGAAGATGCCTTAAAATGTAAACATTAGATGATGTAAATGTAGATGATATGACTGATTGCTGCTTTGGTCTGGTGGCTGCACCGCTAGTTGTGGCTAAACTACTAATGCTACTTGTGCCGTCAGCAGTGGCAGGCTGTGCAGACTCTGCTCACATTTTTGTGGACCCCGGCTGCCGACATACCTTGCACATTGACTTAATTGCTTGACGTCACTTTGAAGAATAATAATAACTTTGTTGAAAAACTTTTCTTCTTAACAATGGAATAGTTGTAGGATGACTCAAAGTCATTGCTGACATCTCTTTTGCTGCCCTTAGCTCCGCATTTAGCTTCACGTTTGGTCAATCAGTTTACTTCTCCTGTTTACTTCTCTGGCAACTTACAGAAGTGAGCAGGAAAAGCCTGACTCTTATCGGCTGTTTTCATGCACATACCGCCATGTTTGATTGAGTAAATATGCTCACAGCTGATCACTATGATCCAACTAAAATTTATCACAATCATCAATCACTATCAAATAATCACCCAGTCCTTGTTCAAATTATGTGTTATTGTGATATACAGTGTAATTTGATATATTAACATATTTCCCTTTGGGGATCAATAAAATCCTTGTATTGATTGGAGGCCTTACTGCCAAGAGCAAAATTTATGTCACGAGTGTGTCGGTACTGGTTCACTGAAACTTGATTTTGTTTGGCAAACTCTGCCATTGATTCAAGAAATACAAGTTCAGGTTGAAAAAGAATCTTGATAATTGAATCAGTTTGGTGTGTTTAGTATTGATTATACTGGATCTTTCATCCCAGCATAAAAAACTGATACTTGACTTGCATACTACATTTTGGATATTTATGATAGTAGGCTACAGGGTTGGGCGGTATCCAAATTTTGATACCGTCATACCGTCTCCACATTATGGTATACGGTATTACCGTGACTAATTAAAAATTATGACTAAGGCTCAGAAAGCATCACCAAATTATTGGCTTGTGCCTATACTGTTCAGAAACTGAATACCAAACACTAATAATGATCAAATAACAACATAATGTGCACAATATTAACAACCTATATTAAAAAGAGCTTATAAAGTGCACAACAGTCAAACAATGAAATTAACATAACTATCCAAACAGTTTTTGCGCAGAATGCGCTGCACACATATCAACTGAATTAAATAACAGCCTGAGCAACATTAAATAACAAAAAAGAGCAGCTTTTATAAAAGTGCAAATACAACAGTGAAACAAATAAATAACATAACCATCCAGAACAGTTTTTGCACAGAATGCTTCTCTTCCACCATGTGGAAAGAGACCATTTCCTTTGCCAAGTATTTTATCAGTGCAGGTTTTCCCATGGACATGGTCCCTTTTGTACTTTGTTGTTTTCCCAAAGGCCCCCATTATTGTCAGCTGTGTATAAATGGTGGTGGACTTAGTTGTTGTTGGTCCTGGATTGTTATCACTGGTTGACACTGCTGCACTGAGTGAACTCAGGGCCAAATGCATCCTTGCAGCAGTGAGTGGGTGGTTGATTCTTTAGGTTAGAAGTGTTGCCATCTCTCGCGGTCACCTTTTTATTGCTACTATTTACTACTATACATTACTATATTTCTTGAAAAAAATATATATATTTTGCTTGCTTTGTCTTCACTCTCTCACTCCACTCACCTTTTCTCCCTCGCCCCTGTCAAAATTGCGGTTTTGGTGGTGCCATTCAAGATCACTATAGTACAGATACTCAGCTGACTGTCAGCATTGGAATTTTTAAGATTGAGCAAACTTTCAAGGAGTTACGGTATTGAGAAGCTGTGTAGGATTTGCAATACTTCCCATGTGTTGCAATGACTGCCTACCTCACATGGTTATGACTACTGTAGTGAATCCTATATAGGCACATGCTCACAACTCTCAGCTTTCCAACACTGTTAAAAGCTTTCTGATTGGACAAACTTTGACAGAGTTACAGGAATAACACTCTAGGCATATAAAACATAGCACTGGCGCTATGACAGTATTGAAACTGATACCGTTGCTTTTGAAAGACACCACCAGTTTACCTTGATACCTTATTACCGCCCAACCCTAGTTGGCTATGGATGTTTATATATATATTTTTTACCATAAACTTTTATTTGATCCTCTCCGGTGTCACCTGTAAATCTCTCCAATTTGTCCAAAATGCTGGTTTTGACAGACAACATCACATCACTCCTAACCTTGCTTATCTTCACGTGCTCCTGGTACCTTTTCAAATTCATCTTAAGGGACTTGAGGAAACAATGGAAGAGAGCCTCACTGGAGGAAAGAGTGGGCATTGACCTCCTGCAAACAGACCTGAAGGGACGCCTGGGAAGATTGCGGAGAGCTGAAAACCTCAGGACTCGACGCAAGAGGAAGGAAAGGGCGAGAACATCCTTCTACAAGGACCCTTTCAGATTTGTGAAAGGACTCTTCACAAAGGAAAAGAGCGGGTCACTTAAGGTGCCAAAGAGGGAGTTGGAAGATCACCTGAAAACCACTCACACAGCCAAAGATTTGAACAGAGGGAGATACCATCAGACATGCCACCAATTCCTCTACCAGAACACCAGCTGGATGACAGTCCTCCAAAGTGGAGCGAGGTCGAGGAAGCAGTGAGGAAGGCAAGGGCAGCTTCAGCTCCAGGACCAAATGGAGTTCCATATCGGCTGTATAAAAACTCCCCGAACATCTTACGCTTTCTGTGGAGGCAATTGAAGGTGATGTGGACGAAGCAAACCATTCCAAAAGCATGGCGAAGAGCTGGGGGAGTGATAATCCCCAAGGAGAAGGATGCCTCGAACATCGATCAATTCCGGCAGATCAACCTGTTGAATGTTGAAGGGAAGGTCTTCTTTAGCATTGTTGCAAAAAGGATGACAACATACCTGAAGCAAAACAACCTGATTGATACATCTGTGCAGAAAGCTGGAATACCTGGGTTCTCAGGATGCTTGGAGCATACAAGCATGATATGGCACCAAATCCAATCTGCCAAAAGGGAAGGAAGAGACCTGCACGTCTTATTTCTGGACCTAGCCAACGCTTTCGGATCTGTCCCTCATTCTCTCATCTGGACAGCCTTCAACTTCTTCCACATCCCAAGTACCATCACAAACCTGGTGAGAAACTACTTCCAAGATCTGCAATTCTGTGTCAAAACAACAGAATATACAACATCATGGCAATCTTTGGAAGTGGGAATAATGGCTGGATGCACCATCTCCCCACTAGCCTTCACCATGGCAATGGAAGTGATAATTCGAGCGTCCAAATGGGTTGTGGGTGGAGAACGTCTGAAGTGTGGACAGCGTCTACCTCCCATTCGCGCTTACATGGATGACATGATCACCTTGACCTCAACCGTTGCATGCACCAAACATCTGCTAGGAAAGCTTCATGCCAACATCACATGGGCACGGATGAAGTTCAAACCAAGCAAATCCAGGAGCATATCCATTGTCAAGGGGAAACTCACAGACCAGAGGTTCCACATCAAGGACACACCCATCCCATTGGTGTCTGAACTGCCAGTCAAGAGCCTAGGGCGATTGTACAACGCACATCTCAAAGACTCAGACCAGAGTGATCAGCTGAGGGAAGAAACCATCAAAGGCCTCGTCAGCATAGACAAGACCTTGCTTCCTGGCAAGTTGAAACTGTGGTGCCTGCAGTTTGGATTGCTCCCCCGCCTGATGTGGCCTCTAACAGTTTATGAGATCCCCATGACCAAAGTCGAGAAGCTGGAGAGAACAGTAAGTTCATATATCAAGAAGTGGCTTGGCCTCCCGCGTTGCCTCAGTAACGTCGGCTTGTATGGACATGGTGCCCTGGAACTGCCCATCTCTAGCCTCACAGAGGAGTTTAAGTGCACCAAGGTGAGGCTGAACATGACCCTAACTGAGTCGCAAGATGAGGTGATCCGTGCAACTGCTCCCAGACTAGCAACTGGGAGGAAATGGATCCCATCTGAGGCTGTACAGCAAGCCAAATCTGCTCTCAGGCATGGAGACATTGTGGGACAGGTGCAGCATGGAAGAGGTGGGTTTGGACTTGGGACAAGTCGACCCACATGGCACAAAGCAACATCAACCCAGAGGAGAAAGCTGGTGATTGCTCAGGTTCGGCAACAAGAGGAGGCAAACAGATGCGCGACAGCAGTGGCACAGTCCAAACAGGGACAGTGGACCAGCTGGGAAAACCTGGAGCATCGTAAGCTCACATGGAAGGATCTTTGGGAAATGGAAGGAAGCCAAATCAGCTTCATCATCAGAGCCACCTATGATGTTCTTCCCACACCCAAGAACCTAAACCAATGGTTTGGAGAAGATCCTTCTTGTGCACTCTGTCAAACACCTGCAACACTAAGTCACATCCTCACCGGCTGTAAAACCAGTTTGTCCCAAGGCCGCTACACCTGGACACACAACCAGGTCCTAAGACAACTGGCGATCACTCTGGAAGGAAGGAGAACAACCAACAATGCCCTCCCTCCACCAATGCCTAGACGCTCAAACACCACCCCATTCGTAAGAGCAGGACAACCACCAGCAAAACCATCTTCAAGAATGGAGGCAACCCTTCTAGACTCTGCCCGGGACTGGAGGATGCAGGTTGACCTAGACCAGAAACTCATCTTTCCGCCTGAGATCCTTCCGCGTATGAGCGCAAACGTCTGAAGTATGCGGACATAGCAGCTGAGGCAGAGCAACGCGATTGGAGTGCCCGGGTGCTTCCGATTGAGGTCGGGTGTAGAGGCTTCGTTGCCACGTCCACAACCAAGCTTCTGAAGAGAATGGGAGTACGAGGACAGGCCTTCCGACGAGCCGTCAAATCAATATCAGAGGCTGCCGAACGAAGCAGCAGGAAGCACCCCCCACCACCACCACCACCACCACCACCACTCAATTCCAAGTGCTGATCAATCCGAGGGATTGTACTAACTAGTCCTATGAGCTCAACTTACTGTTCACTTTTAAAGCTGGGTCTCGTCTGAAGTTATATATACACCATTTGAGCTGTTTCTCTTACTTTTTTTAACCACTTTTCAATTTTTACTTGATAGATTTTCATTTAAAAACTCTCATACTGATGCATTTGTTCAAACTATTTGTTTGCAAGTCCTCATCTGATTCCCTCCTTCACTGTCCTTGATTTATTTCAGTGATTTACTTCTTCATTTGTTAATAGATTGTGTAGCGGTTGAAATGAGCCTCACACGGTTGCACCAAAATATATGTAGTGATTTGAAATGAGCCTCACAAGGCCGCACCAAAATTTATGTAGCGATTGGAATTTATAATAAATGTCTGAAGATTAATAATCTCAAATTATGACATTTATGCACTCGTTAAAAGGGGCACCACACACCCTTAATGGTGGGAAAATAAAGAAAACAAAAGTTTAATTCAGAAATCAAACATCAAGTCAGTTTTAATTAATCAGTCTCATATCTTAAGTCGAAATTCTAATTTCAGGGACTCCACTTCTGGAAGAACACTAACAGACAGGAACTTAGAAAAATAATGATCTGTTTATTACAGGATAAATGATGGTACAACACACATGCAAAAATGATGATAAGATAATGAAGATAAATAATAATAGGTGAATAAATAAAGATTCTGTGTCAGGCTAGGAGCACTAAAGTTAATGATAGTGAGTGAATATGCGCTAACATATTAACCTACACTAACTTTGGTGTCGAGATAAACTCGGATGTGGATTTGGAGGAATCTAAGATTACCAGAATAAGTGGATATCTGAGTTATGAACGCCTGAGACAGCACCAGCCCTCTTTGGAGCTCTGGAGGTTTGCATACTTAAGTGAGACTGGTCCTTGGAGAAGATGGAGCAGGTTCCGAAGGTCCGGGGCTACTGGCGGTTCGAGCGGTTCAGCTCAGAAGACGACTGAAGTCAGCCGAAGGATGAGCCAGGAGTTGCAGCACTCGGGCCCGAAGCAAAGCCAGCGCCTGTGGATCCTGTGGATGCTCGTTTGGGTACTTCTTTGGTCTCACTCAAAAACTCTGGCACAGAGGATGACCTGGGCCTGCTGGGTTGCGTTCAGAGGTGACTTTGAGATCACGCAGAAAACTCAGAAAACGAGGCTCAAAGAGCAGAGAAAACTTTCAAAAATGGCCTCGCGAAATTAAAGAAAAATCAATCAAAGGCTTAATCTTGAATTGCTATGTGCGCAAAAAGTTGAAGTTTCAAAACTTGAACTAAGACGATGTTAAAGAAAAATCAACGTGAATCAACACGTGGCGTAAAACTTAGAAGACTAAGAAAAAGTTCTAAGAGAAAACGAAGAAACACACCACAGAAGGGTGTGGGCAGAAGAGAAGGGCCCAAGAGTAAGGGGCCTAAGAGAGAGCAGAAACATAAGAGTGAACAAGAGAATACAGAAGAGAGTGAGCAACCCCACTTCACTGGTTTTATCTTCTCACACTGGGAGTGTTTCCGGGGTGTGTGTGAGGAGAAAGGAGGGGTCGTGGAATCTCTGATTATTCGATCTAACTTATTCTTTTGGCTGGTAAAAGAGTCAGATCTGATACTCACTCACTATGATTAATATCATTGAATGCTAGGTTTCATGATAAATAATTTGATACTAAAAACATATGAATGAAGTGTAGGATCACATCAAACATTCTCATTATGTTTTAAGTATCACATTGAACATGCTAAATTACTCTGAAATAAAACAGATAGTAACACATGGAAACTGTGAACAACAAAAGAGTAAATACATGTGAATGAACTTCATCATGATTAATAATGGATTCTAAATACTCACATTCAGATTATTCAATGACATTATAACCACCTAATGGTTAAAAATACTAAATAGTAACACATGGAAACTGTGAACAACAAAAGAGTAAATACATGTGAATGAACTTCATCATGATTAATAATGGATTCTAAATACTCACATTCAGATTATTCAATGACATTATAACCACCTAATGGTTAAAAATACTAAATAACTAAAATATAAACCAAACATTTCTAAACTATTTCTGTGTTCTTAGAGTAAAGTTTTGATTCATAGTCAATAAATTTAACTCTTAAAAGTTCATGAAACAGTCTGAAAAGCTGTTGGTATAAAGAAACTAAAGAGCGATAACTCGGCTTCTGGAGCACATAGAAAAACGGGAAACATCTCATTTTAACACAAATTTCATGATTAGACAGATTAGTACATTGCTGAATGCATAAGATGTCATGATCAGTCATTTGTATTCTTTCACCAAAGGAATGCAGTCTTTATCAGTGTATGGTCGAGCAGGGTTTACGACCGAGGTCTGGAGGTCAGTGTCCCCCCTTATCCTGGGGTCCGTATGTTCACACACTTTAAGAAGGTAAATCTCAAATGGGAGATCTGGGTTGAGATGTTAATGTTTATTTAGATGGTCAGTGATGGAGTCAGTTTAAAAGGTAATAAAAACTCTGTCTCTGTTCTCCGAATTGACCAATCGTGAAGAGTCAGAAGTTTGGTCAACCTCCGGTTGGGTCACTTAGGCAACCTGAAAGTGTAAACATGTCTGGAAAGATTTATATCCTGTGTCCTGGGACCAGATAAGGAAACTTTCCTCTGAGGAATGTGTGGGTTTCACACCCAGGGTTGTCTTGATTGCTACAATTGTTTTATTTATACCTCACTCCCCTTCTCTTTTTGATTTGATTTTGCTCTGGTGTGATGTTGTCTACCTTTTTGTTTTCCTTTCCTTTTTTGTTTTTTTTCCTCTGTTTTGAATCTTTATTGTCCTTATAATGCTATGAATGACACTGGTTATATATCCAAACTAGAAAAGCACTCGAAGAGCACAGACCTCCGCCAAGCAGCTCATGTCCCCCCTTATATTGTGATTCACACCAAAACTTTTACTGTTACATGTCTTTTATTGACTTTTATTTGTGTTTAAACTGGTATGTTCACTGTTCATAATGTTCCTAAAACAACAAAGCTCATATTAGATACATAAATGATGATTTATTATGCAATATTTGTAAGCGTACACTTCCTTGTATCTTCATTGGTTATCTTTCCATTTTCATTTTCTACCGCTTATTCCCGTTCCCGGGGTTGCGGGGGGGCTGGAGCCTATCCCAGCATCTTCGGGCAAAGGCAGGGGACACCTTGGACAAGTCACCAGTTCATGACATATAGGGCTGACATATAGAGACGAACAACCATCCACGCTCACATTCACACCTATGGGCAATTTGGAAGTGGCCAATTAACCTAACCTCACTTGTGCTTACCATTACACCACTGTGCCGCCCACTGGTTATCTTTCAGCATTGAAAATTCCAACGACACCCCTGAATCAGGATCAACCTTTGACACCTCATAAAACTCATTGAGATCCTTTTGTGTAATTTTTTACATAAGACTCTGGCCATTTTTACAGAGTTAAATGCAAAAATTCAAAAATTTTCCCTATCTCACAATGATAAAGAATCCTTCAAAAAATTTCTGGATCCAGAAGGCGATCCGGATCACCACCAAAATGTAACGGGATCCTCCTGGGGCTGAGACACACCTCTGGTGAAAATTTCAGGTCAATCCGTCTGTAACTTTCTCTGTACAGACAAACAAACAAACAAACAAACCCTACCAAAAACATAACCAGGTAATTATTCTCAGCCATGAGGTGTCTTTCATTTTACTGCTCAGATAAAAAGAAAAAAATAGACTCACTGGCCCTCATTTATCAATCTTGCGCAGATCTGAGTGCAGGATTCATCGTACGATAGGACACACGTGAGATTTATGAAAGGGTTCGTATCTGACCAACACCAGCATACGTATGATCGGGTCTTGATAAATGCGGCGGCTGAAATCGATCGTCATTAACATGTCACGCCCTTAAATATTCATGGTTCAGAAGCCTCGCCCACTGAGGTCAAACATGAAAGAACAGAAATATTAGAAAGATGTGAAACTTTTCCGAGCTGAAAGTGGATATCCTCACATCTGTGGTGGAAACTAACAAGGATTTTCTCTTTGGACGCATCAAAACTGGTATAAAAGCAGTCCAGAAAACTCCTGTCTGGAGCAGGATTATGGAGGCGGTGAACAGCGCTGCAGCGGAATAGTGGACAGTGGCTGAAGTTTGAATAAATGATTAGTCAATAAGTTGCTCGTGATGATAAATTAATATCTCATACATGCCTCATATTTTTATTGCCATGATATACAGTACATTGCACCTATTATTGAAAGTATTTAGTTTTAATCTGTTGCATCTTTGTAATGTAGAGCAGACTGGAGAGTCTGACAGAGGCTGAACAAAAATAATTATTAACCTCACCAAACAGTGTGTTGCTGCCCCTGAGGCACATTTTTATGGATTTCTATTGGATTTTTATCACTGATTAGTTAGTAACCTTTATTTAACCAGGAAATAAAACCCATTGAGATTCAGAATCTCTTTTACAAGGGGGTCCTGGCCAGGATAGCAGCACAAGAAGTTCCACATAAAGAAAAGAAAAACACACACACAGAAACACAAAACAGTTACAGTATGCAAAACACAACAATAAATCAGCGTTCAGTAAGAAGACGTGCATTCAGTACTTAAAAACTCCTTGATTCTAGTTTTAAAATGTGCCATACTTGGCAGATAATCCAATTTAAAATAACCCTGTAATTTACACCAGGAGGAGGGTGCAAAAGCCTTGAAAGCGCTTTCGCCAAAAACCGTCCTTGTCAGAGGAATAGCGTACATGATCTGTCCATCAGACCGGAGATTACGCCTGTTGGTGATTTTGGGAGTTAAGAGGGAACATAGGTAAGAGGGCAAGTCGCCTAGAATGGCCTTGTAAAGAAAGATATACCAATGTTCCAATCTACAATTTTGCAGAGAGGACCAACCAACACTCTCATATAAGCTGCAGTGATGAGTACGGAAATCTAAGCCAGTTACAAATCTTAATGCCGCATGATACACTGAATCCAGCATTTTTAAAGAAGAGAGATTTGCATGCATATATAAGAAGTCACCATAATCAAGTATGGATAAAAACGTTGCCTGTATAAGCCTTTTTCTTGCACCAAAGGAGAAACAACCCAGTTTAAATAGCAAGAGCACTTTCTAAACTTATACTTCACATGCCAGAATCCATCAATAAGGTCCTGTCTCCTCTGTACAGCACCTTTTTGGATTCTCTCCTCGTTATTGTTCTCCGGGAATCGGGTCCTCACGTTGCACCGGCACAGCCAATGGCACTCCATTCGCCAGTGCAACATTGTGCAAAACTGTACTGGCCCAAATGATGTCCCACAGTGGCAGTGTTTCTGGGCAGAGTTATCAAATAGGCCTATTCACTAAGGACATAGGAGGGAGGGAGAGAGGGAGCGAGAGAGAGAAGTGGGGAGGTTGGCACCATAGACTGTATATAGCGTGGACAACTTGGTTCCGCCTTCCACCAGTATACAGATTTGAAGCCGAATTGCTCTCGTTATTTCTGGATTTTTTTCTCTACTTCCTGAAACCAACATTGCGCAGTAGCATTGTGCGCATTCAGCGGGAGAGTTGCCAAGAGTTGCTGTGACGACACTTGGCTCAAACAGCGTATTTCCCGGGTGAGCTACGCAATCTTCGTACGCCCATAGGCTGTATTTAGTGTCAATCATAGACAACATGAACCCCCGAATAACTTTTAAAAATTGAGCTGTACAGAAAAAAGAGGACTTGAGCACAAACCAGTCTATACCTATTCTTGTCATCATCACTCAGCCAGAGAAATTCAAACTCCATCATGTTAATTCTGTGAACTTTAATAACTTCAGACCTATCCCAAAACATCAACAGTCCACCCACACAGTCTGTTAATCACTGGTCACCATCAATATGGCACTTTTAAATATTCGCTCTCTTTTAAACAAATCTTTTATTATCCAGGACCTGATTTAAGACAACAAGGTTGATTTGGGTGATTTGGTCTGGGTACAGACGCGCCAGTTATTCTCACTGAGGCCTCCCCACCTAATTTTAACTTTACGTTCTCTCTTAGAAGTGGCAGAAAAGGTGGTGGTACTGCATCAACAGACAATAACTCACTGAGGACAAAAGAAATATAATTTGATCAGTACACCACCTTTGAGCATCATGCAGTTGTTTTTAACAGTTCCTCAGCCACACGCTTTTAAGATTGCATTATCTGTGTGTGTGTGTGTGTGTGTGTGTGTGTGTGTGTGTGTGTGTGTGTGTGTGTGTGTGTGTGTGTGTGTGTGTGTGGTGGGGTGGGGTCTCGGCGGGGGTTGGGGGGGGGGATTTTAACATGTAAAGCACTCCGTGCTGCATCTTTTGTAAGTGCTTCAGAAATAAAGTTTCTTATTGTTATTATTATTAACATTACAGTAACTACACATCAACATCACAACCGGGGGGGAGAAAAAATTATATTCAGTGTAATTAATTTCTTAAGTTTGTCTACAGCTCCATAGGAATGGCTGGATGAGGCAGGATTTGTGACCTATACTGCAGCCCGTCACCAGAGGGTGCTGTTCTCGAGGTGGCTTCAGCCAGTGAGGAGGCAGACGGTGTCCATGCTATATACAGTCTATGGTTGGCACACACAGTTTTACTCTAGTGTATTTGATACAGTCTAATGTTACTTTGTGGTTTTTGATGCTGATGGTCTGCATCACCGATGAGGAACCACATTTGTCTGATCGCATCATCTTTCTTGAAAACATAGAGATATTATGTTTATATTATATGCTATGTCTTATGCCGACTGCATTGAAAACTAAACTGCAACTCTCTGCAAACCTCCCTCCGCCCTGCCGGTTTGAGGTGGAGCAGCCTGTGTGATGGTTTGACATTCCACACACACGTCAAATTATTCCTCCTTGAAACATCTCTGTTGGAGACATAGCTGTCACTTCTCCCACCTGCCAGCCTGACATGCGTCAAAGCCTTGCTTGAGAAAGTTTTACCCTGAATCAATCTCATCTGTGAGCATCTGTGACTGACTGCAGTTTGAAGAAAAAAAAAAAGAACTGTTGCCAGATGTTTCATCATTTGTACTTTTCTTTGAGAACAGTCTGTTTTAGGCTTAAACTCACAGTGTACAGTTACTTATCAGCTCAGTGGACAGCTGGATTTGCCTGATCTAAAATCCAATAAAGCTTTGATTCACAAAATGCTTATCATAAAAAGTGATAAGTGGAAAGCTCAGAAATGTTGAGGACAAGGTAATTCTCATCTCCTCCCAAATCTCCTTTTCTTATCCACTTATCTGTAATGTGCATCTCCACCCAACCACCAAAGTTACGGTTCGTGTCAAGGTATTCATTATTTTTTCTCAGGATGATCCAAGCTTATTAAAAGATGGATCTAATATTGATAACTGCACTGCTCCTTTTACTGTAATTTGAATATTATTCATCGAAGAGAACATGTGTAGCTCAGAGAACATGACCCCACCACCACAAATACTCACACAGGGGGAAAAAATATTCATAACAAAATTCAAGAGATTGTAAAGACCTAAAACATATGTCTAGATTTGAGGATGATAGGAAATTCCTGATTTTAGCCATGGCTCTAAATTGACAGAAGCTAAAGCTGATACATAAATGTACCTGCTTATTGAAACAATCACTGTCAAAACTAACTCCTAGGTTTATTGCATGGGGATCTGATGTAGGTGGAGAAGAGACTTGGACAGTAACAGTGGTGTGAGGTGAAGTTTCTGTTTTGTCTTCACTTAAGTACTTCATTTTGTTATCGTGTGAGTCAAAGACTGAACTGAGATCTGAAAGGACTGGACTGGATCATTTGCTGACACCTGCAGCTTAGAGGTCAATTATTACCCCCATAGAATTTTTGGATTTTTAAATTTTCTGATTCTTGAGTAGTGGCTAAACCATGGCATGCTTAGAACAGGGTGATAGTGCCTGTGGCTTGAGACTGTCAGCATGCACAGCAACACAGCAACAGCTTCAAATGACTCTTTCAGGAGCTTTGATAATTAATGTCAAGTTAAGACTGGTGGGCTTCATGCCTGCAGTTCTTTCAAGCTGAGGTAAGGAGACTAAGGCCAGCTATCCACCAGAGGACTTTGAGAAGATTTGGAAAAGACTATCAGGCAGAAAAAACTATCAGTTCGCACCTGCTCACATCTAAAGACAAGTGTTTAAAGTTTTTAGTCACAGCCTAGTCTCAGATGGAGTATTTACAAGGACTGTGAATCTTGCAGGGTCACTATTTACAAGACTGCAACTAGAGTCTTTTAGCATTTTTTGACAGTTCAGTGTTTCCCACTGGAGGGGAATCTATCTGTGGTGGTGTGTGATTTGAAGGGGGAGCCGCTCATTAATCAGCTGTGTGTGCGCATATGACTAAACTTGCTAATGCTAATACTCAGCTTGCACCCCCTGTGGTGCAGCCCATGTGCGCCACATGTACAGATACATACTGAGTCCGAGGTCTGAAACTTTATTGTTAAGGTGTGGCTGCTTTTATTTAGCCGAGGCAGTGCGCCATTACATGTAGGGGAAACCCTGCAGTTGATGTTGAATAGACAAGGCTGATCTGCCCACAGCTGCACTATCCGCTCCTTTTTTATCGCCTGTTATTCTTCATACATTCTTGTTCTTGTGTATCACGCCCCTATCATGTACGTTAGAGCAATGACAAAGACCCTAAGTATGCAGCACTCTCGCTTACTTCATAATTCATTCTGCACCCACATATTTCTTTGTTTCTTTGTGACTAAGTTTAGGTCACCATTTCCATTAAAGAAAGAGAGGTTAAAAATAACTTTCAAAGGAAGGAGAAAGTGCTCCTATTGGGTGTAAGTGTGGTCTGCTGAACATATCACTCAACTCCAAATTTAGTTGCTGGTTGAAGGTACAATCCATACATGGTTTAAAATAGCAGAGCACATACAGGAGAGGGCTTATGGAAAGGATTTTAAACTTCATACCCCCATATACAGTATGTAGTACCCCTGGAAATTCACGTTTGAATGGCTTTGTAAATCAATAAGCAATGCTTTCAGTGTCAAACACAGGAAATGGAACATTCAAAATAAGACTTATGTTGAATCAATT
Organism: Xyrichtys novacula; assembly: GCA_962446985.1. Classification (NCBI taxonomy): domain Eukaryota; kingdom Metazoa; phylum Chordata; class Actinopteri; order Labriformes; family Labridae; genus Xyrichtys; species Xyrichtys novacula. Next base: position 6,450,353 of record OY660870.1, read on the forward strand.
TTTTGTAACAACTTCTCTGAGAGCTTTTCTGTTGAAGCCATAGACTGTATATACTATGGACAAGTTGGTTCTGTCTTCAGATTTGAAGCTGAAAAGCTCTTGTTATTTCTGTGATTTTTCTCCATTTCCTGAAACCAACATTGCGCTGTAGCATTGTACGCACTCCACCACTTGCGCAGTAGCATTGTACGCATTCAGCGGGAGAGTCGCTGTGATGACGTTCGGCTCAAATATACAAATATATATAGAATGGAAGCCATCTGCCTCTTCGCTGGGTAAGGCCTCTGCTAGAACAGCGGCCTCTGGTGACGGTCTGGAGTATAGATCATAAATCCTGCCTTCTTCAGCCAGCCCTATGGAGCTGTGGACAAAATTTAGAAATTAATTTCACAAAGTATAGATTTTTCTACCCCCTGCTTGTGATGTTAACATGTAGATACTGTAAGACTAGTTTGTGCTCAAGTCCTCTTTTTTCTGTGCAGCTTGATTTTTAAAAGTTATTAGAGGGTTCATGTTTTCTATGATTGACACTTGACACAGCCTATGGGCGTACGAAGATTGCATAGCTCACCCAGGGGATACGCTGTTTGAGCAGAGTCATCACAGCGACTCTCCCGCCCAATGCATTCAATGGTACTGCACAAGTGGTGGTTCCAGGAAGTGGAGATAGTACCTGAAATACCGAGAGCAATTTGGCTTCAAATTCGTAACAAAAGGTGAAGCCAAGTTGTCCATAGTATAGACAGTCTATGGTCTGCATCTACCCTGGTGGCTATTCCTATGCACATGCTCCCTATACATACACATACAAACCTAATGACCAGAGAAATTATTTCTGCTGTACAAATGTACACATGACCAAAACTACAAGTGGTGGATGAATCTGCACTGTTGCCTTCTCCCAAGCTGAAGGGGTTGGCTGGAGTCCCTCACAATGCTGACTACTTTGCGGGTGAGGCAGGTGTTGTAAATGTCCAGGAAAAGGGGGAGTTAGACACCAGTGATTTTTCCAGCTGTGTTCAGTATGTGCTGCAGTATTTTTCAGGTTGTTGTCTCCAGTGATTATAGCCAAGCTACAATAACTGTGTTGTATAAGCACCTCTTTACTCTCTTTCCTACATTGTCATGCATTGTTCTATGCATTTGGTCTTAATTTCTTTACACTGGTATCCAGTTTTCTTTGTCTAAATTCTCAGTACTCTCTGCCAACTCTCCTGTGTTTATTTATTTATTTATTTAAGTAGAATGTATTTTTTTAAACCCAGAAATAAACTTTCTGGTCTACTCTAACCTTAAGCTGTCAGCACCACTCTTTTAACCAAAAGGCATGTAGATTTTTAAAAGGGCCATCCATTTATTATTTTTTCCCCTTAAGTTCAAGTGTCATCTTACAATGCGTGATACTCTGTGATTCTCAAATAAAACAATGAAGAATAATGTCAGCTCACTAAGGCAAGTTAATCATTTTCAGCAAATAAAAAAGAAAGTAAACTGATTTAGGTGTTTACCCTCTACTGCATCCCTTGGTTATTAATCTTCATCACTGTTCTCTCCCTGTTGTCCCCTCCCCCACCCCCCACGCCCACCACCACCTTTGTCCCTCATCTACACCACTGTAATAGGAAATGAAAGCCTCCCTCCATCTTCCCCTCACTCTTCTGCCTCAGAGGCACCCAACTCTCTCAGTCGCACACATTCAAACACACCCTCAACAGATGTTCAGTCCAATCAACTGGATTAGAGGGTTTAGTATTGGTATCAATTACCTCCTCAGGAACAGATGCTGCCAAAATCCATCCCTCGCCAAACGCCCAGACCCTCTGGAATCTGTGGATGAGAGGGTGGAAAGTAAGAGGGGCAATTTTGGGGTCCTCTTCAGGGACATGTTTCATTTTGCTGAAACATTTTGTACCGAGGGAAATAGCTTGGTTCCTTTAGAGTCAAATCTCTGATTTGTCAGTTTCTTTGAACTAAGATGGAACCATAATCCAAGGCTGCTTTTCATCTTTTTTTTTTTTTTCACAGGTTACAAACCATGGACTCCAGACTTGCAGGCTCTGTACACTTTCTGTAATATTTCTGCTATTTTACTTTTTTGACTAATTTAAACTCTGTGTCACCAACGGTGATGGGTCTTAAGTTATCAAGCCTGATCTATTCTTTTTCCATGAAAATGCAGTAATCAGGTCTATAAAACAGTCATGATATGGAGCACAAGTGAAGCAGGAAAAGGGAGACAGAGTTGATAAAGGAGCCCAAGAGGTGAAGAAGAAACCAAAAGAAGGAAAGAGTCAAAGAAAGAGACAAAAATGAAACAAATTGAAGAGGAGTTCTTTGTAGTCATGGTTCATCGAGGATCACACAAGTTTAAAGAGTCAAAAACAGCAAGAGTCTGGAATGAACTGACCCAGATTGGATGAACTGTGAGTATAATCATAATAGCTTCTCATTCATGAGGTCTTATACAGCACTGTGACTACAAACAGCCTTTCATTTGTTATCCTGATTCACTGAAATATTGCACATTGCAGTTTTGTTCCTGCTTAATCTCATTATCTAATCCACATAGTTCACATAAAGGATTAAATACAAACTGCACTACAGAACCAACATTGCTTCAGCTTTGTCTGCATACATTTAAATGAGCTATTATATAGTTATTTCTGATGAGAAAGACCCTCATTGCTAATAACACCTAATTCACCATCCCCAGCGTAAACAGCCCTGCACAGTGAAAATGTAAATCTAATTATTTTATGAGAGATGGTGGCAAATGTACCACAGTATTTCAGGAATCACACTCAAGCTTTCCTGCAGTTATGACAAAAATGACATGTCTGGATAAAATGAAAATAGCATATCTTTACATGGCCTCTCATCATTTTACTTAACATCAAATGACAATTAGCTGTGAAATTGCTACGTGTCTGGCTCAACACTTGCCCAGGTTTTGTTTGTTTGTCATCTGAATGGGCTGCTTTTGTCAGCTTGCAGGGCATTTTTTGTAGAAGAAAAAAGGAATATTATCCCTGTGTTTTGTAGTTTAAGACTTTTGTAAAGTTACATCCACACAGACTCACTGAAACTCCTTGTATATACAGTTTTGTTAAATGTAACATAGACACCATGTTTGACAATGCCACTGTGTATTACTTGCTTCTTTCATTGGCTTGTTCTGTGAAGTCCTTCCCTGAAGGACGAAGTGATTCTGAAAGTAAATTATATATATATATATATATATATATATATATATATATATATATATATATATAATTTACTTTCATAAGTGGAGAATAATATACAATCATATCTATCCATCTATCTATATATATATATATATATATATATATATATATATATATATATATATATATGTATATTATTCTCCACACTGGGCCTCAGTCTGATAAAATGGAAAAATTATATTCCATAATGTTCTTTTCTCACTGTCCTTTTTGATGTCCATGTAGATTCTCATTCATCCAGGTCATGGTTTTTCTTGAAGACTTAAAAAACAGGCAACTGGACTGTGTAGAGTTGAAGGGATGTTTCGCCTCTTATCCAAGAAGCTTCTTCAGTTCTAAATATTGCTAGCGTGAGGAGCAGATATTTATCTGACTGGAGAAGGGGAGAGGCAAAGACTGGGAGGAGTTGGAAAGAATGGGTCGTAGCAACCCATCTCCGAGCGTTCCCCCCTGAGGGTTGTTAACCTGAAAGGGTTGTGAACGACCCCTGTCATGTGACCACATGACTCATGCCATCTGAGTCATGTGGTCCCAGGTGTGAATGTTTGTGGAGCTTCCTGGGGAGAGAGCTGAGAGCTGCATTGTAAGTGCCAGAGAGGTTGTGCCTGAGTCCACCCCCTCTGTTCAGAGAAGGTTTCTCCAGTCTGGTAAAGATGGCTTCTTTAACTCCTGTTTCAAACCATCTGTCCTCTCTAGCCAACACCTCTACATTGCTGTCCTCGAAATAGTGACCCGTGTCCTTTAAGTGAAGGTGGACAGCTGAGTCCTGACCTGAGGAAGTGGCTCTCCTGTGGTGAGCCATGCGCTTGTGAAGCGGTTGTTTAGTTTCCCCAATGTACAGGTCCAAACATGTGGTCATATGACAGGGGTCGTTAATGACCCTTTCAGGTCAACGACCCTCGGGGGGAACACCCAGAGATGGGTTTCTACGACCCATTCTTTCCAACTCCTCCCAGTTGTTGTCTGTCCCCTTCTCCAGAAATATAAATATCTGCTCCTCACACAAGCAATATTAAGAACTGAAGAAGCTTCTTGAATAAGAGGCTTCTCAACTCTACACATTCCAGTTGCCTGTTTTTTAAGTCTTCAAGATGTCCTTTGTGATGCATGTCAAAGTCAGGCACATTTACCATTGATTTATTGAATTTACCTACCTACAAGAAGGCAAAAAAGCTCCCCCAAAAACACTTGAAAGTAAGCCTACCCTGTAGAAGCCACCCCAGGTTAGTTTGTATTTAGCACATTTAAAAGATGCACAACCCCACTGAAAACAGTTAACATCCTTTGGCTGGATTCATGCAACTTTTTTGGATTAGTAATTGTGAAAGGTTGGACTAATGACCTGCTGCATGTTTGAGTACTTCCTGTAAGTGCATTTGTGAATATGTCCTGGATCTTTATCAAAACAGTCAGTCTTCTTCATGAGTCTGTGGCCCTGTTTACATGGGTAGTTTTCCTCAATCGGATTGAAATCAATCGGATTAAGTGAATCTGATTCCATCTGTATACATGAACTTTAAGTAAAAAGATCCACGTTCAGTCCTCGTTTTCATGGCCCCAGCTGAATCCAATTGTATTGTATTGTATCAATGGGAATTGTTAATAAGAACCATTGTTTTAGTTCTGTTTTAGAGTTGCGCACGGACGTGTTTGTGTGTGACACCGCCGGAGTTACCAGACCGAGCAGAGTAAGGAACCCTATGTGTTGAAGTTCAATAAAAGCGCGAAAACAACACACTTTAACACTCAACCGTCAAGTTTTTCTGTTTGTTCGCCATGTTTGTTTTCGTTTGGGCGCGTTCTGCGTACGTCACTACGTGCCTCTTACGTACTACCGAGCGCCTGCGCAGACCGAACAAGCCTCTCTGTAAACCCAATCCACTCCACTCAGCCGTATATATGACTAGACTACCTCTGACAATCCGACCCGAAATACAATCAGATCTGGGTGAATCCGATTGGCTAAGGTGTTTATATGAGACATTTTAAATCTGATTGACCTTTCAATCTGATTGTAAATAGGATTTTTGGACCCATGTAAACGGGGCCACTGAGAGCAAAACCACTTCACTTCATCTCTTTTTGCAGACCTGGTTACACCGGGCAGACATGACATCTTGCAGCTGTCTGATTGTCGGCTTAAATTCCTTTTAAATTTTAGAATTGGTACTGCAGGTTTTGTGTTTTTCTCCTTAGTTTGGCTGTCAGAGTGAAAAACTCTCCACATCAAGATTTCAGTTCTTTTAATCTCAGTTAGCTCTCCTCTGAAACAAGCCTAATGGAAATCTTTTAACTGGCTGACGGTTTGTTAAATCGAGACATAGGAAAAACTCAGAGATACATGAGGCCATAAAATGAAGAATTGAATTAACAGTTAACTGAATAAATGTGCATGAACGTAACATTTTATTACAGGTTTTTAATTATGTTTTTATACAGCTGTGGTCAGGGTGGAAACTACATCATGTTTAAGGTTCTATCCAAACTGACTCATCAGTCTGAAGCCTGTTTAGTTGATGAGGTTTACCTTAAAGAACAATTCAAACAAGCAGTACAGCCACAAACAAACACAAACTGTCTGTCTTATAACTCTAAGATTCAGCCCTGAATATGTTATTCTATTTAAGACTATTGCTAGTATTCTGTTTGAACTTACATAATCATATTCCCACATCAAGCGTCTCTAAATGGTAGAGAGAGAGGGGTATGAGGCCATTTGAAGTTCAAACTCATGACTCTGTGGCTAATTTATGACTTAAAGGGAGACTGGTAGCTAGTGCATACATCTCTACATATCCTTGTCCCTGTGCAGCTTGCCTCTCTGGGTTTGCTAGCTTTATTTATCTTTAAGTGTTTGTTTGTATGTTTGTCTCCTATGTAGCTTCATGCACGTTTCTGGGTCAGCTTGTGTGTTTACAAAACTATAACCTCTAGTTGAATGAAATTATGCATATGTTTGCATGCTTGTTTAACTGTGACTTTGCTGCAAAGTGTTGCATATGTGTGTGTATTTCTGCATACACTTTGTGTATAGCTCTGTGCTCGACAGCAGTCAGGGTGCAGCCGCATGTTTGCCGGTTGTCCTTCAACTGCTGTGTTCCCCTCTCATAGTCGACACAATGAGAGTAATGGGATCATACATGACTGAGTGCATGCAAAATGCCCCTGTGCCACTGCTGTCTGTGTGTTGTCTTGTCACGCTCCCATAACACAGACTGACAGGCCAACATGCATCTAATTTGATATGCTGCGGGATGAGGCTGGGAATCACTTGAAGGGAATGCACAGAGACACATATACACCCACTCTCTCATACATACAAATTCAGTGCATGTGCATGTCTAGGAGATAAGTGTAGAAAACAGAGATGAGTATATATGTCCTCAGCCCACATGGTTGTTGATGCAGCATCCGCAGAGATCTAAATTTAAGACAGAAAGGCTACATCAACCAGGATTTTATGTCATGTATTGACTTAAAGGTTCAGTGTTTAATATTTAGTGGCATTTTGCAGAGCGGACTTGGAAGAAATAGAATATATTTTTTGGTGTATAACCACCTGATCATAAAAATCTTTTAGATTTAGTTCATTTTGAATAATTTAACTTTAAATATGCATTTATGTCTACAAAGGGGCAGTTCCCCTTTGCACAGAGGCCACCATCTTGCACTGTTATGTTTCCACTGTAGCATAGGACGGACAAACAAATGACATGCATTTGAGCAGTTTGTACAAAAAGCACCAGTTGAAAGACAAAGAAGAAGGGTGTGGTTGCTGTGCATATAAAAAAAAGAAAAGAAAAAAAGCTTGTATTGATAGACTTTTTTAAAAGGTAAGGACTTAAAAAATGTAGGATTATAATTATCATACAACATGGGAGCTTTTTGTTCACATAGGCCACCGTTGCTCTCTGGCTAAATATAGTCAATTCAGCCCATTTAATGAAACATACTTTAAGTCTCACTCCATTGTTTTGTTTAGTTTTTTTACTACTTACAATGATCTCAATGGTCTTAAATTTGTGATTATAAAGTTTTTCGCCACAATCCCGTTACCTGTGTCATTTTCAAGGGCTTTTCTTCAGCAGAGTTTTAGTAGCTCATTAGCATTTCTCCTCTGATTCGTGGGCGGAGACAGCAGTGCTCTGCACACTCCTCTTCAAGTTAGCTTGCAGCCTAATATTGCCGGTGTTGTAGAAGTAGCAAGTAACATAGGAGCTCTTCAGCCCTCGGACACTAATGTCTTTAGGGACATGATGAAAGCTAATATCATAATTAGCTTTCTTACGAGCATTGCAATCTGCTCACACACACACTTGTTCTGCGATCGTCCTCTCTACTTTTCTGAGTGTGGCCTGCATAGCGGAGCTCCCGGGGCAGAGCTTGGATTTGCTACATAGGAAATCGCACCGTGTCTGAACCTGCAGTTTGGGTCTGCCAGAGATTCACAGAGATTTGAATGCAGGAATACTCAGAAATGTAATTTTGCACTTACTTTTCTCGTGTTATGTCCTGTAGCATCAGAAAAATGTCATATGAATGTGTAGACAACAAGAAAAACATGATTATCATTGAAGTGGGTCTCTAAATGTTCCAGCCTGTCCTGCAAACTCTGTCGCTCATATACCATGTCTATGTTTTCAGTTGAACAGGGCTGAAAACAAAATTAAGGACACAGTCTGCTGTAACCATTTAGCTAGTTTCTACAGACTAGTTTGGAGTGGCAGTCTGCGTCTGTCCATACACCAACATGTCCTTGCATTTGTAAGAAATAAATCAAACCGTCTTTTAATGAGACACATATACACAACAATGCACATTTTGAGTCATCTATTTCTTGTGATAGCTTGTCAGATGTGTACAGTGCCTGTTATTTAATTGAATGCTCATTTAAATAAGCTTGTGCTGAGTTATTTTGGAGGTTTGCACTCAGTAGATGACTGTATACAACAAACATGACATCCCAGCTTTCTGCAACTTCTCTCTCTCTCTCTGCCATAAATCATCCCCAGAAATAAATCCAACATTTCCCGGCAACAGAGGGGGAAGTACTATATCTCTTGAAAAGTAATTGAAAGAAAGTGTTTATGGTCAGACACACTTTTCTTTTTTATCTGTGGCCAGCCTACATGGAATTTGTCTGAAACTTTTATTGAATTGGGAAAGCTTTTTATGAGTTGGTGTAGTCTCATGTTCCATAGCCTGGGACCTTCCTCAAAGTTATCTAACCCTTAAAAGCTGCTCTGTGGTGATTGTGTATCACAGAGCACTTTAATTCTGACTTAAAAATCCCATTTTTCAAAGTTTTGGACCTTGACCTTACTTGTCTGCTGCTGGACCACTAACTTCAGACTATTTCTACAGGGCAGGTTAATTAGATTAAAATAATACACTTTTTTTCCCCTCAGTTTTTGCAGCGAATGTATAACCAATAGAAATGTAAACGGTGTTTGGTCAACTAGATAAACATGATATTATGAATGTTGGTGTCTCTCTATTTCTCAGTGCTTTGGTTGTCTACTTTATTTGCTTTAAGTCTTATCAATAAGAGCAACCTGAGGGAAAATACCTGGGTACAACTTCATTGTTAAGTTTGATTCGAGTACACTCTACCACAAACTGCTCCTGCTGGCTGCACCCTGGGGGTGTGTGAATCAAAAACTGATTGACTGTAAACAGAGCAGTCTCTGTTGTCAGTGTGGAAATGTCGTGTGGATGGGTGAATGTCACATGTGATGTAAGGATGCTTTCAGAGGTCTGAAGACTAGAGAAAGAGAGATATCAAAATAGTTGTTTCACCAATTTACTATTTCAAACATCCTATTTAAATAATTTGGGGTAATTTACTCCCCGACCCTCACAGACATGGAACAAAAGCAAGAACTTTCTCAGTACCTTAAGTACATTTCAATTCAAGTACTTTATGCTTTCACTTTAACAGATCAACAGTTCAATAGTTTAATTCTACTGAAACCAAATGTTAAAAAAGTAAAAGTAGCATGGCTTAGCTGTATCATTGTTATTTTGTCTTCCATGTTATTGCCTCAGCATAACAGGAAGTTGTAGGAAATGGAAGTTGCTCTTCTGAGATAGATTTGTGGAGGTAAAGGCAAAAGAGAAGAGCAGAAAAGTACTTAAAAGAGGACAAGGATTGAGAAGTGTCAAAGTCCTTTATATCATATTTCGTGTGTTCCCATCTTTTTTCCTGGGGTTTATGAGTAAAACTTTGCTTACTGGTTCTTTGTTAGACTTGTTAGGCTGTTTCAGACCTCTTCCATTGTTTTGGCTCTTACTGCCCTTGCTTACCGTAGGTCTTTCAGTCACTGCGTTGCTCCTGCACAGCATGTACTTCCCCTGCACTTTCCCTGAGTGTCTTATCCCCTTGTTCCTGTCTTGTTGCTTGTACAGTCATGACAGTATGAAATGAAGCCATAACCTAGTATTACTGTGAAACCAAAGGAGAAACTCCCTAAGGAAAAAAAGTCAGTACTTTATTTCCATCAAGAACCATTTTAACAACAACATGTCCTCAGGTAGAGCTCCTGATGGCTGCCCCACTGGCGCCTTTCAGCAGTCTGAAGCAGTGGACCGTGGCTTTACGGGCAATTTCCAGGTAAATCTGTGTCCAACTGTGTGAAGCAGAGCATTGGCAAATAAGTGCAGGCAATGAACTCAGACCAAAGACAAAGGTTTTGGAAGGGAAAATGTTTGTACTGGGCATGAAAGGGCTATTTAAAAACTAGTGAGGCTTTGACAAAGACATATGTCTACTCTTTAATGGCTCAGCTGGCCTCAAGTACATAAAAAGTCATCCAATTTTAGGCTTTCAGGCTTGGATGATATCTGTAGATTCCCCCTCTGTTTAACTGTCAGGACTTCACAAAAACCTTTGATTAATGTCACCAAGCAAGGACCATTTAAATGTGAGTTATGAACTGTATGCTGCAAACTCCAGGGACGGGGAAAGCTTTGGTAACATGATATATTTAATGCGTCATCTACGCTTAGTCAGTGCTATTCCGGGGTCCTTTTCACAGATCAGTTATTGAAGCTGTTTGTGACATGCTAACATATAATGAACCCATGAATGCAATTCGCTTCATCTAGTCTTAAGGTTCAGGAACTTTACATCAGGGTTCAGATGTCAAGCATATAAAGATATCAAACATCAAGTCAGAAAATGCTAATTTTTTAACTAGAAAATTCTCACTGGAAATTTTTGAAAGGGCCATGGGGGGTTCTGCCGGAGTATGGACATTGAGATGAGATTATTCTGAGATTTCAAATACTAAATAATAGTAGCAATGTGATATTATAAACAAGAAGCACACTTACAACAGACATTCCCTTTTCAATGTTGCTTTGATTTATTGCTTTTTACCACCGGCCATGGGGTTGCTTGTAAATAAAACCCCCAAGCTAGTGACGTTGAGCGCAGAGTAATTAGCAAGCAAGGCTTTCAGCATCCACAGAGAGAGCCGGGAAAGGAGAAAATGGAGAGAGAAAATCCAGTCAAGTCACTGAAAACAGTGCCATTTGAGAAGAGAACACTGCAGGAGAAATTGAGAGTGAAGGAGCTCAGACCTGACCAGCTGGACGTATTATTTATGCAGCAGTCCGAAGACAGAGGGAGGAGATATGTGCTGTCTTTTTCATGTAGCTGGTGTGAGAAGATATCTTGGTTAACTGGATGCAGTGAGGCAGGTGCTTTCTTTGGCTTCCCTTGTCTGCTTGTCTAAACCAAGGGAACTGATGAAGCCTGGATTCAGAGAGGTATGAGGGGTTTAAAGCATTCTCTGAGAAGGCAGAAGGAAAGGAGGTAAATGCAAATTCTATAACTGGGAACATATACCTGCATTTAATTATCTTTTTGACTCAGCAGTAGTGCTTAGGTGTACCCTGGTAATTATACATAGCTAGTAATAGCACATCAAATGGTTATGAACATAATGTACATTAACTCTTGTGTTTTGGTATTGCCGTCTCTGCTTTTTGGTCTGGTTAGTTAAGCCCCCCCCCCAAGAGAAAAATTCACCCGACGCCACTGATAAAAAAATCTTCCACAGCTACATTAGGACTGGTAAATATATCTGTTGTTTTGTGATCAAGCAGAAAAAATAAGTGCATTACTTGACAGACTCTTGCTAGCAGCCAGACAGATATCTGGTCTTACTGGCATTTAAAATTTTTTCCACCTCAGCGCTCAGTTTCTTCTGACATCAGTTCAAACATCACCAGAGAGCTTGGCTTGTTTTGTTTTGTTCATCCTCATGCCTGGTTAGGTTTTACGCCAACTCTTCTCCAGTCAAAGAAGACTGTTTATAGAAAAGGATGGCAGAACAGAGAATTTTCATGTTATACAATTGCGGGTCACTGATGGTCATGTTTTGTAGGATGTAGAAAAGGCCTCTGTTATTTTATTTTTTTATTTTCATTTTTTTCATTCCCCACAACAAATGACTGTGGTCCACATGACGTAATTCTGTTAGTAATGGGTACTATTTTAGTTATGCAGTCCTAACTGTGTTAGGCATTAGGGGATCTGGACCAAAAATAAAGCCACCAGTCACAACCAAAGTCAAAAGACACAATGACATTGGTATGTTTTCAAACTGTAAATCAAGCCAGAATATTGCTGTACGATACCAGTTGTTTTAATTGGAATCCAAAAGCTGAAACCAGAGGCAGATAAAGCATGGATTTATTGATTGGGGGAAGGAGGAGGGAAGGGATCCAGGGTCTGAGGTGAGAGGAGGGAATCCAACGCGTGTTGAAGGCTGGGGGCGTGAGAGCTTGTGACTGAAGCAGGTGAGTGATTTCCAGACAGAGTGTGGCAGCATGGCAGAGATTGGGTGGATAGCACCTTGTGAAGGCACTGGGAAAGCCAGAAGGCAGAAGAAACACAAGTAAATCACAGGAAAGGCACACAAAGATTAGTAATGTGTGGCGGCCCTGCTGTAGTCAGTCTAAAGTCTGGCAACACCTTGCCCCAGGCTATTCAATTGGCGGCCCTTGGGCTAGGTCCGGCTCACGAGGTAATTTTGCTGGCATATTTCTTGCACTTTCAACTTTATACTCTACTTTCTGTCTACTTTCTGCCAGCTGGTGTCAGACATGGAAGCTCTTTGCAATGATTTGCCCATCCACAATGACATTAGATGGCTCAGCACAGGAAACATACGGTGGCCCTGAAGTGCAAAACACAACATTTTGCAAAACACGACGTCATTTCACAAAATACAACAAGATTTCACAAAACACAACATTTTGCAAAACACAAAAACATTTTACAAAACACGACATTTTGAAAAGACAAAATACATTTTACAATGCACATTTCACTGCTTCATATATATAGCTCAATGCTTAAGTGTATGCTTTGGATGTGGGAAACAGGTGTTCGCCTCCCGGTCTGGGATATGCTTTATCCCTGGGCCGAGTCTGCATATCTGCTTTAGTTCTTGAAAATAATGATTCCCATTGAGGGAAGACCTGGATATTTAATATTTCCAATTGTTTTTCATCAATCAGATTTCCTTTGTTGACACTTGTAATCCTTGCACATTTTTTAACAAACATTAACACAAAAACATTTTGCTGCTGTCCAGATTATCAGAGAACACGTCTCCATGCTAATAGTGGATGAGTAAAAGGACAGCACGCCTGACATGTATTTTTAAGGCACCTCAATGACCATTTTGTCTGTTTCTCACTTTATTTATGGCCCTTTTTTGCAAAATATCCTAAATCCATAGATCAGTGATGAAAACAATGAGGAGTAAAAAGTCAGCTAAAACGGATAGCCGCGATCCGCAGTTTGATTTCCTTCACGTTGACTGCGATCAATACGAGTGGTGACAGCGGACGCTTCTCACATCAAAGGAGGAAATATTTGTAATATATCTCCTTTAACACCAAGTGTTTCGTTTCTACTTATTTAAAGCGTGGATCATAACTGTGGAGACGTCCACACAAACATTGAATACAACCAACAAGCGAGGTGTATAGGCTGTCACGAGATAACAGAGGTAACATGTAGAGTACACCTGAACTCGCGCTGTATTTAAACGCATCCCACAAACAATTTTACACCGCCTGTGGTACTGTGAGTACTACCCACGCGCCTAATGATCACAAAGATACCGCCTTAAAAATACCTTAAAAATACATGGCACGGAGGCAGAATCACTGCAGTCTCTGTCCGTGTAAACCTGTGACTGTATGCAGATGTCAGCAGTGTGTCAGGCGTGCTCCCCTTTAACTCACCCACTATCAGCATGGAGACGAGGGCTCTATTTTCGTGCCTCACCGGAGATGTGCCGCAGGCGCGGTGTAAGTCAGGTCTGCCGTGCCAGCAAGACGTTTCTAAGCACAATTTGGTATTTTGGTGAGTGGCGCAGCCCGGCGTAATTATCCCCCCTCCCTAACTCAGCTCCTTCCAGCGGCGTAAGTCATAGCGAGGGAGAAGAGAGGGCATGGAGTGGGTTTAACAAAGCCGAGACCTGTATTGACCAATAAAATCAGCTCCTCATCTCGCCTTTAAATCCGCCACCGGCAAGGCGTAATACTATTTTCGTGAAGTAGTCAAAGAGATCAAGAGATTTCTGAAGACAGTAATGCCAAACGATGGCGACAGAAGGCAGCTTCTCAACAAGTGTCGCTGCAGAGGGCGTCCTCCACACTCTTCAAAATGTTTTTGTGTTTTGCAAAATGTTGTTGTGTTTTGTGAAATGCTGTTGTGTTTTGCGAAATGCTGTTGTGTTTTGCACTTAGGAGCCACCGTAGAAAGGCAATAAAACGACATAGTGAGCTTAGAGAGGAGATTCTGGTGTTTCTCTGTAATTCAAAGCAGAAAAAATCTGACATGTTTCTGTTCCTCATAGAGAGCGACAATTTTTCTGCTGCCATTTGATTTTTTATTGAAGTTTTCCACTACCTGAACCAACTAAATATGGAGTTGCAGGGCAGAGATAAAACAGTCATGCAACTTGTGGAGAGACTTTATGCATTTCAAAGGAGTTCACACTTTTTCCCTCTGATCTATGTCCTGACAAAATGCACCACTTTCTTATACTGCCAACATCAGCTCTCCAAATCACTGAAAACTGATTTACTGAAAACCCACTTTGTCACTGGATTTGAGAATTTTAGAATCCCCCTCTAAAGCGATGAGATCTGTGATGGACCCTTACTGTGTGAATGTTGAGGCAGAGTTTGCAATGAAGGCAAAGGAGATGTACACGTTAGTAAATGAGGCGTCTTTACAACTGGAACCCAAAGACATTCAGTCATCAGGTGACCAGCAAAGGTCCTGGACTCATAAGGTCAGCCATGAAAAATTCCCTCAGTTAAGGGGTCTTGCACTTTTTATCCTCACATTTGGCTCAACTTACACAGTCGAGTCATAATTTTCTCACATGAATGCCACTAAAACTAACAATCATATGTTCCTCACCGCCCAGCATCTGCACTACTGTATGCCTAATGCCCTGACCACTAGCAGAACAAATCAGTGCCAGGTGCGAAGCACATAACGGGCCCTTTGAACCCACTGAAGCTCATGATAATATCACGAAATATCCTACACATGCTCGCAACAACAAGGCATACAATGATTACAACATATTTTACACACAGTTATGTCATTTTTAAGTCTAACAAACCAAGAGAAGATCTCAAGCATTCGACTCCCTGGCCCCTAAGAATGAAACAACACAAATTCAAAGCAGTTCAGCACTGACTCAGGTTGATTTGACTCAGGTTCATCTCCAGGATGTCCAGTTTTTGTAATTTGGCTTCTCCTCACTCTCTTTTTTTCACTTCTTTGTACTTTGTCGCTAAACTGCTACTCATATTTAGCTTAGTTCGTAAAAATGCTCAACCTAGCTTGCACTTTGCTAAAAAGTGACTGATGATGACATTAGTGGACAGCTGATGACTATTTTACCCAGAAGACACTTGGAGACAGTGTCGGCGATCAACTTGTAAATTTGCACGAGGTGAAAGTTAACTGTGAGAGTAAAAATGGAACCAGGCATGCAGCACAATATTTATTTAATATTTTACACCAAACTGCAGTTCTCAGTTTAGTAAAGTTTTTACCAACCATGACCCATCCTGACTGGGGAAAATACAGTGTATAGACCCACACATATCCAGGGCCAGATGACCAAATTTCCTACTTTAACAACTGTGTTGTAAAAAATTACCCTCTGTAAATTGTGTAAAAATAAATAAAGAAGCTACATACTCCTTTTTTATTTATTTATTTATTTATTTTTTGGTGACCAAGTTATAAACATTAGTGTTTCTGCTGTAAAAATGAACATTTTCTATCTGAAAACCAAATAAGGATTCCTTGACTTTTGGAGTCAATCTCAAGTAGACGCTGCAGTTATTGTGCACTTGGTTTTATTTTTCAACACGAGAGAATGCGACTTAGGGTCACATTATTTTGTTCCAATTCAACATCTGCAGACTGATCCAGACGCTGGCATGTTAAAAACTAGCTGTCATTAAGAACATCACTTCCATTTCAACAAGGTTCTGATGTGCTACGTGTTGAGCATTCAGGGCATCTCGATCATTGAAGGAGTTGTAGTTAACTTGTAAGTCATCTCAGTAACACCCAGTGGGGGGTTATGTGGACAGACGTCAGACAGAAAGAGAGGATAACAAGTGGATATATAGAGAGCAAGATAGAGGGACACAGAGACAAATAAGAGAGTATGTGGTTGCTTTGAGAACCCCAGCAGAGTCCAAATAAATATCTCAAAGCAGTATTGATCCAGACTCTGTCACTCCTATTCTTTATCTCAGCTCTTTCACCGCCAGCTCCCAGTCACTCCATCTTTGGCTCTCTAGCTGTCAAATTTAAATTCATCCAGTGTTTTTTTCGTCCTCCCTCGCCTTCGTCTCTCTCTCATATACTCTCTCCCTCACCCTCTATTTCCCCCTCTCCGTGTCTCAGATTCTCTCTTACTACTATGGTGCCCCTGGGTATAATCAAATAACTGCCACAGAGATGGAGTGTATCAGGAACTGGCATTCAGTGTGCACGTGGGTGTGCTCCTTTAAATAATGTCCTCACAAAAATAGAAAGACCCTCAGGGGGACGGTTACAGGCACCAGTCTAGTGTTTGACATTAAAGTGTGAAATTTTCTAGGTCATCTTTGATGTAAAACAGGTTTTTTGTGATCTTTTAGGACAACACTGTAAAGGAAAAATAAAAATCTGAAAATCTATACCAACACCTTCCAACCAACCTAAGCTTTCCTAGTTTCAGTTGAGGAAAAATTCATTAAAAGTGACCTGTCTGGCCTTCATACAGCCCTGACTGCAACCTCACCCATCAGTTCTTGAGCAAGCTTCAATCTCACTCACTACCACAAGCCATGGCTCATATATATAATATATATATATATATATATATATATATATATATATATATATATATATATTATATATATATATATATATATATATATATATATATATATATATATATATATATATATATATATATATTGTATATATATATATATATATATTTACATATATATATTTCGAACATTATTTAAACAGATAAGACAGTAAAATACAAATCAGGAAGAAAAAAGAAAACCAACAACAATGTCCAAAAAGTAGGATGAAGTTCAAAACTTATTGCGCTCCAACCCCCCTTTTGCCAACACAAACATCTTTACTGCATATAAAATAGCTTAAATGACTGCAGTAGTATCAGGAGTATCAGGGAAAAAATTATTAAGACCAACCCATTGAAAACTGAAAACAGGGCTCTGTTGACTCAATAGGTCAACACAGACCCTCCTCATCCGAATGCCTCTTGAAAATAATATTTTTATATACCTTCTTGAAAATATCCAGGTTTGGACTTCGCTGAGCCTCCATGCTCAGTCCATTCCACACTCCACAAACTGAAATGCACATTGTTTTCAATGTTGAACCAGCAAAATGTACCTTGAAATTAAGCTCTCGTCTCAAATTGTAACCCCCCTCTTTATCACTGAACATCTTTTGTATATTACCTGGCAAAAGCCCGTGTCTTGCTCTAAACATAATCAATGCAGTTTTGTATTCAACAAGGTCCATGAGTTTCATGACATGTGATTGTAAAAACAGTTTATTTGTGTGATCCAGATATCCTACCTTGTTAAAAATTCTAATGGTTCTTTTTTGGAAACAACATATTGGTTTTAGATTACTTTTATAAGTATTACCCCAAATTTCTAGACAGTAGTTGATATATGGCAGTACAAGTGAGCAATATATTATATGAAGTGCTTTATGGTCCAAAATGTGTTTTGCTTTTCCCAGAACTGCGATGCTCCGTGCAACTTTTGTTCTTACATAGTTTATATGGGGTTTCCAGCAGATTCTGTGGTTCAGTATTACACCCAGAAATTTATTTTCATATACTCTTTCAATGTTAACATTATCTTTCATCATTTGTACTGGTGTGTCTGTTTTATGGTTCCCAAATAACATGAGCTTGGTTTTATTCAAATTCAATAATAATTTGTTTATATCAAACCAATGTTTTTATTTACTCATTTCTGTGGTGGTGACCTCCAAAAGCTGCTGGCATTTTCCCCTAAACATAATACATTAGTATCATCCGCTAATAAAACAAATTTCAACACATTTGACACACTACAGATGTCTTTGATGTCTAGAATAAACAATATTGGGCCTAATACTGACGCCTGTGGAACACCACAAGTAATGTCAGCCATTGATGATTTATAGGCACCCATATGTACAAACTGCTACCTTTCATGCATGTTACTTTCAACCAATTTAATGTAACTCCCCTTATACCGTACCTTTCGATTTTTTTAAACAATATTTCATGATTAATGATATCAAAGGCTTTTTTCAAATCTATAAATATCCCCATGACATATTTGTTGGTGTCAATACAGTTTGTAATTTCCTCTGTCAATTCCATAAGTGCCATTGCTGTTGAGCTTTTTGCTCTGAAGCCATACTGACTGCCAGTCAGAGTCTTTTGACTTTCAATAAAATGATTTAGCCTCACAACAAATCATTTTTCCAGTATTTTGGAAAATTGGCAAAGCAAGGATATTGGCCTATAATTGGTGAAATGATGTTTCTCCCCAGCTTTATATATCAGAATAACTTTGTCAAAGATAAATTAAAGATGTATGTTAGTGGTTGTATAATGGAATCAATTACTTTCTTAATCAAGATCATGTCAATGCCATTCCAATCTGTTGATGATTTATTCTTACACTTGCTGACAATGTCTTTGATTTCTTTTCCTTCTATGCCATTCTAATACATTGAGTTGACATTTCGAATAATCTTCCCCTCAGCATCCCCACCATTACACGTGGCCTTTATTTCCTCAGCCAAGTTCGGCTCTGTATTTACAAAGAATTTGTTAAAGCCAGTAACCACATCATTCATGTTGTTTAAGGAAGTATCATTGTCAATAAAATATTCAGGGTATCTCCTATTATTTGAGCCATTTCTGATAATACCGTTTAATATTTTCCATATACCTTTAATATTGTTTTTACTATTCTCTAATAATTTGGCATAATATACTTTTTTGCATGTCCTCATAATATTAATATAATATTATAATAATATTAATTTATTTTTATATTTCTAACATTTATGTTCAGCCTCTGCAGTTCTTTGCCTTAAAAATTGTTTATAGAGGGTGTTCTTTTTTTTTACAAACATTACGCAAATCTTTTGTGATCCATGGGCTGCCAGTATGGTTTTTCGTGACATTATATTTTTTTATTGGACAGTTTTTGTTGTATAACGCCTTAAAGGTCTCAAGAAATATTTCATAGGCTTTGTCAATATCCCTTTCTTCATAGAGATTATTCCAATTTTGTGCTAGTAAATCTCTTCTAAATGCGTTAATTTGCTGCTCTGTTCTTTTTCTCCTATATATAACTGTATTGTCCTCTTTTCCTTTCGCATAGTTACAACCATAGATCACAAAAACTGGCAGATGGTCACTAATGTCTTTTATGAGCAACCCACTAACTAAAGCATTGTTCATGTCATTTGTAAATATATTATCTATTATTGTGGCACTTTGCACTGTTATCCTACTTGGTTTGGTGATCAATGGACATAAACTTAAACTATACATTGTGTTAATGAACTCCTCTATCATTCTATGATTATGGGGATTCAATAGGTCTATGTTATAATCTCCACAGATGAATGTCACCTTCTGGTTAGTATTGGAAAATAACACCTCCATACTATCCTTAAAGTGTTCAATGCTTGAATCTGGTACTCTATATACACAGCTGCAAATTATATTTTTTTGTTTTTCCATATCTCTACTGTGATACATTCCATCAAGTCATCAATAGCTGTAGTCATGCTCTCAACAACCTTGTATTTTAGGCTGTTTTCAATGTATAGGGCCACACCCCCTCCTTTTTTTCACCTTCTATTCATATAATTGAATTCATATCAATTCAGTTCAAAATCATATCCCTTCTCAGGGCAGAGCCATGTTTCAGATAATGCAATAATATAAAATGTTTTTTTTTTTTTATTTCTTTCAGTAGTCTTTGATGCTTTCATTATTGGCATACAGACTTCTATTATTGAAGTGAACAATAGATATTCCCAGGTCTGGCTTAGTGTCCAGGGGCCTCATTTATAAAACCTGGCGTAGGATCCATACTAAAAGTGTACTTAAGTCAAAAAGCTGAAAAGTGCGTACACCAAAAAAAAATCTGATTTATAAAACCCTGCCTGCGCACACCTGCAGGCACTTTCCCTTTATAAATCACAGACCAGCCGGAAAGTTGCGCAGCAGGGATTTGATTCATGCCCCGCCCTCTCCACACCCAAAATTCACCATGTATGGTCATGCAAATTACCTCATGAATGTGATTTGCATATAAATAAGCCTGATGGATCCACAGCATTTCACGATTAATCATGGCAAATCGAAGAAAGAGAAACTTTTCAGAGACGGAGACGGGACACCTTATTCGGTGACCATTCGAGTGACATCACTAATAAGAGAAAGGCCACCGAATGGCATGCCGTTGCTGTGGCGGTTAGTGCGACTGGGACTGAGCGCACCGTTGGCGAAATTAAGAAGAAGTGGTCGGATCTGGGGCCTCATGTATCAACACTTGCGTGGGACTCATACCAGAAACGAGCGCACCCAAGGTCCGTCACGCTGAAAAAAATCCGTACGTATCAAGGTGTGCGGGCGCCGAAAGCCACGTGTGTTTCCTTGATAAATCCCAATCAGCTTGGAATTCAGCGCAGATATCGGAGTGACCGGGCCCGCCCCCGTTACGCCCTCCTATAAATATGCAGATTTATTTAAATAGGGTCTCCCTGTCCTCGCATGCAGACAAAATGACAAGAAAAACTAAATTTAGCCTGTCCAGTGGCATCAGTGCAAAACGAAAACGCTTGGAGTGGGAGAAAGTTTGCGAGAGGGTGAACGCGGTGGGTTCCGAGACACGCACCCCCGCAGAGATTAAAAAAAAGTGGTCGGACCTCAAGGTGGAGGTCAAGCGGCATACAGCTGCCCTCCGGAGGAGTACTGGCCAGACAGGTGGGGTTCCGGGGGAGGAGACCCTCACGCCGTTTGAGCAGCGGGTGGTGGCGATTATTATTATAGGGTAAGTGGCGTGTCACACAAATGTCCACATGCTTTGCCATCCCACTGAGCAAAAGACGTATATTAGACGTCTAGTCTAAGTTTATACTTCATTTCAACGTCGGGATTCAGTCTATTTTTAGACGTGATTTATACTTCGCCCTTAACTTCATTTTTCGATAACTTTTTATGCAATAAACAACTGTAATGTGCATAACTGACCTCGAAATACTGGATTACATTACCTATGATACCGTGGAGAGAGATGTAAACGCAACAGATACACAGAAGCAGGAATTGAAATGAAACAATATTTTTATTGTGTCACAGAAATCAATGTGTCGGCCGTGTCGCCGGCTTGTGGAACCCCGGCCCGTGGCAGCCCGTCCGCCGGCTCGGAGTCGTCGGCCAGGGCAGCGGCATTCGGGGCCACCCCGGCACCAGCATCAGCACCAGCGCGCCGACAAACGGTGGAGCGTCCACCAGCCGCGGCGCTTCTGCTGGACCACCCGGACGCAGTGGAAGGGTCCTCACGTAGCCTTGCTCCATGCTCATGTTCGTCATGCCGGGGAGGTGGCTGTCCACGTGTGGCGGGGCGGGGGGGGAAGTCAGGTTGGAGGGGGATGGCGTTCCTCACTGCCAAGTTGTGCAGCACCACACACGCCCGTATAATTTTACAGACCTTTCTGGGGTGGTAGAGTAGCCTGCCCCCGAGGCATCTAAGCACCTCCACCTACTCTTCAATAAACCAATGGCGCGCTCCACAACAGAGCGCGCACAGCCGTGCACAATGTTAAAGCGCACTTCCTCTGCGCTCTGCGGGTTTGTCAATGGTGTGAGGAGCCACCGCCTCAGTGGGTAGCCGCTGTCACCTGCGAGGTATAACCAGAGTAATTAACAAGCGGGATCCAATTGCATTCCAAGAGCTCCACTCAGTAATGCTGTTCCAGTGGCAGCAACAGAATGGGTCAAATGTAGAGAGTAATTTCCCCGACAGAGCAAATAAAGTTGTGTGGGAATGCTATGGTGTTAGTGTAATACTTACCGAGGAGCCAGCCATCACGAGCAGCACCTGCCTGCAGTCTGTTCCCAACACCACTGTGCGCCAATCGTGTGTTTAGCCAGGCCACCATGCCACTACATTTGTGAGCACCATTGAGGAGTCACAAATTATTTGAACATTGATGGTGTGCACACCTTTTCGGTTAACATAAACAAATTCATTCTCGCTGGGGGCTCTTATAGCAATGTGGGTGCAGTCAATTGCGCCGATTACATTAGGGACACAGGACATTGCTGCAAATTGCCTTTTGCTGTTGGCCTGTTCAACAACAGTGTAGGGAAACCTGATGTAGCGACTGGTCATTTGGATGATCCCATCCAAAACAGCTGGCAGTGCGGCACTGAGGGATGGCTGCGAGATCCCAGACCTGTTAGCACAGAATTTATTATTAATTTATATTTCGTGAATCTGTACATTTAAATTACGCCTATATTGTGATATAACTGTCATAATAAATACCTGTCCGACAATTCCCTCTGGAACGAGCCCGTTGCCAAGAAACCAATTGTTGTCAGCACCTTAACGTGTGCCGGTATGGCGCGGTTCAGGTGTGTTGGGTGCTCCAAAATTGGACTCAATTCAGCAATTAGATCCAGGAGCAAAGCTCTAGAGAGTCTAAAACGGCTTATTAGCCATTCATCATCATGAGCCAGGAAATCTTCCCAATCTTGGAACACCCTCTCCAGCCGGATCCGTCCATTGGCGTGGTCTTCGAGTAGCGCAAGTGCATCCATTGTGCTGCATTGCGCACGACTGTCACTGTATGGCTTTTTATACGCCCACTTTCCATCAACTAATTGTTCTCACCTTGCTCCAATTGTCTCCAAAAAGTGCGTAAGCAAGGTGTGGAGTTTGCTTAAAGTTGCGCACATTCCTACACTAGTTTTTTTTTTTATAAATCTAAACTCTTGCGTAAGAAGTGGCGTAAGCACTTCCAAGCCAGGTTTTGTGCGTAAGCAAGCTTTATATATAAGGCCCCGGGTCATTATACCGATCATCGGTAAAATAGCAACATGTATTGTTCAAATGGTCAAAGAAGTTATGGTCCGGATCAATGTCTTGTTCAAGTTCCTGCATTATTCAATTGTCAGTCAGTGCATGTTCTGAGTTTACCATCGTCTAAGGGTTAGAATTACCTTGGTGGAGTCACTGGTATTTATCAAGCTCTTCCATTTCTTTGATTACCAGCACTTCAGCCTCTTCCGGTGACCAATTAAACTTGATGCACACCTTGCAATTTGCAGTCCATGTTGACTAAATTTTCTTGTGTTTCTTCAGGAAGCGTGCTTTTTTAGCGAAAGCTCCATTTTTTAGGGTTAGGTGCTCATTCACATAAACATCTGAACCCTTAAGTTTCCTTCCTTGTCTGAGTCGTGCATTCTTATGCTTCCTATTTGTGAAGCGGATTATTAAAGCTGGTTTGTCTGCCTTGTTTCTCTGAGGGAGAGGATGGCAGGCCTCAATATTGTCGCTTTTGACTGAGATACCTTTGCTGTCAAAGAATGCGATCACTTGTTGCTTGATGGAATCTTGGTCAGGCTTGGTGGTTTCACTGCTGGTCTCTGTTGAAACTGCCCGTGCATATGACCCAGGCTTGGTCTGTAACCAGCTGACGACATCATTCATGCGGGAATACTGCTCCAGGTCTGACACTCTACTTTCCAAAAGTGCAATCTTTTTCTCCTGATCCATATTCTTTGTTTTCAACAGCTTAATTTCAGTCAACAGCCTTGTTATGGTTGAATTTTGCTTCATCAAGTTTGCAATATCAGAGGACATGATGTTTACGGACTCCTTTAACTCCTCCATGTCCCTGTGCAGGCTTCTCATGGCCATGTTTCTAGCTAATTGCTGCAGGCCTGGTAGTACCTGGCAGCTGCCGGCCTAGTGATGGCTAGATGCTCCTAGCCTGGTGGTGCCTGGCTGCTGCCAGCCTGGTGATGGCTAGGTGCTCCTAGCCTGGTGGTACCTGGCTGCTGCCGGCCTGGTGATGGCTAGGTGCTCCTAGCCTGACACGTGTTCTCTTCAATGTTGAGATTTTCTGGTTTCCCAAAGAAAAAGGTTAATGAGGAGTCGAGAATCACTCTGCTCCCAAGTGCCATTGGAGGCTATTTTCTCCCTCCATCTATTTATATAACTACAGGCCAAAAGTTTGGAAGCAAGGCCATTACAGGCCGAACAGTTGGGAGTAAATTCAAGTTTTTGTTCACAATGCTTTTTTTTTAATCCAGCATGAGTTTTATGTATTTTGTGGTGTATTTACTCCATGATCAGATGTTGCTTTCATTGAAATGCACCATTTTACTCCATTTACCTTTAGATATACAATGATGTTAACAGACCATTGCTAAATATATGTCAGCAAAAGATAATAAGGGCTTAGTTTTAGGGTTGAAAACAGTCACAAAAATCACAGTTGGATTATTCACTTCAACTTTTTGGCTTTTGAGTCTGTATACAAAAATCCTAATGAATCTCAACTGCATTCAAACTACCAAAAAAATGTCCAGAAAGAAGCAACTGAGTAAAGAAACTAAAGTACAGATTTGTACATTGAGGAAAGAAGGATACACAGAAAGAGAAATTGCAAAACGCCCAAAGGTGTTTAACAAAGGAGTCCACTACACTCTGAAGAGACTAGAGGAACCTGGAAGTTATGATGATAGAAAAAGACCTGGACGAAAGAGAGTTACTACAAAAGCAGAGGATAAACATATCATTGTCACTAGTAAGAGAGATCGGCAAAAGACAGCACCAAAAATAAGGGAGGAAATCAACATGACAAGGTCGAAACCCATATCTCTGACAACTGTGAAATGATATTTGAGAAAGGCTGGTATGAAGGGTGGTGTATCTGCAAAAGAACACTACTTCATCCGCAGCACAAGAAAAAGAGATATGAATGGGCAAAAGCTCACAAAAATTGGACTTATGATGACTAGAAACAAGTTTGCACTGTTCGGTTCAAAATGCAGAGTCAATGTCTGGTGAAAAACTGGTGAGCGTCTGAAAGCACCATGTGTTACACCCACAATTCAGCATGGAGGTGGTAGTTCCATGGTATGGGGATGTTTTGCAGGTGATGGAGTAGGAGATTTGTTTGAAGTAAAGGGTATCATGAAGAAGGAACAGTACCACTCCATACTCGAGCACCATGCTGTTCCATCTGGACTCGGACCTGTAGCTCAGACCTGTAAAGCCAGAGGAGGTTACTTTAAAGAAAGCAAAGTCTAAGCAACAATAACTCAAATACTTAATAATTATAGTCAAAATGTCTTCTGATAAGTTACTCTTTACACAATAGTCATGTTTATTGTGTTGCAAATTATATATATGAAAGTATGATCTTTTTTTGTACAAATCTGATCTTGCTTCCAAACTTTTGGCCTGTAGTGTAGGTTTATATATATATATATATATATATATATATATATATATATATATATATATATATATATAGACACACACACACACACACACACACACACACACACACACACACAGACACATACACACAGTGTCTTGAAAAAGTATTCATACCCCTTGAACTTTTTCACATTTTGTCACTCTACAACCACAAACTTAAAAGTATTTTATTTATTTTTGTCATAGACCAACACAAAGTGGAAGGAAAATGATACATGGTTTTCAAAGATTTTAACAAATAAAAACTTGAAAAGAGTGGTGTGCATTTGTATTCAGCCCCCCTGTGTCAATACTTTGTAGAGCCCCCTTTCGAGGCAATTACAGCTGTCTTCTGGGATATGTCTCTACAGGCTTTGTCAAGCATCTAGAGACTAAAATTTTTTGCCTATTCTTCTTTGCAAAATAGCTCAAACTCAGCCAGATTGGATGAGGAGTGCCTGTGAGCAATTTTTAAGTCTTGTCACAGATATTCAATGGGATTTAGGTCTGGACTTTGACTTGACCATTCTAATACATGAGTATTCTTGAATCTAAACCGTTCCATTGTAGCTCTTACTGTATCTTTAGGGTCATTGTCTTACTGTAAGGTGAATCTTTTTCCCAGTCTAGTCTTTTGCAGCCTCCAACAGGTTTTCTTCCAGGATTGCCCTGTATTTAGCTCCATCCATCCTCCCATCAACTCTGACCAGCTTCCCTGTCCCTGCTGATGAAAAGCATCCCCACAGCATGAGGCTGCCAACACCATGTTTCACAGTGGGGATAGTGTGTTCAGGGTGATGAGCAGTGTTACTTTTCCGCCACACATGGCACTTTGCATTCAGGCCAAAAAGTTCAGCTTTGGTCTCATCTGACCAGAGCACCTTCTTCCACATGATTGCTGTGTCCCCTACATGGCTTGTGGCAAACTGCAAACTTGACTTTTTATGTCTTTCTGTCAACAATGGCTTTCTTCTTGCCACTCTTCCATAAAGGCCAGATTTGTGGAGTACACGACTGAGGGCTCTGTTTTCATGTCCGCCGGGGACGCAGCGGAGGGTGGTGGACCTCGTGCAGTGGTACTTTTGTCTGGCGGAGCCCAGCATACAGCCGGTTTGGCTTTTCGTGGACTAAGGCGCACCGAGGTCCACCAAGCTGGGCGTGGTGGCGTGGCAGGGGGAGGTGTGAACAGAATCAGCTGGTGCGGTGACATTTTCACGCTCATCGGTGGCGTATAAAGTGCGCTGAAAGCTCGCAGATTCAAACCTGGTCAGCTTTCAGCGCAGGCGGAGCACAGCTGGTCGAGTGGTATTTTGGTAGACCAGCAGCGTATCGGCATACGTCACCGATGCCTCACTGGCAGGTTTCCACAGTGTCAGGCACATTTCAGTGCAATAAAAAATCAACAACAACTAATAATCTGAGTCAACACGTACATTTAGATCTACATAGATATATTCTGATCTATATCTGATCTGGTAAGTGCGTTTGGCACGTGTTTGGACACTCAACTTGACCGAATCAACACAGTTTAAACCGCATTAAATTAGATTAAATATCTAGTAAATAGACACACATGATGAAGTTGACAAGACATATACTTCTTCTCCTTCTTTTATTCCTCTTTCTCTAATTTCTCGCGCAGCTCGACCTGGACATGTCTCCGTGTCCTCTCCCCGTCCTGCTGCTGCTGCTGATGAACAGATGATTTGTTTCAGTAATCAGATGAGTTTTTACTTTAAGCCGACATACGGATATTATAATATTCAGTTTTGTGGGCCAAATTTATTTTATATGCCAACATCTATGAAAGAAAGAGCCAGGCCACGGAGCGCGATGCGTCATTTACGCACAGATGGTTCAGATTTTAATGCCATCTTTGGAGTTTATGATGTAATCTGTGCGCACAACCCACCTTTGTCACGTGAGGTTTGAATATGTGCAACTTTATGTGGGTGTCTTTATTTGTGGTGGTATTTGTGGTGTTTGTCTTACTAGTGGGTCCAACATTACACACACTAAATCCATCTGTGCTTATATGAGACAGTGTGAAGGACGCCCTCTGCAGCGCTTCCAGTGACACTTGTTGGGGAGCTGCCTTCTGTCGCCATCATGTGGCATTACTGTCTTCAGACATCTCTTGATCTCTTTGACTACTTCACTAAAATTGGAATACGCCTCGCTGGTGGCGGATTTAAAGGCAAGGAGAGGAGCTGATGTTATTGGTCTCGGCTATGTTAAACCCACTCTATGCCCTCTCTCCTCCCTCCCTACGACTTATGCCGCTGGGAGGAGCTGAGTTAGGGAGGGGGGATACTCAGGCCAGGCTGCGCCGCTCACCAAAATACCAAATTGTGCTTGGGAATGCCTTGTCGGCGGGCGGACCTGACTTACGCCGCGCATGCGCCGCGTCGCTGGCGAGGCACGAAAATAGAGCCCAAGGACTTTTGGAGTCATTGTATTTCATGTATTTCATGTTTCACTCAAATCTTATGCACTTCGTCTCTGATGCAGTCTGCTGCAGAGCTTTTAAGTCAAGCTGTTTTCTCCGAAACTGCTCAAAAAAGCCCCTCTAGCAGTCCTGCAGCAAATCTCTGCAGCCGAAAATCTTGTGGGCATTTTCCCCGTAAGACTCCTGAGTGTAATTGCCACAAGTCCACAGACCCCTGGCTTTCTCGTGTAAACTCTGAATGTGTGTGCATATTTTGGCCCTCCAGAGAATGTTTTATTTATTGAGAGAAAAAGAGACCATTAACCAGGCTTTACTTGTTTCTGCTGCCTAATCAGCCACTAACTCCCCCTCAATCCTGCAGTAGTCTTACCAGTGCCACAACAGAGGGGACTGAGGGAGAGGAGGCACATGAGAGACAATGAAGGTAGAGGGAAAAAACTGTGGTGGAATTAGAGATGAAGAATGGGATAATGAGGAAATGCTGCTGAGTTAAAGAAAAGGAACTGGAGAGAGTATCTGTCGGTCAAATGAGAAACCCATCAGAGTTGAATAAAAGTTTCTCCATTCAGTGTAGATCCATATTCCTTTTTAGTCCAAACATTAGACTTTGGTGCTTTCCTCATTGTGTCAGTGATTTCGGCTCAAATGTATCCACCCTAAACACTAGAACCAAATATATTCAGTTACACTGTTTGTACACTGTGAGACTTATTTGACAGATGCTAAACTGTGAACATTTATGTGAGCCTACAGACCTTGGCATGTATAAGCAAAGTATGAGGTTGATGTTGATGCTTGGAATTTTGCTATGCATTGTTGCAGAATCAACACTACAATTCACAGCACACAAGATCACTAACTTTTTCTTTTATTTAAAGAGACGCGTTGTGGCTTAGCTTAAGACTGGAGTTTGTGATTGTGAAACAGGTACTTAAAGTAGCACTCTGGTCATTTTTTCCCTACTACTTAAAGTGTTCTCAGTGGTCTTTAAATTGCAATTATGAAGTTTTAGACTAAATCTGTGTCGTTTTCAAGGGCTTTTCTTTTGCATAGCTCCAGTAGCTCACTACCAATTTGCCTCTGAGACATGGGCGGAGACAGCGCTGCTCTGCACACTCATCTTCATGTTAGCTTAAGAGCATTGCAATCTGCTAGCGCACACGCCTGTTTCACGATTGTCCTCTCTATTTCTCCAAGTCTGACTAGCAGGGCTCTTGGGGTGTGACGTAGGAAATCTCACTGTATCTGAGTCTGCAGCTTGGGTCTTCCAGAGATTCACAGCAATTTGAATGCAGAAATACTCAGAAATGCAATTTCCACTTACTTCTTTCATGATTTGTTATGTGACAACAAGTCTGATCTGAAGCAGGTTGTTTGCGGGGTACCACAAGGGTCGGTGCTTGGTCCAAAATTATTCATATTATATATTAATGATATTTGTAATGTGTCCAGAATGTTAAATTTTGTCTTGTTTACAGATTATACCAACTTATTCTGTTCTGTTAAAAAATATTGAACAGCTACTGGTTACAGTTGGAAAAGAATTGGATATTTTAAATCGCTGGTTCAGTGTTAATAAATTGTCACTAAATGTTAATAAAACCAAATACAGTATATTTGGAAATCGCATAATCAGTAAGAAGATTCAGATCATGATAGATAAAACTGAAATAGAAAAAGTATATGATAATACATTTTGGGGAGTTGTTCTAGATCACAAACTATGTTGGAAACCTCATATTGATTATATTAAAAGAAAGTATCTAAGTCCATTGCTATTCTGTATAAAGCAAGAGATACTCTAAATTCAAATTCTTTACTGACATTGTATAATTCCTTCACCCTTCCATACATTGTTTACTGTGTGGAGGCCTGGAGAAAAGCATACAAAACAATCACTAATCCCATTCTTTTATTACAGAAAAGAGCAGTCAGAGTTATCAATAGAGCCGACTATCGAGAACCAACAAACAATTTTTTTATACATTGTCACCTGCTTAAATTTAATGAACTTGTTGATTTTAAAATATCACTGTTGATGTTCAAGGCACATAATAATCTGTTGCCACACTGTATCCAGAGGTTGTTCCTGAATAGGTAAAGTGATTATGCACTGAGAGAGAGCTGCATGTTCACAAAACCAAAGAGCAGAACAAATGTCAAACAAAGATGTGTTTCAGTCTATGGGGTCAATCTGTGGAATGCTTTGAAAACGGAAATTAAGGAGTGCAGTACATATAAATTATTTAGAAAAATATTGAAGAATAGGTTGCTCAATAAGTATAACTGTAATGGTTAAGTATCTGTGTTTGTGTAAATTGTCTTTTGGAAATATAATAGTCATCATAGGTCCATGTAAAGGTATATTCATGTTTTTCTTTTTCTTTTTTGGCTTATCTGTTTACTTTTTGTTTTGTTTGGCTTCTTTGCTTTTTTTGTGTTTGTGTTTTTCTTTTTTTCCCCTCTTTTGTCCTAATGTTTGGCGCTCAGTAAGGAGCTGGCTGTATCGAGTTGAAAAGGGTAGGAGTAATAAGCTATGCTTCAGCCTATACCTTTTCGGTCTGGTGTCATTTAGTGTTTTTGATTGTATTGTATGTATGTCATAAATATAGACAACGAGAAAAACAGGATTTTCATCTGCGTGGGTCTTTAATACTTGTTTAAGCTATATTCTTTGGCTTACGTTTTTTTCTTCAACACTCATCAAATCGCTGTCCTATTTTGGCACACATAGTGTGAGCCCTCGAGTGGATTCTTGCAGTCAAATCATACAGTGTGAGCACATGAAATATGAGCTTTAGTGGAGTGTCGTAAAAGATTCTCTCGTACATTGTGAGTTAGCCACACCACAACTTTCAAAAATCGTGTGGTGTACTCCTGTCCTCTTCAACCTTTCTGTTAAGAAAATATTGAGGAACCCTTTTTCTAATTGGGGATGTGCTCTAAATGACTATTTGCAACTTGTGAATGAAAGGGAGCATGAATTAAGCTCATTCTGGAGACAGAGAGAGGCCAGGCTTAAGTGTCTAGAATTGGTCCTTAAATTCATGGATTTGATATGGAACATAAATTTTGATTCTACTTTTTATTTTTTTTAACAGCCTTAAATAAATTTTATATCAAATTCTGCTGTTCACAATCATAGCTTGATATTTATTTTGAAAATGTAAGAAAATTCCTTTTTTGAAATCTGCACTTTTCAAACTCAGAAACAACTAACAAATATTGGGAGAAAATGTCACTTGAGATTTTTACTTTCAGCCCAAATACAAGAAATCCACTTCATAACTGATGATGGGATGGTAATTGTTTTCACATTCTCTAAAATAAAAGGGTTACTAGATCTGTTGGATGACAGAAGTAAGTAGCTGACCAAACAGCTCCAGTGTGAATGCAACCTTAGATACAAGGGTGGAGAATGCTCCGCCCCTGATGCCTGAGTTGAAGGTATGGGTAGGGTCAAAGTGAAGGAATGTCACAGTGCAGTGATGAGATTTGTGGTCTTTACTTCTATCACTTGCATTTAGGTAGCTAAATGATTCATGTACATTTGTCTTGTGATATATTTAAAGTATTTTTTTTTTAACAACTGTTAGTCATATGTGTGTTTACAGGTTTTCAAAGCAGCAGGTTCTTTCCATGTCATATTGGATTTCCTTGGCATTTAAAGGGAATCTCTGTCTATGAATTTCAGAAGAATTGATTGAAGGCCATAGATTGAAGTATGGGAGGCTCTTTGAAAAAAAGAAGCTGAAAATAATGAATGTGAACAAGTTCATATTTCAGTCCCTGAACTTACTTCAATAGATTGATAAAAGAACGATCGATGTGAACTTTTCCATTTTAATCTGTGTGAACTGAACTTTGAGCCAGCTCACTTCTAGTGTGAACTTGCACATCACTGACAACTTCACTAAGTAAAATCAGAAAGTTTCTAAACTTGATTCAAAACATGACCCTTGATCTAAATCGAACAATGGACCTGAAAATTATGACACCTTTGACTTTGCTGTTCACAACATTGTGGACTGACTTTTCATGTTGAGATGCAGCTTGAAGCTTCCACCTACTCTCTTCATCCACAGATTAAAATATTTCCAGCTCCCTGCCCTTGCTGTGTTATTGACCGATCACCGATAGAATCCACCTACACTTTCCATACACTCACTCATAAATCTTCAGCTCCTGTTTGGCAATCTCTCTCAGCAATCTACCGTTCTCTTTTCTCTGTCACTTTGAGCAGGAGCCCTTGAATACTGATGACAGAATATGATGAAATCACAGAGTTGTTTTTGTTGTACTGAACCTGAGGGCACATGTCTAATTAATCACTACCACTCAGGGTAACCCCACTGAATTCTGAAGTCTTTGTTTCACTATGCATGCTGCAGAAGAGTATTCTGTTAGAGGGTACCTTTACATTTTGAATGTCAAGCCCGTCTCTTCAAAAAGAGATGTTTTATGGGGGTTTGGAGTCTGTGAAGTAGAAGTCAAACCCTGACTCAAAGACACCTTTGGGAGGGCTTCATTATCTTCATTTTGGTATTTTTATACATTGATTAGAAAATTAAATATGTTCCAGATATGCATTAAAATCTAAAATAAAAGAGGAAATACTGTGCAACTCTGTAGAAAACATCCAAAAAATACTGTGATGTTGAACAAGTGTAGTTAAAATCATGTCAAGAGGACCCCACATTATTTACACCCACTGACCATAACATTAGATTTGTCTTGCTCCTATTGACATACCCTCTTTCACCTGTAGAACTGCCTTGATTTTTTGTGAATCTATTTTAAAAAGATGTTGGAAACATTTTTATGAATTAGCAATCCTCTGCAACTATTTAGCATACAGGGATGCTGGATAGAGGTCAGGCTCACCAAACAGTCAACTTGACCATTTCACTACCTTACTCAAGAAGCTTTTATCCCACATCGATATGTGACCGAACCAAGGAAGACACCAAGGAAGAAGAAGAGACTGATTTTGTCAAAGCCCGATAGAAAGTGGTGGTTAGTGTTTAGTTGCTGTGAATGTTTCCTTAAACCATACAAACGGGGGTGAGGCTTTTTACACACCGCTTCACAGCTAACTTAAAAGTTCAATTTTGAGTCAAAGTTTGTCCTGAGGTATTTATATGACTGCACACACACAGTTTTGTTGAGGTCTCCTCCTAAAATCAATTAGCATATCTTTTGTTTTTGATGCATTCAAGACATACTTGTATTTGTGTTTTAATTTTAAAATGTCTGTCTCCAACTGTCTGTTGCAGAAATCAAGTAAGATGCTGATCCATATATAAAGCCTTTTTCTTTTTCTCTGTATGTAGGGTTTAACAGACGTGGAGACTAGGGTTGGGCATGGATTAAATTTGAACGATTCCGATTTATATTCCTCATTTCAATTCCGATTCCCAACGATTCTCTATTTCGATTCTCAAAAGGCTGGATTAAAAAACGGTTTAAATGCACGGTTTAAATGAGGGCACTAACCAGAGTTCTTTTTGGGTGAAATGTCTGAACTTATCCATGAATTTTTAAATGATTTAAATTTTTTATGAACTTTACTATAAATTTCACACAGGGCTATTTTCAACCAATATATAAATATCAATCTTTGTTGTCAGGTCATTTGTCTATGAAAAAGAACATGGGCTAATGTTAGTTGGATATTTAAGTTGACCCATTGTATACAGTATAATTTGTGTACTGCATCAATGTTGGCAGAAGACAGACATAATTTATTTTTTTACTTATCTGATTCTGACTGGTTAGAGGAAGACAAGCACAGTGCGTCAAAGACAGGGCACTCAGGTATTTCTATTCCATGAATGCAGAGGTGTTTAATAGAGTGACCATATGTTCTCTTTACACCGGACATGATCTCTTTTGGGGGGCTGTCCGGCCTGTCCGGGGGAGTTTATAAAATCCTTCAATTGTCTGGGGTTTGTATGGAAACCTGTTTTTTTTTTTTTTTTCACTGGCGGAAATGGGCTTCCATAGTTTTGAGTTTGTGTGGCGTGTACTTTATCTTCGCATCAAAGACCATTGTATTGACCATACACATTCAATGGTTCATTTGGAAACACACTCCGAAAGGTGGAGTTCCAAGCCGAACCCCGGAACGTGTATTCATTCATTATAAAACAGTGCAGTGCATCAGTGCTCCCTGCTGCTCTGCTCCTCCACTCAGTTCAAAGCAAAGCCACCGACGCGACGCACTTATGCACTGTCTGCCGGCGCGTAACGGTGATCAAATTAAAATGAAGCCAGACCTCGAGCGGTTTTTACGGTCCATGTTCAGACAAGTCATGTTCTTGCTAGCGGACGCACAGAGAACACAGAGTGGAGTAATACATGTCCCGAAAACAAACGTACGGGCACTCGAAACCGAAAAAAAGAATTGAAATTCAAAAATCTGCTTAAAGATTCCAAATAGGAACCAGTTCTCTATACCCAACCCTAGTGGAGACCCATGGTTTGTTGTTTGGGAATATCTTCAAATGCCTGCAAGGAATACTCAAGTATCTGCAAAAAGCATGATTTTAGCAAGTCACATTAACCAACTAGTCGACGTCATCTCTACAAGATTGAGCAAATATATTCCAGTCAGTACAATTATAGCACTCCTGAAGAGAAAGAACTGAATCCTCTGACCAGACTTTAACCTCCTTGGTACTTGTTTTTTTCCTCTATAACAGTCTTATGTGAAGGAAGCAGGTACACACAGTTAGGATTCACTGAGGAAGTGAAATTGATTTATAGGAATCCTTCACTAATCCATAACAAAAATCCAGTGTCTTGTCACACCTGGTTAGACAAGTGGCATACTGGTGAAATTTCTGATTTTGTGATTTTTCTGATTTTTAAGACAGATAATGATTAAAGTCGCCCATTATAAAATTTGCCGCATCCGGTGAAACAGCTTACAGTTACTGTACCACATCAGAGACTGTGTTGGCAGAAGAAGCAGCATCTGCTATCGGGTGAATATATGCATGAGTTATAAAAAGGGGAGGGAACTCACAGGCTAAGTAAAAAGGCCGAAACAATACTGATGAGAGTTCCACCTGCTGCGTGCAGATGTGCTCTTAAGCAGTCAAAGAGCTACAGTACAATTTATTCACATTAACACACACTCCACCTCCGTGAGACTTCCCTGTTACAGCTGCATGTTGATACAAATTTAAAGGAGCTCCAAAACCATCGATAGTCAGATCAATGGCCCGGTCGTGAAGGCAGGGAAATGTGGTTGAGCCGCTGTTTCCTCAGGCGCTGTCTGAAACCACCAAGGAAACACCTTCTTGCACACACTAATCCCACTCACTCTATTAAAGTTTCTGAAAATAAAATCCAGTATCTTACCCATGAGGTTGGCTGGATGTGCCGCAGTGGCTACTTTTAGCTCCAGCAGCTTGTCCCTGGTGGATTGAGTCTTCACTATTTTTACCTAGCACGCTGCCATGCAGACATTATAGGTGAGCATTTGGAATAAAAGAATGGATACAGCCAGGAGAACTGAAACATCTCAAATAGGATAAAGCAATAGAAACCCATATAAGACACTAAGAATTCATAAGAAACCCCCTTTGGGGAATTCCTGCAAGTTTGCACGACTGGGCGGTATTGACAACTCAGAACTGGGAACCTTATTTAGCCTACTTAAAACCTGAGAGTGTTTAGCATCTGGATGACAGGGACAGAGCTCTGCTTCTTGACACATGGTGTAGGTTGAGGGGATAGGTCTTGGATTAATTCAAAAAGAATTTACTAGACAAAATTAAAGCATGGGGGCACATAAAAGCTTTTTGTTGTAAGTCTGGGGTAGATTTCATTCACTACATCAACTGACAGACAGACAGACAAACATCAGCAAGACTTTTGACCTGTCTTTTAGTTCATTATTTTGATGTTATAGTGGGTTTCTTACTGTAAACCTTTGCTGCTGCCATCTCCCTAATCACCAGCCAAAAAAGGCAGTTGTTTTTGGTTGAAGCTGCTTTAAAGAACTGACTGATGATGGCAGCAGCTTCAAACAGCTGAAAGACACAGTCAGCAACACAGTTAGCTGGTTGACATACTTTAGCATTTGGCAGGCATAGAGTCAGACTTCTTTTTTATGAAACACCTCTGGACTAAACTTGAGCTTGAAGAGGGGTGG
The DNA here is from genome assembly GCA_962446985.1 of Xyrichtys novacula. NCBI lineage: Eukaryota > Metazoa > Chordata > Actinopteri > Labriformes > Labridae > Xyrichtys > Xyrichtys novacula. The sequence goes on from OY660870.1 coordinate 6,486,327, forward strand.
ACAGATCAAAAACAGCTGATTTTCACAGCATGGCTGTACTGTATATTATATATGGAAGTTTGATAGATTCCACATTGAATTTCTTTTCAGGGATCAATGAAGTTCTTCTTCTTCTAGTACTGCTAAGACATGATGCAATTTTGCAGGAAGAAAAACTGGGAAATTTTATGAAATGTAGTCTGGACACACTAAACTGAAATTGATTTTTTTGTTTGTTCTGCAACTATTGCCCCATGACAATATCTATCTTAAGTCAGCACTTGGTTTGCCTCAAAAAAGTGCTGATTTCCATCTACTGTCTATTCTACACTGACTGATCATGAGTAAGCCCTAAAATCTCACTTTAAAATATCCTGTGCATGATTACTTCTCGTTTTGGGCGGTTTATGGCAAAAGTAGAGCAGTGTTGCAATGCTTTGGTATGTGGGACTGGGCTTAAAGTCCTGATTTTAAGGACTCCTCTCTCAACTTGGACTCAAGCACCGATGACTTAGACTTTGACTTATGTTTGAAAGCATACTGCTTGTTGTTTGTCAGAAACCTGTAACTGTTCTGTTGCTTTTCTTGGACAGGAGACTCTTGTAAAATAATTTTAGTCTCCATAAGTTTCTTTATTCTGCTTAAATAAAGGCTGAGTGATAATTTTTAAAAAAGGGACAAGACTTAGACTCAGAGAATACCCCAAATAACTCAAATACTTTAACCAAGATGTTTGATCCAATGAAATTATGAGTCAAAGTTGGTTGGCTGCAGGTACTTTCCAAGTTAGACATCTGCTGTGAAATTACCATAGGAAACATTTTATGCATGTTGCACAGGACCAAAATGTCACTGGTTTTCAAAACTCCAGGCATAGAAACAGTATCACCCAGTCTAACATTTATGTTGAATGTTTAATACTTTTTTTTACACATCCAAAAGGTCTCACACTGTCAGGTTGGTGAAACACAGGACTCTTCTTATACATTCTCATTTCTCTGCAGTTATTGGGGTATACAGGAAGGTCATTATCTGTATCTGCTGTATGTATGTATATATAACATATAACATATACATCAGCATTTGTAGAGATGAATAAGTGCTTGAAAAAGAAACAGAGGCTTGAGTGATTGTTTTTTTTCTCTTTTTCTTAGATCATTGAATGTGTGAATGGATGTAATGAAATCGAAAACTGTCATTACTCGTGTCTGAAAACCAGTCCATCAGAAGTGATACACAAACCTAGGGCTGCATTTCCTATTCTATTATTAGGACTTATAAACACTTGCAAGGTAAATGAGTTTCATCCTGTGTATCTTTTCTACCAGTCAGATGGGATTATTGATAGCTGCAAACATTCAGCAGCCAGTCAGACGGACTTTTCTTCAGGTTATTTTACAGGCATGACTGGCTGTCAAACCTCACAGTATACAGCCCTCCTCAGCCTTTTAAACCCACAGTTTTACAGTGAGGGAATCCAATTACATCCAGTACCTAGAAATACAGGCTGAAAGAGAAAAAGATAGACAGAAGGAGGAGAAAAAAATCGATGACAATCCAACTGAGGTGGAACTAAGCTTGACAGAGCAGCTCCTTTTTTCTGCCTCGCACTCGTTTAGTTTTTTTTTCCCGGAGAGATAAAAGTGTTTGACTGTCTGGGTGTTTATTTCACATGAACTCACTACATTAACCCAGAACACTCTTGAGAAGTTTGAAGTTTCTTAATTCATTCTTTTTGTGGTATTTTTTTTTACTTTTTCCGTTCTCTACTCCGACTCTTCTTCCTCATGTCTCAGTATGTTTGTCGCTCCCGGTCCCACTCTGCTTTTATCTCTCTCATGCATTTGAATTTGTGACTGCCTCCCTTAACAGCATGTGTCAGTGTTATCTAACACTAATAAAGCAAAAAAGATTCACTCTTTAGCTTATTTCTACATTATTTTCCTTGGTTGAAGGAATTGTGCTGGCTCCGTGAACAGCTTAATTTTCATCATGAGTTTTAACAGGTTAGCCTGTTTAGACCGCCAACATGGACTCCCCCCATTTTGACAAAAGTCAGCAAAGGCACAAATCTCAGGTGTTTTACAGATGATCCTGTGGTGATAGCTGGGAAAAGAATAATTTTTACTCTTCATGATCTTTGAAAAATACAGTTCAAGCTTCCCTGACCTGGAATCATAAATTTTAAACATGTTTAATATTTACAGTGCTATACTCCCCCCCCCCCACACACACACACACACACACACACACATTTTCTTGTTTTACAGCCTTAATTCAGAGTGGATAACATTCATGTTTTACCTCTAAATTCTCCACACAATTTCCCATAATGACAAAGTTGAAGAAAAAGTTCAACAGGAGTTAAACAATGTGGCCTACTTCAGACCCATCAGTGTTTTGAAAGCCTCATCTAAATCTGTATTTACAGGTTCATATAAAAACGTGCTTATTATCATCCAAATTAAGATTTGAGACATGCAGTTTAAAAATCCGTTCAGCTTTTTTCTAACTCCAGAAAAACCTGAAATTACATGCTCCAATCTTACCAAGAAAATAAATGATGTGAGTTATTAATATATAGAGAATAATAAATTGTTTTTAATTTTTACAGTGAGTGCAGTGAACAATATTGCTGTGGATGTATTTCACGCTTTGATTGGTTGTCATGAGGGCTCTCAGGAGGTTCGGTCTGGCCTGTAAACAATTTATTAAAGATTTCACACACTGCTGGCAACCCTTTGTCAAAAGAATTCCTCAAAGAGTCTTTTTCAGTCTTTTATAGGTTGTATTTAATGGTGTTAGTATCAGAGCGGGTAAATAAGTCTGTGAAGGTGCGCCTGCAGCACTTTATGAATAAGGGTAACTTCAGCGGAAAACATCATTTCCAAAAAAAAACAACAGTGGTTTTCTGTCTATATTAATATAGGGATTGAAATGGATGTTACTCCCTGACCCCCTGTGCTGTGAGGCACCCAGACAGATAATTTTTAGCAGTACAAAACTATCACACTTTCTTATGCAGTTTTTCACCGAGATTGATATAAAAAGACATTTGTACCTGTTATAATTGCACACACAATGATAGTAGATCACCCGCAACACACCCACTAATAGCACATGCAATTTTACAGTTTACGCACATAATTTAGCAAAGGGCATAGGTTTGCATAGGGATGGTAGGGACATAACACTACCAACTTTTCAGGGTGCTCAAATTGTCCCCACCAACTTTTAAGTAACCTTATTTGCATTATATAATGAGTGCAGTTATATAGGTAATTTAGATTGTCTTCCCATATTTTGTTAGGATAGAATCTATCCTACCATTATTAAGTGAATTATATTCATTATGTTCTGACTTACATTTTCCCCTTTTCACTTGTTGAATGTGCCGGTCCATTTTTTTTTCCTCAAACGCATGTTTGATAGGCTGATGACTAGACCCCCCCTTCGAAGAGAAGGGATATTAGAAGCTTCTTTCGGCCAACAGCAGCAGCCACAGCCACTGTAAGTAATGTAAGAAGACTTCAATGTTGTGGAGGAGGGGGAACACCCCTAATTTTGCTACTGAATGTCCGACCCGCATCAGAGTTAGCATAACATTAAACTATGTGAACTTGCTTACCTGCAAAACTCGAGTAGGCAGCTGCTTAGAGAGAAGTGCCCTGTATGTGTTTACTGTTAACTTTAAATGCTGGAAACTGTATAACCAGAAAAACGTGAGTAAGAAGTTGCTCAGAGAGAGGTCCTAGTCAGTGTTTCACAGAAAAGTATTGACAATAAAAATCAAAATAAAAAAGATAACACATGCTGCTGCTTTTCTTCTTGTAAACGGCCTGGTTTAGAAGGAAAGAAGGCTAGAGCATGTTGTGACTTTACACTTTTGAAACCAAATACCTATTATTGCATGTATTTATTCATTCAAGTGTATTTATTTTCTAAATTATTTATTTAAAATCTTGATTTAGATTTTTTCCATAATTGCCCAAACACTGATGCAGTTTAGAGATGAAAATAACAGAGAAGAAGGTAAAAGAGACAACCAATTAAAGCTATGTATTATTCTTGTGGTACATGAAGGACAATGTAGGCTATTCACCAAATCAGTTTGGTCTTATTAACATCCCGTCCCCAGCAAAAAATGTACATGCAGGTTATGCTGTTATATCATCCCTACCAATGTTGAGACCAAATCTGCGCCCTTGAATTTAGTCCCCATTATTTGAGATCTCATTAGATTAGGCCAAAACTGTTTGATCTTTTTGATCCTTAAACAAAAGAGTACACTTGTATGGAATTTGTGCAGAGTCATAAAAGTAAAGATAAAGACAAACAAACGAGAACATTTTAAGAGGGTACCCGAAGCAACACTGCAGCTAATTTACTTATTTAAATACCACTGGTTTTAAATTTAAACTGACATTGAGTTTTTGTTTAATGAGGAAGAAAAATGTTGTTTTTATTTAGTAATCTGCAGAGGTTTTGCAGGGAGAAAAGCTTTACAATTGCCCAATATTATGACCTAAGGCTATCCCCTGGGTTTGTTGTCATTTATATCATCGGAACTGCTTTGGTGCTGACTTTTGCTTCTTTACCAAGATTGTCCGACTGATAAATATGTTTCAGTAGCTCATTTCTACACAAGGTTTATCGTTACTGTAGAGTTGTAATGCACTGAAAAATCATGTTTCTTCATGTTAACATTGTCATGGGGAATAAAGCTTACATTTCTGAGCCAAGTAAAGAAACCACTACAGGTTGGAAGGATGTATCCTTGAACAGAAATTCCCTTTGTGAGTTGGCAATGTTATTTCAGGGTTTGAACTAAAACATAATAAGCACTTGTATCCATTGTATACTCTGAATACAAAGAGCTCTCTAGCTTTGCTGCTCAAGCCAAAGAAGTTTTTATGTTGGAGGATATATTCCTGAACAAAAGAATATTTCATAACGTCAATGTTGTTGTTGTATGTTTTTCTAATTCAAAACAGGATAAACAAAAGTGATAAAAGTACAATCCCTCATCCAAAGGTATTGTCCCTGTCTTTTAATGCTCAAGAGGCACTTCTCCACAGTTGTTTTGAACAGAGAAAAGAGAAAGAGGGTTTTTGTGCCAGCTGCAGAGAATTGTTCAACTGTTGTGTTATACAAAGTATATCATATAATATGTGCAGTAAAAGAAAAAGAAAAAACAGTGAAAATTAGTGATCTGTGTCTGAGAGAAAACACAACTGTGCAAAATGGATTTCTAACAATGTGCTAGACAAAGCAACCAAAATAGAAGAAAAAAACGGTCTTTGTGTCGTATTTGTGTTCGGCTTTGAGCTACAGAGACACTTCCCAGATCTACAGGATTAAGATACAGGAGGTAATCACTTTTTGTGGTCACTTATGGCAACATTTTTGCGTCTTATGGAACTATTTCCAGAGCAGTCCACTTATAACTCCCAGACAAAACAGTGCATTTAAATCAATCTACAAAGCTTTCATAATATGAATTTGAGCAAGATGAATAGCTGCACAGGACTGTAGACTGTTACATGTTTACAGTGTACTTACACATGTCTTATGACCACATCAGGGACTCCCATTACTGAGAGAAAGTCCACAGAAGCAAAAGTCAGACATGCAAAAAGCTGAGTGGCTATGTTAACAGCTGCAAACCCATTTTCCATTTTTTTCACCTCAAGTGGAGCACAAGATAATCATGCCAGTTTTGGGTCTGATTCAAAGGCCTGATTATAGGACAGGTCTAAAGATTATCTTGTGGTGTGAGGCAGGTGGAGAGTGATTTTTATTCCCTCCAGTCTGCACAAAAGACAGTCTGATTTTTCCTGATTTGAAATCGTAAATAGCCTATTAAACATGTTCAATATTTAACACCTGAAATCGTTATGTGTAGGGGGATCCCCAGAGACCATTGGTTCTCAACCGGGGGGTGCGCCCCCCTGACACCCTCCCGGGGGGACGCGAGCACAGGGCACAGACTCACCGGCTATAAGTACAATGTAGCAGAGTCCCAAGCAACTGGAAATATACCAATTTACAGCCTACCTCATCAAGAACCTGCCTGCACAGCATGGCAAGGGTTAATAAAAGTAGCCTACTATTTTGCCCCAGCTACTCAAATGACCAAGAAAGCAGGACAAATGCCCTGCTTCAGGGGGGCTCAACTGCATTGAACCACCTTTGGGGGGGCCCAGCTCGCAAAAGGTTGAGAGCCCCTGCCATAGACAATTATGCAATCTGTCCCTTGTCACATGGATCAACTTGATTGCCAACCAGGAAGCTGGCTGAGCAATGCAGGAAGTACAACAAATGCAACCATGGCAACAATAGTAAATGCAAGGCATAAACAAAAACTGACTACCGAACTATAAAATCCACAAATTGATACACAGTGACAGTGAAAGTGTACACACTATGGACTTTATTTTCGTGCCTGCTGGCAGCCTGGTGGATGGTGGTGGACCCCGCACAGTGGTATTTTCGTCTAGTGGTGCCCGGTGCACAGCCAGTTTGGTATTTTCATAGATTGAGGCGCACCAAGGTCCACCAAGCTAGGCGTGGTGGCGGGGGGGTTAGGGTTAGGGGTGTCAACAGAATCAGCTGGCGCGGTGACATTTTCGTGCTTGCCGCCGGTGTGGAAAGTGCGCTGAAACCTCGCTGATTAAAACCTGGTCAGCTTTCAGTGCAGGCGGAGCGCTGCTGGTCTAGTGGTATTTTGGTAGACCGGCAGCGTAGTGTGCATACGTCACCAATGCCTCACCGACAGGTTTCCACAGTGTCAGGAACATTTCAGTGCAATAAATAATCAACAACGACCAACATTCTGAGTCAGCAAATACATTTAGATCTATAGATATATTCTGATCTATATCTGATCTGGTAAGTGCGTTTGGCACGCGTTTGGACACTCAACTTGACCGAATCAACACAGTTTAAACCGCATTAAATTAGATTAAATATCTAGTAAATAGACACACATGATCAAGTTGAAAAGACATATACAGTACTTCTTCTCCCTCTTTTCATCCTCTTCCTCTAATTTCTTGCGCAGCTCGACCTGGACATGTCTCCGTGTCCTCTCCCCGTCCTGCTGCTGCTGCGGCGGCTGAACAGATGATTTGTTTCAGTGATCAGATGAATTATTTACTTTGAAAATTTGAACAAAAAAGTAAAAGAAACTTTCATTCAAAATAACCTGTTTATCTAATGTCCCCACATCCTTAAATATTGTATTATTCAGTTGTGAGAGCAAAAATTAATCATCAAAATTCAATCAGAAAGTGTGGAAGACACCCTTTGCAGCACTTACGGCGACACTTGTTGAGGGGCTGCCTTCTGTCGCCATTGTGTGGCATTGCTGTCTTCAGACATCTCTTGATCTCTTCGACTATTGCACGAAAATTGTAAAATGCCTCGCTGGTGGCGGATTTAAAGGTGAGGAGTGCTTGGGCACGCCTTGTCAGTGCGGAAGACCTGACTTATGCCGAGCCTGTGCCATGCCGCCGGCGAGGCACAAAAATAGAGCCCAATGTGTTCACTAAAACACACTGCAACCAATATGACAAGTGAAAGTGTTCAAAAGATATTACTCCTTCAACCACAGTCAGGGGAAGATAAGCAGCTAGCAGTGAGCCCCTTCCCTCTGCCTTGTTTCCTGTGCTCGAGTAATCGTTAAATGCAATATACTTCACATGATTCAAACTATGAGAGTTGGAACTTTGGCTGCATGTGAAAAGAATCATTGTATGTGCTGTATTATTGCATTACACCGCACAATACAGGAACAAAGCTATCAAATCAGTTAGCATATGTGTTCATGCGTGGGCTCTGTGATGTTTTTAACATCGGTTCAGATTTTTTTTTTAAATAAAGTGTGTGACAGAAAAAAAAACAGTATATTTTATAACAACTAGGAACTATGGCTCCTGTGGATACAGTGGATGCCCTGTGAACAGAGGCTATCCTTGTCACTGCAGCTGCTGGTCGGACTCCTTACCATGACTTGCAAGTTTTGCACAATGTGCAGCACATCTACACCACATTTCCTGTCTCTCTCAAACTGCTCACTGTAAATAATGACTTTGAAAGAGCAAGAAGTGATAGAAGTGTAGACTTTATATGGAATGGACAGCGTCTGCCTCCTTGCTGGGTGAAGCCACTCCAAGAACAGCACCCTCTGTTAATGGGCTGCAGTATAGGTCATAAATCCCACCTCTGCCAGCAAAGCTTATGGAGCTGTGGATAAACTTAAGAAATGTATTACAAAGAACATAAATCCCCCCCTCCCCCCGGTTGTGATGTTGACACGTAGTTACAGTAAGACTGGTTTGTGCTTTTTAAAAGTTATTCGGGGGTTCATGTTTTCTTTGATTGACACTTGATACAGCCAATTGGCGTTCAGGGATTGCGTAGCTCACCCAGGGGATACACTGTTTGAGCCGTGCGTCATTACTGCGACTCTGTGTGGCTTTCCCACCAAATGCGCACAACACTTCTGCGCAGCGCTGGTTTCAGGAAATGAAGAAAAATCCCAGAAATATTGAGAGCTTTTTGGCTTCAAATCCGTATACAGGTGGGACCAACCAAGTTGTCCATAGTATAAACAGTCTATTAATAGAAGTCAGTACAATGTTAAAAGTTAGGAAAACTAAATATTCTGTGGCGCAGTCCTCAGACTTCCTTCTCTTGCTGCAGAGTATTCAAGTATTGTATTTTGTTTATTTTGTGATGTGGTGCTGAATTTTTAAAAGTTTCCTGTTTCAATCAGATCAGTGATTTGGTGAAAGATCGTGAGTGTTCAAAAAGTGATTATATTAAAAAATCCCCTGCATGAGCCAGTAGAAACAGAAGATCAAGGCTTAGTCTGTACGGTGAAGATGAAGTAAGAGGGAGACAAGCACTACAAAGGGCTCTAAATACAAAGTGAATGGAAGTCTGTTATCTTTGATCATGGCTATCTCTCTCTGTGTTTCAAGGCTAGAGCACTTCAAAAACCTTTCATCCTGGTCCTGTGAAGTAAAGAACAGAGTGCTTGAATTGGCTAGCTGCTTAACACCAAATATAAATGGCAAATGGTGCTGTCCTGTTTTTTTTTACGGAATAATATCATGCAAATTCAGGAGTCCTTCCGGTGGAAAATGTGCAATAAAATGCCCTGTAATATGTCCTTTCATTGGAAACAATTTGATACAATGACCTGCAGTAAGTTTTGTGGTGCAAAAAACATTGAAATATGATTTCTGGGTAACAATTTAAATGGAGAAATTGTGTCAACTTGAATGTACATACAAAAAAATGTGACCTTTACCCTTTTCGATGAGCTCTGGACTGGTGAAAATGTGAAGACACTCTCCATTGTGTACTTCTGCTACAGAAAACATCCCAACAATTCCTCCAGGCACCGCTACTCATGGAGGAAACTTAATTAGATAGTCTATAGTGTGCCTCTCTTGTGGTAAAAAAATATGATAATGTACCATCAGCATGCCCCTTCAGTCAGGAAATATATAAAATGCCTCAGCATATTCAGTCACTTTCTTTTTATCCATTTCTTCTACACCCAATGTATATGGGGTGGCTGTAGCTCAGTAGTAGAGTTTGTCATTTCTACCATATAGTCACAGGCGCGAACTCAGGGGCTGCTGTCCATATGCCGAGGTGTCCTACTGCAAGATCTTGACTCCATCCAACCTTGCTGACTGCACTCAGTGGTTTGTGAATTAGATTAGTCAAAATCTGATCTGCGCATCACAGCCTCCGCCATCAATGTGTAAATGTGGCGTGAATGAGTTCATGTGACATGTGATGTAGAATTGCTTTGAGAGTTCAGAGACCAGAGAAAACACTATATCAACATAGTCCATTTACCATTTAGAAGTTTACATCAATAGGAAACAGGAAATAAATAGGAAATGTGACAATCTGAATCAGAGCATGACACGGGAGTGGATTTTCACTCCTGTCCCGTCCCACTCCCAGCGAAAAAATTCTGTCCCGTCCTAATCCTGGACCGGAGTAAAAAAATTAATCCTGTCCTGTCCCACTCCCATCCTGCTCCCACTCAAAATTACTCCCACGCCTGTCCCGCTCCCGTTTGGATAAAACCAAACATGTTGAATTTTTTATTTAAGGTAAAGTGCAGTACATAATATGCATAAATAAATAAAAAAAATGTAGGTAAAAGTGGCAGACAAGTCGGAGCAACTGAGCGGCTGCCGGCGACACACATTATGGCCCAATCCCAAACCGCCCCCTAAACACTCACCCTATTCACGCTCCCTCCGTTTGCGCATCCCCGCGGAGGCTCTGCCATATTGAAGGCCATCCCAAACCACAGAGTGAGGAGGGCTATTTGAGTTCAGCCCTCAAGTAGCGAGCCTGCAACGGTGCAGACTCACTGCGCCAGCAAAAATGGAGGAGGAGGAAACAACATACAAATATAAGTTCCATATGTGTCCACCTTTGTCTTACTGACAAGAAAAAAAAAAAAAATCACAAAAGACTTGGTTTGGAAAGATCAAATGAAACTCAGAAATGTTCCTCTGTGCTGACATTTATTTTGATTGTGCAGGCACATGTCAAATAGTGAAGGGGTTCAAAGACGTGTGGAATCACTAACAATCAGAAGTATAATTTAGCTCCTGTCACTGTGATGGTTACTGGATTTATGATTTGACTGGGAGGATGAAGAAACAAGGCAGCCAGAGCGGCTCAGAGCTGAACATGATGTCCGTTTACTAAGAAAATAAACGCTGCCTTGCACAGGATGCGTCTTTGTGTTGCTATGGCGATGAATCTTTGTGTTTTCTGGTGGTGTGAAGAGGGCGTCCCATACTCACTTGTCTTGTTTACACCCTCCCATTTCAATTGAGGCGCACTCCACAGCTGTGAGTGTTACTTCATTACGAGTGACACTCGGTAGTGAAGGCGGAGTGTATAGGGGTCGATTTGGGATTGGGCCAATGTGTGTGTCGCCGGCAGCCGCTCCAAGTCGCTTTTCACTTCCGGTGTTGACAGGAAGCCAAACCACTGTTGTAGTTCTTTTGTGTTGCTAGCGCGGTCAAGAGTGTTGGCTCTCACTGAGAGATGACTAAAAAAATGGACGCATCTGTTCATCTGGTTGTTTAACATGGCTGAAAATGATCATCTATTAATGTCCCAATCACGGGATTAATTAAAAAATTATTCCCATTCCGTGGGATTCCCGCGGGAATCACGTGACGCATCCTCTACCGTGAATGCAGAAGATCCATGATGGCTGTAAACTGTTGCAGATGGAGTAATAACAAAGTTGAATCTTAAAAGGCGCTTCACTTCCTCTCTTAACCTTTCCACATTTTGTTCTTTGTTGTTTTTGATCCCAGACCAGGTTTTCAATTGGACTGGAAGAATACATCAACAACCAATTCAACAGATTGTACACCATGAAACTATCTAAGCCACTTTAAACCCACAAACCTCTCAAAGTTCCACTTTGTAGTGCAGCAGCAGAAACACATTTGTGCTGATTATAAAAATGGTGACAAAGGAAGTTCTGATGTGTTCTACAACAACTATAATAATAAGTCCAGAGCAACACCAACATTAACATATGAGCCTGACTTTCTTTGGTGCTGGTTCTCTACCTGGTCTCTCAACAAAGCGGCTGAGCTGGCCAGGATCCCCTGATAAAAATACACTTACTGTCAACAAGTACTTTATACACTTAAAAAAACAAACAGCCCTGTCAGAGGGGACTGAGTAGAGTTCACAGACTCAGCTGATGTAATCACCTCTGGCAAATTGTTCCAGGGCCTCAGAGACCCCACAGTAAACAGTTCTGTTCAGCTTTTAGACCCTTCCTAGGGATCTTAATGTACCTGTTGCCTTGTGCAAAGAAGTCAGAGACATAGCTGGGAGGAAGGCCATGAGGAGCTCTTAGAGAAATCAGTGAATTTTCAGAATTTTCTCTTGGTGCCAGTATGAAAGGTCAAAACAGGGATCATGATTTCTGGTCCTAGTAAAAGCCTGAGCAACTGCATTGTACAGACTGGGCTCCATCAGTGGATAGATATTTTTCAGCTTTTAGTTTGCTACTCTGATAAACTTTTAAGAGCAATGTTCCCAATTAGACCCTTGATTCTATGTTGATAAAAGTGTAAAATCTAACCCATAGACCAAGCTCAATCTTGTATGTGATGATGTTCTCCTGTTGACAATCTAGGGCTTCTCTGAAATATTGATAAACAGCTAAATTGATGATTTATTCACTAAAGATCTAGTAGCCTCCAAATCTACATTTGAATGTCCTGTATGAGGACGGAAATTGCATCATTACGAGGCCCATTTTATCTGTCATGACATGAAGGTGATCAAATAAAGTCTGGTCATACTAACTTGAGAGACTGATTGAGTTCAAACAAAACATAGCTCTTTAAAGTCCCATTCCAATCGTTACTTCCTTTCTTTCTTTCTTTCTTTCTTTTTTTATACTACTTCAAGTGTTCTCAGTTCAAGTGTTCTTCAAGTGTTCAAGAACACTTTAAGTAGTAAGTCTTTCAAGTCTTTCTCAGACTTGAAAGCAGTGTCAATTCGGTCTCGAATCATGAGGGAGGCTTGATAATTATATCAATATAGATAAAAATTTACATCCTCCATCACTACTTAAAACAAGATAGAAATCAATAAAAATATTTATCTACCTACAGTTGTTACACACCACCCAATATTTTCTGTACATAAAATAAAACAGACGCATGACCCAACACAGGAGAACCAACTCTTCTGGTCAGGACTCGGCTGTTCACTTACTGTACATCTGAAGGATACAGTTCTTTCTTTCGATCATGTGACCCATCCTGGCAAACATACAAAAAAGGCGTCCCAGACTACCTTTACAGGTACAGAAGAGCAGGTGTAGCGTCAAAGGGACCTAACATACTGGAGTTTTATTTGTTCATCATTGTTATCATTATTATTATTATTATTATTATTATTATTATTATTATTATTATTTTTATTATTATTGTTGTTGTTGTTATTATTGTCGTTGTTGTTATCATTTTTGCAAAGCTAAAAATCCTTGATGGCATTTCAATCTGCCTACATCAATGATAACTTAAATTTATACCTGTATCCAGTGAGCAAAATACCTGGCCACAATCAGGGCGTCTACCCTAACAAGTGCTTAGTATCAGGCTGAAGTCTTACATTAGTAGTATACTGGACCATAAGTAATGCATAACACATTAAACACAAATCACCCAGTTGAGCATCATTATCGACAAAGCTGCACACAGCTGCTTGACCACAAACAACTCTGCTCTGTGACCAAATAGGACACTTGCGCACCCCTCCCGTGTGGGCGTGCTCACATATACAAACGCATATGTTCACATATGGCCCCAGCCAACCGACGTATGGCAAAATGCGTTTCAATATGAAGCACAGCAGGTCTATCACAGCCAGTCAGTTAAGCCTGGGTTTAGATTTATTTTTTATTAGCTTAGGCAAGAATGGACCACAGAGGCCCATTATCCAAGAAGAGACGATGTCCTGCTTTGACCCAGGATCTCACAAATGGCAGCAGGTCAAATCAGTCCACAGGAGGTCCGTTGAGGTCTGCAAACAGAAGTAAAGACAACGTTGCAAATGCTTTTTAAAGACCCACTCTGATGAAAATCGTGTTTATTTTTGTTGTATACATGACCTAAGTCTGAGAGCTTTTGTCCCTTTTTCTCAGAGTTCTTGAACTCCACTTTTCAACATCTAGTTAGTGATTATTGCACATGATATGGAATTGTCAGCTGTCAAAAGGAAGAAAATACAAAAACTAATTTATTTTTTCATGGCTTTCGTGAGAGCAAATTTTGTAATTGCTCATGAAGTTCTGATTTCACATTTGAACAGTCAACCTATACATGTTTAGAATCAGAATTTTTATTTATTTTTTTTGTCTAGGACTCTGGGTGTGCAAATGATGCCCAATCTGTTTCTTCTGAACATACACCAGTTCAGAAGAAGCATCCTCCTAATAGCTCTCCTCCTCTATGTACCGTAGCGGCCGTTTTGTATATTACTATATGTTTACTACTATTTACTAATATTTACTAGCTACTATTTATCACTATTTTTCTAAAAAAAAAAAACACTATTTTGCTTGCTCTGTCTTACTTTACTCTCTTACTCCGCTCTCCCTTTCTCACTCGCCCTTGTTGAAGTTGCAGTTTTGGTGGTACACAGTTCAAGATTACCATAATATATACCATACACCATTTTTTGACAGAAAGCAGATTCTCAGCTGTCTGTCAAATTCCTGTCCATCTGGAAGATTCTTTTAAGGAGTTACAGTATTGAGAAGCTGTGTGGCGTTCTGCCAATACTTCCTGCTTTTTGCAATGAATGCCTACCTCATATGGTTATGACTTTTGTAGTAAATCATATATGTGCACATGCCCACAACTCTCAGCTTTCCAAAATTGTTGAAATTTTTTCTGATCGGACAAACTTTGATGGAGTTACGGTAATAACACTCAGGGCACAGAAACATAGTGCCAGCTCTATGGCCGTAGGTAGAAGGTTACGAGGGACCCCTCAAAATTTTGCAGTCAAGGTTTCAAGGGGTCTCTTGGTCAATTAAGGGCCGCACAGTGATCACCCATGTTTGGCGTCTGATATGAACAAGGCCCCTTGATTTAAATCTACTATCATCTACTATCTTTCATTCATGTGTTCTGTGTCTTTTACAAATTGAGTCCAGATTTTTTTGTCTTTAATTTGCACTGAATTTGCCAATGTTCAAGTCTTCTTTCTTTCCTGTTCCTATTTCCCTGAACTTCAGCAGAACTTCAGGGTGATTATTATAAGGCTGTTTCATGTGGTGAACAAGTTGTAAAATGGAGCTCTCAAAATGCATAGACATACTCACTGAAACACCCTATCAACCCGTCTGGCAGTCCTAAGCCTAATTCTCAGTGTTTCTGCAAAGTTTTTGAGAGCAGCTGGCAGTGACTCTGTATTTTTTGAATACTATCACTGTCAAACTGAAATTTTTTTATACAAAATCATGCAGATGATGATAGCAGGAAAATGTCTTGTTTCTAGTTGTTTATCAAAGACAACAAAGTTTGATAAATGTTTTTAAAATGTTTTTTGAAAGTCATAATGGGTTCATAGGTTTATGAGAGCTATGCTTTTGATAAAATTAACACTCCCTACAATTTAAGCTCATGTAAAACAAATCTACAAATTATCGCAGTGTTTATCAAAGACTAAACTTGAGCTAATAACCATAAAAAAATGAGTGCTACAAAAATGTGTGTATGAAATTATGATGGTACAAATTAGTTGTCAGATGTCTCTAGATTTCTAGGGTACACTGTGTTGAATAAAATGTTTAAACCATAGACTGTATATAGAATGGACGCTGTCTGCCTCCTCGCTGGGTGAAGCAGTCATGAGAAAAGCACCCTCTGGTGATGGGCTGCAGTACAGGTCATAAATCCCGCCTCCTCCAGGCATCCCTATGGAGTTGTGGACAAAATTTTGAAATTAATTACACTGAATACAAATTTTTCGCCCCCTTGCTTGTGATGTTGACATGTAGTTACTGTAAGAGTGGTTTGTGTTCAAGTCATCTTTTTTTCTGTACAGCTCCATTTTTAAAAGTTTTTAGAGGGTTCATGTTTTCTATGATTGACACTTGATACAGCCTATGGGTGTACGAAATTTACGTAGCTCATCCGGGGGATATGCTGTTTGGGCAGAGAGTCATCACAGCGACTATCGGCGACTCTCCTACCAAATGCATACAATGCTACTACACAAGTTGTGGTTCCAGGAAGTAAAGAAAATCCTAGAAATATCAAGAGCAATTCGGCTTCAAATTTGCATAATGACGGAAGGCGGAACCAAGTTGTCCTTCGCATATACAATCCATGGTAAAAACCTTTAGATATTTATTTGTCCACTTCTTAATTTGACTTAGTGCCAACCAAAAGACAAATAAACAACCTCCTAGAACATCTCTAAAGATGCAGCAACTCAGCTTTGAAGTCAAAATGTGAGATGCTATGGATTTGGAGCGTTACAAAGAGAGCCGAGGTGACAGTGAGTCAGTTTCTGAATGTGTGTGAAAGCACAGGTACATGACATTGTGTGAATATCAGGAGCTCTGAGTGTGTCAGTGTTCACACAACATTAGTGAAAATCTGTTGGTATGACAGAACACCCTGTCAGTTCCGTGGCATTATAGTTGTTTCCCATTAAATACCCTACAGTTCACCCTGCTCTTTTGCACTTTTGGAATAAAAGCAAAATAGACGCGATAAGAAAATTGAAGGAACAAGACTTGGCGTTTGATTTGTCTTGCCTTGATTGTAGAATCATTGTTAGCCTAAAAGTTTTCTTAATGAGATCAGGATGTGGTTTGATAAAACCGATGACAGCTTAAGATTTCCACTATGATATGATTCAGTGGCTCCTTTTTCTCCCTCTACATCTCAGGCCACCAGTTTCCTGTCAGAAGCCCAATTTTCTGCTGAGTCACCAGAGACTCTGGACCCACTTTTCAAGTTCCATGAGACCATTGCCAAGGTAGGACCACCTTCATTTATCTTGCTTCCATAGAGATAAACATCTTTTCATCACAGTGGCTGTCATTTCTCAAACTGAGATAGCGCTGTGACAATATTGAAAGTCTGGAGCGGTTCTACCCTTGGTTAAAGAAACAGTGACATGGAATCAAGACGGCCTCTCTCTCTATTAAGCTTGAAGCAAGAAAAGTTATATAGATTAAGAGACTAATTGTGCAAAATGACGTCACACGCCGTTTCAGCTCACGACAGATTGTGCCGAAATCTAAGCTTTTTTTAATAGTTTTGAAGTGAGCATTCTCTGTTTTTTGTTATTTTGTAAGTGTCTTATAGTCTGTCTGGCTCTGACACTAAATTTGACACCTTATCTGTGCCGTGATATAAAGTTATCTGCTCGTACATGCGGAGCGGACCCTGACAGAGTGATTTTTTTACCTTTACAACCGTTAACAATTCCCACAAAATATGCCTCCTCTTGCCTTTCCGCCTAACTGTGCTGGATGCCTTCAGCTATCCCAGAAAATTACTGAACTGGAGGGTCAGATCTCAACTCTTCACCAGATCCAAGACTCCGAACGCCTGCTGGACTCGTTGGCGGTGGAGGTCTCCCACCTAGCCGACAACAACACCACTATGACCTGGCTTGGACCCGTTCACCTCTCTGACACGGTGCAGCCCATCGTCAGGTCCAGCCAGGAGTGTGACCTGGACTGGCCTCGCCTCGGTAAAGTCCAGAACTGCTCTACACCTAGGCCTGTCACGATAACAAATTTTGCTGGACGATAATTGTGCTACAAATTATTGCCGATAAACGATATTATTGACACCGTTTTTTAAAATTATAGATGATAATATATGGCATAATAATGCGAGTACACCATGTCAAAAGCAATAAACTTTAATTGCTCAAGATTAAGAACTTTGAACTAGGATGAACAAATATAATAAACAAACAGGACAACCAAAAAACAATGAAAATAAAATGGACCCAAATTCTGTTTTATCAAAAACTGCATTCAAATGAAAACCACAATCACAACTACAAACCATTAAGAAAACATACCTTGTCTCTGGTACGGAACAAAAACTTCACTCCACACATCACTATTAAAACAATAAATAAAGTGGCGTCTCGAGTCTGTAAACAAAATTGCACTAAATAATTAGCTTTGGGTGCTATTCCTCAACAGGTCAACAAAGAACATGCATGCGCACCTCAAGCACAATCATCCCCGTGGATGATTGTACTTGAGGTGCGCATGCATGTTCGTCGTATTCCCCTTCTTTGTCACCAAAACTTTCGAACAAATGCGACATATCGTCCGTGTTCGTGGGCTCACCTCTTTCATTTTATTTAAAACCGAAATGTTCCCACACTGTGGCTGTTGCGTTGGGCTTAGACACCAAAGCTGTCGTTTCAGCATTTATTGTGTTTGCTCCGTGCTGTGTCAGTAAGTCTGTGTGTGTGTGTGTGTGTCTGTGTGCGTGTGTGCGCCAGCCCCCCCACCCCCACCGTGACAAAGAGTCTGAATGACTGACAGGAGGGTTCACTCACTGCGTTCATTCCGCTATAGAGCCAACGCACCCAGGTATCGAGAAAAATGCGCAGAGTGAGACCTCTTCTCTCATCCAGCGTGTTTGATAGCGAGAGAGGAGGAAAACAAACGCACGTTAATTATCGAGGCTGGCAAAATTACCGACCTCGTTATTATTTACCGAGCGATTAGGCGATTTATTGATTATCGCGACAGGCCTATCTACACCAGCCACCGCGGAGCCATGGGCTGTCATCCGAGGTAAGAGGCCTGGTCGGAGCAGCTCCAGGACCCCTCCACCTGGCGGGGTCCACCACTCCCTCCAAGACCATTCAGCTGGGAAACAGGTTCGAGGTGCTGGGAAAGCTTAACAAAAATCCACCCAACCGCCTGGAGCCTTCCGCCAGCCTGGTCCGTCCACCACCGAGGCTCCTCCCATAAGGTCCAGCGAGAGCCTCCCGCTCTCATCAACCTGCGCTGCACACGGTGTGAACTATATAGACAATTTTAACATCTTTTGTAACAAGAGAGAACTCTTCAGGGGCGATGGAGTCCTTCCCAACTGGCAAGGGGCAAAAATGCTTGCAGGAAACATTTTCCACAGCGTCCACCACCCACATGTATCTCACCAGAATAAACAATTAACGTCACCATCGTCAAACCCCTCCAATCAGTCCCTCTACTATTGATGTCCCCCGGGTCCTGGCACCACCAACATTGGCTCCCCATACTCACTAATAACTGTTTATGAGGAGCCAGGACCCATCCCCCACTGTCACTCCCAACACCAGGAAAACACTTTAAATACCATATCAAACAACCTTTCAGTAGACTCCGCCCCTCAGCCACTCACATTGCCCACATCACCCACTCTACCCACAGCACCCTCAGCACCATCTTCCTCCATCCATGGACTCCCGATCACTGTGATCACCAACACTAGACCTCACACCATAAAACCATACTCCAGACCCAATCATTATGTTACTGCCTGGCTGAAGGCAGATAACAAGAAGGGAGGCAACACACAACAATAACCATTAACCAAGATATTTTATTTAACAAAAATGATTATCAATCAGTATGAGGCGTCAGGATTACAATCAGTAGTGTCAGCAAATGTTGGATGTGTGAGCATGTGTGTGGTGGATGTTGTTAGATGATCAAACCCAAAAAGGTGGTGGCTGGTGTGGTAGATGCATGCCCTGCTGAGAGAGAGACCTACAGCATTTCAGCCAGGCCTTTTATGCTCTCTGGCCCTGCCTTGTTGGGCAAGTAACTCAGCCCCTCCCAGCTCAGCCCTCCACCATCTCCCTGAGGCTGCAACACAGAGCAGAATCAGACACATGCAAGGGGAGAAAGCAGAGGAGGAGCGGGAGGGGTTGTCACAATTACAACCTCAAACATATAAAAAGAGACCCCCCCATCCCCCACAAACACCGGAGCGAAAACTCAACATGGCACTTTTAAATGTACGCTCTCTTTTAAATAAGACTTTTTAAATCAATGACCTGATTTTAGATAACAGTATTGATTTCATGTTTTTAACTAAGACATGGCTTGGCTCTGATGGACCTGCAGCACCTAATGAAGCATCCCCGCCCGGTTTTAATTATTTACATTCTTTTAGAGAGGGTAGATGGGGTGGGGGGCCTGCAACAATTCTTTTAGGTTCACAAAGTTTTAAAGAGGTCTTATTTTGAGATTTTATTTCATTTGAGTACCACTCCTTTGTTTTTAGCAGTCCTCCTATATTTTGTTTAACTGTTTACAGGCCACCCAAAAACTGCTCTGCCTTTAACAGAGCAGTAAAACAAGCAAGACAGGACCACTTTTCAAAATTAATAGCTGACAATTGCAATAACCCCAAGATCCTTTTCTCAACCATTGACCAATTAACAAATCCTGTTTTTAAGCAACCTTTTAATTCAGATTTATCCTGTGAAGACCTTGCAGTCCACTTCAGAAATAAAATTGATGTTATCAGGTCAAACTTTTTAAACAGTAAGCCTGATGATTTTAGCTTTTCTGAGTCTGTGTTTTAAATGGGGAAACACTGGACAGGTTTGCCCTGGTTGATGCTGCAGAGATTGAGGAAGTTGTTTCCCAATCTTAGACCAGTGACTTGTGTTTTAGATCCTATCCCCACATCCCTTTTTAAGACCTCTTTTAGTGTTTTTAAGGATGACGTTATTAATATTGTTAACTATTCTCTTCAGACAGGGGTCTTTCCCACTGCCTTTTAAGACAGCCTGTGTCAGACCCCTTCTGAAGAGAGACAACTTGAATACAGCGGTACCTGATAATTACAGACCTGTATCCAACCTGCTATTTTTAAGCAAAATTTTAGAAAAGGTTGTTTTTAACCAGCTAAATGATTTTATGATTTCTAAAAATATTGGTGACATATTTCAGTCTGGTTTTAGGAAAAATCACAGTACAGAGACGGCACTGGTCAAGATCGTAAGTGACCTCAGGTCCAACATGGATGAAAGATTAATCTCTGTTTCAGTCCTGTTAGACCTGAGTGCAGCTTTTGACACGATGGATCATAAAACAGACTCCAAAACTACATTAGCATCTCTGGTACTGTTTTTAACCAGTTAAAAACATATCTGAATGGCAGGAAATTTTATGTTAGCACTGGGGAACACTCATCAAGAACCTATGAAATGGAGTGTGGTGTTCCCAGGGCTCAATTTTAGGCCCCACACTTTTTAATCTAAATATGTTACCATGAGGAGATGTCATCAGAAGACACAGCATTAACTTTCACAGCTGTGCTAATGATACACAGCTCTACCTGGCCGTGTCTCCTGATGACACAGGGCCCATTGATTCCCTTTTTAACTGTATTTTAGATGTCCAGTCCTGGATGACAGACAACTTCTTGCAGCTCAATCAGGACAAAACCCAGGTTTTAGTCATCGGTACAGGCCCAGGGAGAGAGAAACTGGAGAACAAACTCCGAGGACTGTCTTTTAATCCCTCAAAACAGATTAAAAATCGGGGTGTTACATTTGATTTTAATCTCAGTTTTGCATCACACATATGTGATATCACCAAAAAGGCTTTTTATCACCTTAAGAACATCTTAGGAGTCCACCAGTTTCTCTCTCAAGCCAATGCAGAGACTAGTATCCATGCTTTTATTACCTGCAGAATTGATTATTGTAATGCTCTCCTCTCTGGTCTTCCTAAAAAGAATGTTTCACAGCTGCAGCTGCTGCAAAATTTGGCTGCACGCATGCTGACGAAGACCAGGAGGACAGCCCACATTACACCAATTTTAAAGTCTCTGCATTGGCTTCCTGTATCTTTTAGAATAGATTTTAAGGTTCTCTTATTAGTTTATAAGTGTCTTAATGGTCTTGGTCCTTCTTATTTATCTGATTTGCTTTCACGATATGAGCCCAGTAGAGCCCTCAGGTCTTCAGGTAGTGGTCTTTTAATAGTCCCCAAAGTTAGAACCAAAATGTACGGTGAGGCATTGTTTATTATTATGGCCCCCGTCTGTTGAACAGTCTGCCTGAAGACCTGAGAGCCTGAGAGCAGCACCTACAGTTCATATTTTTAAACGCAAACTCAAGACCTTCCTTTTTAGGCTGTCCTTTAGCTGATTTTTGTTTTATTCTTCTAGCCTCTCTTTTAGTCCACTCTTTTAGTATTTTTAGTATATTTTATTCATTAATTTATTTATTTTTAGTATATTTTAAAACTATTTGTTTATTTTCTTTTATTGTTTGATTTTAAAACAGTTTTATTATTATTATTATTATTATTATTATTATTATTATTATTATTATTATTATTGTTTTATCTCATTTTATTTTTTTATATCTTTTCATGGTTTTATCAGTTTGGCTTCAGCTCCAGTGTTTCCCCATTTTAGTTTAAGATAGCGTTTCCTAGGTCCTCTGTGGCTTCCTGTTGAGCCCTGACTTGGTGTCCCGATGGTTGTGAGAGTGTGTGTGTCTGTGTGTGTGGATGGGTGGGTGGGTGGGGCGGATCTCTGTTAAATTTGGGCTCGGAGGGTGTGTGGGTGGGGTTTTTGCAGTTTGTATTTTATTTTGTATACCCTGTGTACAGCACTTTGTGATACAAGCCATGTATGAGAAGTACTTTGATTGATTGATTGATTGATTGATTGATTGATTGAATATGGCTGGAATAGTCACTGCTTTTTAAACCTCTTCTCTACATGTGTCATTTGCAAGATAAATATATACATATATATATATATATATATATATATATATATGTATATAATATGTGAGAAATATGTCCAGAACAAATTAGGCTTTGCGAAGGATTAGAAAAATCTAAGTTTCTCATTTCCCTAGCTGCTAATCAAAAGCTGTCAACGACCCAACAAACCAAGTCACAGCTCTGGATGCAGCTTCTACAATTATGATGTTAATAATAGAAGTAAATAAAAGTAGGAACGATAGTACCAGCTGCAGCACTTTAAGTCAACGGGATGGAGACTGACATAAGCATTCAACATTGATGATAAGGGTAAGTCCAGGTAAGTAGCTGCATCAGTTGAAGCCACTCAAGTCCACAGCAGCAGTAAAGCTCCACCGGAACCTTTGGCTTGAGAGCCCGAGAGCTCCAAGGAGGATCTATGGTTTAGAGATTTAATGGGCCATTATACAGACAGTGGAGAGAGGGGGAAATACAGGAGCACACTCAACCAGCCCCCTATGAGTCTAAGCCTCCAGCAGCAAACTGAACAAACTGTTCCAGGGTTTGAATGGAGGTGAGTGCAGATTATGTCTTCTGAGAAATCTTGGCACATTTGTCTGGTGCTGCATCTGAGTGCAATTGCTGTTTGACATGAATCCGAATAGGTTGGGAGACTGAGCCTGTTTTGGAACAATGTCACCAATTGATCCAGAAGTGGAAACACCCTGAGAGACTTTAGACTCCTCAAGCAGGCCTGTACTTTATTTTTCTAAGGTACTATCAGATCAACAGGACTGTGTGAAATGACATTTACAACAGAGACTTATAATGAAAGCATTCTTACATACTGTCTCCAATTTTGGGACTTAAATATTTGAGGTGTGTTACTTATGAAGTGATCGAAATCTGCCAGGTCATGAGCTAAGTTAGAATAAAGATGTTCTCATCTATTTCAGTACTGACAGACAAAGCTAAAATGTATTTATTGATGTTTACTGGAGATCATGCAGGCTGCGCAGAACAATCACAGCTGTCTTCACTTTCACTTTTCTGCAACAGCAGATCTCTAGAAAAAATAAATAAATAAAAAGATGTGCATCTGAGAAAAAGACGAAATGACGAAAGACAAAAGAAGAGATGTTGAGCTATTTGTCAGCTTAACACATTGAGGGCAGTTTTGCAAACAATGCCAAGTGTTCCTTTAAAAAACAAAGAGGCATCTTGAGGTCAAAATCAGCAAAAACAACATCCACTGCTAAATCTTGGTATCAAAGTCTTCTGTTTTTTCTTTTTGTTACAAAAGAAAGAACTCCCAGTGACTTCTCTGTTAAAGTCAGATCAGATAATTCGTACACAAGATGGTGACACATTAGACCACTCTCAGATTCAACTTTATTTGGAGCAGGAACGCTTTTTAAGCTCATAAATGCCACAAGCTTGTAACAGCAACACTGCAGGGAAGCTGCCACAGTTTAGTTTGACATAAAAAACAGTTGTATTTCAACTTTCTTTTTTTTTCCTTTTTTCTTTTTTTCTGTATAAGCCAGGGTTGAAAAAAAGTTATTCCTTTATGTGTGTAATTTGGCATGCAATATGTGTGAAATTACACTTGTTTTATAAGTAGCAGCCTGGCAGGAGAACTGCACAGTCCTCACAAACTGCAAGCCAGCATAGAAGCTCAACCTGCTTGTGTATTTTCATCGACTCAACACTCTTTCAGAAAAAAAAACAAGACAAAAAAAACAGAAACTTTTTTCAGTACTAAAGACGGAGGAGGGAAGGCACAGGCAGTTTAATTTAGGTACCCATGGTGTGTTGGAGAGAAGACAGCAAGTTTATTCATAACAAGCTTGTCTTTTAGTGAACAGGGAGCCATCTGTGTCTTTCAACTCCTGTAGCATTCTGTCTGTATTGTATGTCTGTTAGATGTATGCACGATCCACAGTGTGACTTTAAATGGATATAAGTGTATTCCACTGGGGCTGGGAATGCACTGAAGCACCTGTTCAGTCTGTCTGGATGGAAGCTCAAGCTGCATTTCAGAGTAAAACTGTGTTGTTTGAAGTTTTTCAGAGCAACTTGTCCTCCTCTTTCATGGCTTTCTGGTTGAATCTCAGTCAAATATTCTAATGCAATTTAATTATTGTGAAGAATATTCAAAGCCTGTCATTAAATGTAACCTTTATTTTAACAGGGAGGACCTACTGAGACTGAGATTTGTACCCTGCAGCAGTTCAAGTAAAATCATAACAAATAGAAACAATCGAGTATGATTTAAAAACTAAAGTTACATAGGCTTTTATTGAAACAAAGAACAATGTTGCCGTAACCAATGTCTTTCTCATCATTTGAATATGTCAAAACAATTGCAGTAGCTGTTGACTCAGGCTGTCTGTTTTGGCTTTGTGCACATTCCTGTGAAAGGGGGCACTTTTTGGGTCATTTGATGCTTCTTCTGTAATTGAATAAATTGGTTGTACACTGTTAGTGCCTTCCATTTAATTGGGACCACTACAAACAGTGCAGCTTTTACAGCACTGCAATTAAGGTTTGAAACTTTGACTTCATGAATAAATATCCAAGGGTAGCCTATTTTGCCAAGCCTCGGTCATACAAATTTGTTGATTTAATATAGATATCGGTGCATAATGCTAACCCTAACCCTCTAACCCTAACAAGCCACAGCCCCATCACACAAAGAATTTAGATCCTGACATTATTTGTTACATATCTTTAAACTCTCTCCAGCAATTCCTGACTCTCCTCAGATCTGTCCTATCAAGTGCCCAATATATTTTAG
Source organism: Xyrichtys novacula (assembly GCA_962446985.1). Classification (NCBI taxonomy): domain Eukaryota; kingdom Metazoa; phylum Chordata; class Actinopteri; order Labriformes; family Labridae; genus Xyrichtys; species Xyrichtys novacula. The sequence continues at coordinate 6,511,412 of OY660870.1, forward strand.
TATATAAAAAAATAGAGATAAAATAGCCTTTGCTCTTTATCTCTGCTTTCGCTGCATAACCAACAGTGCAGTGCATGAACAACTTTATGGGGGGTATGGTAATACAAAGGAGTTGCAGTGAGATCCTGGCTGACAAGGCAAGCTCTTTTGACCATTTGAGGTGGTTTTGTAAACAAATGAGGTTAGATCCCAACAGGCTAACAGGCTGTACAGTTTGAGTGAGGTGCGGTAATTCCAGGACAGGCTGTCGGCAGGTTTTTCTTCCTTTTGTAAATTTGTATTTGATTTACATCAGCATTTTATTAACATAAAAATACACACATAAACAAAATATAAAAAATTAGAGGACAGGGCAGTCTTGTAACTAAGCATGTGTCTGAACCTGCAGTTTGGGTCTGCCAGAGAATCACAGTGATTTGAATGCAGGAACACTCAGAAATCCAATTTTGCACGTATTTTTCTCAAAGGTCCTGTAGCATCAAAAAAATGACAAAAAAGAACAAAAAAAAAAAAAAAAGATTTTCATCAGAGTGGATCTATAAAGGAACAGTGAGTAGAAATAGAAACATTAAGCCGTTTCTAGTTCTCAGATTCCAGAGTAAAAATTTGCCTTATTCATCTCTAACATTGGTAAAGTTCAAGAAGCTACGGTGGTCTTTGGGGACAAGAGGCTCCAGTAACATTTGATAAGTTAGACCCTTCCCTGCCAGTTTTTCATGCTGCACTACTATAGAAACATGGTGGCACAAGACCGCAACCTCCATGAGAAGGCTCTTGCTCCCCATGTGGATATAAAAGTAGCCGTAGATGACTGTCTAACATGAGTCTGGTTCTGCTCAAGGTTTCTTCCTGTTAAAGGGAGTTCTTCCTCTCCTATGCAACACTTTTTTGTTTGTTTTTTTGTTAAGCATCTTGAGATAACACTTGTTGTGAATTGGGGCGATATAAATAAAAAAAGATTAATTGATTGATGAAAGTGTCATCCCAAGTAAACAAAAAGTTTAGACAACCACGTTGAGTTATACTGACTGTAGATAAAGGGAGTGAGCTCCAGTACATTTAAACAATACCACAAAGAGCAACATGACAACATAGTATCTCTAGGGAACATTTTTATAAAGAATATTTGCAAAACAAGTGCCTTATAATTTGGCCAGGTCTGACTAAAGTGCACTATTCTCTCCAACCAACAGGAAATCTTGGGTTTAAAAATAAATGAAACACTCATCAAACCCTTACAGAACTTAACTCCACTCTTTCTGTCAACTAGTCATTAGCAAAAAATCATCCTCTCTGTATTGCGGTCACACACTACAGGACAATCTGTAAGGTCAGTGAAGGCCCGATTTCAGATGGATCTAAAGGTCATCTTGATCTTGTCAGTTTTTTCCTTTACTGTTAAATGTGTGAAGAGAGATTATTCATGCACAAATGACGATCGAAGCCACCCTAACTAGGAACTGAAATTAGCATGTTCAATATTTACTACCTGAAATCCTTACTTGTGAAGTCTATCATGATGGTCTGTCATGCACACTTTTCATTGTCACGTTGAACTTGAAATTGGGAGGTTAGCCAATTAGGGCAGAAAGCACAACAAATGCAATCATGGCAACAATATTAAACACACAACACAAACTGAGATGGATGCGTTGAATGCAGAATCCACTCATTGATACACAGTGACAACACAAGTGTATACACAGTTTGTTAAAACATGCTACTTCCATCCAAGCCTATTCTTTTGGCATGCAGCTTTGCTAACCTGGAGAGCACTCGAAAAAGAAAAGCCTTCAGTGCGAGACATTGCTGTTTTTCTATCTGTCATGAAAGGGTCCAAACCTATAACCAGAGTGTCCTTGACTGAATTATATTTATGTGGGAGTCTTTTATGATGCTAAATATTATCTGCAGAATTCTACATCTGTTACATGTACAAAGAGAGCTATCTTTAAAGGTACCTCATACAACCCCATATTTCAAGAACATAAAATTTACCTTTAAAGTTATAAGGTCTTAAATCTGGTCTTTTGCATGTTCAGTTAATGTTCTACAAATAGACAATTATCACCTGATGGCACAGAACCTTCTAAACCGTAAAGCGTAGCAACTTGTCCTTCTGATATGTCGTAGCTGTATTCAAGCTCACGGTCCAGAGTTTCCTCCGATACGTCATATAGTTTGTCAGCAACAAGCCTTTTGTGGGCACTAGTGAGAGATCAAGATTCCTATTCAAAGCGAATGGAGCTGCTGATAACATGGGATGATCTTTATATGTGGAGCTTGATTGTGATGTCATACTTTGAGGTAGAAATGTGATTTGAATTTTGACCTTTAGATGCAACCTGAACCCTTCAACCTGCAAAAACCGCATTTCAATATCTCTTAAGGTTTTTCTACAAAGTGAGTTTGTTTGGTCCAGTCCTGTTCTAAGCAGGCAGAGGCTCAGTGAGGCAAAGTCCGTGTCACAGGTGAGCTGCAAGTGTACAGTCACCATGGAGATGATTCCCACTCAGAGCACAGGGCCCGCCCACCTGGTCTTGATTGACAGCTTTCTTCCAGACACCACAACACAGAGACAGCCGGATTGCCTTGAGTTTCAAGTCAGATTCATGACAAAGGCCCTAAATCATCAACGCTTTGACATATCAACACCATATTTGACACGTCCCCTCACAACCCCATCCTGAAGACATGTCCCACTCTGCAGCCATCTTGGATGACCCCACCAACAGGAAGTAGCCCTTAACACATTAATGCCCTCATGTACAGTATCTCCACCCAAAACATGGCCTAAATGTGAGTAAATCAGCGGCAAGCAGCAGCAAATCGGCAAGCGAGCAGGCATATTTGAAAATTTCCTTGGAATTTTCTAGTTATTATTATCATTATTATTATTATTATAAGAACAAATTGTTCCAAAAACGGTTAGATTTTGATGTTATTTTATATCCCAAAAAAAATTTTCTATAAAAGTTTTCCTTTTCACAATCTTCTATAGTGTTTTATAACAAAATAAAGAGAACTGGATGATCTGGTTTATAGTTAAGAAAAGTTTATGTAAACTCTTAAGATAATGTACAAAGTAGAGCAAATATGTTGTGCAGCGATTTGAATTGATAATAAATGTCCTAAGACCTGGAAGAACAGTAACAGATAAGAACTAGAAAAAAAAAAAAGATCTGTTTATTACAGGATCAATACTGGTACAACTTACATGCAATAAATGATGATAAAATAATAGGGATAAATAATAATAGATGAATGGATGATTCTGAGTCAGGCTAGGATTACTAAAGTTAAGGATAGTAATTGAATATGCTCTGACATATTGATCTACACTAACTTTGGTGTAAAGCAAAATTTGGATGTGGATTTGGATGAATTTAGGATTTCTCTAATAAGTGATTATTTGAATAATGAACGCATGAGACAGCATTAGCCCTGTTTGGAGCTCTGGAGGTTTGCATACTTAAGTGAGACTGGTATTGGAGAAGATGGAGCAGGTTCATCGAAAGGTCTGGGCTACCGGCGGTTTGAGAGATTTAACTCAGAAGAGGGCCAAAGTCATCCTGTGAGCCAGAGTTTTGCGGTGAGACCAAAGACGCATCCATAGGATTCATTAGGTGCTGGTTTTTGCATTCAGGCCTGTGTGCTGTGACTCCTGGCCCATCTTTCGATTGACTTCAACATATTATTTGATGCCCTGTGTGAGGCTCAAACTCATGGCCTTCAGAATATTCAATGACATTATAACCACCTAATGGTTAAAATACAGAACAAATGATTAGAATATAAACCAAAAAATTCTGAACTATTTCTGTTACTTGGAGTAAAATTATGATTCATGCTCAATAAATGTAACTCTTAAAAGTTCATGAAACAGCCTGAAAAGCTGTTGGTCCCAAGAAACTACGGAATGATGGGATTATTTTGTCAGAGAGATAGCATGGTTTCTGGAGCACATGGAAAAAACAGGACACATCTCATTTTAACACAAATTTCATGATTAGACAGAGTAGTACATTGCTGAATGAATGAATAAGATGTCATTATCAGTCATTTGTATTCTTTTACCAAAGGAATGCAGTTTTTATCAGTATATGTTCAAGCAGGGTTTTATGACAGAGGTCTGGAGGTCAGTGTCCTGCTCCTCAAACCTTTCCTTGGGGTCCGTGTGTTCACAAAAGACGGTAAATCTTAAAGCCGGTAAATCTCAAATGGAAGACCTGGGTTGAAGCATTAATGTTTATTTAGATGGTCAGTGATGGAGTCAGTTTGAAAGGTAATAAAAGATCTGTCTCTGTTCTCCGAATTGACCAATCGTGAGGAGCCAGAGGTTTAGGTCAACCTCTGGTCGGGTCAGTTAGGTAACCTAAAAGTACAAACAAGTCTGGAAAGATTGATATTATCCTGTGTCCTGGGACCAGATAAGGAACCTTTCCATAGAGGAATGTGTGAGTTTCACACACAGGGTTGTCTACAGTTGTTTTTTTCACTGTGAAGAGTTTTGTAACACTTTTTCAAAACTTTTTCTTACTGTGGATCAATATGTCCAAACTTCTACAGTGCTGCTGTGTGACAAGGCTGGTGTTTGCAGCATTGACTTCATGCCTGAATGTATTTAGCAACTTTTTTCAGCACCACAGACAGCAACATTTAGGGCTCTATTTTCGTTCGCACCGGTGAGGCGGCGGAGGGCGGCGAGCCCCGCACAGTTGTATTTTCGTCTGGCGGAGCCCGGCGTAAGGCGAGTTTGGTATTTTCGTGGACTGAATCGCACGGAGGCGAGCCGAGATCCGCCAAGCTCCGCCAAGCTGGGCGTGGTGGCGTGGCAGGGGGAGGTGTTGACAGAATCAGCTGGCGCAGTGACATTTTCGTGCTCGCCACCAGCGTGTAACGTGCGCTGAAAGCTCGTCGATTCAAACCTGGTCAGCTTTCAGCGCAAGGCGGAACGCAGCTGGTCTAGTAGTATTTTGGTAGACCGGCGGCATATCAACATACGTCACTGATGCCTCACCGGCAGGTTTCCACAGTGTCAGGCAGATTTCAGTGCAATAAATAATCATCAACAACTATTAATCTGAGTCAGCACATACATTTAGATCTATATCGATATATTCTGATCTATATCTGATCTGATGAGCGCGTTTGGCACGCGTTTGGGCACACAACCTGACCGAATCAATACAGCTGAAATTGCATCAAATTAAATTAAATATCTAGTAAATAAACACACATGATGAAGTTAACAAGATACGTAATGTGTCTCCCTCCTTTTCTTTCTTCCTCTTATTTCTCACACAGCTCGACCTGGACACGTCTCCGTGTCCTCTGTCCGTCTTGCTGCTGCTGCAGCTGAACGGATGATTTGTTTCAGTGCTCAGATGCGTTATCTACTTTAAGCCGACATACGGATATTATAATATTCAGTTTTGTGGGCCAAATTTATTTTATATGCCAACATCTATGAAAGAAAGAGCCAGGCCACGGAGCGCGATGCGTCATTTACGCACAGATGGTTCCGATTTTAATGCACGTGAGGTTTGAATATATGCAACTTTATGTGAGTGTCTTTTTTGTGGAAAAGGGATGTTTGTCTTACCAGTGGGTCCAACATTACGCACACCAAATCCATCTGTGCTCAGACGAGAGAGTGTGGAGGACACTTGTTGAGCAGCTGCCCTCTGTCGCCATCTTGTGGCATAACTGTCTTCAGACATCTCTTGATCTCTTTGACTACTTCATGAAAATAGTAATACGCCTCGCCGGTGGCGGATTTAAAGGCAAGGAGAGGAGCTTATGTGATTGGTGAAAACAGGTCTCGGCTGTGTTAAACTCACTAAACGCCCTCTCTCCTCCCCGTCTATGATTTATGCTGCCGGGAGGAGCTGAGTTAGGGAGGGGGGATACTTACGCCGGGCTGCGCGGCTCACCAAAATACCAAAATGTGCTTGGGAACGCCTTGTCAGCGCGGCGGATCTGATTGACGCTGCGCTTGCGGCACGTCTCCGGCGAGGCACCAAAATAGAGCCCTTAGTTTCTGTTAGTGCTCTCCATCACAGGAACCCGCACAGGTGTTTGCAGCTGCTCTGACTGAATAGATCTCCGCTCAAGCTCAGTGTGGCTATGCTGACAATAACATGAGGTTAACAAGTATAATGTGGCCATAAGAATGACAGACAAGTTGGTTTTCATGATTTCAACAAAACAGAACCTGAAGGAAAGAGGGTCAGCAGTAGAATCTATAAATACTCCAATTAAGTAAAAAAAAAAAAAAAATTGTGAAGATGAGCAATGAGAATAATAATAAAACTGAAAAAGCAACTGTATCAACTGTTAAATTAGCCAGACTGTATTGTATTTTCTCACAATTTTATCAGAGTGAAGTAAATGCATCCCTTTAATGAGATGTCCGCTATGATCAATGTAAAAGCCTTCATAAACATGCTCCTGTGTTAATGACAAAGGTCCCAGCCATGGTTGGCAGAGGAAAACTAGGGTTGTCATTTGAACATAATCGTTATATTCTTGTAGTTCTGTCAAACTGCCAGATTTTATTTGTATAAAGGATTAGAGAGAGAGAGGGAGAGAGAACGAGAGAGAGAGCAGCAGCAGAATGACAGTTGTGTAAAAAAAAGTAAGGGCAAGAGTACACTGATACAACATGACATGATGAAGGGCAAAGAGGAGCTAAGAGAGATGTTATTCCTCCTGTTAAATATATTCAGATTAGAGGATGGGTAAAAAAAAAAAGGCAGGATGCTCTTGTGACCTCTTTTATGGCTTTTGTGTGTGCGAATGTCAAATGCAATTTGATAACATATTTGTAATGTCTGTCCCAAGGGTGGATATGGAGAGAAACTATACACATAAAATATGTATAATTTCTAGCTCCTTATTCTATAGGCTCCAGTATATGTATGTTTTTACTCCAACTTCAGTGCCTTCTTTTCATAAACATTAATCATTTGCTAATCATTTGCTACTTTCCTTTGTGCTAGAATACAAAGAGAGAGACGCAAAGGTCTTTTGATGGCCTCTAGATAATTAGATTTTGTGCTTTGTTCTGGGGTATCAGAAATCAAAAGAATCATTCAAATCACAAACCGTTAATTTCACAAGGGTCTCATACATTGAAATTCTCTTTTTCTCTTTTTTTCCTTTTCTCGAGGATATGGAAGCAAAAAGCCTCTGTGGTTGATACATTATACCTTTTCTTTTTACCTTCCTCATAATTTCCATAATTAGAGAGCAGGTTACCAGACAGGCAACATATACACATTCATCTTGTGGTTTTTTTTTATTTTATTTTTTTACTTTTGACAAAATACAACAATTCAATAATAAAAGGTACCAGTGTGAACCAAAAATAGCAAAACTCAAATCAACACCTTATTGTTATCGGTCCTCTCTGGTGTTGGCTTAGTAAAATACTTTGGATTTCTGTCAAGTCATTTGTGTAGGTGAAAAGAAAAACCTTCATCAGAACATGTCCTGCTAAAGACTCTTATGAGTCAAAACGTGTTGACATCTTTAAATTAAGTTTTTTTAAAATTATTATTATTACTTTAGAGTGCCTCAAGTTTTCTATTCTGAATGTCATCTACATTATGGACTTTTATTGACAAGTTAAAAGGCAAGTCATAGCACTCCTCTTTTGAAAAATTTGTGTCCATTTCCTGAAGAGCACTTGATCATGATGATCCTGTCAGATATTTTGTCGCCACATAGCACTTCCCCACCTTTTTTTTTTTTTCTCAATATTTGGTTATTGCAACATCATTGCAATTTTAATAGACTTTGTCAGTAACAAGTTTTAGATGGATTTTTAAATGAATTCACGAAGAAGGATGAGGTATAATGGCTTATGAATTAGAATTCAAGACAAGGCAGATTTTAATGTCAACATTAAACTGCGGTATTCTATCCATCATAACAGAAACTACATTTAATAATAGCCAGGAGCAGTTTTAGAATTAATTAGACTTAAATATGTTGTAATTCAGGACTGGAAAACATCCTATCATGTAGAAAGGAAGATGATGTCTTTCTTCAGTGTGCATCTTTCCTCCACACCCTTCTATGAGTTTAACTTGATTTCAATGACAGAGCCAGCTTTTTTCACCAGTTTGTCCAGTGCTTTTATAGTGCCTTTTCAAGTCTCCTGAGCACCCAAAGCTCTATTATCATACATTATGTTCGCACTGCACTCATGTATAGACAGCAGAGGCTGCTATGTAAAGTAACCATCAGTATTACCTAATGCTGGGTGCAGTTTTCGGATTAGGTGTCTTGCCGAAGTACAATTAAACACCTGGACGACGGTACCTGGTATCAAACTTCCAACCTTCCTTTGAGAGATGGCCAGCTCCACCTCTAAACTACAACCACTCCAGTAGTATTACAGGCAAATGGCTCAAAACTGACTGTCCAACCACCTTCCAACATCGTTTGACACACTGATGAGACTGTCTGAAGTGCGGACATCATTTATTCATTAATTAGTACGATCATTCAGTACATGATTCTTTCAACCCTTTAGCAGGCAAACTACAAGGCAATGTTTTCATCTGACTGCTGTGGTGAACATACACTGTTTAAATAATGAATGTTGTCTTAGTGACGTCACCTGGCTTTCATCTGAAATGCTGCTGAGAGCCTAGATCACTTTTATTATGCATGTGGAGAAACTGGTGATTGCAGTTGCAAATAACAAGCAATAACAAGATGCGGTACACTGACAGCAGTATTAATGCTGCTGCCGAGAGCAAGAATGTATGATGGCAAAACCCTTATTAAATGGATTTACAGCTAAATTTTGATACATCACACTCATTGGTGTAATATTTTCCAACCAAAATAAGACTAAAACAAGTTTATTTTCTTTGAATTTAAAAGGGGTAATTTAATACAGTGAGATAGTATTCCCTCCAATTCAACTGATGTAATTTATTGAGTGAACTTATTTTCATCTTTAACACTGGATACCTACCTTACCTTTGACGATGTATTCAGTTTTGTCAGCGCTTGTTTCATATGTCTGTTGACTGTTTATAGAATAGAAAACTTATCCTCAGTCCTGCCCAGTGTGCGATACAAGGCTAAAAGACCACTTCCACAGGTGCTGACATACTGCACTGGTGCAGACTAGGCACATGATGATTTATTGGCGCAACTTGCTACTTAAACACTGAGGATCCCTCAAGTGGGTGCAGTCCACAGCAGAATGGATTTTTGAGTTGTTTTGAAGCAGGCCCATATGGTAATAAGATTAATGACTCATATGATGGTGTTTGTTATATTTTCTCTTGGGTTTCTCCACTTTGATAATGTGCTACCTACGGCTGCTGAAGCCTTGGGCTTCTGTTCCCTCTTTTAACTTCAGGGGGCAAGGTTTGTGACCAATACTGCAACCAGTCAGCAGAGAGAGCTCTAAATCTATTGGCTTCAGGTCCAGTTAAGTTTTATGGCATTTATTCTAATAAAAGTTTATACTCATACTGTAAGGTCCCCATCCGACAGCTTTTCTTACAAATACTGTGATTTTAGAATAAATTCAATGGTTAGTTGTTATGATATGTTCTGAATTCTTTCTTCTTTTTAGTCAGTTTCTTTTCCTAGTGTTAGGCCTCAGTCTTTGCCAGTTTTATTTGTCCTTTATTTCTTTGTATTTTTTTCTCTCTCTCCTTTCACACACACACACACACACACACACACACACACACACACACACACACACACACACACACACACACACACACAAACCTCACTCTCCATGGGATAGTGTATGTGCATTGTTAGTGTTGTAGCTCAGGGACTTTGCCTACGTCCCGCATCCCTGTACTCATTTGTCAAGTGCGGTTTTGGACACAGCTTGGTTGCAAGGGTTCAGGGTGGCAGGTGGCAACAGCAGGCATCTCTCTTTCTCTTTTTCCCGCTCTCCTCTTGTCTTCCTAGCTCCCTTGGCCTCTCTAACAGGCTCTCAGTAGGCAGTGTATGTAGCAATTTTTTTTCTATGCATGACGTGTGAGACTTGGCAAGGCAAGGCTGGCATTGATCATGCCTGTGAATGATGAGCGGATTGCACTAGCTTTCCACTTTATGGGCCCCTGCTGCAAACACGCTGAATGCAGGAGGGGGTCTGAATGTGTTTAGCTGAAGAACAGGGAGATTACATCTTAGCTTTTCATTTTTTGCACCACGGAAGCCGTCTTTTTCAAAGTATGTCAGTAAATACATCACTCAAGCAGAGGAGGAACATTAGTCCAGTAATAATATCACTTGACCTCCCACCAATTGCAACAAAAAAAAATCTCAACTGATTTTGTATCCCAAATAGGTCCTGAATAACAGGAAAAAAAGTCCCAAGGAATTGCATGATGGGAAAATCCCGAAATTCAAAATGGCTGCCATCCAAATTATTATGTTACATATACAATTCAATATCTTGAGAACCGAACACTGTATGAAGTCGACATTTGGCAGGCGTGTTTCTGAGGACCCATGGAAAGTCAGTACTAATCTTAAACTTGTTTCGATGCGTGGTTCTTCAAAAGCAGTCATACTCTGAGATCAAGTACAATTAACTCTTAGTCCTTCTCTGCTACCATGCTAGTTTAGAAACCCATGACCTGTTCTTTTGTTCAGAGTCAAGGAAAAGCGCAAAAAAGACTCACATTTGAAACATCAAGGCTACGAAACAACTACTTGGCCCAGACATATGTAAACACATATTGTTCATACATGCAGTTCTTTGATGTGACACTACATCTCGCCTTCATGGGATTGGAAAGGGAGCGTCCCTCAAGAAATTCAAAGAAAGCAAGGTATTCAGAGAGCAAGCCGAGGTGTTCTATACACATTCAGCCTCCACAGATGATGTGACAGAAGCAGGGGGGAAAGCATTGGTGATTCTCTACAATGGAAAATCAACGGACACCCTGGACACTCTCCGATATCATCGGTTCTGTGAGAAGGTGGCATCTAGCTCTTCTTACATTCAGCAATAGGTCTTACCCCCAACATCAGTAGCAGCAAAGTAACACAGCCTACGTTTGTACTTGCAAGTGCAAGAATGTAAAGGATTGACAGATGGACCTAATCCAACAGAATGGGGATGGCAGAAATGTGATGAGGGGTTTGTGCCAATTCAGACAACACTACCCCCTGCTCCAGAAAAGCTTCTGTGGGTCATTAAGTGCAACTGCCAGGGTGACTGCAGCACCCTAAGGTGTACATGCAAAAAGAACAATATTGAGTGCACTCCGGCATGTGGACACTGCAGAGGATCCAGCTGCACCAACTCAATACAGATGCACTGTGAGGAGGATGGAGATGACATTTTGTAGGAAAATATTATGTGCACATACTTTAATTAAATGTTTTGTCAGTACTTTATCAGTTGTTTGATTATGTGATCATAATCAATTCTTTTCACAGATATTTTCTGTATATTCCTTTGAAACAAGGAGCAAATATAGAAAATGGAAAGGACCAAAAAGTGTTTTTGATGGGGTCATACTTACATGCCAATGTCTAAACTTTACCTTTATGGGATTCCTTGGGACTTTTTTTCAGTTATTCAGGACATATTGAAGATACAATATCAGCAGAATTTGGTTTTGTTGTAGTTAGTATTGTTCACGGAACAAAAACAATATAATCTAGCAGAAAGAGCCAAAAAGCGTTTCTTTGTGGGGTCATACTTGAAGGCCAATTTCTACACTTCCCCACAGAATTCCTTGGGACTTTTCATCAGTTATTCAAGACATATTGAGGATACAATATCAGCAGAATTTGATTTGGTTTTGTTGCAATTAGAATTTTACAAGTAGCAACAAAAATATTTATATAATCTACCAGAATGGGCCAAAAAGCGTTTTTGGAGGGGTCATACTTAAAGGCCAATTTCTATACTTTCCCTTCACAGAATTCATTAAGACTTTTTTTTAGTTATTCAGGACATATTGAGGATACAAAATCAGCAGAGTTTGGTTTTGTTGCAATTAGTGGGAAGTTGCCCCTCATTTTTGTGTAAAATGCCTGTTCTTCATGTCAAAGCTATCCGATAGCTTTTGTAAGTTCTAAAAGTAATACATATGAATGTATTCAAGTACAAGGACGTACTTAACCCTAACAGCGAGCTAGCTTGAACATCCTGCAGGAAGGCGTAGGTTTCAACAGCATTTGGTACTGGAAATGGCTGGGTGACTCACGACATGATACATGCGGCATGGCACATGGTCCGCAATGATGTTTATGTCATGATAGCCAACAGAAACAAACGTCATGCATCATTAAATGTGACAAATTGAAAAATAAAATAAAACTCTGAGCATAAGATTTCTGTCATTGATTTCAGTTCATATTATTTTCATTCGTCCCAATAGTGCTGTGAGAAGTCAGGAAGCAGTCATCAAATTGGTGGAGAAATTTAGAGCACATTATTTTCCAATCAGAGGGCTCTATTTTCGTGTCCGCCGGTGAGGCGGCAGAGGGTGGCGGACCCCGCGTAGTTGTATTTTTGTCTGGCAGAGCCCGGCCTACAGCCAGTTTGGGATTTTCGTGAACTGAGGTGCACCGAGGTCCGCCAAGCTGGGCGTGGTGGCGTGGCAGTGGGAGGTGTCAACAGAATCAGCTGCTGCAGTGACATTTTCGTACTCGCTGGTGGCGTATAAAGTGCGCTAGAAGCTCGCCGATTCAAACCTGGTCAGCTTTCAGTGCAGGCAGAGCGCAGCTGTTCTAGTCGTATTTTGGTAGACCAGCGGCGTATCGGCATACGTCACCGATGCCTCACAGGCAGGCTTCCACAGTGTCAGGCACATTTCAGTGCAATAAATAATCATCAACAACTAATAATGTGAGTCAGTGTAGCCGGTCTGGGCCCACTTCTAGGCAGACCCTCGCTACACTCTGCGTTGTGTTGAGTCACGTTTAATGAAGAGAGGGACAGGACCTCACTTTAGCCGAAACTGTGGCATGATTTATTTCTGTACAAGTGGAACAAAGACGCAGCAGCATTAGCAGCAAACCCACACAGTCTCCTCATTCTGTGGGTACCGAAAGAAGAAGCTAGCGATGCCCCACAAAATACCAAGATACAATCTGCACAATAAGTGTCATGGGAGCAACAAAAAGAAACCTACCTGTACAACAAGTGTGAACAAAGATGCAGCAGCATTAGCAGCAAACACACACAGTCTGTGATGGAGGGAGAACAAGAGTGAAAATTCTGCACGTTCTGTGTGTGAGTCCCCACAACTACTGCAGAACAGTTAACTGGCTAAAAGTACGCAAAAACACTCAATTGCTTGCAACCCATTCACACCGTAACACATGAAGACACCAGGAACTCATCTTTAGCATTTTACATTGGTTTTCTATTCTTGAAACAACTTTAGAAACGAAATCAGGGGAGAGCAGAAACAAACCGATCTCACCTCCTCATTCTGTGGGTACCCAATGAAGGGGGAGGGGAAGCAAACAGAAGTATAGCATGGTACAGTAAAATAAGGCTTCAAAATAATAGCTCCCAAAAGTCCTATCAAAACAAAAGTGCAAATAAATAATATAGGCACAACAACAATAAAACGTGAGGGATTCTTGGTGGAATGCATTAACACTGTATATCTTATATACCTGCTACATCAGCACATACATTTAGATCTATATAGATATATTCTGATCTATATCTTATCTGATGAGCGCGTTTGGCACATGTTTGGACACACAACCTGACCGAATCAACACAGCTGAAGCCGCATGAAATTAAATTGAATATCTAGTAAATAGACACACATGATGACGTTAATAAGATATGTGATTCGTCTCCCTCCTTTTTCATTCTTCCTCTTCCTCTTATTTCTTGCGCAGCTAAACCTTGGCATGTCTCCATGTCCTCTCTCCGTCCTGCTGCAGCTGCAGCGGCTGAACAGATGATTTGTTTCCGTGCTCAGATGAGTTATTTACTTTAAGCCTACGGATATTATAATATTCAGTTTTGTGAGCCAAATTTATTTTATATGCCAACATCTATGAAAGAAAGAGCCAGGCCATGGCGCGTGATGTGTCATTTACGCGCAGATGGTTCAAATTTTAATGCCATTTTTGGAAATTATGATGTGATCTCTGCGCACAACCCACCTTTGTAACGTGAGGTTTGAATATGTGCAACTTTATGTGAGTGTCTTTATTTGTGAAAAGGGATGTTTGTCTTACTAGTGGGTCCAACCTTACACACACCAAATCCATCTGTGCTCATATGAGAGAGTGTGGCGGACGCCCTCTGCAGCGCTTACAGTGACACTTGTTGAGGGGCTGCCTTCTGTCACCATTGTGTGGCATTACTGTCTGCAGACATCTCTTGATCTCTTTGACTACTTCACGAAAATAGTAATACGCCTCGCCGGTGGCGGATTTAAAGGCGAGGAGAGGAGCTGATGTTATTGGTCAATACAGGTCTCGGCTGTGTTAAACCCACTCCACGCCCTCTCTCCTCCCTACAACTTACGCAGCTGGGAGAGCTGAGTTAGGGAGAGGGGATACTTAGGCCGCTCACTAAAATACCAAATTGTGTTTGGGAACGCCATGTCAACGCGGCGGACCTGAGTTACGCCGCGCTTGCGGCACATCTCCGGCGGGGCACGAAAATAGAGCCCAGAGTGTCTACATTCAATCACTAACTGGTACATATGAGTTGGAATGATACAACTATGTCATTATTTTGTCTAATTGTGAAAATAATGTTATTGTTTTTATTAATTTGTTTTTTTTTCTTTAAGGCTCTGGAACTATTAGATACCGTTAATCATACGTGTTAGACAACTTTTCCTCGTCTGAGCAATCTCTTTGTATGAGAGGTCAACCAGCATAAGTCATACAGAACATAATAAGGTAAAATAGATATCTATAGATTTTGAATGGAAACCACAGCTGTCACAATTCCAGGGCCTAGAAAATGTATGATTATGATTTTCCCTCAATATTCAAAGGCCTCTGTTTTTGGGTGCAGATAGATACTCTCATTCACCATCTCCTCTGCTGTAGTAGCCACACACTGCAGTAAAGGGTAGCTCGCTAGTCTCTGAGTCTGCTGCTGCTGCTTTGATTAAAACCCTTTTTGACCTGAAAAGTTGTAAATGGTTTCATCTGAACTAAAGACATTAACTGTTTTATTTTTTTTCTTAAATCATTGTCATTATTGTTATCAAATCTGTCATCACTTATCAAATATACTGACTATGTTTTCAACAAAATAGTGGCACCAAAGGACAGATTGCCAGGAAAAGCCTTGACTTGATGTAATTTAAAGTTATCTTTTTAATTTGCTAAAGGATTTGAGAAAACGCTCAAAGTATTCATTTTCATTAGTTCAGGGCATAAATATCTGCTTTTCACCAGCATAAATTTTAAAACTCAACAGCACAATAAAATCTTTCATGGACAAAACTTTTCAAGGTGCAGACGTAGCACAGGGTACTCTTAAGGGTGTCCTGAAACTGCCAAGATCGTGTCCTTGCTTGAGGTGCACAAACTTAAAAAAGTCCAAAGTGTCCTCGAAACAGCTTTAGAGGTAAAAGTGTTCCAAACAGCTACACTCAAAGGCTGTGCAAAAAGCCTTACAGCACTAAGAGACCCGAATCACGTGCAAAACAGCAAACACTTTCAGACTTTCCCAAAGTGTTATCAATCTTGCACTTGACAATGGATATTAAAAGTAGATAAAAGGCAGTAGGTGAGTCAAGAGTGAAAAAGAAAGCTTGAAAGCTAAGTTCAAATCTGATCTTACTTTCGTGTGAGTGACCAGTCAAATTTGTCAATTAGGAAAATTTCAAAAATTGTCCACTACAGGTGCCTCAATTTCAGCTTGAAATATGTGAGAAGAGAGTCTTAAATCTTTTTGAAGATACAACAACCATATCAGCTGAGAAATACAGATAACAGTAGCTAAAACTATGCTCGATTTTCTTCTATTCTGGATGTACCCTCAGCTACTTGTACTGTTGGACTCAGGCTTGTAATTTTCTTATCATTTTCAAGATAATGTTTACTTGAGTTTTTCAGGTTGAGAACAAAAGATTTGGGGATAAAAGATTTATCCTGGCTCTGCGCATCCACTTTCATACGTATTCCCCCTTTAAAAAAAACTTCACACCATATTAACAATCGATATCCAAGTATCATTCATTTGGATTCAAAGTCCTTGTCTTTGAGGTAAGCTCAAAAGATGTACAAAGGGAGAAAGAAGATAAGAAAGTAAACCAAGAGAAAGGAAGGGTGTGTGGCGACAGAAAAAACAGACTCAAAAATGGACACAGCGACAGGAGTGGAATAACAAAGTAGGATACAAGCCTCCAAATATAGATGAAGGGGATGGCAATGGAGTCTTAATGCCCCAGATCCCTCTCAAAGAGAGACTGATTTGAGTAAACAGGGGAGAATGAGAAGAGAGAAAAGAGGGAATGACAGATTTAGCCAAAGAAAAGGAGAGGGAAGGCTGTGAGACTCAAGAGGAATGATCATTAGAGGGGGTCAAATAATAAAAATAATAATAATAAAAAAATAAATAAAAAACAGAGTAGGAAAGGATATAGAAACACTAACGTCACAGATGGTACAATAGTATGCTAAGGTCAGGGTGCCCGAGTATTCTTGCAAGTATTACAATGTGGTCTTAAAAATAACTACGACTGGAGTGATTGGAGGATGTACCCTTGTAATTTGATCATTTTCAAAATGTGCACATTTATTAGTAAGTAAGTAAGTAGTTAAATCTTGTCACCTTTACTATCCTGTACCAAAAAACAATGGTCCATTGAACATATTATGACAGCTTTTGTCAGTGAAGGCTCCAAATGCCAGTATTTTTTGTAGGACAGCTACACATCTTTAGATGGCAGGTGGTTGCTTAAACCAGCATAGATAAAAGTATAAGCCAGCATTTTGATCCAGGAGATCAAGTTGTTTGTTTGTTGTGTTTGATCCATTTGACCTATTGCTATGCCCCACTCCCCTTCGTTACTGTTGCTAACTCAGACAAACAATCGGAGATGAGCAGTGCTTTACAATGGCCTCTCCCTGTGTCAAAACACTACCCAAGGAGGGTCTCGACAAATTCTGCACACAGAAAGACCTGATTTTTTTGAGAAGCCTTCAAAAGGGACTTCATTATGCCATGGAGGCATGTGTTGAAGATTAAATCAATTTACCTTTAATTATTTAAACTCATTTGGAGAGGCACTGAGTGTTACAGTCACTCAGCTCGTGTGCTAACCTGGGCTAACATTGGCGTTAGCAAGTTTACCAGAGGCCAAAGCTCTGTTACTACATTGCCAATGACAATTAAATAACTGTAGGTAAATTTAGTGGATTTAAAGCTGTGTTGGCTGTATTAAAATTAACACCAAACAGATGACAAATCATGACTTCTAATGCTTCTCTATAGAAAACAGAATACAATAATTTGCCAATCTTTTCCGATAAATACTCTACAAAGACAAAATAGTGTGTGTTCAAATTGGTAAACTTGATCGTCTGTTTGTTAGTCTTTTCAAATATTCACTCATTTTTAATTTAATGCTGCAACATATTCCAAAAAAGTTGGGAAAGTGGAAGTGGGTTTGTGTATCTGGAGACTGACCAATGGCTCTTGGCAATTCCTACAGGCCCAAATTAACCCCAGGCTGAAGTTACCAAGATGGGATTTAAGAAGTCAAGTGTCATGATGTACAACAAAAGAGAATTCAAACACCAATTAAAGTTTTGTACACCCTTTGATCTAAACAAGACAAACTTTGAGTCATAAAGTCTGTTTCAAAGTTTTTTTAGGAGAGTTCTAACTTGGTTTCTTTCTGGGTTTAAATCAAACTCAGAGAAATCTGCTCTGGCTGGATGTGGTCATATTGCCGCTGGCCTTGGCTCTGTGTTTCCATGTGTCCACTGTGGAACAAAAAGACTTGTAATCAGCTGCTTGTTAATTGATGGTGCATCACACTACTGCCAGGTTCAGTGCTCCAATTTGTGTTTTGAGTGGGATCTTATCATTCTCATGTGTACCAAGACAGGTCTGGATGTCCTGATTCCTATCAATCTATTAGGTTGCTATTTAAATTCAATGGAAGTATGTCATAAAAAGGGTTTCTGTCAAGATCACCTTTTACCCTCAGCTACTGTGAAAAAAAAAAAGCTGAATCAAAAAGACCAATGTTCTGCTCTTTTATCAAGATTTTGAAATATGTTGTTCAAGCTCCTGTGTGCTTTGATGATTTTAAGAAAAAGACTGTCAACAGCATTGCTGTGAAAACGTAATCACCAAGTTAAATAAAGGCTCTGTCATCTGATGACTCTAAATAGATATTTCATGGGAATATTGGGGGAGGCAATTTGTGTAATTGCAGAAATGCTCCTCATTCATGCTCAAGAGGAGGGCACCATTAAAGCTGCCATAAAATAGAGATTATTGGAGAGCAAAAAGGAGGAGGGAAAGAGGAGGGAGAGCAGGGCTTCTCCATCCACTAAGATCAAAGCCTTGGCTTGTGTGTTGATGGATTGGGTTTATCTCTGTGCTGTTGCTTGTAAAGCCTGAGGCGCTTTTGGAGATAAGGCTAGCCTCTCTCAGACACTGTGCCCCCTCAGCCGCCTCTCAGGGGTCAGTAGTGAACAAACAATTTAGAGTGTCAATACCTAGAAGATTGTTTCAGGCAGAAAACCCAGGGCTACCACATTCCTAGTCTTCATGTTTCAAAGTTACCTCTGTGAACACTTGACCGGCCAAAGCAGGGATCTTTCAGAAGAGAATCCAGTATCATTGGTGAAAACAAGCAGCAAAAAAGCAAAACTTTATTTACTGCACCTTTAATCCAAGCAAGCATACTGGCAGATCTGCCCTCTTAATTTGATAATTTCCAAAACAAATGCAGAAATTGGTTACAGTTTCTATCCAATGTCTGTGGTAGCAAATGTCATGCTTGTGTTTTGAGGCTGAAGAATGCCCACATTTACACAGACTTCCATCTTTTGGAAAAGGAGGCAAATGCCAACTGCATTCAACCCGATAATCCATACTTCATACATAAACTCAGTCAAGAAATCAGCCCATAAGCTTGGCCAAGCGCAAAAGATTAAAGCAACATATGCAGGATTTTGGTAATTTTGCGACCTTGCGCCCGTTTTCAATGTGATTTCTTGCTCTGCCAACATTTTGAAAGCTGGTCTGAATGTTATGCACTTCTGGCTGAAATTCAGACCCACTTAACCCATGATATACATGCAGCCTAAGAACAGATTTGAGGCTTGATTTTGAATTAAAGTTGCACCACACTCCTTCTTACAACCCAGTGAACCAAAAATAAAAAAAGGATTTAGGCATAGTGCATATCTAGCACTCCTGTATGTATATCTGCACTGAGGTTTCAAGAATAACAAAGTCTACATTAATATGTGCACTGTCGGTTATAGAGGCACTCTACTAAATAAAGTACATGTGCATTTGTACACAGGCATATTCATGCAGCAGAGTAAACAACAGTAAGTAAATAGTTCTCCAGATCCATGCACACACTTACACACACTCATGCATAGTTGCAAATGTGAGCACTAATTACAGCCATTCTGTGGGATTTCCACTTTAATCTCAAAGCACTTGAACTAAAGTGTGGAGAATGAGAAGGTACAAGGCATGTAATTTAACTTGCCCTCTGCACTGCGGAAAGTTATTTTGGGCCTGTTTTGAGGATTGTTTGGTTAAAATGCCTTAAAAAATTTACTGCTTCAGAGTCGTCGATGTTGGTTTTTCCATTCCACCTTAAAATTCAGGAAATGCTTCATATTTAATCTTTGCAACAACACTCAGGGCACCATGCCTTTAGCTCTTTAGTGCATAAACAGCAGGACGGTGTAGTTTTAAAACAAGGTGTTGCTGCACTTAACATTGCACAAAAGACTGTGTCTGAACAGTCTTATTACTGATGATACAGTCTAAGCCATCCAACTGTTTTTTTTTCAATATAAGGAACTAATGAGAACTCAGACTTTGAACTAAAACAAACACTCAACAAAAAGAGACGTTTAGTATTCCGCAGTGCTTGTCTTGTCTTGAGACCACCCAAGGTGTATTCATATTATATGTTACACATCACATCACATCACATTCTTACAATGATTGAAGGAGTATGTTTACTGTCACATCTCATGACTAACTGATCAATCCCACTCTGCCACACACCACTGGCCATGCCACTGAGAGCAATTACAGGTTAAGCATCTAGCCCAAGGACATATGGCGTGTGGACTGCAGAGGATTGGGACTCAACCTCTGAGCCAGGAGGAATTGAACATATGGAAAACAGACTAGCATAATGAGTCTGATGATGAATACATCACATTTGGTGGAGTTAAACCAAATCTAATGCAGCAATTAAGGAAAGTCCTCCCAGATGTTAAAACTCTCCATACCATGGACAAGTGTGCTTATGACACTTATGCCCCGAGAAATTGTTCCGCTTTACCTAAGTCCATCTTAAATGGGCTCAGGCCCAGAGAAGCTGCAAGTGTTGTTAGCCCATGTTTGTACATGGTTTCATCTTTGCACAGCTTGGAGATGCAGGGACAGACCCTGTCCACATACTGGATTTTAAAACTGTTTTGAGCCCATACAGTAATTTCCACTACAGAGCCATGTTTTTAATGTAGTGCTGTCTCAGGACCTGAGAGGCATGGCCTTGTCTCTTTTGTACAGAGATATCTCCATATTCTCTGAATTTTTCAATGATATTGTGTACTATGGTTGAAGAAATCCTCAAATTATTTGCTGTTTTATGTCAAGGAACATTGTTCTGGAATTGCTGAACTATTCCTTTACCTCTATCACAAAGCAGTGAATCTGAGAAGTGGATTATTACGTTGCAAAAATGTAAACAATTGCACACTGTATACTTTAATTGTATGTGCATTGTTTGAAGATGTGCCTTACTAAGGCTGTAGTGGTCAAAGTAGTGCGATTTCTTAAAAGCAGTGTTGCCAACTCCTCAGTAAGGAAATCCGCTAGAAGTCGCTAGATGATGTCATTGCCTAATTTGCATGATTTCTCTATCAAACCCACTGTCACCTCTGACCCCGGGAGGAGGAGCAGGAGTCTTCCACGGGGTGTCTGAGTGTCTGTGTTTGTGTTTTTGATGCACACTGGCTACCCATTGAGAAGAGCAACATCTAGTCCTGCGTTTATGTTGGAGTCTCTAAACTCTAGAAAAAGTCGCTAGATTTGTCGCTAGGCACTTTTATGAAAATAAGGTACTAGGGGGGTCTAAAATAGTCACTAAATCTAGCGACAAAGTCCCTAGGTTGGCAACTCTGCTTTAAAGGGATTCATCCCATCCTGTCTGTCCTCTCCTTTCCATATATATATATATATATATATATATATTTCTTTTTTTTTTGTTCACATTCTCTGGCCGTGCATGCAGCCTGTTACAGTTGCCCTTTCTCGTTTTCTTATTTTTTTATTTTGCACAAGGAATAATTTTTCTGTTCTCTTTCAACAAATTCTTAAGCTCTTCTTCTTTCCATATATCTTGGAGGGAATTTAGGGTTTTGATCATGGGAGAGACATCTTCAGAGATGGTAATCTGGATGAGGTTAGGGGACCTGAAAGAAAAAAAAACAATAACTTTATTAATCCCCAAAAGGAAATTCAGTTGTCTGTTGTCCCACATAATATGTCTATAAAAGTTATCTATTATTTACATAAGAGTTATAAAGCCTGATGGCTGTTGGTACAAAAGATCCTCTGAATCTTTCTGTCCTGCAGCGAAGAGAGAGGAGCCGTCCACCACCATTGGCCCTTTGGTCCATCAAGGTGTTGTGAAGTGGGTGATCCTCCACTGAGTCCAGCTTGAGTTCAACCACAGAGCCAGCCTTTTTCACCAGTTCGTTAAGACGTCTTGCATCTTTGTGTTTGATGCTTCCTCCCCAGCAGACTGCAGTGTAGAACAGAACACTTGCCACCACAGACTGATAAAACATCTGCAGCATATTACTACAGATGTCTATTGATCGGCGTCTTCTCAGGCAAAAGAGGTGGTTTTTGTGACTCCAGTCACTGAAGGCTCTTATTAGATCTCTGTATTCAGCTTCTTGTCCATTTCTGATAAATGCCACAATAGCAGTGTCATCTGAGTATTTCTGGATGTGGCAGGACTCAGTGCTGTATTTGAAGTCTGACGTATACAGTGTAAACAGGAATGGCACCAGCACTGCCCCTTGTGGAGCCCCTGTACTGCTCATTAATGTCCCAGAAACACAGTTTCCCAGCCTGACAAACTGTGGCCTTCCTGTCAGGTAATCTGTGATCCAGGAAACACAGGAAAGATCCACTCCCATCTCTGTGAGCTTGTCTTTGAGTATGGTGGGTTGGATGGTGTTGAATGCACTTGAAAAGTCAAAGAACATGATCCTCACATAAACCCCAGGTTCCTCCAGATGAGACAGGGCACGGTGAAGCATGTAGAGGACAGCATCATCCACTCCAATGAGAGGATCAGGGAGGCTGAGAACAATTTCTGGAGGAAGTTGGAACGAAGCAACATCAAGAAGTTCTGGAGTGGCATTAAGACTATCACAGGCTTCAGAAAACCTGGCGGTGGAGGAGTTGAAGGCAGTTTGAATAAGGCCGATGAACTCAATCTGTTCTTTAGCAGATTTAAAATCGCCCCAAAGACTAGGGAACTGATAGTGGATCTGAGAAGGACAAAGACACCAGTAACCCCTGTTTCCATCCAGAGGGTCAATGTGGACATTGTGGAGGACTACAAGTACCTGAGGGTGTACTTGGACAACAAACTGGACTGGTCTAAGAACTCTGAAGTTGTCTACAAGAAGGCCCTCAGATGTCTCCACTTCCTCAGGTTGCTGAGGTCCTCTAACATCAAGGACCATGCTGAGGATGTTCTATGAGTCTGTGGTGGCCACTGTGATCAGATTTAATATGAGCAGATAATAATCAAACAATTTTTAGTTATTTAGTTATAGTTTATTTCAGCTTTGAAACAAGGTATATTCCATTCTGTGACATTTCAATTACATTTGTTTCAGTAATCATACTGTTTGGCCGAAAGGGTATAGGCTGAAGCTAAAAGCTTATAACGCCTACCCCATTTAAATGTAAAACAAAAGGAAGACAAAAAAACAAAAAAAAAACAAAGAACAAACAGAGTGTACGACACATGGTTTCATGTTGTTTAACTAGAAATCATTTGCTGGAATTCTCTGCTAGTCTAAGTCAAAAAGTCAAAAACAATAGAGAAGTGCTGTAAGACATCTGCTAACCCAATTAAGGATACAAAATGAGTACAGAACATCAACAAGGGAAACAGAAGAGGGAAGGAGAGATATTTGGAGATATAGGTTATGGTTTAGGTTTTTTGTTTATTTGTTTTGGCTTCTGTCCAGTCCGGCACAGCAACATGCAGCAACATGGAAGTGTTGCCACAAGTCTGCACCAGACTGTACTGGCCGAAAACCACAGTGTAGCACTGTTTCAGCTGATGCTGTCTTTGGTCCAGCCCAGCGCAGCAACATGCAACAGCATGGAAGTGTTGCCACATGTCTGCACCGGACTACATCCGCCGGCACTAAAAGCTGAGGACTTGGTCAGCTATTTTTTTTTTGTATGTACATGTGTATGCAGCAATAGACCCCACACCCACTGCCATGCTGCTGGGGAGATGGTTGTGCTATATTTGGTTGTTAATATACTTGTTACTAGTTAATAACAGGTGCATCAACAAATTAAAATCTTGAGAGGTACTGTACTGTACTGTTATAGTGTTTTATACTTGTCCATTACTTTGCGTTTAAACATTTTCTTAAATTTTGAAACTGTAGGACACATTTTTAAGTCTTCTTCAAGGCTATTCCACAAACATACTCCTCTGATTGACAAGCATCTTGCTTTTGTGTCTGTCCTTACATTCGATCTAATGAAAACAGCAGTCCCCCTGAGTTTGTACTGCGACTCACGTAATGTAAACAGCTCCAGCATGCAATGGGGAAGTTGTTTATGGTATGTCTTATACATTATAAGGGCTGTGTTTAGGTTTGCCAAATCTTCAAGTTTAAGTAACTGTTTATTGATAAAGAGTGGGTTTGTGGGTGCTAGATCTAGGTCTGTTTTATGTATAATACGAACAGCTTTCTTCTGCATCAAATTTCCTTGGTTGAATATTTGATTTGTTGTCTGTTTGTGGTATTCTCAATGAAATACCACAAACAAAATGATTTGCAAAACAAGAAACTCTGTTTTTATCAACATCTGGTGCAAAGTATGAACTCACTTATGGATTGGGGTTGTAGTCTGAGGAAGATTTTTATTGATTTTTTTCTTGTTGTTTTGTTTTTCTCAGCCTAAACAAGATGTTTTGGTGTATTAACATAGCCAAAACTATGGTTTAGGTACTGACTAATTGTGGGTTTAGGCTTAAGATAAAATGTTAATTAGCTGACAGAATTTGTTTTTAATAATTAGGTCGTCTAGGTCTAAGAATAATGACTCCCTGACAGAAGGACCCAGATGCCCCCAGGTTACATGGAAAAAGCTTTGTATTGCAAACACAGAATAAACTTCAATTGAAAGACACAATCATCATGCTGACAGACATGTTTGGTTTCCTCAGTCTCAGTAACTAAAATAAAAAAAACCTAATTTTGGCACCCTGGTGTGATTTTCACACTTAAAAAGCCAGGATCTCTGGGTCTAAAATAAAACTGTGTTTGAGACAGTTAATAGTGGTGTGTGTGTGTGTGTGTGTGTGTGTGTGTGTGTGTGTGTGTGTGTGTGTGTGTGTGTGTGTGTGTGTGTGTGGGTGTGTTGAACTACATGTTGGAAATATATCTTACTGAACATGATAAAAAAAAAAAGCTATAAGGAGAGACTGACTGGAGACGAAAAGATGATAATCCTGATGGTCAGTCAGCCATTCAACTAGTGTGACAGTGGATGAAGAAGTGCCTGAGTCAGTCAGTCAGCCAACCAACGAACTGCACATTTGGTCTTAACAGCCCAGTTTACAACAGGCTGCTATGAAACAGGAACAGCTGACAGCTACAGTCACTTCTGTCTGTCTCACTGTGAGGTTGCGATGACGTGACTACAGCAGCAGTCTGCATCCGTGCAATGACAAGCTCCTTTATCACCTGTTAACAGGACGTAGAATTTGTTTGTGTGCGTGTGTGTGTGTGCGCGTGTGCGTGCGCATGGGTTTGCACTTTGAGAAAGCAGTGAAGCAAGAAGAACCTGTATGTAGACACTGCTAGTTAGTTGTGTGTTAGTGTGTCGGGTTGTGTCTACTGCAGGTGGTTGTGTGTGCAACAGAGACTGGCGTGAGAGTGTATGAGAGCTGACAGAGGCATCCAGGTTGACAGCCTTTGTAATGGAGGAGTGGGTAATTTGTTAGACGGATCCTCCTCTGCGGCCGCCTGCTCGTCTCCCTCTGTTCATCCTTCTCCCCATTGCTCTTCCACCATCACTCCTCCTGTAAATCTCTCTCAACCACTCTTTCTTTCCCACTTACCCTCCGTCTCTCATCATCCTTCTTGTCTGGCACTCCTCCTCCATCCCTCTCCCTTCCTCCTCCCTTGCCCAGCTCAGGCCCTCATCCATCAGGCCTAATGATTAAGCTGCTGCCCTGCTCATCAGAGGCCCCGCTTCATATTTCCCACAGCTGAAAACTGGCTGTAGTCAAGCAGCAGCAGAGCTACTACAGCCCAGCAGACTGAGACATGGCCTTCATAGAAGTTCATATGAAAAGAACATTTACCCAGACTAAGCTCTCTCCTAAAACAACTATTGGCATCACATTAGGTGAGTCTGTCTCAGTTTAGGGGCATAAGATGGGTTTTTCATGTGTTTTTGATGTCAATAGGGTGTTCTAGTGAGTACTTGAAGTATTACTGTGTTCAACTAAAAGCTAAAAGATGGTTAAGTCTAACAGTGACTAACGCACAGACTTTATTTAGAAAGAGTAATTCACAATTATCCTTAAAGCCTTGAAAGAGAATTCATCTCTTCAGCTTTTGTTCTCTAACATAATTTAAGTCAATTAAACACTGTCTGTACAAATTGTGAGCATCTTTAGAAAATGTGTTGTCCTCTTTTGCTTATGAAAAACATTTCAGTAGTTTGAATGATCCTGTGGTTTTCTGTAAGTAAAAGAAATACCACTTTGAATCAAAGTTTTAATTCCATTCAGATTGTTCTCCCCAAAGATAGAGGAGTCTCATTCAGAGGAAAAAAAAAAAGAACAAGTTATTCACAGTGTTGAGTCATCAACAAATTCAGGTTACAGCCAATCAGAAGCATCCCACCCCGTGGCCTAACCACCACCACCATTCTTCAAACGTACCTCTCTGTTGTTCAGGGTCTTTCTTTGCATGAATGTTAGGGCGTCCTGAGGTGACAAATGTCCTTGTTGTTTAAATTGCAATTTAAACTCGTAACAACTGACCATAAATTATGCAAGGCAAGCACACACGGGACCACAGTGTCTGCTGGTAAACAAAGTCTGATGGTTTGCTGAGTGTTAGTAACACGAGCAAAGCTAGCAGCAGCAGCCAACAGCCCTCCTTGCAAATAAAAAAACATACGAACTTGCTGGTGACACATTGTTTAGATCAACTAAGTTTAACCTGACATGGACTACAGACCTGATTTAGTAAGATCCCAAATAACGAGCATGTGCAAACTAAAAAATTGCATGTGCTATTCGTGAGCGTGTTGCAGGTAATCTACTATGATTGCATGCAAAATGTATAACAGGTGCAAAAGTGGTGCAGACCGCCCTATTTGAATAAGGATTTTGCGTGCGCTATCGGCTGTCTCCATGGGGAGTTTATGAGAGCAGAATGGTTGTAGCCAAAAAATTAAGTTTGAAGCCATGGAGTTGTACATATCATTTTGGGGAAGCCAACAACTGCACAAAAGCTGTGTTTTGTGTCATTTACTGAGTCCCAAGTGTGTGGGAACTGGAAATACTTGCTCATTCAGCATGACAAAGCATTCAACACTTCGGACAGCACACCAGAAAAACTACTCTGCGAGATGGACTAACTGGGATGGTGCGCTAGAAAGATCCAGATGCAGATGCAAATGCAGTGTTACAAGGAATTTTTTAATAGGAGATAGAATTAATATTACTATTACTTTACTATTTTTATTTCGGACAGTCCAACTATATTGACATGCACATGGAACACACTCTCTCTCCGTTGACTATCATTGCACTTTTGTCTTCTTCTCCCTACAATGACCGTAGCCATTTGTGTGTAACACTGTGCGAGTTTGCACATGCCTTTCAAACGTACTAAATCTAGATGCAAAACAGCGACCACAATCAGTTTCCGGGTTTGATAAATCACATTGCTTAATGATTCAGTTTCCATCTGCTTGCGTTTTGATAATCTGCATATATTCTGCATATTCATGAAGGCAAACATGCTAAATGGATTGCTCATTTGAGAGACACAATCCTCAGTGTAATCTTTTACTATGCATGGTTTCATTTTTTTTTTTTTTTAAGTGTATTAAATTTTTTTTTAAATCTTTAATGTTTAACTCTTTCCAAGTATTCTATTTACATTTTCACATGCATTAGGATTAGGGCTTTAAAGTCTTATGGCATCTAGCTTCAGCCTTTGTCATCTCACATCATGTATTTACACATCACAGAATCTTACTGGACTTCTGATGTTCTGGGTTTTCCACTCACATTAGAAGAGTTTGATTTGAAACTTTTTGAAAACCTTTTCATTTTGATGTTAGACTGATAGTTTCCACACGCTTTTTAAAAGCTACACTGTTTCTGTTATGTAAGTCAAACAACATTTATTGAAAACAAATAAAAAGTGTTTTTTGTTTGTTTGTTTGTTTTTTTTTCAGACTTAGTCTGTGTTTTGTATCAAAGACAAAATCATTCCCAATGGAGAGGTCCATTTGGGATTAAATTAAAAAAAGCAGCAGTGAGGAGATTTCTTGATGATCAACACTTTTTTAAACCATCTGTCCCATCGCTTTATGAGAATTCCTAAGATTTTTGTATGAAATCGCAAAACTATATTGAAAAGCACAAATCAAAGCTTGAATGACTGCCATTTACCTCTTGAGGAACTGTTTACAGAGTCCAGTATGAAACGAAGTACCCCCCCCCCCCCCCGACACACACACCTATAACTTGAGAGTTTACACTTATTTTTAGCATGCCCATGAGTTGTTGAGTGAAAAGGAAATGTGGTTCACAGCTGGAGTAGTGCGCACTTTCATTTTTATGTTTTCATTTTGCCTCCTTCCTTTCTCAGATTTACCAGTGCCACCAGGTTTTTGTGAGCTTTTTCTTAAATTGTTTGTCCAATTTTTGGGCTTTACTTTTGCAAAACATCCTATCCTAAACTGTGATTTACTGGCCTTGTTATTTATTGCAAAAGAAAGTCTTTCTAATTATGAATATATATATTCTAAAAGGTGTTTTCTGCTGCCCTTAGTTGAAAGCCTAACTGCTCCAAAGCCCGTTAAAGTGACATTCACTTTAACTTTTTCTTGTATCTAAAGCTATTGTTACTTATCTTTTAAAAAGCCTCAACTTTTGACTTCAGTCTGCAGACAACTATTGGGCTGAGGGTTGCAGTGATGTCTGGTTCAAAGGTTTAAAACCTTCTTAATCTATTTTTTCTATGGAACAACAAAAGACAGTGATATTACGTCATACGTGGTTTGTATTGAAAGCTCCAAAGCCTAACCATGTTACTCATACTGTAACATTAGAATAAAACATCATTTTTGCATTTTACATAGAAGTGAATCAGGCAGATCAGGCTATCTTAAATATACTTTACATCTAAGTAGAAAAAGTTGATTAAAAAAAGAGGACTTAGATCATGTAATATTCATAAAATCTTTTTATTGATGTTTTGTTGTTATGGGATAATAATTCACTTTTACATGCACAGATACAAAGTAAGAGCTTGTTTCCAACCCTGCAATGCATTACTTTCAATTAAAAATCAAAGAGATATTGTCTTTCTTGAGTTACTGTTTTATTTTAAAGTATGAGTGTTAATACAAACAAAATAATCTGCAGACTGAATTTATCCACAGACGGTACATGCTGCCAGCTGCTGCCAGAGGGCACATATACTAAAAAGATTTTCAGATGAGATTAAAGTGGATTTCCATGAATTCTGACAGCACTCATGTCAAACTTGCAGCACTGTCAGTTTCCATTTTCATCATTCACATTACCTTGGTATGCTAAAAAACTGCTGCTCCTTGGTATTTAGGAGAGACAATGGCTACATTAATGACGCAGCACTTTAGTGAAATGTACTAATGCTTGTCATGCATCAATTTCTGTGACCAAATCCAGCTCTAAATTACTGGAAAACTCAAACCAGGATGGACATGTAAACTTAGTGGAGAAAGGCCCTGTCCTAGCTGGTGTTGTGGGAACTTATCCATGTGATCACTCTCTTCTGCAGAAACGGATGTGGTTTGGTGGCCCTGTACAAGCCAAACATCCCCATATTTTCTTTTATCTGAGAACACATTAATTCGCCCTCACCCTATGTAAAGGAGTTGAAGATTTCACCTGCCATCACTTGTCATAAAATGTGATTATTTCAATATATTGATGGTTTAAATATTGTTTACAATAAATCCTAATGCATATCCACTGAGACTATGTGACATGAGCGCCCTCTGCTGGGGCTCTGTGCAGACTTGAGTGGTATAGCCCATGCGTCTTTGCCAGTCCGCACTATGCTGTTCCCTTGGTAAGTGGTGAGTTAATCAAAATGCTACAAAACAAGTTCGGTTGTCTTGTTAAAAGTAGTAAATTGCCTGAATTCTTGCACGATTTCTATGTGATCATTTTACTGTGTTTTAAGTCATTTTAGCTGACCATATGCGTGTTTTCCTAGCTACCCCTGTGATGTAGCTTGTCTGACAGTTAGCTTAAGTATTTGTTTCTTTGTTTTAGCAATGTTGGAGCTGATTGCTACACAAGTGCCTGTGAGAGACATTACTGTGCTTCTGTTTTTACCAGTTACCAGTAACTGTTGCCAAAAGTAAAAGTTTTTGCCTGATTCATCACGCGACGCATGAGAGAGAGATTACATAACTGCTACACCTACATGATGTGAACTATTTCAAACTCAACACTCTTGTTGGGGACTTTTGGTTTTCCTCACTTTTGAAGCTCCCTATGTACTTATTTCTGCGCTTTTACTCATTAATACCGACAACAGAAGAGTAATCAGTCTTGTTTCCCTCTTTTGCAGGTCAAAATTTTATTCAGTGTGTTTTGTAAATGTTCAAAACTCTCTAAGGAGCTTTAAACTTGAATTTATGCCAATTTAGCATCCACTGTGCACAAATCTGGACTGTAGACTTTTGTTCAGCAGTCAAAGAACATCAAGTCAGACTGTGGCTGCACACAACAGGCATGTCGGCTACATGATGGCTGCAAGACAGTTCCTTTTTCATTCTACTGAGCATGTTTACAGATACATGTTGTTGCATACTTGGTTAACTCCAAGTTAACCAAAGCTCAGTCAACATTTTCAATATGGTAACCACGACTGATCAGCTTCAAAACCCTAGATCAGGAACAAATGGATGGTGTCTCCGAGACTGCATGTACTGTATCATACAGTCCATGACCTATAGAAATGCACATGCTTCAATTGTCTTGAATTGACGGGGCTGAAAGCACATTCAGCAACACTTTGTTCTATTTGGACCATTTAATGTTGAAAATCTAGAAATTAGAGGGTTAGCCTCCCTGGACATGTGGATCACAGCCAAAACAGACAGACAGCTAGGGCTGCATTGCCCTGGTATTGGCAAAGACATAGGCATAGACAATAAAGCACAGTGAACATGCTTTTTTTGTGTAGACAGACTCCCTTATTTTTTACTGGCCCTGGTCTTAAACCCAAAACCTTTTCCTGCATGTCGATCCCTATTTTTTAGTTTACTTTACCTACTTCCCAACCCTTTGTATGGACAAGGAAAAACCCAGACAGTAATCTTCAGAGGATCTGGTCATCATGGTAACGGTCTGGTTTGCTTTTATAAACTTGCAGCAGTATTCATTTCAGCATGTTTCATAACCAGACGAAAACTCCTCATATGAGCTTTAATTCTTGATTAAAGGAGCCCACTAAATAAATATTAAGGGAGTGCATTTAAACGAGGTCATCCGTCACCTCTTAAAATGACTCAATTAATTCAGTATTCATGAGAGTTGTGACCTTAAAAAAAGACAAAGAAATTGTGGATCAAAGTCATGAATTGTATCACTCCTATGGTGCATCCTGAAGTGCTGTGATACACAGTGTATGGTGGGTGCATATAAACTGCAAGATGTACAGTGAAAGCTTTATTTGCAGCCTGTAAGATTTACAGGTGGGTAAGCCTATAGTCTGTGCCTTAGTGCACAGCTGCACTTTGTTGCATTGAAAGCTCTTGAAAGTCCTTAACCCGAGCTGACCCCCTGCTTGTGTCCTTTTACCCCTGCTTCAATGATTCACCAAGTCATCTCTCCATTTTGCTTGTGTGAATTATTAGACAGAGGGAAGAGCTGAGCTGCTTTGATGCCAGAAGATGTCTTTCTTTCTGTCTTTCTCTCATTGCATGAATACTCTAGTGAGTCCCTTCTCCTCGTCCTCCCACTCTACTCTGTCTCTCTATTAGTCACTCCCTCAATCAGCCCTGCAGAGGTGTTATAAGTCCCACAAAAGCCAATTAAAGGAGCCAGAAACAAATTTGTAATTTGGCAAGATGGCACTTAAATTGAAATTGTTCAAAGATGTATGTGGATCTAAAGCCTGCTGATGAGTTCATGCTCTTTTTCTTTCTCCTTAGGGAGCCAGGAAAGAGCGTATGCCCTCTCACGCCCAAGTGGTTATACTCTCATATCACCACACATGCACAAAAACACATGGTTATGAAGTGATGGCACATAAATATGACTTTGGTCACTGAAAACCACAAAGCTGCATGATGGATATAAGCCTGTGTTTGCCCTTTTAACACCACCACCACATGCATATTATTACACTCTGTGGGCTGAGCTGGCAGGTATGGAGCTCTAACATTTAAAGCCCTTATCTGATTAATTATTTAGGCTAAATATAATACAGCTGCACTCCAATGGTGCCCCGAAAAACATCATGCATGAACTCATAGCAAAACAGCCCAAGGCCTCTCTTCTGCGATAACACGTGTGCCGCTGCTCCTTTTTTCACCTTCTTCAGTTTTTATACTCTTGCTCCTTTTTTTCTTCGTCTCCTGAAGAAGTGGCTACTGTATCCCTGTCTTCAAAACAGTCTTTCACAACAGTGCTGAAGAAGCAAGGGATAAAAAATTGATTGGCATTACGATTTAATCAATAGACAGACATGAAAATGTGATGCGGCTGTTCCCAGGGTGCTGTTGATGGAAGTTAGATGCCTGAGTGAGAAGGAAAAATGCCTCAGAGACCCAGAGATAGGGGCAATCTCACACACACCAAGAGGACCAGCTTTGTGCTGTATATGTGGAGTAAGTGTGTGGGCTGTCTTTCAAAATAAAGGAAATCTACTGGGAGTCAAAAAAAGAGTTATCAGGCCCCGATGATTGACAGGCAGGGGAGAGGTGAGGTTTTTATTGTGTTTGCCTTGGATTAAAGATGAATGTGAGAGAGATCTGAGTCCCCAGAGAGACCAGATCTATGTGCATGGATTATGTGTGTGTGTGTGTGTGTGTGTGTGTGTGTGTGTGTGTGTGTGTGTGTGTGTGTGTGTGTGTCTGCTCTCTTACTGCCTCTATTGTTGTCACATTCGATCACAGCCCATCAAACTGCCTGGAAGCTGAGCTGACAGAACTGTTTAATAAACACATACACACACACACACACACACACACACACACACACACACACACACACACACACACACATTTAGAAAGAGGTAGAAAGCTTTAAAAGACAATAAACCCCCTTCACTCCACCATCACACCTCACCTCTCCACTGACTCCTTGTATTTAGTGCTGAAAATCAAAACACCTACTGCAAGACTGAAGTGGTGTAGATGGATTCATGGAATAAAGGACTGATGCAAAATGAGTGCTGTAATTTCTCAGTCAGTTTTATATCCTTATATTGTCCAAATAAGTACAACACTATAAAATGTTGAGTAGTTTTTGTTTTTTATGAATGACAGACTAAGAAATTCCGCAAATGCACATCCAAAGCATCTATTCACTCTACTCATCTGGTTTGGCAGAATAAGATGATGTAATCCAAGTTTGGCTGCAGTTTAGCAAGCATGGGTGACTTTTTGGTGCAGCTGGTAATAATGTATTAAAAAACATTTAAAATCTCAGCCTTTTAAAATTGAATCAAATTGTAGACAACTATTTTTTTCAGGAAAACCCATAGACTGTATGTAGAATGGATGCCATCCGCCTCCTTGCTGGGTGGAGCCACTGCGAGAACAGCACCCTCTGGTGACGGGCTGCAGTATCGGTCATAAAACCTGCCTCCTCCAGCAACCCCTATAGAGCTGTGGACATAATTTAGAAAATGATCACACAGAATATTAATAAGGTTTCTATAATCAAACTGCTCATTGAAAAGTTCCCATATACTTATCAAAACGCCAATATTATGCTTACAGCATGATTCTTATACCAGAGGCTGGCCTAAATTTGACTTGATACAGATCTAAGATTGACTGTGAGCTTGCAGCCCCATCGGAAGAATTCATTTACTGCAGGTACATGCTTTTAAACTGATAGAAATAAGCTAAACAAGATTTATCGCTACTGTCTACTAGGTTTCTCTCAATGTTAAATTTGTCCTTCAGGTAATTCAGACAGCCAACAGTGAGTGGAGTGTCCCAAAAGACACTTGTGTATTCACAACCTGCTTCCTCTAAGGTTTGGGATGTTGCCCCAGTGAGAGCTCATGTGGAGTTGTAACACATTTATGTTAGCAGCACATAAGTTGGTGGTTTGTTGCAACTTATGGCACAATGAGCTGGTGGCACTCGCTGTCAGTGCATGTTATTAGCGCCGAGCATTAATGCCAAACATTATGTAGAGCAAATGATCCACCAGGGACACAAGAATGATTTTGTTGTCTGTGTTATCATCACTTCAAATCTGGGACAGTCTCCCAAAACCTGCTGTATTCTCCACTTCCTTTTTGCCACGCATACTTCAATGGACTGTGTGGCGCTCTTTGAGTTAGCAGGAGCACCATATGTTTCCTGGGAGCACAAAGAACATTTGATTCTTTTACTGGCACCCTCCACTCCTTCCTTTCTGTGATGGTTATCCCTCCTCTTTTATTCTTTCTTTCTCCAACTTTTCTTCTTGCAACCTCATCCGTCTCCTTTTCCTCAGCTCATTTCTCATTCTGGTTTTCTTCTTTCCTCCTTTATGTTTCTCCTTTATTTCCTCTCCTTTTATCTCACATCTTGTCCTCTCCTTTCTGATCTTTGTCTCCTCTTCACCTCCATCTTCAATCTCCCTTTTCTCATCAATTTCTCATGCCTCTACCTTACTTCATACTGCCACTGCTCTTCTTACCTCCTGCTGCCCCTTTTTTCAGGTCAAGGGATTCCTGCCTTGTGTGTATTACAGAAACCCTCCCTCTCATTCTTTATAGCACAATGCACATGTCCATGGACTGAACATCCAAGGACTTGGAGATGTGCTGTGCTCTATCTTCCTTATCAGCCACTTAGTGTTCTCAAGTCTCAGATATAAGTAGTCAGCCAGGTCAGTGGCCCAACCAGCCATAATGGGACTCTGTATGTGCTCCTATCCTGAGTGCAATAGTCTTACTGTGGAAGTCAGGTGGCACAGCACGCTGCATGGGTTTCACAACAACTAGTTTTTCCTGGCTGCCAAGTTGTACATAAAAGGAGGCGACTAGTCATAAGTTAATTAAAGGAGGGTTCTAGTGAACCATGTCAATTGCATTTAGGGCTACACGATTTTGGCCAAAAATAAAATCCAGATTTCTTTCTCTGAAAAATTAATTTTCGATTTTGATACTTTTTTAAATTCATTTTTTCACCAGATGACCTTAATAGCACTTTATGCTATGCTGCACTGCTTAAATTTTGTGGACAATAAACCTGCACTGATCTTACCTTTTTGTGAATGTTAGTAGAATGGCTTCTATCTGTCTCAGAGGTATTTTTAGCTTTTATTGGGCTGGGATGTTAATGTGGTAACAGATGAAAGGCACCACAGACACAGAACACGTGTTTTCGTCGACATCATCCTTCTCGTAACCAAAATAATTACAGATAACTGGCTTTCCTTTTCTTTTAAGCAATAAGTATTCATCTTCTGTGGTTTACTCTTGTTCGTTGCTCATTTTGCAATCGTTGTTGTTGTTACCGGCATTGTGCCGGGAAACGCATGTCTGCGGAGAATTGCATGCGCCTCCCAAAACATGCACCACTTATAGTAGAGTGGTCCATGGAAATGTACCATTTTAAACCCATACAATTCTTATTTTTGGGCTAAACAATGATGAGTGATGTTCAGAAAGTAATTCTTAGTGGACACGCGTTTCTCCGCACAACACCGACAGCGCCAGCGACTCACTCCATGTGCATACGCATGGTTTCCTCCTCTCTGATTTTGATTGATGCCTGGCAGGGTAGTCTGATTGGCAACTGAGTTAAGAACGAATGTTATTGGTAGATGGCTGCACAGCACATACACAGTCACATGCAGTGTATCTCAGTCAGCTACCCTTGGAATTAGATGAGTTCATTTGCCTCCGACATCGCAGGCTCTGCAATGTGACTAGCACGCACATGTACATTGCGATGACGATGCTCAAAGGATATATCATGCAGCCTTATTGTGTATAAAGGTTGTTTTGGCCAGACACGCCCAGGCGCCATAAAAGAGTTACACTTGGTGTCATATTATCATTTCCAGAGATGCAGATAGACACCCACACGGAAATGTAATGAAAGTCGTTAACAGATCGATGCACTTCCTGACCCATTCTCAAAAAGCACCGTTCACAGTCACCCGAAATGCCGTTTCCGTGTGGGTGAAATGCTGATACAACAAAAAACTTTTGCGTTTACTCCTGAAATCGTTTCCATGTGGACGGGTTGATACCACGTTCAAACAGACTTTGCAGGGGAAAGTGGTTTGCTCTTCGTCCAAAACTGCAAAGCCGTACCAATTCCACACAACTGACCTCCTCTTTCCCCCTTTAGCCACAAAATTATCTCCTTCTTTTGCAAACGCCATGTTTGTTTACACTGGTGTGTGTGGGAATTGGGGAGCACTACAGTGGCCTGAGGCACGAGACATGATGGAGGAAAGTTGATTTGATGATTTTTTATTTTTTTTTTAATCGTCACAATGAAATAATCCGATTACGATTTAAAATTGGTTAATCATGCAGCCCTAATTGTATTGTAATGGTAAATGGACTATGTTTATAACTTTCTTTCTAGTCTTCAGACCACTCAAAGCACCTCTACAACAGATCTCACAGTCTCCCATTCGCACTACATTCACACACTGATGACACAGGCTGCTATGTAAGGAGTCTATCAGTTTTTGAATCACCAGCAGGGGCAAGTAGGGTCAAGTGTCTTGCCCAAGGACACTATGGCCTGTGGTCAGTGGGACCTGGAGTTGAACCCTGACCTTCTGTTAAGGAGGATTTGGGAGATGCTTGATGGATAAGCTTAACACTGTAAAAATAAATAACAGCATTTTATTTCACATTATGTGTTTTGTTTGTTTTTTGTTTTCAAGGAAGTGACTTCATGGAAACTGGACTCTCTAAATTGCAGTCAGATGTCTGTGGTGGTTATTTGAGCAACAATAAATCCATGGTGCAACACTTGATTGGTAATGTCTGTCTTTCTCGCTGATAATGTCCATGTTGCCATCTTTTTAGCTGGCATAGAAGAAACTAAGGCGTTGATGTAGAAGGAACAAACAAGTGAAACACCCCCATTAACACTCATGTCAAAATGTCAGATAACTGTTTTAACAGCCAGTTTCAAATGATGCTTTTTTGTCGGCATATCCCATTTCTCTTTTTGTGTAAATTTCAGTATTTCATCCATTGTGAAGGCACT
This sequence comes from Xyrichtys novacula, assembly GCA_962446985.1. Lineage (NCBI taxonomy): Eukaryota > Metazoa > Chordata > Actinopteri > Labriformes > Labridae > Xyrichtys > Xyrichtys novacula. The sequence continues at coordinate 6,548,574 of OY660870.1, forward strand.
GGGGCTATGAGTTGTAATAATGCACAACTAGGCTTGTGGCTGACTTGACTGACAGGTGGGCTTGTTATAGCTGTTAGATAGGAGGCTAACAATCCCCCTCCACTCCAGCGCTGCCTGTGTCTTGATTGTTTGAAGGTTGGGTTGGGTCAGCATTTTAAAGATAGTGGCCACCATTGTTTAACTTGAGAGAGCCTCTTCAGAAACAAAAACAACAAAACAGAGGAAGTGTGATTCTGTTCAGTCATCATATTCTCTCTGTTTTCCCTTTTTGTCCCTAATGGAATGCAGCCATATTTATTTGAATACTTTGACATGCTCCTGTAATGTTTTGTTATGGATTGATGTATTCAAACAACCTGCTTTTGTTTCACTGACATACACAACCAGTCCCAGCGAGACAAGCTGTTGAAGAAACATGGCATTATGAAACCAATTGACCTGGAAGCTGTGCGGTGTGACTCAAGGTTGACTGACTCACTGAAGGGCATGACAGCAGTTGAACACCTGGTTGAAAACTATGAACATCCAGTTTTACAACGCACGAACACAACACACTACAGGACTGTCATCTGCCAACTGCAAATGTCATCCTCTGTGTTAGTGTGTTTGTGAATGTCTCGACACCTCAAGTCCTGTAAAAGGTAGAATTCGATTTCATTATACTACTTGGTAATAATGTATGACATTCAAAATTCTAATGCATTTATAAATTGTATCCATATAATTTTCCATTTCAACCCTTTTGGTTCTAATTATTAGGTTAAACATATAAGGACTGATTTAGCAGCAGTAGCCGCCTCTTCTTTTCTTGGTTCTTCTTGCATAACTTTTACAAAATGAGCTCCACTGTCTTGTGTCTTCAGTGGTGCTTGAAATTCAGTTAGTTGAATGAAGCTTGACCACTAAGTGCAGTTTTTTTTAAATGTATGATACATACATTGACAGTATGATTATTTGCTACATCCACATTCATCTTGGTATAAGTATTAATAAAAATACAAGAAAATGTGGCAGTTATTTGTCCGTTTAGGTGATAACACCCATGCAAATTACACCTAAAACCATCCTCTGTAAAATAGTCTGCACTTGAGATAAAGCCAAAATACAATCATTCTGAGACACAACCTTTAAAGGCTCATTTCATTTTTTATCTTCTTTCTAATATGAAGAAAATAAAGACAGTCATTAGGTCTATGTATGTCTTTTCTGTCCTTCAAACTTACTAGATTAAGTAGTCCATGTGTCCTTATGAAAGTTACAACAGCCATATGCTCTTGTCTGCTCACATTTTTAATGGTAGCAAGATAAGAGCAGATTGACCAGCCAATCAACCAGATGGTGCTGCGGTCCCCAGTGCTACCCTGAAAACGAGCTCCACTAGACAAAAAAAGATGTAAATAAAATGTTTGCCAACTTTGTTCTATCAAAATCTAGAGGCTTTGTAAATGCGGGATCAGTCAATTATTTGAGACCACCAATACAGATCTTGCAGAGTTAGAGTCAAACTCTTGCACCTATCCTGTTAAACCCCTTAACAAGCACAGACTGCAGGAAGGGATTGTTTGGCAACAGACCTGCCAAGAGTAACTTTGTAAGACTCAAAAATAGTAACTTAACTGATATCAGAGTCGTGATTGCCAATATAACTACCGAGACAGCTTGATATCCTGCTATTGTTGACACTAAAATTTCAAGACTAGAGAGTAGATCAAACTAACCATTTTTAAAACATGACCATATGATTTTGTTAACAGTGAAATAATCTCACCTCTTACCCTATCAGTGATTTATCTAAACGGTTTTAATTATCTCTCAACTTAGTGCAGCTTGCTCACATTCCTCTGCAGCATGCTCTTTTTCTGTTTGCTGAAATTTGGAATATATTGCTGAGGTTTACTGGGTACTTTATCTTCTTTATCAACCTCTCTTTAATACACTCCAGTTTTGTTCCTGCTCTTAAGACAAAAAGAATTTTAACAACCAAAACTGACCCAGGCAAAGTGCTTTAGGCTGTGCTGAATTCAGTGAAGACACATATCTTGGCTCCTGTTGTTTGGCCAAGCTGTTTCACAATGCACTGAAACAAAGATGCACTTAACTGCTGGTATATAAAGCATGTTTTAGGTACGTGTAAATGTTTTCTTTCTTTCTTTTGATAAAGACAACAGTGTACCTTACAAATTTAGTACACAAGCCATGTTTCTGTTTACTTTTCACCAGCTATGAGAGTTTCATGATATAAATCTGTTGAATGAATTATAGGCAGGTAATCATATATATTTTTTTGTCATCAATGATAGTGTTTATTAAAAACAATTATTGAAAGTTGTTTCATCTGCACAGTGACAAGCCTTTTCCTGTTTTAGACATCAGGTGGAGGTAAAGGAACTGGCATTACATAGAGATAGACAAGACAAGCACATTTCAACAGGCACTTGTGAACTGCAGATTGTTTACCAGAGAAATCCTAAAGCTTAAGCAATTTGTGGCAGAAATCACTGCATTTAAAGCCCTTGATGACCCACCTTTTCTGAGGTAGAAAACTGATAATTATGCCAATAAACAGCATCATTGGAACATGTGTAAATGACAGTCCCATGAGTGGTATCAACTTTGGGGAAGACCAGTGGCAGATCATTCACATATAAACTATATAAATGGGGTCCTGAAATTGAACCTTGTGGGACACCAGCACACCATTCATCAAATGACGATGTCCTTTCTCTTTCCTCTACATAGTAAGATTTGATTCCATCCATCTGCTTCTATCAAAAGGTCCAGTTAAGTCCAGTTTAGGCAGACTAACTTAGTAACTATGTAGTGATAGGGCCATGTTATGGGAAAAAAAAAATAAAAAATTTTAAAGACTAAAAAATCTCTTCTAAAGAAATTTTTGGTGTGGCCTTAATACTTTATTGTACGGACTTTCTTTTATAATCATGCAAGCATACTGAATGATATATGACTTACAAAGAACATAAGGAGAAACCTCTGAGGCTACTCCAGTGAATTCAAGGAGGAGACCGAAGAGGCTCTAAAGACTGCTTTGCTGCAAGTGTATGGTAAGTGTTTTTGAAGATCATGAGGGGGACACTGACATCACATCTTAGACTACATCACTTTCTGTGCTGACAACCACAAGCATAGTGTTTTGCCAACAACAAGCCATTGGTCACCCCCCTGCCTAGAAGTGCTGCTAAAGGACAAACGAAGGGCTTGGAGCATGGACCCCTCAAAACACCCCTGCACACTCACCACTCTGCATCCTGAGAGGACTACACCCACCAGCACCTAGTACCCAAGCTTCTGGAGCACATCTACGATAGTAACCACAGTAACCACGCTTTGCACTGGTGCCACAGATCTTGGACCCCAAGGATCCTAACGGCTACGGGCCGGTGGCGCTAACATTGCACCTACAGAAGACTCTGAAGAGTTTGGTCCTTTGTCATCAGTGCCTCCTTGTGAGCTCATCAATAGACCTGCTGTAGTTATCTTCTCAGCCAGGCATCGGGGTGGGTGTTGCTGTCATCTATTTGCATTAAGGCTGCACGATATTGGGAAAAACTAAAATTGCCATTTTTTTCAACCCTGTGATATATATTCCGATATTAAAAAATACAGGAAGTTTCACCAGATGACCTGAATAGCACTTTATGCCATGCTGCACTGCTTAAACCTTTGGACAATTAACCTGCACTGATCTTACCTCTTTTTGTGAATGTTAGTAGAATGGCTTCTATCTGTCTCAGAGGTATTTTTAGCTTGCTTTTGCTGGGATGTTAATGTGGCAACAGATGAAAGGCACCACAGAGCAGGTGTTTTGGTCGACATCATCCTTCTTGTAACCAAAATAATTACAGATAACTGGCTTTCCTTTTGTTTTAGCAATAAATATTCATCTTCTGTGGTTTACTCTTGTTCGTGGCTCATTTTGCAATCGTTGTTGTAACCGGCATTGTGCCGGGAAACGCATGTCCACCGAGGACTTGCATGCACCTCGCAAAACGTGCACCGCTTATAGTAGAGTGGTCCAGGGAAATGTACAATTTAAAACCCATACAATTCTTACTTTTTGGGCTAAACAGTGATGAGTAATGTTCAGAAAGTAATTCTCAGTGGACACAACACCGGCAGCGACTCATTCCATGTGCAGGCCATATGCAGGGGCGAGGTTTACTCCTTTCTGATTTTGATTGACGGCTGGCAGGGTAGTCTGATTGGCAACTGAGTAAAGAACAAATGTGATTGGAAGATGGCTGCACAGCACATACACAGTCACATGCAGTGTATCTCAGTCAGCTACTCTTGAAATTAGATGAGTTCATTCACCTCAGACATCGCAGGCTCTGCATTGTGACTATCACACACACATACATTGCGATGACAATGCTCAAACGATATATTGTGCAGCCTTAATTTGCATCTACAATATATATATAAACTTGGATAAGGATAGTAGTCCAGATAAATTACCTTATCAAAATATGACCATAGCTCGACTTAATCCCATGGGTAAACATATTGACTAAGATTGTGGACTCTTACAAGTAACTGGGTGTTCGCCTGAACAATTAGCTGGACTGGAGCTGATGCACTAACTCACTTTACAGGAAAGGCTGGAGCAGACTCCAACTTCTGAGCAAACTGAGGTCTTTTGGGGTGCGGGGAACACTCCTGAGGTCCTTTTAGGACTCTGTAGTTGCCTCAGCTGTCCTCTAAGAAGTGGTCTGCTGGAGCAGCAACATAACAACTGCAGTCAGGAACAGACTGAACAAACTAGTGAGACTAGCTCTGTCCTGGGCTGCCCTCTGGACCATGTGGAGGTGGTGGGGGACAGGAGAATGATTGCTGAGCTATTGTCTCTCATGGACATGTTTTCCACCCCCTGCAGAGCACTGTAACAGCACTGGGCAGCTCCCTCAGTGACAGACTTCTTCATCTGCAGTGTGAGACACAGAGATACTACAAGTCCTTCCTTCCTGCTGCAGTCAGATTGTTTAACCAGACCTGCTCCCAGTAGTCCAGGTTTTTAGCACAACTGACCGACAATAACGCAATGTTACTCTCAAACACAATATTAATAAGCTATGAATTTATAATGACTGCAACAATATAGAATTTTCTCAAGTATAATACCATGTTGTAACCCATAACCTGCAAATTTCCCCACTGTGGTATAAATCAAGGTCTGTCTTATCCTATCTCAGGATAGTATGTAAATGCAACTTTGATCACTCAATTTTAGCCTTTTTGCATTAACAAAATGTTTTTCAATGCAAAAATGCAAAGACAAAAAAAGAAGAAAAATAAAGTATCTATTCTGCAGGTTATCATTTAATGGTATCATATGCGAGAAAAAGTCCTATCTGTTATCTCTAAGAGATGTCTCAATCTACTGCTGTCTGTATTTGTCTGTATTGGCTCTTGACCCTATGTGAAGCACATGCACACAATTACACACACAGCCATCTGCTCTGTAACGAGGACGGCTGATCTGAGGTATCAATCTTCCAGGCTACATATGTCATGAATGCCATGAAAGGGAGGGGGGGGGGGGGGGGGGGTGTCTTTATGGTTGCCAGAGTGTGAATTAATTAGTGGCGTGTCTAAGGGTTCTTCTTCACTTCTTCCCAATATGTCACGCTCTATGATCTAACAAGGCCTTGGGCAGATAAAAAGCAGCAGCTGAAACAAAGTCATTCTCCAGCACATCCTTAACTTGTCCTCAAGCGTACGAGCTGAGTCTGAGCAGAGGAAATGAGTTTCTTCTGCGGGTTGTTTTGATTCTTTCCTCTTGGGACTGTATTCAATGACAAGAAGATTAAAGAGAATACACAGATAGTGTCCTACATATTTTTAATTTCTGGCACTAATTATGATTATCTAAAGGCGATAATGATTACCGAATCTTACGGCTGTTTGGAAGGTTAAATGTTTAAGAACTATCAGTATTTCTCCTTCACTCAGTGGTGGGTAATAGAGGTTTAACTCTGTGTTTATCCAATTTAAGCTTTGCCAATTATGTATGTTCATAATTGCCTGTCTCCAAGAGATTTTTCTTTGATTTTGCTCCATGTCAGTAAAATTGAAAAACACACATGCACATTTACAATGTGTTGGGAGAGGGGAGTTCTGCCGACGGGACCATCTGTTATTAAAGCTCGGGCTTGTTGAAGCGGGGTAAAAATCCCTTCCAGAAACCAGCTCATTGCATGTCTTGTGTCTGTAAATATTAGTCCTGGCTCTGACCGCGTGTGCTGGCCGTGTTTGAGTGCTTGCATGAACAGGAGAGGGTGTGAGAGTTTTATTTAGTTCTGAGAATAGAGGCTTTGCTGCCGTCAGAAATCAACATAATCACAGCAAGTGTATTTGGGAACAGCATGAGATACAGTGAACATTCGGCTGAAAACTAATGATGTCTTCATAGCCTTGAAGAAAAGCTTTGCTAAAGTCTTTGGTCTTGTTTGCACATTAAGTGATTCATTTGAGTATGGTAAGAAATGACTGGTCTTTCCAGTGAATGGATTTTTTGCATAATTCGTATGTTCATAAATGAACTAGGACTGCTGCTCAAAGATAACCCTTCCAAATCGTAAAGAACATGACGGACAGAAACCCTAGAAGCACTTCTGTAGGGCCTCTGAGAGGGTCCGGGACTTCATTCGCATCGAACACTGGGCTCTATTTTCGTGTCCACTAGGGACGCGGCGGAAGGTGGCGGACCCTGCGCAGTGGTGTTTTCGTCTGGCGATGCCCGGCGTACGGCCAGTTTGGTATTTTCGTGGACTGAGGCACACCGAGGTCCACCAAGCTGGGCGTGGTGGCGCAGCAGGGGGAGGAGTTGACAGAATCGGCGGGCGCAGTGACATTTTTGTGCTCGCTGCCAGCGTGTTAAGTGCGCTGTAAGCTCACCGATTCAAACCTGGTCAGCTTTCAGCACAGGCAGAGCGCAGCTGGTCTAGTGGTATTTTGGTAGACCGGCGGCATATCTGCATATGTCACTGATGCCTCACCGGCAGGTTTCCACAGTGTCAGGCACATTTCAGTGCAACAACAACTATTAATCTGAGTCAGCACACACATTTAGATCTATATAGATATATTCTGATCCATATCTGATCTGATGAGCGCTTTTGGCAAGTGTTTGGACACACAACCTGAACGAATTAACACAGCTGAAACCGCATGAAACTAAATTAAATATCTAGTAAATAGACACACATGATGAAGTTAACAAGATATGTAATTCGTCTCCCTCCTTTTCTTTCTTCCTCTTCCTCTTATTTCTCAGCTCGACCTGGACATGTCTCTGTGTCCTCTCCCCGTCCTGCTGCTGCAGCTGCTGCTGCTGCAGCTGAACAGATGATTTATTTTAGTGATCAGATGAGTAATTTACTTTAAGCCTACATACAAATATTATAATATTCAGTTTTTTGAGCCAAATTTATTTTATATGCAAACATCTATGAAAGAAAGAGCCAGGCCACAGAGCACGATGCGTCATTTACACACAGATGGTTCAGATTTTAAAGCCATTTTTGGAATTTATGATGTGATCTGTGCGCACAACCCACCTTTGTCACGTGAGGTTTGAATATATGCAACTTTATGTGAGTGTCTTTATTTGTGGAAAGGGATGTTTGTGTTACTAGTGGGTCCAACATTACACACACCAAATCCATCTGTGCTCATATGAGAGAGTGTGGAGGACACCCTTTGCAGCGCTTACAGCGACACTTGTTGAGGAGCTGCCCTTTGTCGCCATCATGTGGCATTGCTGTCTTCAGACATCTCTTGATCTCTTTGACTACTTCAGTAAAATTGGAATACGCCTCGCCGGTGGCGGATTCAAAGGCGAGGAGAGGCGCTTATGTGATTGGTGAAAACAGGTCTCGGCTATGTTAAACTCCACGTCCTCTCTCCTCCCTCCCTGCGACTTATGCCGCTGGGAGGAGCTGAGTTAGGGAGGGGCGATACTTAGGCCAGGCTGCGCCACTCACCAAAATACCAAATTGTGCTTGGGAATGCCTTGTCGGCGCGGCAGACCTGACTTACGCTGCGCATGCGCCGTGTCGCTGGCGAGGCACGAAAATAGAGCCCGCTGTCTGATCAAGCTCTGAGAACTCTTATGCAGAATCAGCAAACACAGATGTTCTTTTATTGTTTAATCAAAACCATAATCTTACAGGTACAATGGAGTGGAGACATGGGAATATTTATATCTGGGGGGTCACATCTTTGATTAGAAACACTATTTTACTCATCCATTGGTGAAGAAGCCTTGATGCATCTCCCACTTTTTAGAATGGCATCATATATCTGTATATAGAAAGCAATCTCATCTCCATACATCCTGGAGGTTTACTATATTTTTTTTGTTTGTTCGTGTTTTTGGGAGGTGGATCAAAAGACAATAGAGGTGCCTGGGGCCAATTAAAAAAAAAAAAGATTAGTAGCATTTTAAGAACAATAACAACTCCCAGGAAAGAGCAAAAAAATGAACGAAAGGAAAAGAAAAAGTTAGAGGGTGATAAAAAAAAAGATGATTAATGTGGAAAAACTGACCTTTTCTCAGAGTATAGCAGTAAACAAATAATAGCAAACAATTTAATAGAGAAACTTTGGATGTTAATTCATGCACAGGTTGTTGGTACTATTATAGCAAAGACCAACAAAAATATGTTTTAAATTGTCTCAAAGTAAAATTGTCAGTTTTATTGAGTAGAAAATCATCCTATGTGTAAATAAAGCATCCAAGTTTTAGTATACAGAAAGAGCTCAGGTCTACTGGTGCCAAATAAGCTGAAGCCACTCCAAGCAGAGGTTGTATTTCTGTGATACTATATCTGATCCAAACCATGTGACATTTCAGTGTGTTTTTTTTTTTTTTTTCGGAGGCATTATCACCTTTTTAATTCCATCTTTGCCTCATGCTGAATACAGGACCAGATTTATGGATAAAGAATATTAATTTAAACATATTTCAACACTGCATGGCAAAGCCAATCCTTTATTCCTGGTGGGGAGAAAAAAACAGAGATTTATCTCTGAAGGGGACATCTTTCTCAGCAAAGATTTATCAGTTCCCTGCTAGGAATTTTAAGAAAAGCACTTTATCACCAGTCCTTTATCACACAGCGAGGGGCTGATAGAAAATATTTCTTGTAGCTTTTATTCATAAAATGCTGTCAGAAAGGAAACCTTATTTATTTATTATTTGCACAGTATCCTGAGGCAGAAAGAGCCCAGATTTCCTCAGAGTCTATGCTGCTATTATAAAACACCACAGACTCAAGTCAAGAATTATTTCCTTCCTCGGTGGTTCAACATTTGGTTTCCTTACATCATAAGACTGACACCTGTTAGCCTGTTTCTAAATCTAATTGCTAAATCTAATCACCTTATATTCTGCTTAGTTTCAAACCTTGAACTCCAGGCGTTGGGGAAAGCAGTTCCTGGCACAAGAGTGTGGTTTACACTTTGCCCTGATGCAGCAGACTGCTCATTGTCACAACAACAGCACAGCAGCCAGCTGAGCCTGTGTTCAACTCCAACCCACAGCCCTTTTTTTATTCCCTCTGCGCCAAGACCCTGAGCTGACTTCATCCCTGCTGCGATCACTATCACTGGATCGTGTTTTTGAGTAGGAGGAGTAGCTGAGATGTCTTTGTCCTGTGTGGGCTGCAGTGGGTCCGACAGAGGACAAGGAGAAAAGCCTCTGGGGCCAAACGTATCATAAATGATAACTACTTAAGTCAACCTGCTTCTTTTTGAATTTCTGTCTGCTGTTTATAGTCAACTGACCTGACCTGACAGCCCGCAGAAAAAATGGCTTATGCTGGCTAACAAGGAAATCTGGGCTGCCAACCTTGAAGACTTTGGCTGGGAGGAAACTGGCAACAATGTTAAATCCTCATGCAAACCCCAAATCCAATGAACATACAGTCTGACTACATAAAATCCCCTTAAAAAGGGATTTACTTAATAACCAGACCATAAAACTTCTTTTAAATACACTCCAAAAACGTGGGGTTAGATTATTTTTGGCTAAGTGATCAAATGTCTGTATTCATTGCACAACTTATTTCAAAGATGGAGAGACCTCTGAGACAGAACTATGATGTTATGTTCAAGAAAATTGTCATCAGTGCAGCAGATATATCAATTAGCTGTAAAGAAATGTATTGTAATAAAGTGTTTTTTCTATGGCAAGCCTGAAACAATCATCTTATCATGACGCGTGAGAAGGTTACTGAGAAATGGATGGGAGGTATGTCTGATGGTAGACCTGTCATCTATTCATGCAAGATGTCCACCTTAAAGTTTCGGGGCTGGGGGGTAGGGAGGTGGGGGGCAGCGAAAGCAGATTAAAGCACAGTAGCATTACTGCATGTCATTAGCTAAACCTTCTCACCAAACCAGCTCTTTGAAAACAACCACATGTATTTTCTCCTTCTGTCCCTGCAATGCTGTCTAGTATTAATGTATAGCTGATCAGGTTCCAGCTCTTTAACTCTCAGCTTCTCCTGCCTCCATGCCTCTCTCTTCAGGTCTCATTAATAAGGGACATAGTCCTTTGCTCTGATCTTCTTAAGGATTCAGTATTAATAAACATTCATATTGGCATTCAAGTGCAGTTAAAAATACCTTCCTAGATGTTGACCATCAACTTTAACTCCTTCCTTGTTTCTCAAGCTGTAAAAAAATGGAAAAGCACATTGAAGGAAGTCTTTGGGGGAAGTCCTTTGTACAGCATCTCCCAGGGATTTTATCATCATCAGTTGATAGCATGGGTTTCAAGACTGGCGCATGTTAAAGTGCACCATGCATGACCAACAAACCTTAAATGATTATAAAAACAAGTGCAGATAATAAAAGTGTTTGGAAAGTAAAAGATCAAACTCATTTAAAACACTCAGAGTAAAGAGGGTAAGATCCCATAACACAACATAGAATCAATTATGTGGCATACTTGGAGAGTCAGCCAAAGTGTTTCTGATAACTTTTTCATTTCCTTTCTTTCTTTCTTTCTTGATCCACATAAGATAACCGCTTGCTATTAGTAAAATGAGGGACAGTCTCCTCTCACCCTGATCTGCTTTCTTCTGATCATCTGCAGCACTAGACACAAACTTTACAGATGATCCAAGAGGGAGATAGACAGGTCACTGTGTACATCCCTCTATCAATGCATTGTGGTATAATATCTAGTGTAAATGTTGTGCTTTTTCATAGTGTTGTGCTGATTTTCCTGATTTCTGTCTTAACTCAGTTTTGGATCACTACGATTTACAACATGATTCACAAGTCTCATTGCAGGTTGATCTTTGCAAACACGAACTGTGTTATTTAACTCTCTTTATGAATGTACTGCAGTTAGGTGTTATCTAAAGGTCAGTCTCAGTCACTCATATGTCTTATTCCTGGACAACCCTCAGTGTTACCATCTCTACTGCCACAGGAATAACATCCTTCTGTGCTATAATCATTTATTCAAAGATATTGACTGAAACGAGAAGCTTTGAGTTTTTGATTATAGAGATAACACCACCAGCTGCTTTTAGATCCTAGCACATACTCCAGTGGCTCAGAGCATTAAAGCTAATGCCGCCTCATCAATGGTTTTAGTTCAGTATGCCAGGGGACCTGAGAGGCTGTACTGTTTAATACACTATAAGCACTTTGGTAATGAAGTAAACTTTCATTGAGTCATCCTTGTTTATTTACCTGCATAAAACAACATGGGACAGAGTATCCAAAGATGTACTTTAGGAAGTCCAGACAAAGTAAAAGACCGTTCCAACATAGCAGTTTTACACTGATTACTGGTGTAGCAATGTGTTTTGAAATAATTCACGCTGCAGGTGTAACATCTGAACAATAACTTGATAGTTGCTGTGGGGTTTGGTGCAGACATCAACCATATGATGAACCCTTAATAAAGTGCAGTTATCAGGTGAAAAATAATAACTGTTTTAATGACAACACCTATGGTTGGAAACCAAAGAAATGGGAATGTTTCAATCTAAGATCTGACCACTAGATACCTCTAAAAAAAAATTTACCGAGTGTACCATTAACTCTCCATCAGCTGGGCAAAAAAGAAAAAGAGCTGTCTCCTGCTAAACAAAGACTATTGCAGCTAAACAAGAACAGTTGTTTTCTGCAGTATAAATGGACATTGCATGAGACCTTTGAGGATTTCGTGACTTTTGGAGACACCCTCAAAGGTACTGCAGTTTTTGCACTTCTGCAATGGCTTCATTTTTTGACACCAATATAGCAGCTTGGTCAAAACCTCTCAGTATGTAAGATTAATTGTTGCGTTGATCTCATATCTTCTTATACTGTGGTAAATCTAACGCTGATTCTACGATTGTAACTCTACATATGTACACACACTTCTCCTGAAAAGAGAAACCATTGACCCACTCACTGCATTGATTTCTACTGTCTCATATTTACCTGTGAACCAGCGTATTTAGTGTACCATTTTATGGCTCTATGTGTGTACTGCAATGTTTGTTTGTGCACTCAAGCTCAACTTAAAAAGAGAAACTCAACACAGCCCCTCCCGCTCCTACTGTACTTTACCATACTGCATCTATTCATGTGCTGTTGTTACATAACTTAACTACATAGTCTATGGTTTATTCATGAGGCCTATTTTGGCCCAGAGAACTGGGCGTCCTGAATCAGAGGAGAATCTCTCCATCTCTCCACCGGCCTCAGGGGAAAACAGGCAAGCGAGCGAATGAGATCTCAGACTTGGACAGAATTATCACTTCAGTGAGAGTGAAGAAGCAAATGATCTTCCTCACCTGCTCTGCCTCCACCCGTCTGACTGTCATCATTTCATTTGCTCGTCTGTTTCATTCTAGTGCGCGCCTGCAGGGATGCATGTTGATGTGTGTGTTAAACTGCTGCACTGCTCCAAACAGAACGCTGCCACTCAAGATGTATACATGCATGTAGTTATGAAGAGGGGCACTACAAATGATGTCACCTATCTGAATAGGGTGAAAGTTGGCTGAGAGACTGTTTCAGTTGTGCATCACGGAGAAAACACTGTAGCTTGAATGTGTGAATGAGTGTGAGAGAGAGAGACGGGCTGTGAAAGCTGTGTCACAGGAGAGCCCTCTGCTGTCCAAAACAGCAACCACTCAACAATTCATGAGTGCTTCTCGGATTTAGAATCAGTCTGCCAATCAGTTCACTCAACTTGCAGTATTTACCCATTTTATACACACATAAAAAAACTGTGAAGCTCATGTTTCAACAACAGCAACAAAACTCTGAGCACAGTCCCATCAGCTCACTCAGGTACCTCTCTAAATCACAGTTTTGCAAATCTCTAAACACAAATTGCATGCTTTAGCACACTTCACCTGGGAGGCACTGGCCTTAATAATGCAACACCCCAATAACCAACTAGTCCAATTCATTTTGCACCTGTGCAAACTATATCAGAGGAACCCTTCAATCATGTGTATAACAGAGGCCTCCAGTGACTTATATGCCAATTAAGCAAAACAAAGACCATCAAGGCTGGTGTAGATGAGGTCCTCTGGCCTGACCAGGATCAGAGGTCACATACAGAGAGATCTCTTTATGCGTTTTTTTCTCTCTTTGGTCAGCTCAGTTGAAAACTTTATATTGCAGTATGAATACAGTTAATATTTCTTTTGTTTCTTTACATTGACTGTCTTGATGGTGTTTCTACTGTATGCACAGAAGTTTCTGAGCTCAGCCGCAAACTATAGCTGAACAAAATATAACATTGCAACTGCAATATAGGCACATGCAGTAGTAACACTGCAGGATGCACGATATCATACAATCTCAAAGACTTCAAGCTCTCTCAACTTCCTTGTTTCCTCAATCTGCCATAAACATCCAAAATCACTATCATAAAAATTATGTTGATGAATTTTTTAATTGTTTGGGAGCACTTAAAATTCACCTCATTAAAGTGGTATAAATTCCCCTGTTTTTTATTCCAGTGTGATTGCAGTGAGGGAAAATAGCAACATCATTTTTTTCTTTAGACAGTTTGGTGAACTTACCAAACTGTCAAATGTAAACTGGTTTAAAGCTGGATTGGTCTGGTGTTTGGGAGCAGAGGTACTTGCAACAGCAACACATGTTGAAACACAAAGATCATTTGGACAAAGGTCAACAGAGTGGCTAAATTTTTCATACTGTCAAGGCATTAAAAATGTATGCAACAACATGTTCTAGTCCAACAAATGGTAAAGTGACATTTCAGATGTGTGTCTTGTGGATCTAGAGTTGATTACAGCGTGTATTGAACCTTTGGTATTTGAGTGGATTTATGCTATTATTGGAGTAAGTCGACAAAGCAAACAAAAGATATTAATGCCAAGGTTGCTTTATCCTCAGTGTCATTTTAATCAAGTTTCCTTAAGAAGTCAATTTTTGTTCTATTCTCACCCACAGGGTCAACTTCAAACTCTGTTTGTCTGAGATAAAAATGACAGATAACCATCCATATTCAAAGGTGTGCAGAATCGGATTACACAAGTGTATAAAATGGCGAGGTCTGGCAATGGTGACCCTGGGAGTATTTATTTTCAAGCCGTCCTACTCAACTAAGACTGAACTCAAGAGCTTTTTGTAGGTCATAAAATCACATTTGAAACTAACACTGATACATCTTTATATCTTTAAAAAGCAACCAGAAATCTTTGTCCAGGACAGACACACATTGACTGATACCTGATACATGAATTACAAGGTAACAATGTCATTTAGCAGAAACCTTTATCCAAAGTGACACACATACGAATCAAACACCAGCAGATGACACACACTGGGAACAAGGTGGGCACGATGGACAGACCAGAGATAGGGGGGAATCGAACCATCAACCTTCAAGTCGTTGGACCACCGCTCTACCTCCTAAGCTACAAGAGGCAGGCTTTAAAATGTTCAGAAAACACTATCCAGGAGCATGAGAAAGGTCAGTAGATAAGATCTATTTTTTTTGTTTAGCTCAATCACAAAGAACCCAAACCAGGAGTTGCTCAGGTTAGCTTCTACTCATCCCGTTGGATCATGAACTGCTCCACAAAAGAGAGATGAACACAAAGACTTTTTGAACCTTTAGATGACACACAAACTTTAGCATCACTCCATCACCATGGTCTAATTTTGTAACTTACCAAAGTATTACTGAATGGGTGACATTTCCCAAAGTTGTCTGTTATTGTCCAGGCAGAAGAACCATGACTCCTCACGACGTGACAACATTATATTTTCTTGAAGACTGTCTTATTCAAAGTTTTTATCATCAAATGATCGGCTTCAGTTCAAATCTTCAGTTTGTCACATGACCAATTATGTCAGTGGTTGCTTGAAAACAAGGGGTGGCTCAACCTCCTCAAAAGCTCATGGCCTTGTACACACATAGCCGGGTATTTTTAGAAACGAATATCCAACCCCCTCTGTTTTATAAAAAGTAGAGTAAATCAGTAGAGTAGTGGTATTGGTTCTAAAATGGATATCAGTTATGTTGAGGTGGTGTTAAGATACCAATAACTTTTGATTTTGAATGGTTTGTGGCAGAGATAAACAGGCACATTTGCCATATAGCAGGTGATATTCTTGACTTTCAGGGAAGGGGCGAGCTTGAAGGACAAGCCAATAAACTCACTAAAGAGTGAGTGACTGAGATTGGGGGTACATTGACTGAAGTAAGTTCCCTTTTAAAGGTGTCTGGGCCCAGCCTTGGAGAAAAGGTCAGGAGCTTGGACATCTTGAGGGGGCTCTGAGTTGAGTCACTTTTCCTTCACATCAAAAGAGAGAGGGAGGGAGTCAAAGAGAGCCAGTTGAGGTGGTGTAAGAATCAGTTTAGGATGCCTCTTTAATGCCTCCTTTGAGATGTTTCCAAGGCATGTCCAACAGAGAGGAGGAGGATAGACCCACAGCTTACTGGGGGGATAATCTGGCCTGAGAATTCCTTAGAATCCTCCAGGAAGAGTAGTAAATCTTTGCTTAGGATAGGGTTATCTGGGGCCTTGCCTTCTGCCACCACGATCCAAACCCAGATAATAAAAGAAAATAGGTTAATGTTTAGTTGGTGGCATTGGAGCTCAATTGGGTAGGGTTTTGGTGGGATAAAGTTAACTTGACAGCAGTATGTTATAACATGTGCAGAATGTGGTCTGTCATTGTTGGGTTATAATATGCATGGTCTTTTCTGAAAAGGACATTATCTTGATGACAACATATTTTGCACAAAATCATGTTTTTATTGTCCTCCCAGAAGTGTAAGTTACCTCTGCTATGGGCATGTATGCAGCCCTATGACATTACAAATACTGGCTTTCAAATTTTGGGTGAGAGGATAGGTGGGAAGGTCATGGAAGAGGAGAGGGAGAAGAAAATGGGAAACATGAGACGTGATGCTCATGCTGGTCTGTTCCACCTTCCTCTCCACTACAGCTGTCATCTTCTTTTAGTTAGGATTATCTTTTTCTTCCTGTTATGTCACAGCCTCTTTTCTGCCCTTCTTCCCTCATTATCGCTTGCTTTCCCTCCTCTCTTTCCTACTCGTTCTCTCTCCTCTGCCTTGGAAAGAGACTATCCAGAAATAAGGCCATAAATAAGAAATTGTCAGCCTTTTCTGTCCCACCATATTACAGACTTTTGATGTATGCTTTCTGCAGTAGTATTACTCACCAGCTTCAAATCAATGCTCAAATCTTTCCCCCCCTGCCAGAATGATTTCAGTGGCAGTGACAACAACGCACAGAGGCATTGAACAGATCTCTACACTGTAGGTTATTTCACACAAACTAGCAAAGTAGTGTTATATTGGGACAGCTGTTTAGGTAGATTAAGTGAGATGCCATAAATCACACAGGCACAGAGGTGTGACTGTGTAGTGTAGCTGATTTCCTGTTTGGGTGCATCATTAAAGCCTTTGAGCCACACTCCCCCCATTTTCAATGACTGTAGACAAACATACTTTAAGTCAATGAACTATGAAACTTTAAAATCCATCAAAAGATCCCAAACAAGGTATTCCAGACCTTGTCAGAAACTCAATACAAACCAATGTAGGTTCAAACTTTGCTGCTCTGTGTAAATTTGTGCCAAATTTGGTAATGCCATATGAACAGCTATGATCTGGTTTCCAAGCAATAAGGCAAATTTAAAATTACAATACTATGGCGCTCTTAGAGGGTGCCGCCAATAATGTGGAGAGCTTTAAAGAGGTTTCTATGTTTGTCTTCCACATGAAGATTTTGGAAGTATGCATGATAAGGAGGGAAACTATTAGAGCATAGGTCACAAACATCAAGCTCAGCCACTATCCCGAATGTAAGCCTATTTCAGCTGAGTACTATTTATGCATTCAGTTTGCACATCAGGATGAAAAGTATTCCAACTGCTTCAGCCTTCTTTCTCTGCTCATTCTGTAAACAACCTTGCAAACTCCTCTATCTCAACTCCTCAGATAGGCCCTCATTTATCAAGCTTGCTTATGGCAGAAAAGTCACGTATGCCTTGCGTACATAATTTGCGATGTGAGGATCGACATTTATTAATCTGCACGTGAGCATTCGCTACAACCAAATCTCACGACAGGTCTGACATCGTGTATGCAAGTTTGCGTCAGTGTGGATCTGCGGTGCAGCAAATGTCTGTCTCAAAATAATTGATAAAGAAACCTCAAACCTGCCATTAAGCACAATCAGCCAGATTTCATTAAAGATTAAGACAATAAAAAAATAAGATAAAATAAATTTGTTATGTCCTTAGTGAATAGGCCTATTTGATAACTGCCCAGAAACACTGCCACAGAGCAGGAGCGCCGTTTTAACATTGTGCACACGCGCCACTGTGAAGCGCTGCGTTTGACTCCTAAAAGGCAGGTGTCTCTGTCTTGGCCTAGCAGCGGGGACGTTGTTGTACACTCCTGAAAGGGTGTGGGACATCATTTGGGCCAGTACAGTTTTGCACAATGTTACACTGGCAAATGGAGTGCTGTTGGCTGTGCCGGTGCAACGTGAGGACCCGATGCCCGGAGAACAATAACGAGGCTAATGAGACTCCACAAAGGTGCTGTACAGAGGAGACAGGACCTTATCAATGGATTCTGACATGTAAAGGATAAGTTTAGAAAATGCTCTTGCTATTTAATTAGTGATAAAAATCCAATAGAAATCCATAACAATGTTACTCAGGGGCAGCAACACACCATTTGGTGACGTTAATAATTATTTTTGTTCAGCCTCTGTCAGACTCTCCAGTCTGCTCTACATTACAAAGACGCAACAAATTAGAACTAAATACTTTCAATAATAGGAGCAACGTACCCCATGTCATGGCAATAAAAAAAATGAGGCATGTATGAGATATTGATTTATCATCATAAGCAAATTATTGACTAATGATTTATTCAAACTTCAACCACTGTCCACTATCCCGCGGCAGCGCTGTTCACCGTCTCCATAATCCTGCTCCAGACAGGAGTTTTCTGGACTGCTTTTATACCAGTTTTGATGCTTCCAAAGAGAAAATCCTTGTTAGTTTCCACCACAGACGCGAGGATATCCACTTTCAGCTTGGAAAAGTTTTGCATCTTTGTAATATTTCTCCTCTTTCATGTTTGACCTCAGTGGTCGAGGCTTCTGAACCGGGAATATTTAAGGGCGTGACATGTTAATGATGATCGATTTCAGCCGCCGCATTTATCAAGACCCGATCATTAGTACTCTGGGATTGGTCAGATACGAACCCTTTTAAAAATCTCACATGTGCCCTATCGTACGATGAATTCTGCGCTCAGAACTGCGCTTAGTTCTACGCAAGATTGATAAATGAGGGCCATAGTGAACACAGCTGGGAAGATCACTGGCGTATAACTTTCCTCCCTCCTGGACATTTACAACACCCGCCTTAACCGCAAAGCAGTCGATTTTGTGAGGGACTCCAGCCACCCCTTGCAGCCTGTTCAGCCTCCTACCTTGTCCTAGAAGGTACTGGAATCTCCAGGCCTGCTCTAGCAGACTTATAAACAGCTTCAACCACCAGGCTCCCCAAAACACCGAACATTGAACCCCATCTCAACCCTTATTGGACATTTAGTAATTGCACAATAAAAAAAATAAATAAAAAACTCTGCTGCTGTTACAGAATCCCCTAGTTCAGTTTTTTTTTTTACTGTAAAGTCATTTCCCCTGCACTCCAACTCCCCTGTTTACATTAATGCTAACTGTTTACATAATTGCTAAATGTTTACATTAAAGAAAAACTGCTGATTCAACCACCACCATAGGCTGTCTATGCTTTCTGTGTAATTGCTCTTAGGGGCACATTAAACGACAATTTTAAAAAGAATCATTGACTCTTAAAATTGTAGTAGTTCAGGTCCTAAACTGCCTGTGGGGTGAGCATAAGTGATACACCTGTGTTCAAACTGGCTGTGATTGACCCAGCACAAAGCAACTTGATGAAACACACTACAACTGTTGTGGCAAAAATGTTCTTTCTCAAAGGACTAGTGGGGGTTGGGATCCCCAGCAGACAAAGCCTAAAGCCTGGTTTATACTGCTGTGTGACTCTATGCCACATAGCAGATGTCAGCACCATCTTCTTGTGTGTTGGTTTGAGGTTGGAGTGACTGCAATACCCAACTTGAACTCTATTCGGCAGTGTAATTTCTATGCTTGTCATGATACCATTGTCCAGTCCAGCTGTATACCCTCAGGACACAGAAACTGCAGCAGCTTAGAGGCGGAGGAAAGGACATATGCTGATATTGGAAATGTTTGCCACCAAGCAGGCCAATCACAGGGCTTGCAGAGGAGTTATGCACCATGATTATTCGTATGAGGATGAGCATGTTGGCCTTTTGTGTAGGAACAGGTTCTTTTAATGTGCAATCAAAAAAGCTTGAAGACAGAATCTGATGAAGCAAGGGTTATTGTGCACAGTTTATTGTTTAACAGTTTTAAAACTGTTAAAGGTCTGAGAGTTTGCCTCCTTTAAGATGGTTTTCTTCTTTTACTGCTTCAATCAGTTATTCCTACAGTTAAAGTCCACAAAGATTTATATATACATATACATATACATATTATATCAACAAAGATCAAGTCTGCACAAGCTTTCAGCTCTTGCTCAAGTTGTCCATGATCCATCTTATCATTTAAGAAGGGTTTGGGTTCTTCTCATTCAGGTTAACAGCCAAAGTGTAAAAGCTACTAGTGATGTGAATTTGGTCTCCCTTAAGTGACCCAGATCATTTTGCTTGGCAAGAACAAGCTCTTCGGCCCAAACAGCTCCTCATGGTATCATTCGCATACAAGAGCTGAGTTATTCACCCCTAACCTATTATATGGTGCTTTGGAGTAAGACTAACATCCACCTTGGAAGTTGATTTAAAGAGTGTCAGAGATAGTTAATAATTAATAAATTAATAGCCTTCTGCCAAGCCCTGGATTCTGACAGGTAACAACATTGGTTTAATGTTAATCCTTTGACACCATAACAGCATTAATGTCCTACAAACTAAATGAATATGCTGCTCCTTTCCAGAGAGGAGACTGAGTGTATATAAAGAGAGCATAAGCAGGGACTTGTTGTGGCATTAGACAGTTAAAAAATGACTTGATCTAATACCTTAGATCACATAATAAAATATGAGTGCTGTTGAACTCAGGTAGAGGGATGCCCTCCCATCCGTGGCTGCAATTTTTCACAGTAATTACACAAGACATAACTACAAATTCATGTGAAACTGATTTATTGATGTTTACAAGCTACATGTGGCATCTGTGAGTGTGAGGGGCTTCAGTGGGAGCTGTTTCCTCACCTGACCTCAGAGTGAGGACTCTGGCAGTCTGCCTGGTAATCGCTGTCCAGTCCTGCCAAGGCTGACCTCCAATCCATTCAACCTGTGAGGGTTGGAGTGAGAGAGGGAGAGAGAGAGAGAGAGAGGAAGTGTGTGTGTGCATGTGTGTGTGTCACTGACTGGATGAACTGGGTATTAAAGTTATTATCTGAGGGTCTGCTTAACTGGATGCAAATGTGGCCATGCAGGTCAGCTGGAACTCTCTCTCTCTCTCTCTCTCTCTCTCTCTCTCTCACACACACACACACACACACACACACACACACACACACACACACACACACACACACACACACACACACCAGAAAATAGCCTTACTGCATGGTAACCTTTACTTTCTTTGCCATTCTCTTGTTTTTCTAGAAAAGGGAAGTTTGGCATATTATATTGACAAAGGGAATTGAGATCCAGTCCATCATGTTTAGAGATTAATAATGTCCCGCATATTTTATCAGTATCATAAATCAAATGGAAGAAGAAACTTCTATAAGATTTTCTAAAATTAAATAATAATTTGACACTGAAGTTTAAGCTGTTAACATCACATTCAAGAAACCCACACTGTGTAGATAATTAGCACTTACTGCAAGATTGTGGTCAATGCACTGTGACAAATTTTTAACTGTTCAGTCTTGCACTGATTTGTCTTCATGACCTGCAAGGTAAAATGTGATTTTAAATGACAAGATTATTACTTTATTCAGAGTTTTAGTGCCTATGTTTGGGTCAAATGTTCCATTGCAAAGGCTGAGCTGATGTTTGGCATGAGGTGTGGATGTTAGGAGTTCTGCTCCTAAGGTTCAAACTAAGAAGTAAGTTGCAAAGCACTTATAGATGTTACTGGAGCAGGATTAGCATGAGGACATACATTTTCTGCTGTTTCAGACTGATAATTCTCCAACCAGCTGTACTGTAGTTGTAGTTTTATGGTTCACAATCCCAGCTGGGTGGCACCTTTCTGTGTGAAGTTTGCATATCATCCCATTATTCTATCTACTGCAGAAAGTTGTATACAAAAAAAGAATAGTAGCATTTCTCGTCCAAGATAAGACTTGATCCAGATGGTCACTAGAATCAACACAACACTAAGGTTTCTCACTGCACTATTAAATGTTTGATTTTGATAGGTCATTACCATGGCCTGTATGTACTATAGAAGCTTGGCTCCGCCCTCTGTCATTATACAAATTTGAAGCCGAATTGCTCTCAGAATTTCCGGGATTTTTTCTTCACTTCCTGGAATCACCACTTGCGCAGTAGCGTTGTACCCATTCAGGATGAAAGTTGCCGAGAGTTGCTGTGATGATGCTCGGCTCAAACAGCATATTTCCCGGGTGAGCTACACAATCTTTGTACGCCCATAGGTGTGTCAATCACAAAAAACATGAACCCCCTAATAACTTTTAAAAAGGGAGCTGCACAAGAAAAAAAGAGGACTTGAGCACAAACCAGTCCTACAATAACTTCATGTCAACATTGCAAACAGGGGGGAGAAAAATGTATAGTCTGTGTAATAAATTTCTAAAGTTTGTCCACAGCTCCATAGGGATTGCTGGAGGAGGCCGGGATTTATGACCTATTCTGTATCCCATCACCAGAGGGTGCTGTTCTTACGGTGGCTTCACCCAGAGAGGAGGCAGACAGCGTCCATTCTATATATAACCTATGGTCATTATATAGCAGCAGTTCATAGCAATAGTTTGTTTTTTTCTGGATAGCACACCATTGCTCTCTCTGTTGCTAGAGCTGAGATATTTCAATATGCAGAAAAAGCAAAAACAGGTTAGAAGGCATACAATTATAGGTTATGACAAAGAAGTGGTGCATGGACTGAACACTGAACTGCACAAAAAAAGACTGCAAAAGACTGAAAAGTCTTTGTCACAACAAGATTCTTTGAATATAACAGAGCTTTATCTCTCTTTATCGCTATCTCTTTATATCTGTGAAAATGAATGGAGGTTTGATGAAAATATCTGTGCAATTTTCTCCATAAAGGTGATCTCAGTTACATGGTAGTGACCAAGAAATTCAGTTTGCTGGGGCTGTATTTTCTGTGCAAGGGGGATCCAGTCTTGGTGTGGAGGAAGACGATCGATGCATCAATAATCCCAGCTGTAATTTCACAGAGTATTTGGTCAGAACATCAAGCTACAGTGATGTTACACTCCAAAAAAAAAAAAAAAAAAAATCCAGCTTGAGGCCTAGCCAAGTCCTCTATACCTGCTGAGAGTAGCTGAATCTGTGACACTGTTTGCATTAAAATGATAGGAACTTCAGCCTGAGAGCAGAGCCAGACAGACACTCAGAGATTTGGAAGACGCTGCCGAGTTTGTGGTGCCAACAAGCAGGGCTCTCCATAAATGTTTGCGCCGACTGCAGCCAAGGGAGTTTATTTTTTTATTTATTTATTTTTTTTACACTCATTACAGCGGTTGTCTTCTCAGTATGTAAAACAAAATGTTGCGTAGAGTCTTAGGTTTTCCATTTACCATCATGACCAGAATACATGTAGAACATAATCAAATCTGAAGCCTGTGAAAGCATGAGGGAAGAATACACAACATAAATTGTCTGGAGTGCATCGCCTTTTAAGCACCAAACATACTCCAGAACAAAATGAATAAAGGATGTAGAAAATAAGCTGGAGGAAATAAACGTATGAAAAGGCATTACATCTACATTTGTATGACCGTAACAACAACAACAGCAAAGTTTGTTTTGAAAATTGCTGCCAACTCTTATTGCAGCTAAATATGGGTCACATGAGCCATGGAAAAAGAAAAGGCAACTGAACAGCAACACAGCGGTCTCTGAGAGCATAGCCTTTACATCAACACAACCACAACCATGATAATGGGAGACCATTAAACATGAGGTGTTGGTCTTACTTATACATAAGAACAACTCTGACAAAAAGGATCAATATTTTCTGTTCTTGTATTGACTCCTCACCATTTTAAACTCAAAATGCGACAAGTAAGACAAAGGGCTCTATTTTCGTGCCTCGCCGGAGACGTGCCGCAAGCGCGGCGTAAGTCAGATCCGCCGACAAGGCGTTCCCAAGCACATGGTATTTTGGTGAGCAGCGCAGCCCGGCGTAAGTATCCCCCCTCCCTAACTGAGCTCCTCCCAGCGGCGTAAATCGTTGCGAGGGACGAGGGAGGAGAGAGGGCGTGGAGTGGTTTTAACACAGCGGAGACCAGTTTTCACCAATCACATAAGCTCCTCTCCTTGCCTTTAAATCCGCCACCGGCGAGGCGTATTAGTCAAGAGATGTCTGAAGACAGTAATGCCACAAGATGGCGACAGAGGGCAGCTCCTCAACAAGTGTCACTGTAAGTGCTGCATTGGGTGTCCTCCACACTCTCTCATATGAGCACAGATGGATTTCGTGTGTCTAATGTTGGACCCACTGGTAAGACAAACACCCTTTTACACAAATAAAGACACTCACATAAAGTTGCATATATTCAAACCTCACGTGACAAAGGTGGGTTGTGCGCACAGATCACAACATTAACTCCAAAAATGGCATTAAAATCGGAACCATCTGTGCGTAAATGACGCATCGCGCTCCGTGGCCTGGCTCTTTCTTTCATAGATGTTGGCATATAAAATAAATTTGGCTCACAAGACTGAATATTATAATATTCGTATGTCAGCTTAAAGTAGATAACGCATCTGATCACTGAAACAAATCATCTGTTCAGCCGCCGCAGCTGCAGCAGCACAGGAAGAGGACATGGAGACGTGTCCAGGTCGAGCTGTGCGAGAAATAAGAGGAAGAGGAAGAAAGAAAAGGAGGAAGACAAATCACATATCTTGTTAACTTCATCATGTGTGTCTATTTACTAGATATTTAATTCAATTTAATGCGGTTTCAGCTGTGTTGATTCAGTCAGGTTGTGTGTCCAAACGCATGCCAAACGCGCTCATCAGATCAGATATAGATCAGAATATATCTATATAGATCTAAATGTGTGTGCTGACTCAGATTATTAGTTGTTGATGATTATTTATTGCACTGAAATGTGCCTGACACTGTGGAAACCTGCCGGTGAGGCATCAGTGACGTATGCCGATACGCCGCCCGTCTACCAGAATACTATTAGACCAGCTGCGCTCCGCTTGCGCTGAAAGCTGACCAGGTTTGCATCGGCGAGCTTTCAGCGCACTTTACACGCTGGTGGCGAGCATGAAAATGTCACTGCGCCTGCTGATTCTGTCGACACCTCCCCCTGCCACGCCACCACGCCCAGCTTGGCGGATCTGGGTTCGGCTCCGTGCGCCTCAGTCCACGAAAATACCAAACTGGCTGTACGCCAGGCTGCGCCAGACAAAAATACAACTGCGCGGGGCTCGCCGCCCTCCGTCGCTTCACCGGCGCGCACGAAAATAGAGCCCGAAGAGTAAATCAAAAAATTAAAATGGAAAATTAATGGGTAAAAATAAACAGGAGGATAATTCTCACAGACTTGAACTGCAACAGCAGCATTAATACAAGGAAAGATGCAGGCAAAGCATATTAAGAGATAACAACACAAAAGGAATGCATTTTGAAAAAATGACTTTGTGTTGTTTCTAGAGTCTCAAGTCAAAATCAGCGAGGCTATTCTGAGGCATTTAATTTTTCGGCATTCAAAAGCACCAGCAGAGTTTGTGTGTGAATTCACAGCAAATAGTGCTTGTGCACCGAGGTTTACTAAGATTTGAGACCCATAGAATCAATGAGTGTGCAAATTAGAATCTTGATAGGCTAAATCCATGGATGGCTCTTGTCTCACCCTGAAAATGTTCAAATTAAAATGATCACCTGTCTTGCCTTGGGTATTGAGAACCAGTTCCAAATTTCTGAGATTCATGGATTTATAAGGCACATAAATTTTGCATCCTGACAGAATCATACATTTTTCAGGATTAAACTTTGGTGTAAATTTTGCAGTCCTCATAAAGTTTGACTTGTCTGCCTGGGACCTGCTTTACCATTAAAACACTGGGCCACACGGGCGGACCATGGCAAGCAGTTGGAAGTTTGGCTAAACTTTGCCAAAAAGATAATGACACACCGAGGGAGGGAGCAAGTCCATTACGACCAAGCTATTCCTTCAGTACTATGTGAATGTAGAGAATGCTCAGTATTCATTGTGCTGGACTCTCCTGTTCCTCTTAATGTTTGGTTCTCACTTTCATTACAGACGTGTCTTAAGTTTTAATGCAGCTGTGTCACTGTTAAGAATCTGTTATTGGGTTGTTTGCAGTCTATAAGAATAAGAATAAGAAACAGAAAAACTTTATTAATCAATCAAATTTTATCTATACACTGTGTGCACAATTATTACGCAAGTTGTATTTTTGAGGATAAATTTTATTTTTGAACAACTACAGTGCTCTCGGTCAATCCAAAATGTTAACAAACCTCAAACCTTAATATTTAAGGGAGTAAAAGTGAGATTTTGGCTTCCTTAGGAGAATATCTAGGTGTACACAATTATTGGGGGCAGCTATTAGTGTGCAGAATTATTATGCAACTAAATTAAAATGAAAAATTTTCCATCTCACTTGTTTATTTTCACTTGTTCAAGTGAGAATGATAAACAAACAACTCAATTTACAACTAAAAATTGTTGAAATTAAAAAAAAAAATCAGTGACCAATGTAACTACCCTTCTTTTCAATAACAGTCATAAGCCTTCCATTCATGGAGTCTTTCAGTTTCTTGATCAGTTGACGATCAACTTTTTGTGTTGCAGCAACCAAAGCCTCCCAGACACTGTTCAGAGAGGTGTACTGTCTTCATTTCCAGTTTAAGAAGGGCCCACAAGTTCTCAACAGGGTTTAGGTCAGGTGAAGAAGGAGGCCATGTCATTATTCTTTCGTTTTTAAGGCCTTTACTGACGAGCCACATAGTGGAGTACTTTGTTGCATGCAATGGAGCATTGTCCTGCATGTACTCCATTAACAAATCATGGTTTTCTTGAAAGATGCAGACTTTTGCCTGTACCACTGCTTGAAGAAAGTGTCTTCTAAAAACTGGCAGTAGGTTTGGGAGTTGATTTTAAGTCCATCTTTAACCCAAAAGGTCCAGCTAGCTCATCTTTAATAATACCAGCCCATACCAGTACCCCGCCTCCACCTTGCTGGTGTCTGATTCGAAGTGGAGCTCTGTGCCCATTACTGATCCAGCCACGGGTCCATCCATCTGGTCCGTCAAGAGTCACTCTCATCCCATCAGTCCATAAAACCTTTGAAAAATCTCTCTTCAGATATTTCTTGGCCCAGTCTTGATGTTTCAACTTGTGTCTTATTCAGTGGTGGTCGGGTTTCAGCCTTCGTTACCTTGGCCATGTCTCTGAGCACTGAACACCTTGTACTTCTGGGCACTCCAGGTAGGTTGCAGTTCTGGAATATGACAGCACCGGAGGATAAGCGGTTCCTGGTAGCTTTACGTTTGAGTCTTTGGCAGTTAATTTGCGTCTTTTTTTCTTAACACATTTCTTGGGACCCTGTTGACTATTTGCATCAAAATGTTTGCTGGTTCTGTGATCACACCGAAATATCTAAGCAATTTCAAGAGTGCTGCATCCCTCTGAAAGACTTTTTACAATTTTTGACTTTTCAGAGTCATTTAAATCTCTTTTTTGGCCCATTTTACCTGAGGAAAAGAAGCTGCCTAATAATTATGCACACCTTGATATAGGGTTTTGATCTCCTTAGGCCCCAGCCTCCCTCATTACACTAATACACATTACCTGATATGCTTATATCCAATAAACATTCAAGTTTATACAGCTTGGAGTTGGAAAATATGCATAAAAATGATGATATGATCAAAATACTCACTTGCCTAATAATTGTGCACACATATAGCGCCAATTCACAACAGTCGTCATCTCAAGACGCTTTTCAGGGAACAAGAGCAGGTCTAGACCACGCTCATTGTTTGATGATCAAGAACCAACCTAAGAGGGGTTTTGGCCCATCTCAACTAACATGAGTTACAGTGGCAAGGAAAAACTTCCTTTTAACAGGCAGAAACCTTGGGCAGGACCAGCCTCATGTTAGACAGCCACCATGCCGCTGCTGGGTTGGGGAGGAATGTAGAGTGAAGAGGGGAGAGGACAGGGGGAGAGAGAGAGAGAACAAAATAAGGGAAGGCGAGAGAGAATGAGTAAGGAGAGGGAGGGGGAGGGAAAGAGAGTAGAGAACGAGGGCGAGAGAGAGACAGGGGGCAGCAGAAACAACAGCAACAACAACAACAGCTCATGTAATGATGAAGAAAAAAGAGTTCAGTTTACAGGGTTAGGATATGAGTGATTATGGACAGTGTTAAATTAATTGAGTGTGATTACAGTTAGCAGTTAGCAGGCCTAATCGTGGTCAGTTCTAGTTTATGTTATTAATGTCAGTAATTTCCGAGGGGAAATTGAATTGTCTGTTGTCTCACATAATATGTCTCTAAAAGTTATCTACTATTTTCACAAGAGTTATAAAGTCTGATTGCTGGTGGTACAAAAGATCTTCTGAATCTTTCTGTCCTGCAGCGAAGAGAGAGGAGCCGTCCACCACCATTGGCCCTTTGGTCCATCAAGGTGTTGTGAAGTGGGTGATCCATGTCCTTTAGAATAGACTCCACCTTCCTCAGTGGAGGATGTGGTGGAGAGATCTACACTGAGTCCAGCCTGAGTCCAACCACAGAGCCAGCCTTTTTCACCAGTTCGTTAAGACGTCTTGCATCTTTGTGTCTGATGCTTCCTCCCCAGCAGACTGCAGCATAGAACAGAACACTTGCCACCACAGACTGATAAAACATCTGCAGCATCTTACTACAGATGTCTTTTGATTGGAGTCTTCTTAGGCAAAAGAGACAGCTCTGGCCCTTTCTGTAGATGTCGTCTATATTCTTAGACCTGTCCAACTTATTATCTAGATGTATACCTAGGTATTTACATGATGTCACCACTTCAGTGTCCACTCCACAGGTGTTCACTGGCTGAAGAGGGGGTTTGGATCTACGGAAGTCTATGACCATCTGCTTTGTCTTTGAGGTGTTGAGGAAGAGGCAGTTTTTGTGACTCCAGTCACTGAAGGCTCTTATCAGGTCTCTGTATTCAGCTTCTTGTCCATTTCTGATACGTGCCACAATAGCGGTGTCATCTGAGTATTTCTGGATGTGGCAGGACTCAGTACTGTATTTGAAGTCTGACGTATACAGAGTGATCAGGAATGGCGCAAGCACTGTCCCTTGTGGAGCACCTGTACTGCTCATTAATGTCCGAGAAACACAGTTCCCCAGCCTGACAAACTGTGGCCTTCCTGTCAAGTAATCTGCGATCCAGGAAACACAGGCAGGATCCGCTCCCATCTCTGTGAGCTTGTCTTTGAGTATGGTAGGTTGGATGGTGTTGAATGCACTTGAAAAGTCAAAGAATATGATCCTAACATAAACCCCAGGTTCCTCCAGATGAGACAGAGCACGGTGAAGCATGTAGAGGACAGCATCATCCACTCCAATGTGTTCTTTGTATGCAAACTGCAGGGAATCCAGTTTATCTTTGACCTCAGACCTCATAAGGTGTAGAATCAGCCGCTTCAGGGTTTTCATGATGTGTGAAGTGAGGGCCACTGCTCTGTAGTCATTGAGTTCAGCAGGACATTTTGTTTTTGGTACTGGCACAAAGCAAGATGTTTTCCACAGAGTAGGTACCCGCCCCAGCTGTAGACTCAGGTTGAAGAACTTGTGGAGAGGTTGACACAGTTCTGCAGCACAGTCTCTAAGCAGCCTTGGACACACACCATCTGGACCAGCTTCCTTCCCAGGACAAAGTCTTCCAAGCTCCATCCTCACCTGTGTTTCGGTGACAGACAAGGACTGGTGTTCTAGGAGGGAGGCAGTTGAAGTGGTTGAGACATTTGAACAAGATGGAGGAGGAAGGGGAGAAGTTGTAGTGGAGATTTGTTGTGGAGAGGAAGGTGGAGTAGCAGTGGAAGTGGGAGTGACAGCAGTGTCAAATCTGTTGAAGAACAGGTTGAGTTCATCAGCTCTTTCCAGATCACCCACCACTGGCTGTCTTTTCCTTCTATTGCTGTGTCCAGAGATGGTACTGATTCCTCTCCACAGTTCACGGATGTTGCTGTGTTGTAGATTCTTCTCTATCTTCTTTTTGTACTCCAGCCTTGCCATCTTCAGTCTCCTCTTCAACTCTTGTTGCACTTGTTTGAGTCGTTCTTTGTCACTATTTTTAAAAGCTTTCTTTTTCTGGTTAAGGATTGCTTTTATGTCACTTGTGATCCAGGGTTTGTTGTTGGCATATTCAGTGAAGCAGTCAGCCTGTTTGTCAATGTTCATACTATCAACATCTGTTTCCAGCAGCACATTCCAGTCTGTTGATTTAAAACAGTCCCTTAGAGCTTCACTGGCTTGAGGTGTCCATCTTCTGATTTTCACTTTGGTCACAGGCTGCCTCAGTACACAAGGTCTGTAACAGGTTTGCAGATAGACCAAGTTATGATCTGACTTGCCCAGTGGTGGTAAGGCAGTAGCTCTGTAGGAATCTTTGACGTTGGCATACAGCATATCCAGGGTTTTGTTTTCTCTGGTAGGACAGTTGACAAACTGTGTGAATCCAGTCAGGTGAAGGGAGAGGGTGACATTGTTGAAGTCTCCTGATATTATTATTTGTGCCTCCAGGTTCACAACCATCTACAGCAGATTGTTGTGGCTGGGCTTTATTGTTGTTAATAAAACCACACTTTTGTCCTGTTAGTCCAATTTAAAAAAAACAAAAAAAAAAAACTTAACATAATAATAAGAATTTTCTAATAAATCTGTTTAAGTTAAAAAACAGAAAAACTTACTTTTAATAACTGAGCCCATACACTAAGGGCTCTTTTATGCTCCTCTTTTGTATAAAAATACAGCTTTGTATTAAACCATATGATTATCTTAGCCTGCATACCTCCATATGTCCTTTAAGTTGTTGAGCTTTACATCCACTAGCTAGTGCAGCAAAGAGCATAAATAAGCCTTAACCTCATCCTAAAGGTCTTTTCCATAATGCAATCTTCACTATGTTGTATAGTTGTCATAATTTAAAGGGATATTCCAACGTAAATCTAAGTTATAGTCAAACACACTGTAACACCAATTTAGACCACCCCCTCGAGATGAATGTTGCCGTCTGCTTGCTTCTCTAGTTATACCAACTTTAGTTATGACCACACGATAGCAATACACTGTGATGTACTGTATGTCTCCATGCACAAACCTCAACCAAAAAGCCCCTAACTTCATCAACAGTACATATAGGGTCCCAGCCATAGCACTAACCACCAAACATCTTTTTAGCTTTGCCTGGTTTCTTTAGCAAAGAGATCAAACACAACTCACCCACTCTCTCCCAGCAGCCACTTGTTTGTGGTAGGAGCCCTGATGAGCTGATCACCGAGTGCAGTGGAGTTTCGCAGCTCAAGGAAGAACATGTGTCTGTAGTGCTGTTTTATGATGTTACAAGGTGACTTGTGGTGAGACGCCTCCTCCTTCTGTTTTATTTTGGCTGGACTCCCTGTGTTTCCATGTTTGTCTGGTTGGCTTGACTTTCTTCCAGAGCTCCCTCCCCTCCCCTGGTCGCTGAGGCTGAGTGAGACGACACACCTGCTCTACATCTGCAATCAAGGCACTTCAAGAAGCCAGCAGCCCTCAGTCTCAGCGCCTGAGTATTGTCTACCCTTCCAAGTGGTACAGACGCGTCTCCTGGCAGCCAACCAGCCTACCGGACTTCCTCTTTTTGCCTTTAAAACCTGAGTTGGACATTAAAATTACACCTTAAGTTGATCTCTGTCTCTGTGTCTGCTTCTGGGTCCTCACAACTCACCAGTCACGCCACATGACTATTTTACAGCAACTGTTTGACTAAAGTGCTGTGAAAAGCACAAAATCCTGTAAGGATTTGAAACACTTTATGGCAGTACTTTATCAACTAGAATTTCATATGCAACCTCATCTTTTAAATGCAGGTGCAGAGCATTTACTCCATCCAAATCTCTCTTTTTTTTTGTAATTGTTTTTTCAGATGACAGCAGAAGCCATCCTCCGCTTGGTCAATGATCCAGTGCTTCCCTTCTACCCTTTGGACATCGCCCTGGATGTTCAAAACAAACTCAAAGGTAACACCAGGGACGATTCAATGGTTGTGACATTGGACCATGTATGATAATGGTATTATCAATAACACCTGTGATCATTCTGCTATAACAAGTCAAAATGCCATGAAAAATGGCTGTCAGCAGGGAAAGAAGTAAAGGATTTCAGAAAGTTAACTCTGCATCCTAACAAATCTAAGGGCTTATGTTTTAATGGCCTCTGATGTCTCCCCCCATTTTCATCTTGCCTGAATCTTTTCAGCTAAATCAAAGTTTATTTAACAGGGGCTACAGGGTAATTGAGGGAAATCCATAATCAAATCAGTAGACTAGTAAGTTTACTAATGAGTAAACTAGACAGAAGTTGAAGAGACACACATTAGGAAAGTGCTGCTCTTTTTAAGATGCAGCTCCACAAGAAATAGTATCTTACAGCTAGTTTCCCTTCCCAATAACCACCCCTAACCCTATGTCATGAATTAGTTGCTTAGATTGGCTGTAGCATCCTGAGTTGTTTTGAATCTGTTAGATAATAAAGCTATTTAGAAAAGGAGACAAAAAATTGTTTAGGAAATGTTATTCAGATGTTATTTTATCAAGTTATGTTGTGAAGCAATGTATTCATTCATGTCAAACTATCACTATTTAGAAGCATCTATTACAAGGACACACTGTATTCAAATATGATACTAATATAGTTCCTGTAAATACTACGGGATTGAAGGATTGTTGAGAATCTGCACTTTGCATTAAAAACAGGAGTTTCTGGATGAAGCACAGCAGCATGCCCGCCATGTCTTACCTGTGTGTGTGTGTGTGTGTGTGTGTGTGTGTGTGTGTGTGTGTGTGTGTGTGTGTGTGTGTGTGTGTGTGTGTGTGTGTGTGTGTGTGTGCAGTCTGTTTTGGACATTTATGGAGAGGTATAAGTCATCTCCATTTACCACTTAGTCAGCTTGAGCATAAAAACCCAATACCTCCTCGCAAACACAAAGAGAAAGGAAAATTGCCTGCTATACACACACCAATGCCACTCAAGTAGACAAGCTTACACACAAAACTTTGAGACCCATAATCAACCTCCCCATTTTGCAGACATGTTTTTGCACCATTTTCCCTTTGTTTAAACACCCATTCACGCAAACCCACGCCTTATCTCTAGACTCCCTCTCCTAAAAGAACAAAGTGGTATTGATTCATGTGTTAAACTGGACACATTAATCTCTCTTATGGCTCAACTACATGCTGACCTTGCTTCCTGTGTTCAACATTTTCACTTTTACTCCCGTAACCTCAGACCTTCACGCTTAACCCTTAGAGACTTTTTGCTCCAGTTTTGTTGAATCTCTTTATTTCTTTTTCCTCCCCCTGACTGTGGAGTCCTCAGGAACTGCAGTGAACTCATCACTCTGGTCTGTTCAATTGGTTGTTGGTGCAAAAATTGAGATCAGTATACAAAGCATCTAGGGGCTATTTTAAATCATATAGTCACATAGATTAACTTTACTGTTATAGAAAACCACCATAGGGATATTAAGACTCAACATGAAAATCTAGACCTGCAGACCCTGGTGCAATTAAACCACTATTAATTATGTTAACAGAAATGGTGGATATTGGTCAGCAACCCTGATTTCCATTATGAAATTAAGTATATCTATTCTGGCCACAATAAGAGTGTATGACTTGGATTAAGAATAATCTCTCTTTATTACCCATAGTTCTCAGATTTTGTCTTGTTCCCAGCCTTAAAGATTGGGGTGACCCAACATGACAATCTTCCATGTTGATGGTACCATTACCTGTTCAACGGATAGATTTATAGCATGTGCAATTGGGTCAGCAAGAGCCTCTTCATGCGACTGTGAAAAGTCACTAGTATCTCTGGTTCTTGAGTTTTTTAATGAGGAGATTATTTCTTCTACAATAAATATTCTATTTGCATCAAGAGGATTGTGAGGAATTTGTGAGCATCTAAAGTCCTTTATTTATTCCCAAACTGAGCCAATGGAAGACCTATCAAAATAATTCAATATAATGTCTAGATTGTCGGTTAGCTCATCATTTACCTGGAGCTATAGATCACTAAGATAGTTAGATTTGTCCTGTCTCAATAACTTATTCAGATTGTTCCATATTAGCTTCTCATTACCATTTGTCCCTTTTATAGACTCAATACAGAACTCTGCTTTTGTTTTTTGCGTCATCCCTAAAACTTTGTTTCATAGTGGTGAAAAGATGAGTCTATCACTTGCAGTTCCTGTTTTTAAAGATTGCTTTAGAGCATTATCGCTATTTCATTAATTTTATAATGTCATTGAAGTAATTTATGTTTAACGTGTCCTCTTGTCATTTTGGTCGCAGTATAATTTTCAGGGTTTTTTTATTATTATTTTATTTTATTAACTTATTTATTTATTTTTAATTTTATTTTAATTTTTTTTTTGGGGGGAGGGGGCTTTTTTTGATAGGATAGGCTGAAATGTAGGGAGTTGGGGAGGGGCATGCAGCACATGGTTGGGGCAGGACTCATCAACTATGACTAGATCAAAGTTCTTTTACTTTTCAGACCAAAAAACAATAATGTTTTTTTGGTTTTGTTTGAAGCTTTTTCAACTAAACTAAACTATAACTATTGAGGGAAAAAATGACAGAAATGTGATCAAAACTAGAATAAATCAAAAATAACTCCCTCAATCAGCAGAGTTATGCACAGGAAACAAAGTTTTCAATCAAAAAGAGTACTAATTTATCTCAAACATATCTGTCAGTCCCTGAAAAAACATCTAAAAACAGCATGACGTCTGTAAACAACATGATGTCTGAGCTTGTCAACTCATTTGTGATGAATTAGACAAAAGTTTTGTTCAGAGCTCCACTTTTGTAATTATAATACAATGATAAACTGTGATGACACCATGATGCTGTGCAATTTATTTTTAATTAAATGCCAGGGTAAGAGAGCTATCTAAAAAGAAAAAAAACAATTTAATCAATTACAAGGAAAGCTTTTATTTGGAGAAAGGGAACAGGATAGGGTGTATCTTTAGGACAACCACTTTTAAAACGAGCAAAGTGGGTGTAATGCAGAGATGATTGGAAGAATGGCATGTCAAATAACTTTAAAACCTAATTGAACATTGCAAATACAAGTGCGTGTTAAATTTAGAGGAGCTGTCCTCTGTGCAAGTGTAACATAAAGTGATTTCCATATTCATCACCCAAAGTGTTCAACTTGCATAGTTAATACAGAACACAGCACTTTAGTCAAGGTCTGAATTGAACCCCAGGTAAATTTACATCACCAAATATTCAGCAGTTAAGCATTCTGCACCACCTCTCAGGCCTTGTGAACCAAAATAAGCTTATTCAGTCACAGTCTCCGAGCACTAAGGCTCCTGTCCTTGAATATTAAGATGACCTTTGAAAAAGGATACACAACAGAGGCTTTGACACATTTAGCTTGCATGGTGTTTTTGTTTTCACAAACTTACAATAAACTGTGAAGCTGCTTTAGTTTGGCACCAAGAAAAACCAAGGACAGCGGCTTGTAAAGAAAGCATGATTCATGGATAAAAACTTTTCATTCATTGTGCATTGCATGTTTGTCACAAAAGAAATGCACACTGTACAAAATTAACTTTTAATGCTCAAGATCAAATCAATATATTTATCAATTTCTATCTTCTGCACGTAAGTGCGAGGAGAGAAAAAGATGGAGACAGAAAGACGCTCCATCACATGCACCATATAGCTCCATCTTGAAGTCTCATTCATTGCACCACTAAGGCAATTGCTCAGTGGCCGGGGTTCACTGGCTCTGTCTAAGCATGTAAGCACCATCCCATTATGGTTGGGATTGAGTGGTTATGCTTCCCTGTCTGAGACTAATGGACAGATTATGACCTGAGAGGGAGAGATGACTGATTATTATACCTGCCTGTAGCCTCTATCTGTTTCTTCATCGCCTTGTCCCTCATTGTACCCACATATTGCTGCCCCACACTCTCTCCCCTCTATCAATTCAATCCAAAGGCACTTTATTGGCATGAAAGATACACCTTCTTGGCAACTTTGCACATTAGTGGTGAAACAAAGAAAGGTGATGCAAGAGAGGTTCATTTCATCAAGGCTAGAAGGCTCTTCTCTTGCAGCCAGAACACAAATGGAAAAGCAGAGCTACGCCATAAATTTGTGATTTGATTTAAAACAGCTTTACACAGTATTTCTGATGAATCTCTACTATGAATAGAGATTTTACTGGTCTGAAATGTCAGGATAACAGTATTTAGTTATCAATTCCTTACCCTGATGCCCCCAAAAGCTGCAAGAAAACATAATTCTTAGTGAATGTGGTGGATACATATGATGGGCATATGAAAAAGATATACTCTTCTCATTAGTAGTTCATTTTAAGTTTCATGCCACTCTTATTTAGGAAGCACATCATGATGCATATAAAATAATTGACCCTACAAACCTCTCTGACCACTAGAGTATCAGTTTTTCTGCCACATTAACCCCCTCTCCACACGCTGGCAAAACCAAAAAGTAAATTTGTCCTTATAAAGTTGCAGTTCATGAATTCACACAGTTTTTTTTTTTTTCAAGATAAACAGTTGTTATACCACAGACTGTATAAAGAATGGACGCCGTCTGTCTCCTCGCTGGGTAAAGCCACCGTGGGAACAGCACACTGGTAACAGGCTGCAGTATAGCAGTATAAATCCCGCCTCCTCCAGCAATCCCTATGGAGCTGTGGACAAACTTTGGAAATTAATTACACAGAATATAATTTTTTTTCTACCAGGTTGCGATGTTGACTTGTAGTTATTGTAAGACTGGTTTGTGTTCAAGTCCTCTTTTTTCTGTAAAGCTCCATTTTTAAAAGTTATTAGGGGGTTCATGTTTTCTATGATTGACACTTGATACAACCTTTGGGCGTATGACGATTGCATAGCTCACCCGGGGGATACGCTGTTTGAGCCGAGTGTCATCACAGCGACTTTTGGGGACTCTCCTGCCAAATGAGTACAATGGTACTGCGCAAGTTGTGAAGTGTGCAATGTTGGTTTCAGGAAGTGGAGAGAATCGCGGAAATACTGAGGGCTTTTCGGCTTCAAATCCGTATACTGGCGTAAGGCAGAACCAAGTTTATACAATCTATGGGTTATACCAACAATATTGGGCTGATGCAGTTAAGGCTCAAAATTAATGTGATAGGGTTTACTAATTGAATACCCATAGGATTATCTTCCCACTCTGTGAAAATGATCCCATGTGGAAATATTATGACCACTGCACTCCTGAATGGTGCACTTCACTTTAAAATCCTTTAAAAATAAACACAGTTTTTCATACAAGACGACCTTAAAAACTATCTCTCACCTCTAAGCCAATGTTTTGGATCACACTAGTGCAACATGTGTTAAAATGACTAATATAAACATACAAAGAGAGAGAAGACAGGACAAATAAATGAGTAGAAATGATAAAGTAATGATATAGAGATGAGCTCAGACAATAAGGTCAGGATTGACTTGGAAAGATGCTAACATACGCCATTAACAGGTGATGGTACTGAACATACTAAAACAGCCAGATACGAACTGACCTGACTGACAGAAAGCATTGATGAAGCAGATTTATTTGATGTGTGTTTTTATTTCAATTAATCCATGTTCCATCTGTTATCATGGAGGAGGCAAGCTTCAAGTCTTTCACTACAGCCAGTCAGCAGGGGGGGCTCTTTGAGTTCTAGTTTATTTGAACATCGACATTTTAAAGCATGCTGTCCTTATGTATATTTGTATGATTCATCGTGTTTTAAGTATTTAGTAAACCTTAACAGTTTTAGGACAGTTCTTTATTCTTTAGTCATTTCAAATGATTTTAAATTCAAACAGACGAAGATGTCAAAACTAATGTGAATATTGATTGACAATAGTTTTACAAAACCAGAGCAATGCATCTGACTTTTGGTGTTTTCTTGAGAATTGAAGCTCTTTTTCAGTTTGTGGTTCCTATAAAATGCAGGGTTGGGCTTTATTTCCACATACGTTTCATCTCCAACTGTCATTTTCCTTCTGCTTGCATTGAGTTTTACTATTTTCCTCAGCTGTGTGTCATCAGACAGAAGCTGCTCGTGACAGGTTTTTTGGGATTTTATCGTGGTTATTAAATTTTTATTAAATTTCATTCCAGGTGGCATTATAAAGGTCTTAAAGTTATAAATCTGACTTTGTAAAATGTGTCGACACTCCTCAGTGCTTTGTTTGGAGCGGCTCTTTTCAGCCAGAAAGCAGGTGGAAGAGAGCTTTTATTTCTGTTGGTTAAAAATACAGAGAGGCAGCAGATGGAGAGAAAGAAGAGGAGGGGGGATGGGACAGTGAAATAAATACTTTTTGAAGTGTGTACGTGTGCGATAGTGAGGCTTGATAAATAATTCTTGGTGTGTGTTAGAGTTGTGGGTGGTTTAATGGCAGTGGTTGCAGGCTAAAAGCTGGCATGTACACTGTAAAATCTGTACACCTTACAATTTTAAACAAGAAAAAGGACAAAAGCCTGTGAGTGAAAGTGGGAAGAGACTCTGATTTGAGAAGACACAATCACAATCATTTTTAAGCCTACATTTTATGATACCGCTGTGGCTCTTCGGGTGGATTATATCCCCAATGAGTTAGATGTAGCTTAATAACAGAGAAAAGCTGTACTAGCACTAGAATCTTCCAGCTCATTGTGACAGTTCTGCTGCTTACTAGATTTGCGGAGGATGTCTACACACTCCAAAATGCCCCAAACACATCAAGTACACATTTTAAACTTTATCTTGCTTTTAATTCATCTCAGCTGTTTGATGGAGTAGACTAAAGAAGTAGCAGGTTGAAAGCAAAGCTACTTGTAGCAGCACTTTAAGCAATTTTAGATTTAGCACTTTAAAAACTGATTTTCCAGACTTAGTGTGAGACCAAAATCAACAGTAATGCTGAAGTTATAAATCAATTCCACATGTGTTATCCCCATAGTCTACCAGAACTAGTATTCTTTAAAAAACCCTTCGGACCCTGCATCCATTGCAATGGACATGACGTATTTCTGGCTCTTAACCAATAAAAACTCTGAACTAGTGATGTCAGCAGTGCTGGTTGCTGATTGGATCCTGATTATCCAATCACAATCAAGTCATGACAGGCAGGCATGGCTAAGCGACTGGAGAAAGGGAGGAGTAAGTGCTCATTTTCAGTCAGAAATAGGAATTCATGTTCCAGCTAGCAAAACAAATTTGCTCTCAGTATAATATTAAGTGTTACAAGTGATAGTATTTCAAGTCATCTTGACTAAATCTCATATCATTAATTTCTAGGATTTTTTCAAAGTGTGATGTCCATTGCAATGGACATCAGGCGTTAGGCAAAGTTAGCCAACACTTACTCACTACTAGTGTCAGTATGCAAAGAAACCAAGCACCTATAAGCTTTTCATAGGTAAAGTATGGTGTCTCAGTTTTAAATGGATATATTTTCTGTACATAATGTTCTTGTAGAGTATAAAGTCGAAGACTTCCTTGAATATCTGGTAGATGGAGAGTTATCCGAACTTGACTCCTTGGGCTCTATTTTCGTGCCTGTGCCGGTGACGCCGCGCAAGCGCGGGGTAAGTATCCCCCCTCCCTAACTCAGCTCCTCCTAGCGGCGTAAGTCGTAGGGAGGGAGGAGAGAGGGCGTGGAGTGGGTTTAACACAGCTGAGACGTGTATTGACCAATAACATAAGCTCCTCTCCTCGCTTTTAAATCCGCCACCAGCGAGGCGTATTACTATTTTCGTGAAGTAGGCAAAGAGATCAAGAGATGTCTGAAGACAGTAATGCCACACGATGGCGACAGAGGGCAGCTCCTCAACAAGTGTTGCTATAAGTGCTGCATAGGGTGTCCTCCACACTCTCTCATATGAGCACATATGGATTTGGTGTGTGTAATGTTGGACCCACTAGTAAGACAAACACCCTTTCCACAAATGAAGACACTCACATAAAGTTGCACATATTCAAACCTCACGTTAAAAATGTGGGTTGTGCGCAGAGATCACATCATAAATTCCAAAAATGGCAATAAAATCGGAACCATCTGTGCATAAATGACACATCACGCTCCGTGGCCTGGCTCTTTCTTTCATAGATGTTGGCATGTAAAATAAATTTGGCTCAAAAAACTCAATATTATAATATTTTTATGTAGGCTTAAAGTAAATAACTCTTCTGATTACTGAAACAAATAATCTGTTCAGCCGCCGCAGCAGCAGCTGCAGCAGGACGGGGAGAGGACACAGAGACATGTCCAGGTCGAGCTGCGCGAGAAATAAGAGGAAGGGGAAGAAAGAAAGGGAAGGAGATGAATAACATATCTTATGCACTTCATCATGTGTGTCTATTTACTAGATATTTAATTTAATTTAATGCGGTTTCAGTCAGGTTGTGTGTCCAAACGTGTGCCAAACGCGCTCATCAGATCAGATATAGATCAGAATATATCGATATAGATCTAAATGTATGTGCTGACTCAGATTATTAGTTGTTGATGATTCTTTATTGCACTGAAATGTGCCTGACACCGTGGAAACCGGACGGTGAGGCATCGGTGACGCCGCCGGTCTACGATAATACCACTAGACCAGCTGCGCATGCAAAGTGGTACACTAGGTTTCAAATCAACTAGTTCAGGAGAGATCAGAACCCTTGTCGGTCTCCACCTTGCTATGGGAGTGATGAAAATGCCAAGAGTCTCCATGTACTGGGAAGCTGGGATGGACATTGGTATTTTTCAAAACACCATGCCCCACGACAGATTCTTCCAGCTCCGGTCACATTTGCATTAGGTCAACAATTTGGAGAAGCCAGCTGAGAACAATGATGTGTTTTTCAAGGTACGTCCTCTCTATGATGCCACACGAGGCAGGTGCTTGGAGCTTCTACTGGAGGAGAACCTTTGCATCGATGAACAAATGGTGCCATTTCGTGGAACTCTGTCTGTCAGGCAATACATCCAAGGAAAGCCACACCCTTGGGGGATGAAAATATACTTCTGTGTGGGAAAAGTTGCATGGCCTATGACTTCCTGCTGCACCAAGGAGCTACAATGGAGATATTTCAACAGCACAGGAAGCAGCTGGGACTTGGAGCTGGAGTGGTGTACCATCTTATCCAGCGAATCACAGGGGCCAACCGTAAATTGTACTTTGACAATTATTTCACAACATACAATCTTCTGGAGGTACTGGCTGAGAGGAAAATTCATGCCGCTGGGACACCAAGGGTCTGTCGCTTTACCAGGCCTCCTCTACAATCTGAGAAAGAGATGGCCAAAAAGCCACGAGGAAGCTGTGATGAAGTTGTAAGCCGTGATGGTTTTGTGGTACTGGTAAAATGGTATGACAACAGAGCAGTTGTCATGGCCTCCAATTTGTTGGTGTTGGCAGAATGGATGAAGTGCAGCGGTGGGACAAGAAGAAGGCCCAATTTTTGAAGGTGTCCCGTCCAGAGGTGGTGAAGCTGTACAACGAAGCCATGGGTGGTGTTGACCTGCTTGATCAACTTGTCAGTCTGTACCATACAGAAATTCGGTCAAAGAAGTGGACCCTGAGGATGATCACACATACTTTTGATGTGGCAGTGGTCAACAGCAGACTGGAATATAGGCTGGACGCCAAGAGGGCCATTATCCGGACAAAAAACATCCTGGATCTTCTCCATTTCAAGATGAATGTGGCCCAGTGTCTGGTGAGAGTTGAGAAAACAGTGGCAGCAAAACATGGAAGACTCAGTCTTTCTCCAGAACCACAAAATGTCCCCCGCAGACCACTTTACAGACCAGTTCAGGATGTAAGGCCACTACCTGAAGTGCAGTATGACATGGTTAACTACATGCCAAACTACGATGAAAAGAAAGAGGCCACCAGATACAAACTGCCAAACTGTACAGGAAAAACACACGTCTTTTGTAACAAGTGCAACATTCACTTGTGCTTTGTACCACACCGAAACTGCTTCAAGGCTGCTCATCGAAAATGAGAAAACAAGAAAATATCCACAAGTTGATGTCTTTTCCAGTTCAAGATCAAGTCCATTCAGAGCAAATGTGTGACTTATTCATCAGCCTATGTAAAAAGTACAGTAATGCATCGGAAGTTCCATGATAGTTTAGGAAGATAGTTACTGAAGGCAAAACTGATTTCATTAGGTAATCATATCTACCGTCATACATTTATGAAGTTCATGTGCATGTTCAGACCTGTTCACAGACTTACAAATATGCAGAATATCCAGTTCCAGACGTTTTGGTCATACCTGAGTAATTACTATGTGAAAAAAAATGCCTTATTTTTATTAAGTTGTAATGACATTTTACGCCCGTCTAGTCGTGGCGTCCACTTTAATGGTCTTGAAAATATACCAATAAAAACATGAGTTGGCAAAAATGTTTTCCCCCCCTTTGCTTCTATGTTGGAGAGGAGTAAAATCAGTTGAACAAAATTTTTTTCACCCAGCAGAAAAAAATGCAGGTCTGAAGGGGTTAAAATAAAAGCACATTTTGACCATTCAGGAAATAAATCAACTAAAACTTGTTCAGTTTATGGAGTAATGTGTTTCTCCCATAGACTGTATATAAGATGGACAGAGTCTGCCTCCTCGCTGGGTGAAGCCACTCCGAGAACAGCACCCTCTGATGGTGGGTTGCAGTACAGGTCATAAATCCCGCCTCCGCCAGCAAAGCTTATGGGACTGCTGACAAACTTTAGAAATTTATTACCCAGAACATAAATTTTTCTCCCCCCTGGTTGTGATGTTGACATGTAGTTATTGTAAGACTGGTTTGTGCTCAAGTCCTTTTTTTTCTGTACAGCTCCGTTTTTAAAAGTTATTAGGGGGTTCATGTTTTCTATGATTGACACCTGGTACAGCCTATGGGCGTTCAGGGATTGCGTAGCTCTCCCGGGGGGATACGCTGTTTGAGCCGAGCGTCATCACAGGGACTCTCGGCGACTGCGCAGCCGAATGCGCACAACGCTACTGCACAGCTCTGGTTTCAAGGAAGTGGAGAAAAACCCGGAATTACCGAGAGCTTTTTGGCTTCAAATCCGTATACAGGCGGAAGGCGGAACCACGTTGTCCATCTTATATACAGTCTATGGTTACTCCACCCTTGACTTACCTTTTCCCAATTTGACTGATTGGTTTTTTTTTTGGTTTTTTTTCCACGTCTCCATTAGTATTGCGGGAGTATCATTATCGTGGTATTATATGACCATGATATCTGTGAGGTTAAAGTCTGATATCTTCATGCACCTAATTCAGGTGATTTTAACTAGCTGAAATATACTTAAGAATGCTATATTTCATTTTAACAAAGTGTGTTCTGCTAAATAGCGTCAAATACTGCAACCTATACCTTATTAACTGCACAGATAACATATGTAAAAGCAGGTGATGTCTGTAAGTGTAAAAGCTTGAAAAGTTTAGAAAATGTTTCTAGTATGGTTGAAATACTCCACAACAAGTTCAAGTCCTGTTCAAAGAACTAAAGAGGAAGTATTCTGTCAATGCTGAGTCCGTCTTAGTGTTTTTTTTTAACAATGAAGCTTCCAGAGAGTAGAAAGACAGTGATCAAGTCTGGTATTTGTCGCTTTTGGCCCTATTTCCTCATTGTGTTTGTGTGTACTTGATTGATGGGGAATTTCTGAAAATGGTCCAGTTTTGAGGGAGAACAGAGCAGCCAGCAGCCCAGAAACAAGCTAAAGCTTAGTTTTAGTGAAATTAGTAAAGTTAGTTTTAGGTTGGGTATTCGACGGACATTCACTGCGGATCTACCCCTGTCTTCTCACTCTCCATAACCAGGAATAGCAACCGCAGCATGGTTAAATCTACTCGGCACCCTCGCTGTCAACGTTGGATGTTGAATAAGGACCATCAATGAATTACCGGTTGATGTTCTCAAAAAAGGCTGTTTTCCTTCAATAGCTTCCATGTCATGTGACCAATTGACCTAAAATTGATTTCAAATAATAGTACTTATGTCGAATAGTAAGACAAACTTTATTTGATCAATTTTCATTGTGCCCCTAAAGTTCTTTGTGCGCCAGTTGCCAGTTAGTGTCAAGCCCTGTTCTGACAGGCTCAGATTGGTATAACAAGT
The DNA here is from genome assembly GCA_962446985.1 of Xyrichtys novacula. Classification (NCBI taxonomy): domain Eukaryota; kingdom Metazoa; phylum Chordata; class Actinopteri; order Labriformes; family Labridae; genus Xyrichtys; species Xyrichtys novacula. The sequence continues at coordinate 6,592,785 of OY660870.1, forward strand.
CCAGAGAGTGAAATCTGGTTAAGTCTGGTGAAAAATCTCTGTATGAGAAAAATAAATAGCTTTAGCAGCCAGTCAATGATAGGAGAGGTGGTCACACCTTGACTCCTAACCAAGGGCCTCATTTATCAACCGTGCATACGAACATTCCCACGTTAAGTCTGGAATTTATCAACCTGTACTCGTGCTCAGGAACGTGCGTAAATTTAAGCACAACTCTGACCATGCATACACACAAAACCTAGCGGTAGGACAGTAAAACTACAAATAGAACCCAATAAAGGAGTCACAGTGTTCAGCAATCTCAAACTTCACACATGTTCGCTGTTGCCTCTATACAAAATTTATCAATTAGTAATTTAGCAAACATTTTGAATGATTGGTGAGACAAGCTATAAAAATCTGCTGTGACAGGACAACCTCAAAAGAAGTCTTACAAGTACAAATACAATTATCATGGTTTATTTTGCGCTATTGGAGGACTTGGAGAAGCGTCTGCTCCTCCGCTGGGAGCGCGTTTTCAAAGAGCGTGCTGATCTGTTCAGTGAGAACTCAGAGTGGATTCTCAGCAGGTACCGCTTCCCCAAGACATTTTAATGGATTTACGCCATGATTTACTACCGGTGTTGGAGCGAGAGACAAGACGCACCAAAGCCATCCCAGCGCACATCCAGCTCCTGTCCACCCTAACCGGAACATTTCAGCATGAGATTGGACAAATATGCAATATTTCGCAGCCAATGCTAAGCAGAATCATGCCGGCAGAGTTGGATGTAATAATTTCTCTGGCCTCAATTTACATCCAGTTCCCATACACACATCAGCAACAAGCCGAAATAAAACGAGAATTCCATGCCATCGCCAGATTCCCAAACATAATTGGAGTCATAGATTGCACCCACATCGCAATAAAAGCACCTTCACACAATAAATTCAGATTTGTCAACAGGAAAAGATTTCATTCAATTTATGCACAAATAATCTGCGATGCACATTTGTTTCTGTTGTTGTCTGGAGGAACACACGACTCCTTCATTCTGTAGAACAGCTCTGTGAGTGCACACCTCCAGGAGAACGAAAAAAAATTCATTTACGCAATTTTAAAGGGATTGTTGATGCCATATATGGTCAATTGGAGGCGTTTCAGAATGCAAATGACCCTAACCATGCACAAGCAGGTAGTAAAGAACAGGTGGGATTTATCATCACCGATTACTTACGTGTATGCGTACAACCGGTGTCCGCACGTTTGATAAATATGGATTTTTTTGTACTTACGCACATTCTAAATTTCATTCCTACGCCAGAATTTAGAACCTTTTCTACACACGTTTGATAAATGAGGCCCCAGGTGTTTCTTCAAAGTAAAAGCAATGTCTTTCAGTGGTCAGAGGTTTCTATTACAGCAGCTCAGCCTGAAGAAACTGGGACGAAGTCAAGAAAAAAAGTTCAGTCCCTAAAAGTGTTTCGCCCTCCCTCCTGTATTTGAAGAAATATGTGTGTGGGCAGAGTGTTAGTGGATGTGACCAGAGTGTTTGCCAGAAAAGTATAATAGTTTTTAATTGTGGATGAAGGTATATGAAGTGTGTTTGTCCATGTTTGTGTGTTTATATGTTGTTGCTTGTGTCTCTATGTGTAGCCTATACATGCGTGGGCAGTGACGCAAGTGCTTTTTTTGTTTGTTTTGTTTTTTTGGGTCTATTAAAAGTGTGTGTATATTTTGGAGCATGTGAAAGGCTGTGTGTGGTTGTGAGAGTAGAAATGCTTGTATGTGTGTGAGTAGGAATGTGTGTATGTGTCTGGTCTCTGGGTGTTTTAGCAGCCCCCCTGCAGCAGAGGACCAGAGATATTTAATGGATTCTCCACAGCCGGTGTGCAGCACTGCTGTGTTCATGACTGGCAGTCAAAGAGGGGACTTAGATCAAACAACCAGAGCTAATTGAAACCCCCACAACCTTTTGTTCAACTTATTTTAATCACCATTTTTCCCCTCTTTTTTCTTTTCCCTTTTTCAAACTGCCTTTGGTCTGCTCTGCTTTGACATAAATCTCCATTCATTTAGTGTGGTGATAGTGCTTGTTGGCAGGCCTGCCTTTGAGCTCCCTCTGTACTGTCACAAAAAGGTAAAGCTGCTGTTGTTTCTTTTTGGAATAGTTTGTATGGACCAAAAAAATAAAAATAAAAGTGTTCCTAGCATAATTAATAATGAATATTATTCACCTATTTGCCACCAAAGTTAATTGAATGATGCTGATCTTTTACTTTTAATTGGGCTTATCTCCCAGGCAAGGCCAAAGACCCACAGTTTTGATATGCAATTAAATGGAGGTCCAGAGGCAATGATAAGGGGAGGCCACTTTTATGAAGTCCAGCATTGTGAAATGCAGCTGCTACAGAGAAGACAGGGGCTAATTGAGTTAAGTTGTTAGACTACTGAGATCATTCAGAACAGGTTCAGGCTATGCCTAAGTTCAGGATCCGCACAGACCCACTTACTTCTCCGGATGACCACCTTTATGAAAGGCTCATATGGCCTACATATCACACAAAAAATGTAAACACAATAGGAATGAACAAATGAATTGATTCATCTTGGAAATGAATTAAACATGTGTGGTGCATGTTAAAAGCGCATGTTGAACAGTGCCATTTCAGGGTGATGATGGCATCAAAGATTTTTTGCGCACTACACTTACGCATTGAGACTGTCGGCGATTTTCTGCCAGCATTCCCTCTGTGCTTTTGCGGTTGCGATGGTGTTGCTTTTGAGGTTTACTATTGATTTGAATTCTTCATACTTTCTCATGATCGTCTCCTGCTCCTTGTTTGTAAAGTCCACGGTCCTTCGCTTTCCGGCCTGCTGTGACGCTCCAGACTGGTCCATGTGTGCGATTGGTCAGATTTTGCGGGCTCCGCCTTACATGTGTGCACGTGCTCATAGCAAAGCTGGATCCGCTTACGAGGTTGATAACCATTTAGCGAGACCGCCGGCTAACACGCTATGCGAGGTAGCTGTGTAGACTACAGAAACCACAAAGAGTTTTTCCAATAAAAATGTCTCTCTACTTGACTACGTCTAGCAGCTGCATTGGTTCTTAAATTTACAAGGCTTGTTTATTGCCTACACTGTTTGATCCAGTCATTGTATGTTAACTTCTCAGGCCTCTTGGCTAGCTGCTGAGGGCCACAAATGCCCATCACCCAAATACTCCCAGACACAATCAGGAATTATCTGCAGCCTTAAAAAATAAATAAATAAATAAATAAGAGAGAAGAATTACCTCATTCAGTTTTTGGCTTCATCCAGAACAATACAATACAACACCATATAATATAATGCAATGCAATTGAATTGACTTGCAGGATTCACTAAGACCCTGTGCCTCCTGTTGCTCAAATAGATATACTGTAGATCAGTCCTGCATGAACTACTGTGAATTTCCTCCTTTCTCATGGAGATTGGATTGAGGACACTTCATGACAAGAGGATCTAAATAAACCCAGTGATCACCAAAGGTACAAACAGCATCAGACTATTAAATGGAGATTTTCTTGAAATTCCTTTGCAAGTTGAGACCTAGCAGGGATTGAAAGAAATAAGCTGACAGGAGTCAACATGGTTGCTGCGTATGGAGAGTTTGTGGAATATGCATTTATGTATGTAACATGTAAAGTACATGGATTTGCATTTCATTATGCATAAACAGAATTAAATGTAGAATGAGCACAGTTAACACAAACATGTTCTATTTTGAATATGCACAACCCCACAATGCCAGAAGAAGAGGATCACTGAGCTCTCTATACATAATTTTTCTGTGTTTTGTCAACATGGAAATATACGGTTTCTTATTAATAACATTACATGTGTGCAACTTCTATTTGGAGAACTTGATGTCAGACTGCCTGTATCAGGTCTTTAGCATTATACTGGAAAAGAGTAAAGTAACAAAGCACCACTCAGAGGAGACCTCTTTTCTGTGCTTATAGAGTTGTATCATTTATAAAGTGCTTTTGTTTTACATTTTGAATCGAGTTCTTTTCAAAGCTTGCCGGATACTTCATTTGTCCCTGTCAAACTATTTTCCTGTACCTCAGCCATTTGTGTCAATTCAGTTAAACCACTTCTGCCTCCAAGAATCTCAGCTTTAAACCAATGTGGTAGAACAAGAATACCAAACTACATCATTTAACGGGACAAGAATTTTTCTTACGACTTCCGGTGGGTGGACGCTGGCATGTATGTTGCCGCTGCTCACCGGCAGAATAAGTCATGTATATCTTGTTTTTTAATCGCTTTTATGGCCCGTGATTCTTCGTGAGAAGCCGACTGTCCATTTCCCTGCATGCGACAGCCAAAACAGCTCCTCTCCCACAAATAACTCCGGCACTTTTGTCCACAAGTGCACGGGCTGAGCCCCGGCTGCTAATGCTAACCGGCTGTCACAACGCCGGCTTTCAAAGCTTGCCGGTTCCTTCCCCGTCATGTGGCCCAACAGTGTTCTCATCTGGTCTGGGCTCATCTGGATACTGCTGTCGCTCTACCATCATCCTGTGGCTGGACTACTTCAATACCCTGTCGCCGACTTTTTTCGGATCCGCCGGACCGCATCGAGGTCTCCGCCGCCGGAGCTGCATCATCACCTGGACATCACCCGAGTACCTCGCCGGCGCTACATCCACCGTGGGTCCCGCAGACACGTCCAGCATTGTGGCTCCAGCGCTGTCAACGCTACAAGATCTACCTCTCGTCGCCCCTCCAGAAACTCCGGCTGCACCGTCAACCACAGCTCACTAGCCCGCCTAGCTAGGTCGGCTAACGCTACTGCCATCAAACATGACACCTCCGCTGTCAACTTCGGTCTGTTGAACATCCGCTCACTCACGAGCAAAGGTCATCTCGTCCAAGATCTCCTCATCGACCGTAAGCTCGACTTTCTCTTTTTAACCGAAACCTGGCAACAACCCACTGACTTCTCTGCTCACAATGACTCCACTCCTCCCGGCTTTGTTTACATCAGCCGTCCCCGTGGCAACGGCCGCGGTGGAGGTCTCGCGGTAATTCACCGCGAGAAGTGGAAAGTCCTGCCGATCTCCGTTCCCACATTCAACTCATTCGAATTCCTTGTTTTTAAGCTCCCTGGTCCTACACCTACCATCATCGCGACAGTTTACCGCCCCCCCAAGACTCATGGTGACTTTATTAGAGAACTCTCTACTCTTCTAACGGATCTATCAACTCTATCACCAAATTTAATTCTGCTGGGTGATTTCAACATTCACATGGATAATCCCAACCTACCTCTCACTAGAGACTTTACATCCTGCCTGGACAGTTTTGGAATTAAATCCCACATCGATTTCCCCACCCACATCAAAGGTCACACCCTGGACTTGGTCTGCTGCTCCGGTCTCACCCCATCCAAGCCCACTGCAGATGTCTTCCCGCTATCTGACCACTTGCTCCTCACTTTTAACGCCGTCCTATGCCTCTCCACCATCAAATCCCCCCGCCTCATCTCCTTTCGCAACATCAAGGACATTAACATCAACACCCTGCGCTCCACTTTTGACAGTTTTCCGATCCTGGACTCTCCCTCAAACCCTGATGAACTGGTCTCCCTTTACAACACTTGCCTCACAAGCACTCTTAACTCTCTTGCCCCCCTGAAAACCCGGTCCGTGTCATTTTCTGCCTCTGCCCCCTGGTTTACTCCCGAGCTCAGGACCATGAAATCCCAAAACCGACAGCTTGAGCGACTCAACAAACGCACCGGTCTCACCATCCATAAGGACGTACACCACTCACATCACACAATATAAGGACCTAATCTCTCAAACCAAATCCAACTACTACTCCAGCCTCATTCTCTCCAATGAAGGAAACACAAAATCTCTCTTCTCTGTCTTCAACAAAATCCTCCAGCCATCAAACTCTCTACCCCCCCACCTGTACTCTTCTGAAACCTGCAATTCCATAATGGACTTCTTCAACCAAAAGATCCACAACATTCACCAGCAATTGCATCATAACCAACCTCCTCTCCCCCGACTTGAACCTCCTCTTCCCTGCCACCTTTTCTCCAGTTTTCTTCTCCCCAATACCACCAATATCTCAGACCTCATCAACAAATCAAAACCCACCACATGTCAGCTCGATCCCCTCCCCTCGACCTTAGTTAAATCCTGCTCTTCCTCCCTGCTCCCCCTCATATCCTCTATCATCCACTCCTCTCTTTCGTCTGGAATAGTTCCCTCAGTTTTCAAAACTGCCGCTGTCACCCCCATACCAAAGAAACCTGGTTCAGACCCCAACAATTATGATAACCTCCGCCCCATCTCCAACTTACCATTTCTTTCCATATCCTGGAGAAAACTGTCGCCACTCAACTCCATCGTCACCTATCCCTTAACTCTCTTTATGAACCGTTCCAATCAGGATTCCGCCCCCGCCATAGTACAGAAACTGCATTACTCCGTATAACTAATGACCTCCTCATCACAGCTGACTCCGGTTCCATTTCCATCCTCATCCTCCTCAATCTGAGTGCAGCCTTTGACACCATTTCTCACCCCATCCTCCTCAGCAGACTTTCCTCCATTGGCCTCTCTGACACCCCCCTCAGCTGGTTTCATTCATACCTCACAGACCGCACTCAGTTCGTACAGCTTAAATCATTCGCATCTAAACCCTCCCCAGTCACCTCAGGTGTGCCCCAGGGATCTGTCCTGGGGCCCCTTCTCTTCATCATCTACCTCCTCCCCCTCGGCCACATCCTTCGCAAATTCAACATCCATTTCCACTGCTACGCAGATGACACCCAGCTCTACCTCTCCTGCAAACCTACGTCCTCACTACCACCCCCCTCCCTCACCTCTTGTCTCACTGAATTAAAAATCTGGTTTACCTCAAACTTTCTCAAACTAAACTGCAATAAAACTGAAATCCTCCTCCATGGCACAAAATCCACCCTCTCCAAAATCCAAAGTTTCTCCCTCACCATTGACAGCTCCCCAGTTTCCCCCTCCCCCCAGGTAAAGAGTCTGGGTGTCATCCTCGACAGTACACTCTCCTTTCATTCCCACATCAACACCATTACTCGCACCGCTTACTTCCACCTCCGCAACATCAACAGACTCCGCCCCTCCCTCACTCCCCACTCCACCACCGTCCTTGTTCACAGCCTTGTCACCTCCCGCCTGGACTATTGCAACTCCCTCCTTTTCGGCCTCCCCCAGAAATCTCTCCATAAACTCCAACTGGTCCAAAACTCAGCTGCCCGCATCATTACAAAGACCCCCACACACCACCACATCACCCCCGTCCTCCAGCACCTCCACTGGCTCCCCATCAAAGACCGGATCATCTACAAACTTCTCCTGTTCGCATACATGGCCATCCATAACCTTGCCCCCCCCTACCTGTCCGACCTCCTGCACGTCATCACCCCCACTCGCTCCATCCGGTCCTCCTCCTCCATCCACCTCTCTGTCCCCCCTGCCCGCCTCAGTACAATGGGGGGCAGAGCCTTCAGTCGCTCTGCCCCCCAGCTCTGGAACTCACTACCACCCGATCTCAGAAACACTGACTCCTTTCTCTCTTTCAAAACACTACTCAAAACCCACCTGTTTCGCTCCGCATACTCCCTGTAGCTGTTTTATCCATTCCCTGTGTCGATTTTTATCTGTTTAAATTGCTTATTGTTTTACTTATTGTTTTATTACGAATATATTGCTTTTAATATTGTACAGTGACCCTGGGTGCTCTGAAGGGCGCTTTCAAATAAAATTTATTATTATTATTATTAAGAACTTCTCTTTGAATCTTTTACAGAAAAATGTGGAAAATCCATTTGTGGTTGAGTTGGCCTATCTTGAAAACCTTTTCTCTAAATCTTTTCTAATTTATGACTCTCACAGAATGAGCCATACTGCCTGATGCTGGAGACAGTAAACCTTCCCTTTGCGGGCATTTTCAAGTGAGAGAGCATGCAGAGCATAATGAGGGATGATTTGGATAGAGGGTTGCCGTGTACGCTTTTATATATTTGATCCTCCCTTGTTTTGCATTGACTACCAATATCGCTGCAGGATCACCCCGCCCTCTACAGCATAGGAAATATCAGTTCTACTTCGGCAGGTTTGAGTACAGTATGTCACCCATACACAAACACACCTTCATGACCTAAGTGTGGAAAAGTTCCTATGAGAGAGAATATTGTTTCCCTTCTCACACAAGGACCAAAAATGGAAAATTATTGTCCCTCTTCAACAACAAGGTATACATGCTGCAAAGAGTGTGTCCCACCAGACACACAGTTAGCCATATTAGTCATTATTTGAGCTCTTTGTTAGTGTTCCCAACCGTACCATAAAAAATGGGATTGTACCGTATTTGAAAACAAAAAGACATGTCCTGTAATGAACTAAAACGGGATGCTCCTTTTCCCGTGTTTTCTGACAGCGTCTCTCTGCCTAACACACTGTCACAGGCTCACATCAGCAGCTTGGCAGCTGAGCTAACGGGACGAGTTATAAAACACAGCAGACTACCAGCTATGGGTTGATAACAAGAGCGCCTTATGCATAGCAAGTTGCTGTAGCAAGTTGCTATGCATAACGCGGCTTTCAGTTTTACACAGCTCTGGACACAAGTACTTACTAAAACAAAGAGGGGTGTGTGATTATGTCCTCTCTGGTTCCATAGGCAGTTTTAGGATTTGCCAACAGGGGGTGCAACTTGCCAGAGAAGTTAGTCTTTGTTTTTGTTTTTTTGTTTGTTTGTTTTTTGCAAGGCCAACCCTTGAAAACTCATGTTTGCTGATTTACAATAGGATGTGATGTTATAGTTTGTAATATTTTAAGGAGGTTATATAATTACAGTTAACTGTGTGTTTGCACTTTGACTTCTTGAATAAGTCAAACATTGTTTCAATATAGTGACATTGCACTATATGTTCAATGAAGAATTATTATTGTTTTGCACACAATAAATTCTTCAATGATACATTGAAAGTGTTTCTTGTGTAGTGTGTCTATAAATTAAATACAAATAAAGGTTTAATTGACCCACCCTAAATCCCCACATTTTTCGTCCCGGCCTGAAATAAGGGACACACAAATTTTGTAAGGGACACCAAAAATTTTTCAGCGGTGGGCCAGATTAACTGTCCCTCATTTCAATCTCTTAAAGTTGGCAACCCTACTCTTTGTATAACCATCAGTTGAAAAGATTGTTCCTTAGATTATCATTTTAGAGGGGAGGCATGTGTAGTTAGAAAGATTTGGATGTGTTCAACTTGCGAACCTTCATTGGCTTCCTCATTTTGGCAGGAGTTCACAAGTCAAGTTGTTTCCTGCATACTTAAGCCACAAGAAGTATCAAAGCTCTGGAAGGGAATCATTGTCACACACAGTTACAGAGAGACAAGTTTTAAGGTCCTTACACACCAGGCACGAATTCCCCTTTATTCGCCTTTTTTTAAAACAGCATAAAGTCAATGCAAGCTTCCACACCGGCAGCGATTTTTCCGCAGAGCAAAAAGCGTATTTTATTTTTTCGCTCTTGTGTCGAATTTTTCAGAGATTCGCAGGCGAATATCTGGACCTGCTAGACCTCTGGCCAATCAAAAGTCATGTTGTTGATGATGTCACAGACCCATGCAGCTGCAGTTCACAAGACACACACCACCGACAGCAACGATGGGAGAGAGGCTGTTAATTGTGGTACAAGACCACCCCGCATTGTGGGACAAGTACCACAGAGACTTCCATGATAAAATCAAGATACAAAACAGCTGGAAGGAGATCGAGGAGGACCTCCAACTACCTGGTGAGTGCATAATATGTATCAATCCTCGAACATATTTGGTCAACTAGCTAGCTAGTAGCTACATGCAGCAAAGGAGCTGGCTAACCAGCCTGGTAACTTTTTCAAAGTCAAGTAAAAGTTGGTATACGTTTTCATATATGTTGTTTAACAATGTCAACCATGCAAATGTGTTATTGGGCCGTAATGTAAAATCGCTTTCATTATAATGTGTTTGCTGTTTCGAGTTTGTCGTGTTTACCAGCGAGTGAAAGGGATACCGAACATACTGTCATGATTGCAATGCTCAAACACAAAAAAGATATATAGGGGACCAAACGGGGCAAAGCTATTGATTGATTGGATATTTTATGAGCAGCACTGACAGTACAGTTCAGATACAAGGTCTATTAAGGTTGGCCATATAGTCATGCACACAGTGGTATCACACAACACTACTGTAGATCGATAGAAAAATATATTATCTACCATTTCCATCACTCAAAATGAATAGCAAATGTGGAGGTCATTGGTCTTGTACCAGTGAATCAGTACTGTCATGAAACTGTGCCTTTTCCTTATGCAAACTATACACAAAGACTGTGCAATTGATCATTACTGGCCAGCTATCCTGTGTATATCACTGTATATCACTATAATACATTCTAATGAATAAAAACAGTGATTATAATGCACTAGAAAGAATTGTACGGCATCAGAACCATGATTATAATACACCAATGGACAACATGATTACAACTATGATTATAATACACTAAAAGATTATAACTTTGATTATAACCCACTAAAGTAATGTGTTACACAACTATGATAATTATAATACACTATAATAGATTATATAATATGGTAATTTCCTTCATTACAGTGTGTGTCTGTGTGGTGGTTAAATTAATTGACTTCATACAAATGACCCAAAGCAATATTTTAAATACTTTTTGTTAACACATGCAGTCTATGTGGCTAGACCACATGTGGACATATGACATCATCAAATTGCAGCAGGAGTGGTCTCTATTGAGTGAAAGATTATTTATGTATAAAAATGTCAAATTTGAGTCTTTCCAGAGGTAACAGAGATTATTTGGGCCATCTCCTGTGTAGAGCTCCATGAAGAGATAGAGAATTTCTCATACTTTTGGCTTAATTTGGTTCTATTGGTGGTGTTTTATCAGCCTCAATCTGGTGCAGCACGTTGCACAATATTTACTTGCAACTCTGTAAACACACAGATATAGGCACGTTTTAGCATAATGCATAATGCAGACACAATTTGCTAAAATCATTATGCAATGACCCATAAGTACTACAACAGACGATCAATGCTGCTTTTGTCTTGAAATCAATGTATCAAACATGTTGATGTGAATGGGTCATTTGTATGAAGTAATTTACATGCACATACACACAATACACTGGAGTAATACAAACATCACACAGACAAACACAATATTACAATGGCAGAGCAGTCGGCTGTTAGGGCCAGCAGTCCATAGATGACTCTGGCGAGTCCACCGCGGCTGGATGGTGAGATGTCCCACAGCCGGTTGGTAAGATGACTTTGTCGTGTGGGATTTTTTGTGAGTTGACTGGTTACCCTTTTAGTTACCACTTTTATAGGATTTAAATCCAAGAAGGGACTATGGCTTGTTTACATTGGGGTCCTTTATACACAGTTCATTGAGACATTGGGATCATTTATACTCAATTCATTGTATGAATGCTACTCTGCTTCTACTTCATAGAGGGGAAAACCGGGAAATTATGGAAGAACCTCAATGACACCTACAGGCGGGAGAAGAAGGCCAAGCAGGAGGAGGAGAGAAGTGGTGCAGGGAAAAAGACAAAAAAGAAGTGGGTCCATTGGGACACCATGCACGCCCTGATGGTGGTTTCCTCAGAATTTCGGAGGTACTGTAGGGCAGTAGTTTTCAATGTGTGGGTCGGGACCCCCGGGGGGGGGGTCTATAACAACTCATAATTTAATAATTGATCATATTGTAATAGAATTGGCTCAATGTAATAACCAGCTCATAACCGGGTTCCTATGCATTTGAAGGTCTTGAAAAGGATCCCTGGCTAATAAGACAAATATGCGTAGATACTTTATAATTGCCCTTTATACTAAAACATAAAAATGTATAACAGAAACAGCTTTACATATTTTATTTGTTTTATAAATAGATAATCTTTCACTCATTAGGGACCAATCATGTTACAATTTAATAATCTTGTATGTCCATGTGTGGTCTATCCATATTGGGGTGCATTAAAAACACTTTTGTAATCTGCTGATCTGTTCTAGTGTTCCAATTTATGATGTTACAACATGTACAAAATATATTTTGCAATATGTGGTGATTTAGAGGTGGAACAGTCGTCAGCTATTATGGTTTAAGGGGCTAACCAACATGCATATGCATGTTTTTGCCTTCATTTAGTTTTTTTTTTTTTTCCAAATCTCTTTGTATCAAATAAAGGGCGGCTTCGTTTTTTTTTTTACAAGGTTTCAGGTCAAGGCAGGACTTCTCCCCCAAATCTTTCACATTGTTCTATTATAGCATCACCAGGAGTCTGAGTCTATTTTTGCAAAATATATTTTTATAATACTCCTACAATTTCTTCCCATAAATCACACAAATCGGTGCACTGTATCTGTATAGTCATGTGATCAAGATAGATTGGTCAGTTTTCATATTTTATCCTGCTAAGCCAAGATTGGCTTCCAAAATTTGCAGAAGTGCCTCGTTTTGTAAAAAATATGCCTCAGATTGTGAACCCAGCGCCCAGTTTCCTTGAAACTTTGTACGCACATCCCCACTAAGCCAAAGAAGAAATACCACCCTACATATTTCCCCCCAACAATCAGCCTTGTGGTGGCGCTATAACAGGCTAATGCTATACAGGGTCCCCAAAGCTCTAATTACTTGTTCTTGAATAGGACGGAGAGTAACCTGGAGGTCAAGGAGGAGGCCTTGCTGGGTCCTCAGACCCTTCTGTCCCTGATATGGATCCAGAAAGAGCGCAGGATAGTGTTGCTGTAGCTCCCAGGTAGAGCCGCACCTGGCACTGCAACTATCCATTTTCTTCTTAGAAATTATTCTATCAATAGGCTATATGCAGACACGCCATTTCAACGGGAAGGATTGGTTTGAAAATGCCCACACCAAGCGCCGCATAATCTGTTTAATTGGCTGGTAATTACAGAAGCCCATGGGGTGGCAGGCTGCATGGGAAAATTATGTTATAGGCTATTTTATTATTTAAGCCTATTATTCATATTGTTATTTGACCAATGTAGTAGAATCATTAAAACACCATAATGATTTTAAAATTGTATCATGATCTGACAGTCAGTGTGGTTTCTGCTGTGTGTACTGTCATAGATCAGCCTGTTCGTCGTATGATGGTGTCACGCATTGAAAATATCAGAGATGCTAGCTTACAACATGTTGCAATACACCGTGCTGGCACACACAGCAGACATCCTATACATACAAGCTTCACAGATCCAACTATTGTCCAGATCAGCGCTGTGGCGCACAGTGAACACAGACTCTGGGGTTTATTGTTGATAATCAATCACAAAATCAATCAAAATCATTATAATGTTTTAACCCTTGTGTAACCGTTAGATTTACATCAGTTGTTAACGGTCAGTGGCTAAAAAAAGCCACTGACATTGACTGCTGTAAAAACATATTGGATTCATATTTTTCCAGATTTTTTTTCACATATCTCTAAATTAACTTCTGCTCTATTCAAAACTAGTAAGTGTTTCATTTAGAATCAAAATTTTAACCCTTTAAGGGCCAATTTAAAACATAAAGTCACAAATATTGGGAACAAATGAGAGGAAAATGACTGATTTTTATTAGAAAACATAATCAGAAACTTGATATCTCCTACAAGTTTTTTTTTTGTAGGATCAGATTTCCAAAAAACATCCTATTGTAATGCTCAGTGGCTAAAAAAAGCCACTGACATTGACTGCTGAAAAAACATATTGGATTCATATTTTTCCAGATCTTTTTTCACTCATCTCTTAATTAACTTTTGCGCTGATCAAAACTAGTACATTTTTTATCAAAAAAAAAATGTTAACCCTTTGAGAGTCCATTCAAAACATAACACCACTGATATGGTACAAAAATACACAAAAATGACCTATTTTCATAATCAGAAATAGGCAATTTTTTTATGTGTTGCATAATCTTGGCCTTGTTAAGGAATATGAACCTAGAAACCTTGATACTTTTTTGTGTAACATCTGATTGTCATAAAAAAAAATTACACTGACACTATTCATCTTTTCTATACTCGCATTTTCTTTGCGTACCAGCAGGTGGCAGATTGATTGAGGAAAGAGACAAAAAATGTAAAAGTGTGTGTGTGTGTGTGCGTGCGTGCGTGTGTGTGTGTGTTCAATGTTTGAGGCAGGAGATCACTCTGTGTTCGTGGCAGATGTGTTTCCCACAGCACACACAGGTTCTGTCAGTTCTCTTTTTGCAGAACCTGCATGTGCCCCTCAACCCTTTAGAGCTGGTGGATGGCTCTTCTTCTGGCTCGAGCTCTGTTTCAAAAGGGGGAGCATCAGATTCAGCAGCCTGCATATCTTTCACCAGTGAAGCAGAGGTTGATGAACGAGGCATTGTTTCTCTCCTCAGAATCGCTGGGGACACCAAAGCCGTTCCCAGATCCTCCAGGAACAGCCTCCTCCTGAATCCCCTTCCCTGGTTCCAGGAGGGATCCATATCTGAGTAGATGACGTAGGCGTTGTATGCCGAAATGTCCAGCATATTGAAAAATACCATCAATGGCCATCGCATGCATTTTCTCCGGCAGCTGTAAGTGCCGACGAGCTGTAAAAATAAAATAACAAGAAATCAATCACATAAGATCTCATGATACATATATAATTTTGTTCTAAAGCTGCACATACCAGTGAAAATATTCATACAAATATTATCAAAACACAAAATACATCACCCAAATGTATCACTTACAAGACAACTGATCAAAAATAAAAATGAAACACACCTTGTCAAGATTATCAACCCCGCCCTTGCAGCGGTTGTAGTCGGTGATGACTTCAGGCTTCTTCTTCGGGCCCTCTGCAATCACTGGCTGTCTGTGTTTTGTGCTGATCATGACAACATTTTGTCCCCTCTTCGGTACATAGCTCACCGCCATTGTGGTTCTTGTGAAGGCAAAAACAGAGGAGAGGACATCTTGGCCTCTGGTGTCCAGGAGTTTCGGTGGGAGCTCGGGTTTATTTTTTCTGATTGTCCCAACCAAGGCTATTTTTTTCTGTAGAAGCTCCTGTCCTAGTTCGTAACTCGTAAAAAAATTGTCACAGGTCACAGTGATGCCTTTGACATCCTCCAGTAACTCCAAAACAACTCTTCTTCCCTGCCCCACCTCCCTTGCATCTCCACTCTTTCCAGTGTAAATGGAGCATCTCCACACATAGGATGTGCAGGCATCTGTGGCCATCCAGATTTTGAGGCCGTATTTGGCAGGTTTTTTCGGGATATATTGCCTAAATTTGCACCTTCCTTTGAAAGGAACCAGCTGCTCATCAATGGTAACATCTGAGCCCATATTGTATAGAAGAGAGAGGCTGTTTTTCCACATGTCCCACAGGGACCTGATGGGGGCCAGTCTGTCGTCCCTGAATCGGGCCCGGCGCTGCTCCTTGTCATCAAATCTCAGTGCATCCATTATTTGATGGTACCTATTCCTCGTCATTGTCGCTCTAAAAATTGCTCGTCCATTTTTCTCACCCCACAGCAAGGCAGTAGATTCACCCCTTGAACGAAATAGTCCAGGCAAAATAAGGAGCCCCAAAAAAGCCAGGAATTCCGTGGAGTCTAACTCTTTCCACTCCTTCAGAGTGCTGTGCCCATAAAGGTCGGTGTTTTCCACCACAAGGTCAATGACTTCAAGTGTGAAGAAAAGGCCAAATGCAGATTCGATATTGTGGATCCTCACACTGGCATAGTGAGTAGGTCCCCCTTTCTTCCTGCCCATCGCAAGTGGATGGAAGAGTGTCTCATGGTTGGTGGGAGACCAAACTACTCCATTTCTCCCCCTCCATGTAGAACTCACCGGGGTAGCTTCTGTCCCCTCCTCCATTTCTGAGGAACTTGGAGGTGAGGATGACGGCTGCGGAAAAAAATCTGTATCGGATTCCGAAGCAGTGGTGGTCGACTTTTCTGAATCTGAGGATGATGGATCCTGTGGGGGATCAATGACCATTGCAAGGGCCTCCGAGGTGCTGAAGCTTTTCCTTATGCTTTCACTTGCTCTTCTCATGAGAAAATGGTCATTAGAATCTGCAAGTTGTGGATTGCAGGGGTGGAGCCAGGGGTGGGGCCCCCGAAGATCAAAAGGCCAGATAGCAGGTGCATAAAAACCTCCAGACATAAAAGCTCACTTTTGTTTTTATTTTTTCCACCTCTCTATACTTCTGAGATCTGAAGAGCATAGTTTACTTTTGTGGCAAGGTCAGTGCTGGGTCGTGATCTGCATGCTCCTCCCCTCTCTCTCTCTCACATGCTCATTGAATGGACCCTCAAAGGGTTAAAAAAATGTTTTTAGATGAAACATTTACTAGTTTTGATCAAAGCAGAAGTTAATTAGATATATGAGAAAAAAAAAGGAAAAAAATATTAACCCAATATGTTTTTACAGCAGTCAAAGTAAGTGGCTTTTTTTCAAGGAAGTGCTTCCGGTTCAAGTCAAAATGGCGTATCTGCATAGAGCCTATTACTTATATTATGTAGGTGCTTTGTCAGTGCATTACTATCGATTTAAAGAGATTAGTTTACCTGTTGCACCCCACTCGCAGACGACATGGCAAGGCAAAAAGGAAGGCTAGTGAGGAAACCTATCTGGAGGAGTACCTGCTCAGAAAGGAGGCCAGGGCCGAGCAGAGAGAGAGAGAGAGAGATAGAGAGAGAGAGAGAGAGAGAGAGAGAGAGAGAGAGAGAGAGAGAAAGAAAGAAAAGGATGAGGTGACCCTCTTCCTGGTGCTGCTGGTAGGAGAGATGGTGGAGGGACATCAAGCTGTCCTGCCTGGAGAGCTTTGCCCAGATTGGAGTTGGCAAAGATGCCTCCATCGCTGTTTCCTCCATAACCTCCAACGTCAACCACTGTGAACTTGTAGTCTGCATCCACCAGGGCAAGCAGAACTACAGGGAAGGTGCCCTTATAATTGTGGAACATGGATCCAGAGCTGGGAGGTGCCTGGATCATAACATGTTTCCCATCAAGTGCACCTATGCAATGGGGGAAATTCCACTGCTCCTCAAATCTCCCCGCAATACTCATCCACCTATCCCTGTCTGGACACGGCATGTGGGTGTCTTTCAGTTGTTCCCAGATGGCATCGCAGGTTTCCCTCACGATCTGAGCCACTGTTGAGACCTCAAGATGGAAGCTTGTGGCAATAGTTGTAAAGCTATAACCAGCGGATAGAAATCTACAAAGACAGGAGAAAAAGAGTATTAGCTTAACTCTTCTTACTTAATCTATTCTGTACAAACCAATATGGCCACACACTTAAATTGATTTGAAGGGATTGTTGTTAAGTTACTCTACAGATGTTTGAGATGTACTTATCCTGTCCATAGCATTTTATGCAGTAGCCCAGTGGTTCCCAAAGTTGGCAAATTATTTTGTGGGATCCCCAGATGAAAAGTTTAATGCCATTTTTCTTCTCATTCAACAATAAATAATCTGCTTTACAGTATAAGTGTATACAGGGTATCTGCACATTAATGACATGGCAATTCAAGGACTTTTAAGACCTTTTCAGTACCAAACTGGCCAAACTGTAAAATAGTAAGGGCTCTATTTTCGTGTATGCCGGTGAGGCGGCGGAGGGTGGCGGACCCCGCTTAGTTGTATTTTCATCTGGCAGAGCCCGGCATACAGCCAGTTTGGTATTTTCGTGGACTGAGGCGCATGGAGGCGAACTGAGATCCGCCAAGCTGGGCGTGGTGGCTTGGCAGGGGGAGGTGTCGACAGAATCAGCGGGCGCAGTGACATTTTCGTGCTCGCCAGTGGCGTGTAAAGTGCGCTGAAAGCTCGCCGATTCAAACCTGGTCAGCTTTCAGCGCAGGTGGAGCGCAGCTGGTCAAGTAGTATTTTGGTAGACCGGCGGTGTATTGGCATACGTCACCGAATCGGCATACGTCACCGATGCCTCACCGGCAGGTTTCCACAGTGTCAGGCACATTTCAGTGCAGTAAATAATCATCAACAACTATTAATCTGAGTCAGCACATACATTTAGATCTATATAGATATATTCTGATGTATATCTGATCGGATGAGCGCGTTTGGCACGCGTTTGGACACACAACCTGACCAAATCAACACAGCTGAAGCTGCATTAAATTAAATTAAATATCTAGTAAATAAACACACGATGAAGTTAACAAGATATTTACTTTGTCTCCCTCCTTTTCTTTCTTCCTCTTCCTCTTATTTCTCGCGCAGCTCGACCTGGACATGTCTCTGTGTCCTCTCTCCATCCTGCTGCAGCGGCTGAACAGATGATTTGTTTCAGTGATCAGATGAGTTATTTACTTTAAGCCTACATACGAATATTATAATACTCAGTTTTGTGAGCCAAATTTATTTTATATGCCAACATCTATGAAAGGAAGAGCCAGGCCACTTAGCGCAATGCGTCATTACGCACAGATGGTTCAGATTTTAATGCCATTTATGGAGTTTATGTTGTGATCTGTGCGCACAGATCACTTTTTCACGTGAGGTTGGAATATATGCAACTTTATGTGAGTGTCTTTATTTGTGGAAAAGGGTGTTTGTCTTACCAGTGGGTCCAACATTACACACACCAAATCCGTCTGTGCTCATATGAGAGTGTGGAGGACGCCAAATGCAGTGCTTACAGTGCTTACTTACTTGTTGAGGAGCTGCCTTCTGTCGCCATCGTGTGGCAATACTGTCTTCAGACATCTCTTGATCTCTTTGACTACTTCACGAAAATAGTAATATGCCTCGCCGGTGGCGGATTTAAAGGCAAGGAGAGGAGCTTATGTGATTGGTGAAAACAGGTCTCGGCTGTGTTAAACCCACTCCACGCCCTCTTTCCTCCCTCACTACGACTTACGCCGCTGGGAGGAGCTGGGTTAGGGAGGGGGGATACTTACACCGGGCTGCGCCGCTCACCAAAATACCAAAATGTGCTTGGGAACGCCTTGTCGGCGCGACGGACCTGACTTACGCCGCGCCTGCGCCACGCCACGCCACGGCGAGGCACGAAAATAGAGCCCTAAGTGAGAAAGAGGCAAACGTTGTGAAAATAGCCGATCTACAAGCTTGTAGATCGGCTATTTTCACAATATGTATCAGTGGAACCGAGTCAAACCAAAGTTAATATTTACATATCCAAGTGCTTGTCAGGTCCCTCAGTTTAAATATGTTTATTTTTGTGAGCACAGCCTAAAAAGTTTGGGAACCTTTGCCTAGCCTATAATTACCTATTGTTTGTGGATGTGTTGTATACCTTCCACCAGCAGGTTGTGCCTGGGAGCATAATTTTGAAACAGAATCTTCAGTCATATTCCGTTATTTAAATTGAAGGGGTTGCTTACTAAATAAAGGATTACATGTTAGATTAATAATAATAAAATTGTGTGAATTTACAAATATATAATATTATGTGTTAATACATGTTGTCTATTCTATTGTCTGGTGCTAAACAGTTTTTATCACTTAAGTTAATTATGAACCCATGGTGACTGCAGTGTAGCCTACAGAAAACGTATTATACAATTATGCATGACTTGAGCTGTAGCGCGTCAACTGAACTAACAAGTTGCTGAGACGGGTTGAAAAGGACTGATGGCCATAAGAGGTTAATTCTTTATATCATGTATTACTATATATCTAGATATACTATGATCATGGTTATGTTTTGTGTTTAATTGGGTGTGATAAGGGCAAAGAAGCTATATAGGGTCTCGTCATATTATGCGTAAAACTCTTTATTGAGGGAATCATCTTTGTTTAGTAGTAGTAGTAGTAGTAGCCTACTAGAGTTTAAAGGACAGCTTTATATATGCTGATTTATTGAATAGGTTCAATAAATGAATTGATTTATCAGTTCATAGACAAATCACTAGACGTGATAGGTCTGTGGACGCTCATTTGGAGCACACAGAAAGGCAATTTGAATAAAATTGTATAAATTGTATTGAATATTCATTTATCAGTCATGCTATGGCAAACCCATCCAGCTCCTCTTGGAGACAAGTGAGCTATAGATGAGCTATTATATGCTTATATACATTATAACAGGGCTGGGGGCCCGGAGCTTTCATGAAAACGGGACTTTGTCTCATTCATATAGAATATTGCCTATTATTTTAATCTTACCTCAGACACGTGGCTAGCCGCTCCTCTGGACCATTTGGCTCTCTGTAGTTGGTTGTTTGCCTCTCCAGTCGTGGGATCAGCTGCTGGAGGAGGCCATTAAATTGCCCAAGGGACATTCTAAAGTACTGGCGGAATTTTGGGGGGTACAACTTCAGCTGCTGGATGGTGGTGTGGAACTCGCCCATCTCCTTCCTCAAAGTCAATATAGGATGTACCCAAACACTTCTTTGTTTACTCTTCTGTCTTTTTTTTTGCCAAAAGCATCACAACGAGCTCATCATCGCTTGAGGATGTTGTTGACTCCATTTCTTTTTTCTCCTCTCCTCTGGGGCGCGAAAGAACTGATTTGCTTTGCGAAATTTATACGTATATTCGCTTCTTGCCCGGTGTGTATAGGCGAAAGCGATTTTTCGGACCGGCGAATATTTTCGCATTTTGCCTCACTTTTTCGCTTCGCTCCGCAAATTCACTGGTGTGTAAGGACTTTTACACAGCTAAAACACTGTTGGGTCAAACTGACTCCAGAGGAACACTGATGTGTGCAATTTGTGTACAACACGTTAAAAAAAATTCATCATGATAATTTTATGGAAAATCAGTTGTAATAAGGAAAAGTTGTGAAATATGAAGAAAAAAAAAACTATTGTTTTTGTTTGTTTGTTTGTTTTTGCATGATAAACATTAAAGGGGGTCAAACTGACCCAAGGATAAAGAGGACATGACTATTTCACTTGGTAATATAATCATTGATTATTAAGAACATAGAATTTACCCAAATGGACCAGAAAAAAAGTTTATAATGTCTGAAAGAGATCTGTTTCTGCTTTCATCAACGTCTTACCGAGAAGTTTGGTGCAGTTTATTACAAATGGATAAACAAGCCGAGGCCAAAATCCAAAGTGCAGCCTATTCCTTTATGTCATTAGTTCACTAAAAGTTGCTGTTTGCAAACTTTTCCCACTCTGTGCACTTGCTCTGCTTGGAACTTCATGAGATATGGTACAGTATCTAGACTGCAATAATGATCAACAAAGAATCTCCCCTGTGTTAATTTATTGTGATTGATTTATTCTGAGTTGGCAATAAGATAGCACACATGTGCATAGAGGCCACATGCAAGAATAATATAAATAGGTCGCATATAGTTTGAAGATTTCTCCAGTACTATTAAGACAATTGTACTCTTACAAAAGCAACAGAGTTTATATCAGGGAAGTGCCCCTGAGATAGACAAGGGAGGTTTATCCAAATCAGACTTCCAAAGCTTCGATTCCATTTACGGATGATTGATTTAGTTGAAGAACAATGCAGTTCATTAAGATACATTTTAATTTATTTTGATTCAATCTGAAGTGAACTGAATCCCAAGAAACTTTCTACATAATATAACTGTGAACATATTGTAAACAATACCTTTTTTTAAAATTCGATGTACATGTGTTTATGTACTGTTGAAGATTAGTGAATCTGTACACACTTTGTTTACAATCAAATGGTGGACATTCAAGCCAGTTGTAAGAATTTGTCATTTTAGGCATTGGTATTGATTTTTTTCAAATTTGCATTAACACTAGGGATGGAGATATATAACTGAGTCCATTAAATACTCAATAATGCTGTTTTCAAAACCTGAAAGAGGTCCAAAGTGTGGCTACATGATACTGAAGCATATGCTTCACCATTACACTGTGAGGTGTTCAGGTTTTGGGTTGGTACAAAGAGAACTAGGCTAAAGTCAATAATAGGTTCAGATGTCTCATCCAGAAAAACGGAAAATGTTTTTTGGTGAAAAATCTGTATAGATACAATTGTGTGAAGTAAAACAATATGGAAAAGACTGAATAGCTTCAAGGTCTCAAATCAGTAAACAGTCTCAACAATTATAGCAGTATTGGCTAATTAAAAAAAGATGATCCCCATTCCTAATGAACACATATCCATTGATTTAATTGGGAATTTTCAGACTTGTTTTTTTTGTTTTGTTTTTTCTGGATTTGAGTGTTGAAAAAAAAATCATTACTGTTCCATGCATGATCTTATTTACCAGTGACAGAATAAGGCTGAAGGATGTTCAGGTGCTTTACTTTTTTGCAGCCTTGAACAGAATGGAAAAAAAAAACCTTTTGTAACAATATTATAGTGTTTTCCATTTTCTACCATTTATTAAAAAAGCTTATTGATAACTGCATTCTGCCCATTTTTGTTATTGCTTTATTTCAGTATTACAGAAAAAAGTAGAATCCAGAGTTCTTATGGAAATGTCAATACAAATAAATTAAATAAATGACCCCCGGCACAAACATTCATAAACCTGTGGTATGCTGAGAAGTAAAAATGCTCCATCAAATAAAAGCATCCCCCTACAGCTCTTTTTCTTTCTCTAATGTCTCTGCCACTGTTATCACAGGAGGCCAAGTCCCAACTGTATACCCAAATACAAATACACTCACGCGAATCCCAGTGTGTCAAAAGCTGTGATGGATTACAACAGCGAAACAATATTTCATGAGTCCCAGCTGGCTGTGAGGAACCAGAGCCATTTAAATTTGTAGAGGAGAACAGTTCTCTTTACTATTTTTGTCCTCTCTGCCATTTCCTACCCCTCCTGTGAGTCACGCTCTGGTCCAGACCTGGAATGAGGATTTGAACCAGGGGCTGGCCTGCTGAGGAATAATAAGTTATAGATCTGTAAGTTATCATCTCTTTTTGGTAAAAAAAATAAAACTATATCCTCTATAACACTCTTGCATCATCTGCTGCAGGAAATGGAACTTTACCGATCAAATTAAAAAAAAAAAAGGTTTCTGGTGGCTCCACACCTGTTGAGGTTTTTTCTCTTCTTTTTCCTATCTGTTGTCTTTCATTTCTATTTTGCTCCAAACAACTTGATACATGATAGACCTGGAATCCTCTCATGCTGAGTGACCAACAGCCTTTCTTAAATAATTAATTGGTGAAGCTTTTCATTGATCACCAACATTTATATTGGGCAACTGGTTAGAACTTGGTGCTATTTGTTTTAGATGAAACCCTGCTAACTGAATACAGTGCCAGCTTTTGTCAAATGAACATCTGGGATTTAAAACACACTACATATACAGAAGATAAAACTGTCGCTGACCTAACAAAGACCTAACCGAAACTACCTTTCTAGAAAAGTGAACACTTGAAAATATGAACTAGTTTTGATGATAGAAAGCATGTTAGTTCGTTGATGTTTATTCGAAGGTGTGACTCATGTACTATCTGTGAACACAAATGAGGTGAGGTTTATGATCTGCAGCCAGTCAGTAGGCAGGAATCCTTCAGTGTTGGTATCATGCTCAGTGGATGCAGCTTTAGTCCACAGTCAATGATGTGGATGTGAACAAAAATCAACCTATGTAAAACACTTTTAATGGCAGCTAGAACCAAACCTTTAACTTGAGCTTTCAGAGAGCTATTCTCATCTGGATTTAGACTTTTTATAAACTACTTACTCTTCTGTACTAATACACATTATCTTATGTGTACGTCACTGTTTTTGATTGATTTGTTGGTTGGTTGGTTGGTTGGTTGGTTGGTTGGTTGGTCGATTGGTTGATTGATTGGTTAGTTTTTTAGTGACTTTTGGTTGTTTTTTTATTAATTTGTGGGTTGATTTTTTACTGAAAGATTTGCTGGTTGTTGTTTTTGATTGACTGATTCTTCACTTGGTTGGCTGTTGGTTGTGAGACCCTACATTCAAATGCAAGTTATTTTGAGCAGATATACATTAAATGTGTCTTGGTTTGTTGTTTCATGTTTTTATTTTCCACCGCTGTATGGAATTTTTTTTTTCAACTACATGATGCATATTATAATCACAATTCATATCAAATTTCCCCGCTGGGATAAATCAAGTTCTTCTAATCTCATATATCTCATATGGCAACTGGGCTTCTCATGAATCAAATCCTTTTGAGCCCATCTCAAATCCTCCTCAGTTGCAAGAGTATTTCTAAATTCATTGGTGTCAGTATTTGATAACCATGCTTGGGCTTCATAAGCCTTCTTCAGAGACCAGCATGCCCACTGAGACTACAAACATGTTTTATACATGCTGTGACAAACACTCAGTGAAATCCATGCAATAACAAGAGTCACCAATCTTGATTCAGTGTTTGTAACAGTGTCAATCCCGCTGTGGCCTTGTAGCCCTCTGGCAGTGGACATAATTTTAACACTGCAACACTCTCTGCATGGAATCGCTGGTGTTCTGCTTTTGGGACCCACCCATTAAAAGAAAATAAGGTAAGTCAAGTAAATCTGCAGCAAAAGTTATGACTGACTTTGAGTCTAGCAGATCTTTGATATGACTGGACAATGTGTGTACTTACAGGTGAGTGCTGTCAAATTTTCTGGATGAATCCTGCAGAGCTACCTTCGCTGATAGTTCAGAGTTACAAACTCTCTTAATGGTCTTGACATCTTTGCAGGAGCCCTCAGTGCGTCCCTCCCTTATTTGGTTCAGTATGGGAGCTTAGTGTGTTAGTGACTCACCCCTCTTGGCTGTTGGAAACTATGATATTCAGCCAACACACACATCTTAGTATACACAGTGCTAAGTAAAACTTGTTAGCATCCTTATTAAAATGCCATGTTTCACTGCAGTAATGAACATGTCTACTGCCTGGTTTAAAAATAATGAAGTACTCTGGACCACATTGGTCTATTCATGACAACTATAAAGGAGGTACTTCAGAAAATAAAAAAACTCATCTGTTTTGATTACATTAAGGCTGAGAGTTACACACATAGACTGTGTTTATTATGGACAACTTGGTTCCGCCCTCTGCCAGTATAAGGATTGGAAGCCGAATTGCTCTTGGTGTTTCTCCACTTCCATAGAAAACATGAACCGCCTAATAACTTTTAAAAATGGAGCTGTATAGAAAAAGGAGGACTTGAGCACACACCAGTCTCACAGTTACTACATGTCAACATCGAAAGCAAGGGGGAGAAAGATTCGTTTTTTGTGTAATTAATTTCTAAAGTTTATCCACAGATCCATAGGTATTGCTGGAGGAGACAGGATTTATGACCTATATGCAGCCCGTCACCAGAGGGTGCTATTCTCGTGGAGGCTTCACCCAGCGAGGAGGCAGATAGCCTCCATTATATATACACAGTCTATGGTTACACAGAATCAAGCATAGGTGTGGTTGTGGCTGACCTACAGGTTGGCATGACATAGATGTTTGCAGGTGGCCTTCAATCCACCTCTTTTCTTTTTCTGGGGGGGGGGGTCAAAATGAGCTCCATTTGTCCTTCTTCTGTTCTTCTTCTTCATTTTAGCTCTCTAACCTTGATGTTGATTTTCTGTATTATGTGCATTTATTTTCCTCCTCGAGGAGTGCATGAACTGGTCTCTTTGTCTGACAGTAGCCTTTTAAAGGGTATGCTCACGAATCATTTATGCAAGTATAAAGGCAGCTTTTCAAAAAATGTTAAGTTCTTTTCAGGTATTTTTGACCTATTAGATAGGACAGCTGAAGAGTTATAGGAAATATGGGGAGTAGAAAGTGGGAGACCTGCAGGAAAGTGCTGTTGCTGAATGAGCAACTGCTGCACAAGGACTATAGCCATTTTAAGTCAGCTGGGGCCCTCTGAGTTAATTTCTTTCTTACCTGAAAAGGATGAAACCAGTGGCAACATTGTGCTCATGTGCTGTACAAGCATGTGTTCCTGTGTAAGTGAATGTAATCCATACGGAGCCGAACACCTGAACATGAACCTTTGTCCTCACAGACTCAGGGACTGACAGATTAAAGGCTTTCCAGCACAGGCCTATTGGATCAAGCCAGATATCATTTAACAGAGCCAAGAATAACAGACCAATTAACAGTAAATGTGAGGTAATTGATTTTTGGTGCCAAATGTACAGTAAAGCAAGCCAGCTTTGTGTTGACAGGCTAATGAGGATAGTGTTGTATGAATAACTAATGTGTGTGTGTGTATTTATGTGTAGAAGTTGGTGGAGTAAAATTGCTCGGCTGCTAGAAGTAAAAATTGACAAGCGGGAGACTTAAGTTTGTGTATTGAGTGTATGTTGCTGCTATGGGGGAATTAGAAGAGACACGATGGAGGAGAATGTTAAATTGTGAGTTTGTGCCTACATAAAAGTGTATGATTGTCCTAAATATGATCAAGTTGTCGAATGTCACAATCAATTTCCTTTCGATAGGATAAATCAAGGCTTCCACGTGTAGGTATGAATGTCAACAACAGGAAAGAAGGCAAATGTCAGATATTCAACTGATGTCTCCCCAACAGCTAATGATGTCTTTAGACCTATTTAGAGCAATCTCGACCACTTCTTTCAATGAGCTGGAACACAATCAAGGCACCAAGTCAGACACAGAGCACATTATGGACAGGTTCACATGGTTATAGTTGCTGTTGGTTCGTAGTGGTATAGAAGAAGACAGAGATAATGTGGCGTGACTGGTGTGTTTGAGGACCCAGAAGCAGACACAGAGGCAGACATCAACTAAAGATGTAATTTTAATGTCCAAACTCAGGTTAAAGGCAAAAAGAGGAAGTCCAGTAGGCTGGTTGGCTGGCTGTCGTGTGGGCTGGAGACACACTTGGAAGTGAAGACAATACTCAGGCGCTGAGACTGAGGGTTGCAGGCTTCTTAAAGTGCCTTAATTGTAGATGTAGCGCAGGTGTGTAGTCTCACTCAGCCTCAGCGACCGGGGGAGGGGAGGAAGCTCTGAAAGAGAGTAAAGCCAGACCAGGCAAACAAGGAAACAAAGGAAGTCCAGCCAAAATAAAACAAGAGGAGGAGGCGTCTCACCACAGATAAGGGAGAATTATCCGTCAAAACGGATGGTTATGCCTGCTAAGATATCACCGTAGCAATAGAGCAACATCAAATTGATTTAGTTTTAGGTTGTTTTGTTTCTCTTTGGTATTCATCTTTGGTGTTCCCATGAACGAGCATCAGGCCAGGCAAATGCAGCTTAAAGGTAGTGTAAAACCTGTTGAAATTCTGCAGCTTCTCCCTCCAGCTGTAACTGAAAGAGTCCCCCCAAAGCAAGTTCACAGAAAACTTCATCATCCAAACACAGTGGCCCTCATTTATCAAGCTTGCATAGATCTGAGCACAGGATTCATCGTACGATAGGACTTACGTGAGATTTATGAAAGGGTTTGTATCTGACCAATCCCAGCGTACGTATGATCAGGTCTTGATAAAAAATCGATCGTCATTAACATGTTTACGCCCTTAAATATTTGTGGTTCAAAAGCCTCGCCCACTGAGGTCAAACATGAAAGATGAGAAATATTACAAAGATGCAAAACTTTTCTGAGCTGAAAGTGGATATTCTCACATCTGTGGTGGAAACTAACAAGGATTTTCTCTTTGGAAGCATCAAAACTGGTATAAAAGCAGTCCAGAAAACTCCTGTCTGGAGCAGGATTATGGTGGCACTGAACAAATAGCGGACAGTGGCTGAAATTTGAATAAATCATGAGTCAATAAGTTGCTCATGATGATAAATTAATATCTCATACATGCCTCATATTTTTTATTGTCATGACATAGGGTACGTTGCACCTATCATTGAAAGTATTAACTTTTAATCTGTTTTGTCTTTGTAATGTAGAGCAGACTGGAGAGTCTGACAGAGGCTGAACAAAAATAATTATTAACGTCACCAAACGGTGACTTGCTGCCCCTGAGGCACATTTTTATGGATTTCTATTGGATTTTTATCACCGATTAAATAGCAAGAGCACTTTCTAAACTTATCCTTTACATGTCAGAATCCATCGATAAGGTTCTGTCTCCTCTGTACAGCACCTTTGTGGAGTCTCTCCTCCACAAATCTGGGTTATTTGTCTGAGAGTAACCCAATAATTGGGTTGATTATACATACAGTATATATATATATATATATAAATCCAGTTCCCAACTGGGGGTTGGGGTTCAAACCCTGCATGAGACACATCTGCAAGGAGCAAACTACATCTACCAGTGTGGGTCCTTAGGCAAGACCCTTAGCGCTATGACCTACCTCATAAACATGAGTGTGTTACCATTGAAAGCCAAACTGGCTCAGACGTTGCCCAGGTTAACAAGGTCTGCATCACATGCTAAGGAACCAGTTAAACTCAAATCAATTCAACCCAAGATCATGAGTCAAATTAATTCCAAGATTGGGTTAACTTGACCCTTAAAAAGAGTTACTGAGTCAACCCAAAATTTGGGTTAATTTGAATAACACAACATTCTGGGTCAGAATAACCCAATAAGTAGTCGGACCCTTTTCAACCCTGGTGTGGGGTTAAAAACAATCCAAATTTTAACCCAGGGTTTTAAAAGTGAAGGGAGCATGTGAAGAAAGACTCAGGTGACACTTTTCATCTCCTAAAATGGACACTTTAGAAAATGTTGCTGAGTACACTTCACTGTGTAAAGACAGAAATAGAGGCAAATGAAGAGGACGATGCAGACATTACCATTAACTCTTTGGTTAATTTCAGTCTAATCAGACCTGTTCCATGTCAGCTGCTGTCATGATCCGAGCTACTCTAGCCGACAAAACTACTACTGGTAGGATGTGGGGGTTTATGTGAGTCCCTACCACTTGCAGTGATTGTAAAAGGGACACTTTTTGTTCGGCAGCACCATTTTTAAATGAGACAGAAATGTGTGGAGGTAGCCAGAGAGTAAACTGGTTGTAGCTTGAGGAACAAAATGATCATTTAGGGCTGTATGATTAATAGATTTTAAATCGTAGTCAGATTATTTGATTATGATAATGTTAAAAAAAAATTAGATTGTAAAATCGATTTTCATCTCTATCATGTCTTGTGCCTCCAGGCCACTAGGCTCCCCCCCTCCTGTGAAAGCATCCCCCAGTTGCCACACGCACCACCAGTGTAAACATGGCAAAAAGAAGGCAATAATTTTGTGGCTTAATAGGGCAAGAGCAACTCAGCCGTGTGAAATTGTTAGGGCTTCGCAGAGCCAGACAAAGAGCAAACCCCTCCCTGCTGCAAAGTCTGTCTGAAGGCAGTATCAACCCATCCACATGGAAACAAATCAGGAGTAATTGCATTTTTTTTTTTTTGTCATATCAGCATTTCATCCACACAGAAACAGCGTTTTGGGTGATTGTAAATGGTACTTTTTGAAAATGGGTCAGAGAGTGCATAAATCTGTAAAAGACCACCTGCCTGGATGCCTATCTGTGTCTCTTGAAACAAGTATGTTACACACAGACAAACACAGCACAACTCTTTTATGGCGCCTGCCTGTGTCCGGCCAAAACAACCTTTACACACATGCTCTGTAGATGATAGAAAAACTTATTAAAATGAAGGTCAAAAGACCTGAACAACTGAACAGACCTCATTCACATGTTTATTGCTCAAAAGTGGTAAGTTTTGTCCCCAGACACCAAGTTTTTCTCTTGATTCGGCTAGTCCTAAAATAAGGTATAAAAATAATAATTAAGAACTGTTAGGCATTCTGATAGAGATAACTGCATTTTATCATGTGTGGTAGATAACCTGAAACTAACTCTTATTTGCATTTTGTCTGGTTCCCATTATTCTGCAGTTATTTTATTCTACTGCTTTTTATATGTGTCAACATAAAGGTCAGCAACTTTCTCTGGAGCAGACATTTACATACTTAAAGTTTAGGTCTGTTTTTTCATGGGTTGTTCTTTCTGATTCTTCTCCTCCCTGTATATGTGTCTAGACAAGAGCGTGGTATCTCAGCCTTTGCTGTCATCCGCCTCCTCTCTGAGAGACCATGCAGCGTTCTTTCAGTCTGAAACCATGAGACCTGCAAATGACCCGAAAGAACGCGACCCCTCCCACGTGCGGATGCTGAATGATGTTCTGCGTGACCTGGAGAAGAGCTTCATCATCCCACAGACACCGCCTGGAGTGTACAGGTAGGAGAGAAGGCGCTGTCTCCAAGCTGATACAGTGATGTGGTTGTTAAATGTTGTGAATGCATGTTACATCAAGTCAAGACCTCAGAATTCTCTGTATAGTTGAATTTATTGCCTGGCATCTTAAAACCTCCTCCAGCTATCTGTTTGTCGAAACTCTTTTTTTAAAGGTCGGCAGTTCTTTTCTGTGTACTTTGTGTACTTCTGCTGATTCAAATGGAAGAACTTTCTAGTTTACATTAGAAAATGACTGTTTATTCACATGACACAGGTCTCCTAAAGTTATATGTGTCTAAGGATACTAAGTTAACCTACTCTGTGGATTTGTATAATTAAATTCTGTATTTTTCAAGCAGCCAAAATACTTCTTTTTTGTTTTTTTTTTACATACGAAACACCTAAAAACCTTGTTAGACATTTTGAAACACACATTCTCATATCACTCATATCTGCATCCCCTGCTACGATGTTTGTCAGTACATTACAGCACACATTATTGACATATCAGTAATGAGGGTTGTTGGATGGCCAGAGATATCTTAGCATATACAGTATGGTGTCCTTTTTTACAAAGCTATGAGAAATTAGACAAATGTATTTGGTAAAGTTTGAGGAAAACTTGTTCATTTGAGTAGTTTTTGAAATTCAGTCACTGTAATTTTGAGTAAAATGTAGCAAAGTACAATACTTTCCTCAGAGAATACCTAAAAGCGATAGTAATACTTTTAGAGACTATTAATAAAAGCATGAGTACAAATACCATTTGTAAATGTTATAAGTGACTTCCCACCCAGAACCCCACTGCTGAAATTTACACAGTAGTTTGGGGGTTGCATGTTCTGATTTGAGCAAAATATGAAATCAAAGTGATTCGTTAAGTTTGAGCCTTATTTAGTAATTCATCAATTGCTATCTTAATTGTGTTTTGCTGTTCAAAAATCTCTGCAGTCTTACCAGACGCAGGTCCTGGACTGCCGGTACCAGATGCGAATCGTCTGGTCATCGGATGCACTCAGAATCCAGGGATACTCCTGCGGGAACGGACAAGGTTTAATGAGTTTACAGATACAGATGGTCATAATATTGTCAGGAGTTTACAGATGCAGAACAACTCACATGATGGAAGAAGGTGGTTCTGATGTAGTCTAGATGTCTGAGGAGGGTGAAGAGGCAGCGTCTCAGCTTATAGTTCCAAACCTGATCAAAACAGGAAAGTTTAACCAACAGACACATGCAGAATGTAATGGTAAAAGATAACTAAAGACAGTGCATTAAAGGGATATTCCGGCAAACACACCGTAACACCAAGTTAGACACCCCTTGAGAGATGAATGTTGCTGACCGCTTGCTTCTCTAGTTATACCAACTTTAGTAACGACTGCAGGATAGCAATACACAGCAGTCTGAGGAGCCATAAACAAACCTCAACCAAAACACCACAATATAGCCAAAAATAATGCTCAGAACAGCACCTAACTTCATCAACAGTACATATAGGATCCCGGCCATAGAACCAGCCACCAAACATCTTTTTAACTTTGACTAATTTCTTTAGCAAAGAGACTAAACACAACTCGGGGTGATGCAGCTCAAGGAAGAACATTTATGATCATTTCCTCATAGCAATGCAATCAGACCGAGACGCTAAGGCAAAAGAACGACCGCGTCTGCAGTGCAAAATGATTAATATGGTGATTATTACTCTAAGCAAATGAGAAAGAAATGATCATAAATGTTCATCCTTGAGCTGCGTCACCCCACTGTAGTCCGTAATGGACTGGCCGAGGTCTCAAACAAACAAGCTGCTATTGGAAGAGAGTAGGTGAGTTGTGTTTAGTCTCAAGAAAAGGTTTTTAAATGTTTCAATAGTTGATTGTACATTGTATAGAAATGACTGTATGGTTGTGCACTTAAACATTAAAGCTCTAGTGAGGAGACATTTATGAGATAGAGTTCTAGTTTACATTAGAAAATGACTGTTTATTCACATGACACAGGTCTCCTAAAGTTATATGTGTAGTAGGATACTGACAATCATCAACATTCATGTTGATGATCGTTAAAAGCAAAATAAGACCTTCAGCGTCAAGCCGGAAAAGAAGTTATGCTGCATTTTATTTTATCTATTTATTTGCCTGATACTGAAATAAATCAACAGTTTGTGTTGAAGGGATCGATTTTGTTGGCATGAACTTCGAATTCATGCTTATAACATTACTAGCACAATCGTAGGTAAAAAATAAAAAAAAATAAAAGAACAAACTGTAAAATATCACATCATTTCTGCAATGGATTTAAATGTTCCAAATTGACAATGAACTACCAATTCTCATAGTGGTGTTCTTTAGATGATTAATTCATGGGCTTTTGGGCAAGCTATCGAGGAGTCAAACACTCAAATCATGTGGTAAAAGTGCAGATGTATTTAAAAAGTACTATTTGTATTACTGATGACAAAAAGTCTTTGTTGAATTATTTTGATATAATCAAAACAGAAAAAGCCTTTATAATGAGGACATGCAGGTGTGAAGAAAGGCACCAGTGAGCACATTGTCTCTGATTGCTACACAAGGCTGGAGAGTGAATATAGTAGAAAGAGTTCAAGGCAGGTTACTCCCTGAACACAGTGTTGGAGTCTGCATGTTCATTACTGATAAAAGCTGTTCCTGCTTTGTTTGAAAAATCTGAAATGCACTTGTATTCATCAGATCAGCAGTTCTGAGGAAAAAAAAAGACAAATTCATCTCTGCTTGTCATATTTTACTTACAGTAGAGAGACTTTAATAGGACGGGAAAGAAATCCAATTCATTTTCCTTTCAATCTATCAATCAACCAATCTTTACTATATAACGCCAATTCACAACAGTGTTATCAGAAGACAATTAACAGAAAACGCTGGTCTAGACCAGACACTATTTACAAAGACCCAGTGTAAAAATGAGATAAGATTAAGCCCCATCTTTAAAGATCAGACCCACTCCCATCCCATCTTCAACCACAGGAGTGAAACACTTTAGAGCATTAATCAAGTTACAGTGGAGAAGGAGAACTTCCTTTAACAGGCAGAAACCTTGAGCAGAACCAGAGTAATGTTAGTCACCTGCTGAGACTGAGCTGGGTTTAGAGAGGGGAGAGAGGGAGGTGGAGGAAGAGAGAGATAGACAGAGGAGAGACTGATAAAGACAAATATGCAATACAGTATGAAAGAACAAAATGAAAAACAACATGACAAAAGGCACAAAACAACATGGCACAATGACGTATCATATCTTAGGATACCATAGCATACAATATGATACAAAAAATATGATACAATAAGGTACAAAACAAGACAATTTAATACCTTTTGATTGGATACAACACAATGCAATACTATACTATATCATAAGATACTATACAATACCGTATATCATATGATATGAAAGGAAAGGAAAGGAAACAACACAATACCAGATGAATCAAGATTATAGGATACTAAAGGATACAATACAATACAATTTGATACAGTCCAATGCAATGCACAAAAAAATGCACATTTTTATAAAGTACATGGAGAAGAAAATAAAGCCAGTCATGCAGCACAACATTTTATTCAATATTTTACACCCAACTACAGTACTCAGTTTAGTAAAGTTTCTACCGACCATGACTCATCCTGACTGGAGTAACCTATACAAGCCCACAAATATCCAGTTCCTCTCTTTATGGTAATTAAAGAATACTCCCCGACCCTCCAGGCCGGGGGGAGTACTCCCCAGCCTCACCCCACACCCCCACCACAACTCAAATGGTAGACACATCTTGACTGAGAAAGAAAAGAAGGCTCCCCTTTTTCTGAACCCTCGCCAAGCTACACCAACTATTCCAAAGACTCTAAATCACATGCAGTCCTTTACTGTGCCAGCCATGATTTAAATCCAGTCAGCTTTCTATCTAACATCCACTTCAGTGCATTCTATCCTTTTTCAACTTATTATATGTACGGAGCACAACAGTGATAATGTAACATAAAACTTACAGCTTCACCCCGAACACATATTTATTCAGTCTGACAAAAAAAGAGAGAGAAAAGGGGAATAATTTACACACAGCAGTGTTTGATATTTCTTCCCAGCAGCAGCTTTTCAGGGCAGGGCAGCAGTAATTCATTGGCTCTGCACAGTGCATGTACAAAAAAGTGAGAGCTCCAGATTAGTTGGGGAAGTTATTTTAGTCAAAGTGTCCAGCTGAAGAATAAACACAATAAATCACTTCAAATCACATTTAGTTGGAGAACGGCTGACCTTGAGTGATAGTGGGGATTTTTCCCCACAGCCTATAAATCTTTTCCATAATAGTAACACTCTGTTGGGTTTGATTTTTGCATCCATACAGTGTCTCTGCTATACACCCTGTATTTCCCAGCAGCTCTTTAGCTGTCTACTTTTCAACCAGATTCTAACAGGATAAATGGCCTCAGGGTTATTCACAGTTTATGGCAGTAATAGACATGTTAATTCTCCTAGATTGCCATTAGCATCCCAGCTAAAATTAGTTGCTCCATCATGCTTGGAAAGCATTAGGACTTAATAGCACTCATTTGTAAAGCAGGTTAGCATTGCCTCACAAGACTAAAACAATTACCTTAAGAGCTCTGAGCAGTCTCTTTAAATGTTTACCTTGGTGGTTGTGTTGAGAGCCACCCCAAGATACAGTTCATTTAAGAACTCACTGAGGGGCAACCCATTCTTGAAGGTGCTGTCACAAACCTCAAAAGTTGTGAGTTTAGCCTTATTTAGGATATTAAATGTGACTCTGGCAGCTGCCTCCTCTGCTCTGCTTGATTCACTGTCACTCTATCTTTGCTTTCTCTCTCTCTCCACCTCAGCCACCTCCTCACTCTGGACTGCTTGGCAAAACTAAATCTTTATTGTTCTGATTTCCCAAGGGATGGCAGATAGGGAAGCTAAGTAGCCTCCGTTTTACTTTATCATGCCATTGGTAGAGGTCTTGGCCCTTGTTTGATTCTGGGCCATTCTCAAGTGATTTGATGACATATTTGTATAGACAGGCAGCAACAACTGATGAGAAAAGATAGAGAGAGGAAAAACTGCAAGCATATTTTCATTTTTTTTAAAGCAATTAAAAAATAAATAAGAGCTTCACATGGATACATTTTAATGATTGAGACATGTAACCTTATTTAAATGAGGCATGTGACACCACTGATGAAAGAGTATTAAAAGCCCTAATGTCATCATAGTTGGATCAGTGCTGAAATATTCAATCTTAACTGGACCATCCAAGTGCATATTACAGTCCCAATTTCAAAATAGTTGTGCCACTGTGTAAGTTGTCACCCAAAGATTTCAATGGCTTGTAAATTAATCAAAACCCAAATTTTAGAGGTTTGATTAATTGGGAATAGTCCAGGAAAACATATCAAATGTTGTAACTGAAAAAACTGTCTTTCAAGAGGTAATGTGTGTGGTGTGTGAACAAGTAATTCAGCAATATCGAAATAACGTTCCTCAGTACAAAACTGCAAAGAATTTGGGGACGTCACCATCTTCAGTCACATTCTTTAGGCCCATAGGAAGCACTGCTTTAGAGACAGAAATGACTCTACAGTGGGAATCACTGCATGGGTTCAAAATGACTTCAAAAAACCACTGTCTGCGAATACGGTTTGTCGCTGCATCTACAAATTCGAGTTAAAACTGTGTAACGCAGAAGATGGAGCATACTGTGGTCTGATGAATCAGATTTTGACCATCTTTTTGGACCCTGTGTCTTCCACTTTAGAGTAGAGAAATAGGAGGGGATTTGCAAACCATCAAATTTTTACAAACATTTTACACAGTTTTCCAACTTAGTTGGAATAAGGGTTATAATTTTACAAACGAACAATAATAAAAAAAACAACAACAACACTTTAATTATTCTTGAGTATACATTTTTCATATCTTTGTTCTTGTGACAGGCTGGAGAGAGCTGCATATTGCACTGCTGAGCAGACACAGAAGAGCAAGTGTGGGTCAAGAAAAATGAGGTGTATCATGTAAAGGAGGAAACTAAAGCTGAAGTGATAATGAGCATTAACAAGTTAAAGTGAGCAGGTTATTAGGTTATTTTGCTGAGTTTGACTTTCATAAAGATACATGGTTTTCACACATTTTTATAAAAAACAATTCTTCTCTGTGGTATAAAGTATGTCAGAGGAGGAACTGAAACCACACCGAGACAGTTTTCCATTGCATGTACATCTTCAGTAGGAACATTATTCATGAAGAAGTGGGCTTTGACATATTTTAATGGATATAGGTGGCAGTCATGTGTACAGTGTTAAGTTTTTTAATCATGGTGTGGTTTGTGGTGGTCAAGTGGACCCTATGTGACATTTCTTTCAGGGGCCCAAAATTATCAGAGCTGGCCCAGGCAGTAGAAAACTTGAACATACAACATGAACATACACACGTGGACAAAATTGTTGGTACCCCTCGGTTAAAGAAGGAAAAACCCACAATTCTCACTGAAATCACTTGAAACCTACAAAAGTAACAATAAATAAAAATTTATTGAAAATTAAATAATCAAAATCAGCCATTACTTTTGAATTGTTGATTAACATAATTATTTAAAAAAAACAAACTAATGAAATAGGGCTGGACAAAAATGATGGTACCCATAACTTAATATTTTGTTGCACAACCTTTTGAGGCAATCACTGCAATTAAACGATTTCTGTATTTGTCAATGAGCGTTCTGCAGCTGTCAACAGGTATTTTGGCCCACTCCTCATGAGCAAACTGCTCCAGTTGTCTCAGGTTTGATGGGTGTCTTCTCCAAATGGCATGTTTCAGCTCCTTCCACAGATGTTCAATGGGATTCAGATCTGGGCTCATGGAAGGCCACTTTAGAATAGTCCAACGCTTTTCTCTCAGCCATTCTTGGGTGTTTTTGGCTGTGTGTTTTGGATCGTTGTCCTGTTGGAAGACCCATGACCTGCGACTGAGACCAAGCTTTCTGACACTAGGCAGCACATTTCTCTCCAGAATGCCTTGATAGTCGTCAGATTTCATTTTACCTTGCACACATTCAAGACACCCTGTGCCAGATGCAGCAAAGCAGCTCCAAAACATTGCTGAGCCTCCTCCATGTTTCACCGTAGGGACAGTGTTCTTTTCTTCGTATGCTTGGTTTTTGAGTCTATGAACATAGAGTTGATGTGCCTTACCAAAAAGCTCCAGTTTGGTCTCATCTGTCCAAAGGACATTCTCTCAGAAGCTTTGTGGCTTGTCAACATGCATTTTTGCAAATTCCAGTCTCGCTTTTTTATGATTTTTTTTCAGCAGTGGTGTCCTCCTTGGTCGTCTCCCATGAAGTCCACTTTGGCTCAAACAACGACGAATGGTGCGATCTGACACTGATGTACCTTGGCCTTGGAGTTCACCTTTAATTTCTTTGGAGGTTGTCCTGGGCTCTTTGGATACAATTCGAACGATCTGTCTCTTCAATCTGTCATCAATTTTCCTCTTGCGGCCACGTCCAGGGAGGTTGGCTACTGTCCCGTGGGTCTTGAACTTCTGAATAATATGAGCCACTGTTGTCACAGGAACTTCAAGCTGTTTAGAGATGGTCTTATAGCCTGCACCTTTAAGATGTTTGTCT
Organism: Xyrichtys novacula; assembly: GCA_962446985.1. Taxonomy (NCBI): domain Eukaryota; kingdom Metazoa; phylum Chordata; class Actinopteri; order Labriformes; family Labridae; genus Xyrichtys; species Xyrichtys novacula. Next base: position 6,630,613 of record OY660870.1, read on the forward strand.
ATAATTTTTTTCGGATGTCCTGGGACAATTCTCTCCTTCGCTTTCTGTTGTCCATGTTCAGTGTGGTACACACCTTTTCACCAAACAGCAGAGTGACTACTTGTCTCCCTTTAAATAGGCAGACTGACTGATTATGAGTTTGGAAACACCTGTGATGTCAATTAAAGGACACACCTGAGTTAATCATGTCACTCTGGTCAAATAGTTTTCAATCTTTTATAGAGGTACCATCATTTTTGTCCAGCCCTATTTCATTAGTTTGTTTTTTTTAAATAATTATGTTAATCAACATTTCAAACGTAATGGCTGATTTTGATTATTTAATTTTCAATAAATTTTTATTTCTTGTTACTTTTGTAGGTTTCAAGTGATTTCAGTGAGAATTGTGGGTTTTTCCTTCTTTAACTGAGGGGTACCAACAATTTTGTCCACGTGTGTACATACCTACATAGAGTACGATTATAACAGATGTGCAGCAGTACCACAACACACATCCATAATGATGATATGTCATGTGTCATCCTATATTTGACTTCTGTAGTTATGTGATTCTTATATTCTTTGGTATTGTCCCATTAAATCGTCCTCAGTTTGTTAATACACTACACTACAGTACATTCTAAAGCTGTCCATAGTTTATTTATTTTGTAGAGTTTATGTGATGACTTGTTTGTTAAATTGCTGTAAATATTTCCGTTCAGTGGCGCAGATGCTGCTGACTCTACGATGTGATTCATGGTACTAAGAGGTCTTGGTCACCAACAGGGTCAGTGAATGGTCCCGCTGTTTACCCCGAGAGATTTAACTGAGATTCTATTTTAAATGCCAGAGTTATAGAAAGGTGAACAGCCGCATCCCTGCTCAACCTCAAGATCAATATTCTCTGCAGAATATTACAGCATACAATGGGCTGTTTATTATCTTGATCAATAGGATATTTTACTGGCAAGGATTTATTACAACATTAACAGGTTATTTTATGATTGTATAATAATAATTGAAATTTAGGATGTTCCTTGTAAAAAGGCCAAGGAAACCCCATTTTAAAAAGCCTCATTTTACAGCAGAACAAAACATGGTCACAGTCTGGAGCTAAAATCTGCTTGGTAGCTGTATCTAGTTTCTCAATTTTGGAAAACTGCACTGTAGGGGAATTTGAGTTCAAGCCATCCATTTTGATGATGTTAGGGCTTACTGAGTTTTATGCATAAAATTGCATAAATAAGGGGTGCTGCTGATATGACTGACACGTTGGTGCATTTTACTTGTTCACAAGGCAGCTTGGCTTCTCATTAGCGTAATCATATGGGCCTAGCTCATACTGACCTTTTTGCATATTTCTAGATCAGCTGGGGGTTAGTTGGAGTCATCATACCAATATGGGGATAGTCATGTTTGGGCTTCCAAAAGCCTTTTTTTCAGAGACTGCTGTCACAGTGACCACTTCCACTGATAAGACACAATCTGTGGCTGACACTTAGTGAAATCCACTCAATGACAAGGGTCGCTGACCTTATTATTGAGTCAGTGATGGTAACAGTGTTAACTGATCTATAGCCCTGTTAACCTCTGACAACAGACTTCAGCACTGCAAATCCACCCTGCATGCAGCTGCTGTTCTACTTTTGGAGACCAGTGCAAAGAAAAAAAAACAGCAAATTAAGTTACCATGAAGGGAAAGTCATGAGTGACTAGCTCTGCAAACAGAGAAGACCTTTGATGTGAACTTGGCATGACTGTGCAATGGTTGTATTCCTGAAAGAATCCTAACCTGATTGGTCAGATTTCAAGTCTGTCATCTGGCAAATCTATCTTACAAAGCTTCAAGCTGGTAAGTTTGTTCCTGATCAGAGGATGACCAGACCAATCAGTGTCATTTGACAGAAAAGAGGCCATGCCGACCCATTTGAGGCAGCCAAGATGCCACAAGAGGCTTGCCAGCTTCACTTGTAGTTGGATGTCTAGACTTCTTTTCTATAAAACCAACACTGAAAAATGTTTATTTCCTTTATAGTAGACTATTATTTCAATTATTATTTAATATGATAAAGGAGGAAAATGTGTCCATTTGCTAAACATAATAAACTAGAAAAGCACTCTGAGAGCACAGACCTCCACCAAGCAGCTCATGCCCCCCCTTATATTGTGATTCACACCAAAACTTTTACTGTTACCTGTCTTTTATTAACTTTTATTTGTGTTTAAACTGGTATGTTCACTGTTCATAATGTTCCTAAAACAACAAAGCTCATATTAGATACAGAAATGCATGATTTATTATGCAATATTTGTAAGCGTACACTTCCTTGTATCTTCATTGGTTATCTTTCAGCATTGAAAATTCCAAAGACACCCTTATTTTTGTGTGTTCTGGATCACAGTATGCAGAATTTTGTCTGGATCAGGATCAACCTTTGACACCACATAAAACTCATTGAGATCCTTTTGTGTCATTTTTTATTAAAGACTCTGGCCATTTTTATAGAGTTACATGCAAAAATTCCAAAATTTGCCCTATCTCACAATGATAAAGAATCCTTAAAAAAATTTCTGGATCCAGAAGGCGATCCGGATCACCACCAAAATGTAATGGGATCCTTCTGGGGCTGAGACGCACCTATGGTGAAAATTTCAGGTCAATCCGTCTGTAACTTTCTCCGTAAAGTTGCTAACAGACAAACAAACAAACCAATGCTACCAAAAACACTAGAAAAGCACTCAGAGAACACAGACCAGTAAAGAATCCTTCAAAAAACTTCTGAATCCAGAATTTTGTCCGGATCGCCACCAAAATTTAATGGGATCCTTCTGGGGCTGAGACGCACCTCTGGTGAAAATTTCAGGTCAATCTGTCTGTTACTTTCTCCGTAAAGTTGCTAACAGACAAACAAACCAATGCTACCGAAAACATAACCTCCTTGGCGGAGGTAATGAGAGCAAATTTTGAGATGTGCCTCTGGTTATCGGACTCAAATACCCTTAATGTGTATGTGACAAGTGCCTCAAATTGCCCTGTCATTCCCTGTCTGGCTTGCATTCCCCTCTCTCTTGGCCTGAGACAGCTGGGAGTGTGCACAGAGCGCTCTCATTGTTCCCGTGGAGTCAAGCTCCAGTAAACTGTTTCCCCACAGGCCGGCACTTGTGTCCCGTGGTCCTGCACTCCTACAAACTGGTGGTCTTGGACTCTGTTCTCCCCACTGTAGGTGTTCGAGGGTGCACAGTCAGCGCCTATGCATCTTTCACACACACCCTTGCCTGCTGTTGTCTACTGACTTCATGTACCCTCTGGCATAGATATGAATACATATGACCTGCCCCTTCGAGCTGCGTGCCTACATCAAGGCTGAAAAGAAAAAAAAGACAATCAAATGTTCTGAATAATAGCATGTTTTGGTGTTAAAAATAAAGGAAACTGCATGAAAATTGGTTGAGAGATGAGCATGTTATGATTTATTTTCAAAGTACATGTAATGACTGTAATGGAAATGTTGCCCCCACCAAGATGGCTGCATAGGCACGTTGCGTACCTAGGCTAGCTTTCAACTTATATATCTGTGTGGTTCACAAGCCAAACTGGGGCACTCCCTGGTCACACTGTAAATAGCGCTTAGTGGTGCACTCCTGGAAATCATGTGACTACGAACTACACCATTATACTCTGTATTTATGTATTATTTCCTGATACATTATGTTTTAAGCAGAAAAAAGGAGCAGCCATATGGAGGGCTTTCCGTTCCTTTTTGCTTTATCAAACTTTATCATTAATTTATGGATTTTACTTACAGTTTTGCTTGAAACCCCTATAATTTGTTTACGGGTTTGCCCAGGGGAGGGACATAGAGGTATATAAGAGGAGCTATGCTAATTCAGAGGGAGCTCTTGGCCTAGTGGCATTGTGGGTGATTAGCTGCAAGTCTAAGTCCTGCTTAAAAAAAAAAAAAAATGTCCTGTGAATACGTAATTTATTTGGTTATTTTATTATTTTTATTTTTTTTGTCCTACACTGTAAATCTTTTTTTGCCACTGTTTGCTGCTATTTTGGGAAGTTGTTAATGAAAACCACTCCCCTTGGGTTTTCTGGCTAAGCCACAATTTTTTACAAAAACTAACCAGAGACAGTGTAAATTTATTTTTGCAAGAATACTGTATCATGTACCCTGCCATGAATACGTGAAACAGTCTTTTGGTGTCAGGTTAAAGGATTCCTGCAGGTCTTTCAGAACTACTTTTGTACATGTTTCTTCACAGCCCCAAAGACTTTGTTTGTTGACTTCATATTTTTGCAGTATCTTTCAAAGTTAGTGGGCCCCTGCTTCATCTAGTTCAGCAGACACCAAACCCACAGGTTTGGTGTGGGTGATATTGCTCTGGAGACTATGACACGTTGTTAACACACTGACCTCCTGCCAGGTATCAAGGAACTTGAGTCAGCTTTAACTTTTTACCAGGTCCAAGTTTTTGAATTCTCTTTTATAGCAACAGATTAGTGTTGCATTGATATTGAATAAGTTGAGATGCCAGCATGTGATGTGGAGAAATCAGAATAATGTTCAGGTGTTAAAATGAAAGAACAAGACAATCATTCACACATATGAGATAAAATAATAATAATAATAATATAATTATATAATTATATATCCCAGAGGGGAAATGCATATGTATGTGGTACTGTAATGTATGTACAGTATATTGTTGATTGACATTGTGAGGATCCATAATGGTTGCCAAAACTCATTATAGTTGTTTTTACTAACAGTTCTACTCCAAGAGAGTAAACAAATATCATTGCCCCAAGCTGATTAATATTTATGCAGTCTACAAAAGCTTCTTACTTAATTCATAGGAATGTTATCTATAATGTATCACTTAAGGATGCAGTTGGAAGTTTCTGGTTGTTACTTCTTAATGTTCTGGCTGCTGGTGCTGACATATATAGGGCCTGATCTACTAAAGGTTTGTGTGTGCAAAAACACATGCAAACTTGATAGCACACAAAAACCTGATCTACTAACCGGGTGCACCGAGGATTGCGTCTGTCAAATGAGCAAAACAGCGCATGCAATCGATTTAGCGTGTTTGCCTTCATGAATATGCATCAAGTATGTCGATCATCAGAACGCGCAAAATTCTGGGAGGAGCAGATGCAAATGGAATCATTTAGCACCCGCACTGTGAATTATCACACCTGGACACCAATTGCGGTCACTGTTTTGCATCTATATTAAGCACGTTTGAAAGGCACATGCAAACTGGAGCAGCATTACGCATGGTCATTGTGGAGAAAGGGATGCAGAAGTGCAATGATACACACCATGATCCTTGTCCAAAAGCTTGTGATTTATTTCGTTTTTCCGGTAAATGATGATTTTCAATAATACGGTCAAACGAAAAAATCTATCTGTTTGTCTTATTGATTTTAAATTGTTTTAATCCCTTTTTTGATTTCTAGTATATCTTCTTACATCTGTAAAGCACTTTGCATTGCCTTGTGTATGAATTGTGCGACACAAATAAACTTCCCTTGCCTTTTATGCAGTTCCCCAAAATGACATGTACAACTCCATGGTTTCAAACACTCTGCTCTCACAATCTGTCCATGATGACAGCCAATACCGCACACAAAATCCTCGTTTAAAGAGGGCAGTCCGCACCACTTTTGCACCCATTATCAATTGCAGACGCAATGATAGTAGATAACCCACAACCAACCACTACTAGCAGGTGCAATTTTTCAGTTTGCACACACAATTTAGCATTCACTATTTTGGATCTTAGTAGATCAGGCCCTAAGAGCTTTAAAAGTCCTTGGTTTTGACGTGGACATTTCAAAAGCAGGACAAAGGGCTAGTTTATATCTGATTTACATAGACTTACTTTAGTATGGGTCTAAAAAATGATCAGTGTGAGACACTCTGGGCTTGTAAAGTTGTGTTAATGCGTAAAAATAGGTTTTGTGTCAAATCAATCTGGTCCTTTTCAAAAATGAAAAAAAAGATCAAATATCGCAGGCTTAGTATGTTTGAAATACCAGCTGATCTGTACACTAAGATTTATAAAAAAGCGCTGTAAAAAAATATAAGGGTAGAGAAGATGGTGATCATTTTTTAAAATCTTTTGATGTCATCAAAATAGACTAAATTTTATAGCTTTTTATGATATTAAAAAGCAAACAAGACCACCAGTGACAAGACTGATGATTTTTGTATCGTTATTTTTAATGCTTGAAAATTATCCAAGGGGTTGGGTGTTGGCTGAGCAGCTGTAGAAACAGCCCTGTTGTTACAATGTCTGTATAAGATATTCACAATACAAAAGTATACAGTATTTGACTGTCAAAAGTTAGCAGGATGAGATCTTTGTCAGAAGACACTACATTGATGACAAGGTAAGGAAAGGCTGCCTTTTTAACAGGGGGTGCCAAATTTTTAACATCGTAGATGTTTTGAGTAAGGGTGATTTCACTCAGCACTTCTTTCATTAGAGCACAAGTACAGAGCACAGATTTTGGTACTTCTTATTTCAAAGATCTTACTCTGTAACTAAACCTTCAATTTTTTCCCCTAAACAGCAACAGAGCACACAGTCACAACATGGAGCTGTCAGTGCCAAATAAATGCTGTTGCTCCAGCCTGACGAACACCTGGGACCAGCAGACACAGTTTAAACCCAATTTGTTGTGTTGCAGTGCAGGAGACGGCCTCCATTAAGAGTAGATGTCAGGCTTCCCTTGGGCCACACCAATCAATAGCAGATGTCTTTATTAACACAGAGGTGCTTTCAAAAAGACCTCTGTCATAACTGGATATTCACTGACAGATGGTGGGTGAAAGTCTGTTGGTCAGAAATAAGACTGCAGGCAAGACTGTACACATTTGTGCAATTTCACTCTACAGTCTGAGAGCCCTGTGACTGAGTTTTCTGTATTTGCACTTTAATCCAGGCACTATTACTGAGATATAGGGACAAAACTTGGTTTTATTGGCATCCTGTTGTTCAAAAGTTATTAGCCAATCAGAATAATAGGCATATCACAATGTAATATTTGATCTGTCTTTGCATTGTTTGTAACTACACCATGCTGATATTGTTGTAGTATTATAGAAATAAAGAAACCTGCCAGAAGTCAACCAAAGTTAAGTCTAATCCCAGTTCTTTGGCAGCAGTAACCACTCTCTTCTACGGCCACTTTATAGTCATTTTATCCAACTTTGATCAAACTGCATAACATAACCAAGAAGTCAATATACTGCGCCAAAGTTTCAGAGGAGCATGTCTCTGGTACCAAAATCTGGAGTTGTGTAGTAGAGTGGATACATAGGGCTCTATTTTCGTGTATGCCGGTGAGGCAGCGGAGGGTGGTGGACCCCGCGCAATTAAAGTTTTGTCTGGCGGAGCCCGGCATACAGCCAGTTTGGTATTTTCGTGAACTGAGGTGCACCGAGATCCGCCAAGTTGGGCGTGGTGGCGTGGCAGGGGGAGGTGTCGACAGAATCAGTGGGCGCAGTGACATTTTCGTGCTCACCACCAGCGTATAAAGTGCACTGAAAGCTCGCTGATTCAAACCTGGTCAGCTTTCAGCACAGGCAGAGCGCAGCTGGTGTAGAGGTATTTTGGTAGACCGGCGGCATATCGGCATACGTCACCGATGCCTCACCGGCAGGTTTCCACAGCGTAAGGCACATTTCCGTGCAATAAGTAATCATCAACAATTAATAATCTGAGTCAGCACATACATTTAGATCTATATAGATATATTCTGATCTATATCTGATCTGATGAGCGCGTTTGGCACGCGTTTGGACACACAACCTGACCGAATCAACACAGCTGAAACCGCATTAAATTAAATTAAATTAAATATCTAGTAAATAGACACACATGATGAAGTGAACAAGATATGTAATTCATCTCTCTCCTTTTCTTTCTTCCTCTTCCTCTTATTTCTCGCGCAGCTCAACCTGGACATGTCTCCGTGTCCTCTCGTCTGCAGCTGCTGATGATTTGTGTCAGTGATCAGATGAGTTATTTACTTTACACCTACATACGAATATTAAAATATTCTGTTTTGTGAGCCAAATTTATTTTATATGCCAACATCTATGAAAGACAGAGCCAGGCCATGGAGCGTGATGCGTCATTTACGCACAGATGGTTCCGATTTTAATGCCATTATTGTAATTTATGTTGTGATCTCTGCGCACAACCCACCTTTGTCATGTGAGGTTTGAATATATGCAACTTTATGTGAGTGTCTTTATTTGTGGAAAAGGGTGTTTGTCTTACTAGTGGCTCCAACATTACACACACCAAATCCATCTGTGCTCATTTGAGAGAGTGTGAAGGACGCCTTCTGCAGCGCTTACAGCGACACTTGTTGAGGAGCTGCCTTCTGTCGCCATCTTGTGGCATTGCTGTCTTCAGACATCTCTTGATCTCCTGACTACTTCACGAAAATAGTAATACGCCAAGCCAATGGCGGATTTAAAGGCGAGGAGAGGAACTGATGTTATTGGTCAATACAGAACTACGCTGTGTTAAACCCACTCCACGACCTCTCTCCTCCCTAGCTACGACTTACGCCGCTGGGAGGAGCTGAGTTAGAGAGGGGGGATACTTACGCCGGGCTGCGCTGCTCACCAAAATACCAAATTGTGCTTGGGAAAGCCTTGTCGGCATGGCGGACCTGACTTACGCAGCGCCTGCAGCACGTCTCCGGCGAGGCACGAAAATAGAGCTCGTAATCTTCACAGTGGCTTGACTTTTAGTCTAAATTGTATGCTGAAGGTCAGTTTTCCTTCACACCCTAGAGCCCCCGACCCGTGTCTTAACAGATGAAGAATCACTCCATTTACTCTCTAAGACTGTCTGTTCAGCCACTTTATGAAAAATCAATGTACCTCAGCCCCGAGGAGAGCTACACTCTGAAGTCGCTGCCTTTCTGACCTACAAATGACTACTCTGTATACCCCCAAAGGCTCAACTGTGTTTTTGTATGTGCTTAGCTATCTGTGTGCCTGTATGGGTATAAATTCTGGTGTGACAGGAAGACAAAGAGGCGTGGATATAGAGGTCTTTAAAGTACTGTAACTTACATACAAAAGCATGTGTGACCCGTGAAGGCCAAAAACGTAAAAAGGTCCAAAAATGTAAAACAAGTTTTGATGTGTCCCTGTTTCAGCTGTGATTGTCTTTTGTTGGGTCTGAGTAGAAAACTGAAGCAAACTAGCAGCATTGACTGCCTGCAGGTGCTTGTGCAAAACCTAAATTTAACCTTTTCATGCAGCATATTCTAAGGACAGAGAAACTTTGCTTAATTTATGATCTAATCAGATCCACAGAAAACATGCTAAGATTTATAAATTATACCCACAGGAACTTTTATCCCCTGCATTTTGTGTGCCATGATCTGGAACAGTCTGAGGAATTAGCTGAAACATTAAGAAAAACATGAACCCCTTGATAACTTTTAAAAATGGAACTGCACAGAAAAAAAGAGGACTTGCGCACAAACCAGTCTTACAGTAACTACATGTCTGTGGAGGCTCCACCCAGCGAGGAGGCAGACAGCGACCATTCTATATACAGTCCATGGTTTAACCAATAAAATTTCATTTATTGATAATATTTGATAACTGCTTATACAATAACCACTTTCATAATTTAGTAGCAAAACCATCTAATTAATATGTAGAAGGTTGAAAATTTGTACCATGTACAAAGCACATGGGCCAGGAAAGAATATAGTTTTACCTTGTTTTACCCACCAAAAACTGTCTTTCAAATGTGTGAGAATGGTTTTAGTTTACATGCGAAAATAATTATGAGAACCTCAGCGCACCAAAAAATCTTCCTTACACATTAATGGACCACCTCGGGGGACAAAGTGCTGCTGTGGCTGTGATTTGTCAAAAGAGATTGATTGCTCTGTAAGTGCTTTCTACTACCTCAAATCATGGTGGAAAACAAATGTTATTTGACTGAAAACTCCAAGCGTATGAAAGGGTGAAAAGACATAAAGAATACAAACTTTAATATCAGGTGTGTACAATTATACCATCAGTTGAAGAGACTGCTTTGGCTCTTGATACTTGTGCAATAAATTATTGATTCACCCTCTACTTTTATTTTCTCTTTCTCAACAGGAACTTGTTATACAGCCTCCCAGGAAAGACACCACAGTTCTCCATCCTCAGGTTCCCTCACGAAGCCGTTCTGCATTGCAATGTCACCAACAGAGCAGTCAAACACAACTCAGCAGATAAGGAAGTCTTCTGCCACAGCACCATGAACCAGTCTCTGTCTCTCATCCTCAGGGCCATCCGCTCAGCTGAGAGGCTGGTGTGTTTTGGCTTGGACTTGTTTGAAAATTACCCAAGTGATGCAAAATGATCATTACAGACAGAAGTGAGCTCGGATGCAATGAAGAGCAAAAACTGCCCTGAAATCAGCCCCCAAATTACTGTCTAATATCTGAATTCACCTTTAGTCTTTGAAGGAAATAATGAAAATAAGAGGAAACAATCACTGTCAATGAGGAGTGATAACACTCAACTGAAAAGTGATCTAGACTTCACACTAATCTACCAGTTCCAGACTTTCCAGATAACTAATATGGGATCAAACACGACTACATGAAGTCTAATCTAAAATGGGAGGTTTTGGAGGATACATTGTTTGAATTCTTCTCAAATGATAGGTTGTGAAAAAATATTTTTTTCTAATTGATGAATGTATTGAAATTCACTTGTTGCACAGCAGCCTTTAGATATGCAAATAATACAAAACAAAAGGGAAGTCAAAACTGCACTACACTAGTTTACTGTAAAAGCATAGATAAGTATGGGCATATGACAATATGTCAAGATTTTACTTTTGTCGGATCAGACATGCACTGTTACAGAAAACTTTTATCTGCCCTCTCTGAGGCAGAGCCCAGCACAGACCTTTTAGAGTAAACTAGGACCTTTTCAAAGCTACTGTATGTGCATTCTGTCTCAAAAGGAGGAGTATGAAAAGGAGGGCTAGGCCGTTTCGTGTCCAGCCAACATCAACTTATGATGTATACTATAGCTGTTTTCCCAGGTTCATGGGCTCCAACACATACAATTAACTGACCTAAAACTGAGGTCTGAACCTTTGAGTTATATCGTATGCTACCCTTACAATCAGCAAAAACACTGTAGAAAGAAAGCAAAGACAACTCAGGCGAAGCAAGGTATATCTGGGTAAGCACTTTCCTAAATCTTTCAATGATACCTGGATGACTTTAGTGTCTGCTGGCTAGACATTAAAAGCTCTCTGTAATAGCCAGTAAATTTCCCTTGGAGTAGATCTAGTGCTATAATCAAATAAAGGCAGCTATTTAGACTCTGACAGGAGTTAACGCAATTCTCGTAATAATCTATTTGGAGACTCACACAGTCTAGCCACATTGTTTAATAAATCTCTACCACAATGGTGGATCAGGCTGAGTTCGTATCCAGGAAGATGGACGATGAAGTTAGAGGAAAAAGGATTTCAGTTAAATGTCCTGGAATTGTCTTTGGATGAATTGCAAATAAGCTATTCTTGATATTTGTAAAAATAAAAATCTAATTGGTACTCTAAGGCTTTGCAAGGAAACAAGCCATTTTACTACCCAGCGACACCCTTTTGCTGTAAAAGTACTGTAGGCCATGACATCTTATGGCTTGGCACTGGATTTAAAGAGCAATAATATTTGACAATATTGCTAGTGTTTATAAAAACCTACATATTGTTTGTTTTTGTTGTTTTTGTAATGAATCATACTTAAGCAGCAGAAACTTGGCTATTTCTTTTCTTTTCCTTCGCTGACCTAGCTTCCTCTGCTCCTGCTCCTGCTCATTAACTGTCAGGTGAAGAGAAACAGATGGGGCTCTATTTTCGTGTCCGCCGGTGAGGCGGTGGAGGGTGGCAGACCCTGCGCAGTGGTATTTTCGTCTGGCGGAGCCCGTCATACAGCCAGTTTGGTATTTTCGTCAACTGAGGCGCACCGCGGTCCGCCAAGCTGGTCGTGGTGGCATAGTGGGCGGGGGGGGGGGGGGAGTGACATTTTCATGTTTTGTTTCAATGATCAGATGAGTTTTTTACTTTTCGCCTACACGAATATTATAATATTCAGTTTTGTGAGCCAAATTTATTTTATATGCCAACATCTATGAAAGAAAGAGCGCGATGCGTCATTACGCACAGATGGTTCCGATTTTAATGCCATTATTGGAATTTATGATGTGATCTCTGCACACAACCCACCTTTGTCAGGTGAGGTTTGATTATATGCAACTTTATGTGAGTGTCTTTATTTGTGGAAAGGGTGTTTGTCTTACTAGTGGGTCAAACATTACACACACCAAATCCATCTGTGCTCATATGAGAGAGTGTGAAGGACACCCTCTGCAGCGCTTGCAGTGACACTTGTTGAGGGGCTGCCTGCTGTCGCCATCGTGTGGCTTTGCTCTCTTTAGACATCTCTTGATCTCTTTGGCTACTTCACTAAAATTGTAATACGCCAAGCCGGTGGCGGATTTAAAGGCGAGGAGAAGAGCTGATGTTATTGGTCAATACAGGTCTCGGCTGTGTTACAGTAAATCCACTCCACGCCCTCTCTCCTCCCTAGCTATGACTTACGCCGCTGGGAGGAGCTGAGTTAGGGAGGGGGGACACTTACGCCGGGCTGTGCCGCTCACCATAATACAAAAATTGTACTTGGGAACGCCTTGTCGGCGCAGCTTTTTTCGTGCCTCGCCAGAGATGGTCGTGGTGGCGCCCAGCTTGGCGGCTCTCGGTGCGCCTCAGTCCACGAAAATACCAAACTGGCTGTACACCGGGCTCCGCCAGATGTAAATACAACTGTGCGGGGTCCGCCACTCTCCGCCGCTTCCCCGGAGTCCACGAAAATAGAGCCCAGAGTGTCTTCATGTTCTTAGGCATAGGATACAGTGCAGGTATGGACAGCCCACAGTAACCATTGACTTTATGTAGATATGGACAACAGGACTTTCTATCCTCCTTTCCTATTATAAAGAATAGGGCTAAAACGGACACTGACATACTGCACTAGTGACACATTTTGGAGCCAAAATATAATGGCATATCCCTCTGCCAACGTTTGCACATAGTAATCTTCCTTATAAAGATCCCTCAGGTTTGTACACTTCTTAGCAAAATGGATCTCTGTGCCTGTTTGAAGCAGTTTCTCATTGAAAATTGAGTCAATCCTCTGTGACAGGATGTCACGTCCCCTCCTTTCTGGCATTAAAGAATAAATCAAAATTAAATGAAAATAAACACATGCACTTAAAGTTCCTGTGAGGAGTTTTGTTTTAAATGTTTTATGTTTTAAAAAGTAAATTGGAAAGCTGTCTTCTCATGATATTGAAAGCAAACAAGACCATCAGCGACATTCTTTACAATTGTTTTATCATAATTTGTAATGACTGAGGCCAATGTGAGGGGGGTAGGTGTCAGCCAAGCAGCTGAGGATACAGCCTGGTTTATACAGTTTCCACTTAAAGTATTGATAATCAATGATTTATATTACTGTCAGAAGTCAGCAAGATGAGATTTTCCTGTCAAAAGGAACTACTGAAACATTGGCTCATCAGCACAGTCCATCATCCAACACCTTATTAAAGATTAAACCAGCGCAAGACACTAGTTTGACATAACTGTGCTGAGGTGGAAAGTATTTGTTGTTCATGAAGGACAGAACTCTCGTAGTCATTTTTATAAGATGGTACCTTAGAGAGCTGTTTAAAAGCTGAAGGAGCCCCTCTGTGTCCAACCAAATGATCTCAAACCCTAGACAAACCTGAAATTCCCATCACCAGAAGCATATGCTGAAGTTGTTGGCTTTGGAAAGAAGAAAATTCCAAACGCTGCTCTTACATAGTAACACAGATCACAAACAACTTGAGCAGGAGTGTATGGGCTTTGTAGATTTCAAGTAATCCGAGGATCTGCATGGATATAATGTGTGTGAATCATTCACTGCAGCAGTAAATTGGCAAACTCCTGTGTTTTTTGCAGGTTTTTAGCTACTGTCAACCTGAATTAAGTTTGACCAAATTAACTGATGAATTGTTATCAAAGATAATGCCTTTTTTTGCTCAATAAAGGTTGACAGAGTTCAATTTTGATTATTTAAACTATGCTCTGACTTCAGGGAAATGAGGGAAGTTTCTTTCTCAGTTGTTTTTGACTGTGACTGAAATGAACATCAGCCAACTCTTCTCCTTTTACTTATCACATGAATACCATTGTAACAACACAACAACCAGATAGGGGAAGCACCAACAGTTTTGGCTTCATCTTTACAGAACTATCAGGTTGTCCATTTTTAATACAGCCTATGGCAGTTACCCAAAGAAGAAGGAGGCAAGATATCCACAACTAAATATGGTTGACAGTACTGAAAAGGGCCAAAGCCAGCCAAAGGATAGCAATTCTTTGATGAAAGGATGTTGTAAACATCAGTAATAGTTGTCTGCCTGGGAAGGAATCTGTGACAAGTTTTGTGTCTGAATAAGCCAGTGCATTACCACAGCCAAATGTCTCTTGGAAATCCAGTCCTGTTTAACATTCATAACAGTCTCACAGAGTAGATTAGATAAAAACACTCAGATGCTTTAGCATAAACAAGTGAAATTAAACTGCAGATTGGCATCACAAAACACAGTCATTCCAGAGGGATGCATTTACAACCATTATGCAGTGTTTGACAATTGCACTCTATTTCCACTTGCTGCTCTCTCCCGTTTTCTCAATGACTTTGCAACACTCTACAAACTCTTAATATTGAAAGTGGCGACAGCCTGTGTTATCTCTCTGCCTCCTCTTTCTCTTTATTCTTCTCACACGCTCCCTTATGAATGCCAACACACAGTGATCTCTCTTATTGTGCTGCAGATTATTCTGCTCATGACAAGAGATTTAGGAGTGTACGGCTGGTGCATTGGCTCTAATAGCCTACAGAAGCCCAAAGAGAGAACTGAACAATAAATCTCTCATTTGTGACTGTTAAATAATACTAATTAATAAGAAGAATTAGCATTCAAAAACATTATTTTTTTTGAAGCAATTGTGTGTGTTTGTTTATAGTTCTCAAGCTGGTACCAAATCATTTAGTTGAACCAGCAAACCACAAAGTTGCAGCCCAAGGAGTCCTTGCAGGAAATCAAAGGATTCAACATATAAAATAGAATAGTCCTTTATTGCCATTGTAACAGGTACAACGAAATTTGAATACATGAAAGTATTGATCAAATGAGATTCAGGTTTTGTTTTTGTTTTTGTAGTTAGGCATGATGTGTAATAAAACAGTGGTGGTTTAGATACAAAGGTAGTGGACTTTTTATAATATAAAAAACAATATTTCATACCTTTAGCTATTTGTAAAACTTTGAATGTGATCGACTTCTCTAAGCCTAATGGATAGGTTGGATGAGGTCAAATTTTGCAGCTTTGAATTTCTTTGTGAGTAAAGTTTTGAAATGTTTGTGGACATGATTTTGCACCTGGAAAGACACCAAAAGGAATCTGTGACATTTCTTCTTTAACTGCCATGATAACGAGCGTAGTGTCTAGTGTTTCTACAGATAAATGCATCTTTTTCTTTCACTTTTAAACTTCATCTCAATGTGCTTCAAAGATTTGATACAAAGCATTTTATAGAAGAAAACTGATCACATGTATTGAATTGTCCAGTTTGCAACACCAAGTTTGAAAAGAAACTCATCAGGGAAC
This sequence comes from Xyrichtys novacula, assembly GCA_962446985.1. NCBI lineage: Eukaryota > Metazoa > Chordata > Actinopteri > Labriformes > Labridae > Xyrichtys > Xyrichtys novacula. The sequence goes on from OY660870.1 coordinate 6,646,378, forward strand.
AAAAATATTAGCGTTCATTGCTTAATATCATGTGCCTTTGATCGGCAAGAGATGCTTTAATTTCAATATGAAATGGTAAACCAAAAAAAGCAAAAAAAAAGCTGATAAAGCTCCAATTTCTTCTATCGCACTATAACAGATAAGATCAATTACCCACTACTATTTTATAAACCAAACACATGTGGGTTTTGTCTAGATCTGAAAGCAATCAAGAGTGTTTAGACTACACGTGGATGATTGTTGTTCATGGCAGTTTAAATGCCAGTAAAAATCAATAGAAGGACAACTTCAAGCGAAAATACATAAAACAAACAAACAAACAAACAATTGTTTTAGATAGCCTTGCTTACTTAGCCACAGTTTGTGTGGTGAACCATATGTTTAAAAATAGAGGCAAACGTATGCTTTAGAACCAATGTGAATGCACCACTAGTAAAGCAAATGTTAACAATGGAAAGATTATTTGCTGGAATAAAAGCAATATGATAGTGCACATAGAATAAATTAATGTATTGTTTCAACCTGCAAAGCTCACTGGTGCTTTGATTTAATGGAGAATGTTAGATAGGTGCTTTGAACTATTAAGTCTTTTAAAAGGGCAAATGTATATGACTTGCACACAAACCAAGAAGATCAGTGGGCTAAAAATTCAAAAAGCCATGCACCATAATAAGCTTAACTATTGATATGCCAGATTTAACCATCTTAAAAAAAATCCCCATTTGACAAGAATAAATGCAATGAGTATTTCAGCCATTATTCAAAGACTTTGCTGCACACTGACACACACAAAAAAAACAACTAAATGTGTGACAAAGAACGTTAGTCGGTTATCCGTGGTAGATTTTATCAACCTGTAACATGTTGAAAAGTCATTTTGATTACAGTTGGTCTTATTTGCAGTATGAAGAGTCTTCCTCATAGCATGAATCTTTTTCATCTGTTCAGATATTTGCATGATAAAACATTTGTGCAGAACTACTGTGCCACGATCTAATGCTCATACCTTACACTGTTGTACATATAGGTTTAAAGTGGTGCCCTTGCTCTTTTCTTCATTCTATGTGAGTCTTTTAAATTAACCTGGTATATAAGTAGAGGAGGCATTGGTGGTATGTGCATTCTCCGTCTTATTGTCTATAAAACATGGCATTACAATTTGCAGTACAAAATGCATTATTGCATGAGTAGGGCCCGTACCTTACCTTATAAAGAGGTCTCAACTCACAGTTTGAAAACAACCTGATTTGGTTGGACTGTGTGCCGTTTACTGTGTACATTATTTATATACAATTTTAGATGGTTCAGTAAGGGACTGCCCATTGTTTTGAGAGACCATAAAACCAAAATCCTAATAGTCATAAGAGGTGTAATGGAGTTGAACAAGAAATGTCAAAGGCAGATATACTCCTGCTGTCTAAATGAGTGTCTTGGTTCAATTTGCATTTAACTGATTTGAATTATTATCAAGGTGGTTTTCTGCTGTCCTGTGAGGTACCATTACATCCCCATTTGTTAGGGTTGGTGGCTGAGGAATGCAGTTTGAGTGTCAGAGTTATAGAAGAACAAGTATGTCAGCATGTGTGTATAAAAAGAGACAACTCCTGTAATTCAGCACCATGGACAGAGCCAGCAGTCATCCTGTAAAACCTACAGGGTGAATGAGTTTTAGCAAAGATCTGTGTCAACAAGTTTTGGGACTTTGGGGTATTCTGAATAATGGGCTTTTGTGTTCTGGATCATAGGCTGTCAGGCACATATGTTCTTGGTCCATTGGGGGTTTCTACAGACTGTTAGGGTTTCATATAAATGGCCTTTCAGAACAATGGTATGGCACAGTAAGGTTGACATTATATGCAATGTATGATTTTTTTTAATAGAATAAATAAAATACAAAAGTGTTGCAAACTACTGTTTCGTAAGATTTGCACAGAATTGCTGAATTGTGAATGTTATGTATTGTTCAATTTTCCAGTAAATTCTTCAAACCTTTCATTTATGCAGAACTAGTGCATACAGACACTCATTTGCACAAAAAATGTTTTTAAGGTTTGATATCATTTGGAAAGATCTTACTTCAAGAAAAAGCTTACCCTTTCACTCAAAATGAACACTCATGGCCTTGTTTCTTTGTGCATGACTCTTTTGACTACTGTACCTTTAAAAATATTTTTTGGCATGTTTCTTATTCTCTTACCTGTTCAAGTCTTGTCAAATTTTAATGCAATAAAATAATGTTTGGGTGTCTACATTTCTTCCTTTCATTGACACATAGAATCAAACAATGAAGCATCACTCCTTGGTCTATAGTAATAAACTAGACCAGTGCTAACTCAAAATCCAAAACAGAACAGAAAAAGTATAAAAGACTTCAGCTAATGAAAGTTGGGTTAATTTTCATTGCTTGATTGCTAGCGGGCTAGAGATTATTGCTGACTTCCAAACAAAATCTCATAGTTTAACTATTAGCGAAAAAAATGTATCACATATCTGTATCACTAAAGCAAAGATAGGCCACAAAGTTATTAAATTATTAGAAGAATAGTAATAGCAAAACAATACAAACTTTATAATTTGAAAAAATTAAATGTAGGAGATTTAAGGGTCTGTGTGGCTTATTAGCCACATTAGTGATATCTGACTGAATGAATAGAAGACATTGTATATTAGCCTACATATTAAAATTATTCATACCACATAAATTGCGATGAAGATTACAAACTGAACTGTCTTTTGTCCTTTCAATTAGCAAAATGTCCAATATGAACTACTTTTCTCACTAAAATCTTCCGCTCACTCTATGATGCCTACCAACATATGCAAAGAGCATCATCGGGCGCGTGCAGCGTCCTGAGCACCGTGCGCGTTCCCGCAGCACCAGAAAGAGAGGGGCGGGCAGAAGATGGGAGCTGTGAGGAAAAATATAGAGTATTGAAAATGATGGCGACCGATGCAGAGGAGATAAGAAACCACACAAGCCCCTGCCCCGTCCCCGACAACAGTCTCAACACTCTATCCATCAAAATAACGCGGAAAAACCAGGATAGACACTGGAAGTTGCGGTTTATTTACCTGCAGTGCTGTGAGTACCCGACACACAACACGACGGTCAGAATTAAACACCGGTACAGGCCACACAAACCCGCTCAGAAATTATAGGCAATTGTGCCAAAATAGAATAGTAATTAAAATATGGTCCCTGGGCCCAGAATACACGTACACTAGACGTAATTATGGTGCTGCTGTCCAATGTAGGATGATGTAGAGGGGAGAGGTGGCGGTGGTGTCTGCTGGACAACGTTTCAACGTCCGTGAGGACAGAGAAACCCTGAAAATAAATAAAGTTTTGCTTGAATTATGCTGTAAGATGGCTATTAATAAAGAAAAAAAAGATTTTCCCCCGTTAGCCTGTTGCATATGAACATTTTATTAAATGAGGCAAGTTGAGCTACATACGTAAATGTATGCTTTTGAGTGGCTATGATGCCGAAAAACGTTTCTCGTGGGACGATTATCAAAAGTTGTTGTAACACATACAACTTGGATTCGGACTGGTCAACAGTACCTGCATTTAGTTTGGAAAGTTTTTAGATAACATAAATATTGTAAGTGGTTTAATTCTTTGAGCATTGCAATTGTTCTGTCTTAGCCATATACTGTGTATATACAGTCGATGGTCTGAGCATGCAGATGGCTTTCTTGGCCAAAACCATCGGAGAAACAAAACTAAACCACGGTTACTGTCTCTTTGTTGTCTACCGTTGGTTTCTGATGACCCATACCAAAAAAGGTATACCCCGAGTACATTTGATGAAGTATACTGAAGTTCATTTTTGTATACTTCCCAAAGTATGCTTTGTACACTGATACTTTCAGTGTACGTACAATTAAACTTCTGGGGACTTGAGCATACTTGAAAGTGGTTTACTATTAGTTTACTAGTATTAAAAATTCTAGTCCCCTGTTTAGTTTATAAAAGTACACCCTGAAGCATAACTTTATTTATTTACCTATTTATTTATTTTTGGGTGGTGGTGGTGGGGGGTCGCCTTCAATGGGTAGGACAGAGTGGCAATAGGGGAGACAGGTGGGGTGGTGGAATGCAGCACATGATTGGGACAGGAGTTGAACTCATGACCACAGCGTGGACCACAGTCTCGAATGTGAGGTGTGCCATAATCCACTCGGCTATCTGCATGCTGACTCCGAAGTATAATTAAAATTACCTTTTGGTATGCTATTATTTCAATAGAAGTATTTGTATACTTGGCTTGTACTGCTAATGTTTTTAAGAGTAGGGGAGACCAGGGCTTGTTGTCACATGGGTAAGTTGTCACATTGCAATTCACTTTGTCACCAGAGGGTGCAACTAAAACGTCAAACGTCTTTTACCCAGGGGGCACGAAGCCAGTTTTTGGAAAAACAGACCCGGAGCGTTGTAAAAGGTTGTCCACCAGAAATGATATCTAGGACCTTCACTGAACACAACCTGGGTGGACAACCTGGTAAACTAGCTACTGGAAAGCTACAGGTTGGGCTCAAACATGCAACCCCTAATCCAAAAAAGAGACCCAATCAGATGACAGCTTTCTCTCTCTGATTGAATATCTCTGCGATCATTCATTCCAAAGAGACAGTGAGCACATCAATTGAAAGAAAACAAAATAAGCTTTCAGTTGATGCCTTGTTGATGCAAACTGCGATATGACATTGGTCTTTTCACAAAGATGAAAGATTTGGAACCATTGCTGAACAATACAAACACATGTTGCTCAATGATGTGCCTTCTGGCACTGAGATCATACACTTCTGTTGTGACAGGTACAGTGGATCCAGCCTTAAGTCAGCTGAACAGGAACAGAGATACGGCCCATCAAAATCAGCCAGAGTGTATGAAGTCAGTGAGCAGTACACAGCTCCTGATCCAAAGGAGTTTTTTGCAGTGTCAGCTAACAAAGCAAACCTTCTGAGCGTCCTCTGTGAGAAGTGGTGTGAGAATGAACAACTGGAGCCTGTTCTTGGCCCAACCCATCTCTATCTGGGTGGTGGATTCAAAGAAGAGATGCAGAGTGTGTTGCTCACAGGAGGTTTGGTTATGGATGTTCCTGCTCTGGAATCCACACAACAGGAGGCTGACACAAGGATAATACTCCACACCCTCTACAGTTTCAAGAATGAATGAGTTGACAGAGTTGTCGTACATGCGAATGACACCGACATCATTATCATGTGCCTATACTATGGTGCAACATACCTCAGCGACCTCCCAGAGCTGTGGGTAAGAACAGCCCAGAATGCGTACCTGCCGATACATGCAATGGTACTGGCATTGGGACTTTCACAATGTTGTGCCATGCCCTTCGTCCACAGCCTGAGTGGTAGAGATATCACTAGCTATCCATATTTTACTGGGAAGGAGACATGGTTCAAAAGCAGCATGAGTCTAGATATACCTGCACTTGAAGGGCTCTATTTTCGTGCACACCGGTAAGGCGGTGGAGGGTGGCGGACCCTGCGCAGTTGTATTTTTGTCCGGCGGAGCCCGGTGTACAGCCAGTTTGGTATTTTCGTGGATTGAGGTGCACCGAGATCCGCCAAGCTGGGCGTGGTGGTGTGGCAGGGGGAGGTGTCGACAGAATCAGCGGGCGCAGTGATATTTTCGTGTTCGCCACCGGTGTATAAAGTGCACTGAAAGCTCGCTGATTTAAACCTGGTCAGCTTTCAGCACAGGCAGAGCGCAGCTGGTGTAGAGGTATTTTGGTAGACCGGCGGCGTATCGGCATACGTCACTGATGCCTCACCAGCAGGTTTCTACAGTGTCAGGCACATTTCAGTGCAATAAATAATCATCAACAACTAATAATCTGAGTCAGCACATACATTTAGATCTATATAGATATATTCTGATCTATATCTGATCTGATGAGCGCATTTGGCATGCGTTTGGACACACAACCTGACCGAATCAACACAGCTGAAACTGCATTAAATTAAATTAAATATCTAGTAAATAGACACACACGATGAAGTTAACAAGATATGTAATTCGTCTCCCTCCTTTTCTTTCTTCCTCTTCCTCTTATGTCTTGCGCAGCTCGACCTGGACATGTCTCCGTGTCCTCTCTCCATCCTGCTGCAGCTGCAGCTGCTGCTGAACAGATGATTTGTTTCAGTGATCAGATGAGTTTTTTACTTTACGCCTACATACGAATATTATAATATTCTGTTTTGTAAGCCAAATTTACTTTATATGCCAACATCATTGAGAGAAAGAGCCAGGCCACGGAGCGTGATGCGTCATTTACGCACAGATGGTTCAGATTTTAATGCCATTTTTGAAATTTATGATGTGATCTGTGCGCACAACCCACCTTTGTCACGTGAGGTTCGAATGTGTGCAACTTTGTGTGTGTCTTTATTTGTGGAAAAGGGTATTTGTCTTACTAGTGGGTCCAAATTTACACACACCAAATCCATTTGTGCTGAGAGAGTGTGAAGGACGCCCTCTGCAGCGCTTACAGCGACACTTGTTGAGGGGCTGCCTTCTGTCGCCATCATGTGGCATTACTGTCTTCAGACATCTCTTGATCTCTGTGACTACTTTACGAAAATTGTAATATGCCTCGCCGGTGGGGGATTTAAAGGCAAGTAGAGGAGCTTATGTGATTGGTGAAAACAGCTCTCCGCTGTGTTAAACTCACTCCACGCCCTCTCTCCTCCCTAGCTACGACTTACGCCGCTGGGAGGAGCTGAGTTAGGGAGGGGGGATACTTAAGCCGGGCTGCATCGCTCACCAAAATACCAAATTGTGCTTGGGCACGCCTCATCGGCACGGCGGACCTCACTTGCACTGCGCATGCTCCGCGTCGCCAGCGAGGCACGAAAATAGAGCCCGAAGAGTTTGGTGAGAACCCTGATGATTCCATAACAGATGACCTCCTTAATCAGGCAAGAGACCTCGCCATAGCTGTGTACACATCCAAAGCTGATCACTAGTTTAGGTGGCAGACCTAAAGGTGAGGAGAGGAGCTGATGTGATTGGTGAAAAAAGAACTAGGCTGTGTCAAACCAACCCACTCCACGCCTTATCCCCTCCCTCTCTGCTACTTACGCCACTGGAGGGAGCTGAGTTAGGGAGGAGGGATACTTACGCTGGGGTGCGCCACTTACCAAAATACCAAAGTGTGCTTGGGCACGCCTCATCGGTGCGGCGGACCTGACTTACGCTGTGCCACGCTGCTGGCGAGGCACGAAAATAGAGCCCAGGGAGTGAGCTTATTAGCAGTTGTCATATTGAAATTTTGGTTGTATTTCTACAGAGAAGAGAGTGGTTTAAAGGAGAGGAGAAAGCGAGAAGACATGGTCAGGAATTACAAAAGAAAAACAGAAAGTGGCAGTGCAGTGCCTGACATGATGCTGAGGGCAGTCAGGCAGGTGGCCCTAGCTAATAAATCAATCTTGGCTCGGTTCTGCAAAACATTCACCCCAGCTGAAATACAGAGCCAGACAGATATCTAAACTCCAGGTCATGTTGCATAATATTTTATGTTAACATTTGTTCAATTACTTTTTCTAAATCCACATGAATTTATTGGTAGTACTTTACCTTGATTATTGTCATTGTGATTTTTTTGAAGAAAATGTTTTATATTGCACTAAGGATGAATTTCTTTAGTTGAGTAATTTTAACACCATAAAAATTGTATTATCTGCTGTCTGCTGGATGGATGACAGCTCTGCTGATGGGCTAGTGCCATTATGTTGATCTCAATTTGGTATCGCAAATGGTCAAACATTGACCTTCATTTCAATTACAAATCAACCCAAATGTTTTTGTTTGTTGAAGCAGGTTAGTGGTATTTACCTGTGGTTTCGGAGAGTTTTGTTGTGTGTTTTATCTTTTTTTGGTTAGTTTACGAGTTAGCATCCTTCTTCAGTCATAAAGATAGGGAATGTGAAATTATTTGAACAATAGGGGGACCATGCCCAAAATTAGACTTAGACCACCTAAAAAGACGACGTGTTTGGTCAGGCACTTGCACCTAAAACTGTAGAATGACATGTGTACCATGCAACCTCTGTCCCTCAGATTTTGTGCATTGTGTCTTTGTCACAGCAGGACACTCTCAGAAATAAGTTTCTCTGAAAACTGTGAGCCTTCTTGCTGGTGATTCCACATTCATCACAGTGTTGTCACAAATATGGGGGTTCTATTTTCCATAACATTAGGCGGCCTAGAAAATGAATCCCTCAGTGTTCTCTTCATCTTTTTAATTCAGCTCTTCTGATTTAGTGCTAGTTATCTCTCTGTTGTGTCAGTGAAGCACAGTGAAAGGGAGGGATTAAAATCTGGTATTAAACAATGTAATGTCAGCATTAAAAGTTAAGAATATCACACTGACTTTTGGTTGCCCATGTCAGTATTGGGTTGCGTAGCAAAGTGGTTGAGTAGACATGCCTACAAACAGGCGTATTCTGTTCTTCTCTGACGCATATTACTGCTATTAAGGCTCATTTATGCTCACCATACGTAAAAAATCTACGTGTCCGTTTCAAACAATGACTCCGTCACTGCCCACATACTTCCATGTGTCCTTTATGTTGGCATGGATGTTAACCATTACATCCACTAGGGGGCAGGTCGGAGTCAAACGTTTCTGACAACAACAAACAAAACAAAACATGGCGAATGTGAAGGAGTTAGTGATGATGTATATTTTGCGTAGGAGACAAAAATTAAGGCAGCGTTGGAGAAGGCGTAGTTGGTCAGGCCACTAAATGCCTCGTTGTTGGAGGAGGTATGTTTGAAATTTCATACCTGCTCACACAACCTTTCCTCTAAAAGCCCTGCCATTATCCTCTTTGTTTCTCTCTAGAGATGCATTTCCAGTGTTGACAGCAGCAACACTGCCGTCACAGTTTCCGGTGGTACTACTCCGTCTGGCCCGTATCCGTAAACTTTAAGGATATGTGCTGAAATACAGACAAAAAGAATGCGAAGCATGGACGGAGAGCTCTGTGTGTATCCAGATCTGTATGTAACATTGAGCATAAAGGAGCCCTTTAGCAGGCATAACTGATCAGCCAAGGGTCACCACATGAGAGGATGTTTTCTAAAGATATTGAAAATTTTTTTACACCACAATAATTATTTGTTCCCACACAAATGTTCCCAGATAAATTGGAGGTCACACATCAAATTTCGGAAGCATGCAACCGAGTTGAGTGGGACTTTGAGCCCATCATTGGTTCTTAATTACAATGCTCTATACAAGGCCAAATCCGGAGAGAATTTGCATTGTTAATCAGTGTGCTACACATTGTCTTGATTTTTTTTTCTTCTCATAATACTCTGTACATTTTGGCTGTGGCGCCAGTGTCATTTGCCATTCATTTTTTGAGGCCACTTTGTCTCTGTTCCCTTTTCTGACTTTTTGTGTGAAACAGAGCTTATTGAATCAATAAATGACATGCAGCAGTGAGAGCACAGAATTGAAAAAATGACGATGACATGTTTAATTGCTGATGCTGCATGTCCCTGAGTCATCTTCAGAGGGTCGGTGGAAAGGCTCAGAACAAGATTGATAAGGGAATCATGAAAAACAATCAGGCTGATTTAAAATGGCAGCTTATTTCTAGTGATGATAGGAGGTCTGTGGAGTGTAAGTGATGGATTTGAATGGGACAGAAAAGTGACCGGCCTCGTCAACCATCAATATGGTGATAGAGAGGCCGCTTGATGGTGTTTATAGTCATCCCAATAAACGGTTTCACAGCTGCCTCACGAAGCGTGTAAATGGACTTTTGGAAGTATGAGGTGTAGACAGCAAAGCCTCTGGATCAAAGTAAAAGTTCAGAACAAGATTTTACTGCTTTAAAAATCACAATTTCAAATCACTGTCCAGCTTAAATAACATTGTTCAATGTCATGTAAGCTCCATGAATCCTAGAGTTTCTTATGTAAATAAACTTAGTGCCCGGACGAAAGGCAACAGTCTCCACATCATGTCAAATTTTGCACAACTCTTAGTTGTAATATGATCAAAACAGATGACCAATAAAACAATTCACTCTCTTTTATCAGATATAGAGACTTTGGGCTGTTGTGTAACTGCAAAAGTGAAATGCTGTAGTATTCACAAGATAACCATACAGCGGCATGTGACGTCACCTCCCCCCAGCTAATGTTTACATTCCCTCCTAAAAATGTTTTGGCTGACAGCCAAATGAAAAAGCAGAGCCAGCTAATTTAAATGAAGCAATACGTAAAATCTGTATCAAAAAGATAAGTGTAAAAAGGGTGTGTGAAATAAGGAAACACATCAAATTTAGGGGGGAGTTATAGGCAAACTTAAGTGTTTTTGAATTGAAGTGGTGTGGGCTACATTTCACTGAGAATTAGAGATAAATTCATCATAATGTTACAATGTCATTCCCAACCATGTTAACTCCACAAGGATTGGGTCTAGCAAGATCCTTTTTTAATCTCTGATATAACAGCTTAGATTAGGGATGGACAGATTGGTTAGTGGATCAATGACATCTTGACATTAATTGTATCATATCGACATTGGCCTTCAGATGGTTGATATCACCATCACCTTTTCTTAGTGATAACACATCTTCCCTATCGCCCATTCACAGCATACAAAAACAAACAGTCATTGATCAGTGTGTGAATATTGTGTTGTAGTGTAATATGGTAGAACTGACAGCAATAATGACCATGGTTAGCAATTTATAGCATAAGCCAATAATGTCTTTCCATTTAAAATCCATACAAGACATCACTGACTAAGACAGCCATGTTTATTAGCTTTTAATGTGCATGGAATAATGAATCTGTACATGACTGACTAACTTTTTAAAAATATATCAGAAAAGGGTCCAGTTAAGTATAGATGCATTAATGTTACTTAGCAATGAATCCTACATGTTACATTAACTGTGTGCTTCAGTTCAAAGACAAAGGCCATTGTGTTATGTGAAATACAACTGCAAGCTCTCCTTTGACAGTGTTTCACTAGATCCAACTGAAAAGTCATGAAAATGAGAAGCAGAAGTATGAATTTTTTTCTTTCCAACCAGAGTTTCAGTAAACAAGAAACTAGGTGAGTTTTCAAAACGTGTTATATTTATCAGACAGATCTTATCAAGTTCTGGCTACATTTTACACCTTTTGTCATTAAACTCATCAATTTGATGAAAGCATCATACTTCAGTGTTACAGACAGTGCTGGAATAAATTAACTTCATTAATAACAAGAAACTTTTAAATGACCACCGGACAGTATCAAGTACTAACAACTTACAACCAACAATAAATTATAAACTGCAGCACACAGTACAGGAAGACGTTTGCACGAGCTTCTCCTGGTAGAGTCAGCAGCAAGGTTGATGGTAGGAAACAGTGCATGTGTGACAGATGGTAACCTCTCATGTTATGCTCTTTGATATTTTGGTGTTTGTTGATATCTGCAGCAGAAGGGGAGAGGCATTGGTGTAGGATATAAGGGTTGGGTAGCGAAGGTCTTTTGCTGTAACGTTGGTTTTGAACCTCAGAGTGATAACAGGGGAGGTGAGACACGGTGGTTGTGTTAGAGTGAATGATCTTGGATATGATTTGTGCAGTTTTGAGAAATGTTTTCATCTCTTACCTGTGAGAAAATTGAAAAAGCAGGTGGTGCAGTAGAGTGGGACGGTACAGTGAAAGCTCAGCAGAGATATAAAGGCTGGTATTAAAGTTGTTTGAGTATGTGCTGCCTGTTGAGGTAATATGGGTTTCTTTCACAGCTCAATACAACTGAGTACTATTTGTAAAGACTCATTTTCTGGGAAATTCAAGTGCCAATAGATATATTTGATACATTTCTAGCTTGTGGTGTGGCTTTATTTTATTACTACTTTGATTGACCCCGACAGAGCTCTGTGTTTTTTTCTCGTCTAGATTTCTTGACAATTGCAACAATACTGGGAACCGGTATCTTAGGTAAGTACTTGTACGTTTTTTTTTTTTTCAAATTAAGGTGCAGTTATTACAAAATATGAAGTGTCAACAGCCTGGACTGATTGGTAGAGCCTTTAGTTATCAGGGTCCTCTCCTCTGGAGTCATATACCAGTCTAGTTGTAGAGGGCAGACAATTTCTCTACATTTAAGAGTCTCCTTTTGAATAAAGATGATAGTTAGAGCTGGTTCAGGCCTGGAACAGCTGTTAGTTATGCTACTATATGGGTACTGGCACATGGGGCACCTTTCTCTTCTCTTTCTGTTTGTGTTGTTAACTTTGAATCATCGTGTCCCATTCTTACTTGTTTCAACCAACAATGTTACATTACTCCCATGCTTCCTTACCTCCACTGGCTCCCTGTGCATTTTAGGATTGATGTTAAGATTTTACTGATCACTTTTAAAGCTCGTCCTGGTCTTGCCCAAAGTTATATCAATAGAAGAAAATAAGCTTCTTTGTGATGTGTAAAAAAAGGCTAGAAATTTATTGGAAAATAAACAAGAAAACACAACACAGTACATATGTGACAAAGACGTCCATTATCTTGGTTCCCAGTGGATTTTTGCAAAACAGCCTTAAGTCTAGTTCTGCTCTAGACCCAGCGGTTTGAGACCCCTGCATTACACTGATGCAAAACTATGATAGATAATACACTGAAATGAGTGGGGGAATAACGCAGTTAATGTCAGAGAAAGGACTGGTGATTTTCATTATTCTTAAGAATAGCTGTCTGGCTGTTCAAGTAAAATAATAAAATGCATCTGATATGATCTGATGTCTTGAAAGCATGACCAACAACCACTTTTATTTGGAAGTGACAGCTGTTGCCTCTCTCATAGACAGAGTTTAAGGCAATCGGACGGGCACCCTGTTACCTCAATAAGTCAAAGGGTCTAAAATTAAAGACTTAAGGGGTTTGTTATTGTTATGTGCTTAACAATGACATCAAAGCAGTTGTTGGAAATAATCCTTTAAACCTCAAGATCCTCCAGCAATGTAAGAAAAACTTGAATAACCTTCAACATGAAATAAAAACATGAAAGTTAAAGGTGCATTTTGCTCCATCTTGAAAAATGTGCCCTGAAATTAAGTGAACATGCTATATGTGTGGTCTCTAAACAAATTAGGGCCTGGCTTTTGTAATTTATAAAATTCATTTAACACGCTTTTGAGTCTATAGCTGTGAACAGGTGTGTTACACACAGCTTTAAAGATTCCTTCAAACTTTGGTCGGCTATATTCATTCAGTCTAGAGGACTTTCTTTTATAATACCAGTTAATTTTAGAAATAATAATCAAGCCTCTGTCCATCTTTTGGCACTCATTGGCAGAACAAATTTTACTGTGGTTTATGAAGTGTAGTTAACACAAGAGAGATTTTTGTAGAGGTGGAAATTACATGGGACATTAGATTTAACTGCTTTGTTTTCAGCAGGGTCTTCTTGTAGTTCCATAAAGGTGGGGCCCTTCCAAGTTAATACTTGTTCAATCACTTAAATCTCATATTGAAATCACCACTATCCATTAAGTTTTATGGGAGGTTGAAGCCAAAATAGAAAGGAGTGTCTGTGAGAGACAATTATGAGTTGTGACAGTGATAGACAGGCAGATAGATGTGCATAGAAAATGTAGTACATTTTCTGGTCCATGTCTTTGATGGAAGTCAAATTCAAAGAGTCTTTTTTATTTTAATCTGCAGGTCTTCCTGTAACAATTGCCCATGCTGGACTGGTGCCTTTTCTTGTCTCCTTTCTTGTTGGCTACTTTGTCCAGGTAAGTAATAAATGGCTGACATACTATATTTTCCAATTTTCTCCCCCTTATAAGATATTTGTGGAATTACCTTTTTTTTTCCTTTTTTTTTTTTTTTAGAGATAAACGACATGCTGCAGTTTCTTAAACCTAGCCTTTAACTCAGGATAATATTGGCCGATATTCAGCATTGTTTACAATGATTGGCATTGGCCGTTTTTTTCCACCAATAGCTGATAAAATCCGTTTATTTTAAAACACACTTGTTCAGTTTTTACCATAGACTGTATATAAGATGGACAGAGTCTGCCTCCTCGCTGGGTGAAGCCACTCCGAGAACAGCACCCTCTGATGGTGGGCTGCAGTACAGGTCATAAATCCCGCCTCCGCCAGCAAAGCTTATGGGACTGTGGACAAACTTTAGAAATTTATTACACAGAACATAATTTTTTCTCCCCCCTGGTTGTGATGTTGACATATAGTTACAGTAAGACTGGTTTGTGCCAAAGTCCTTTTTTTTCTGTACAGCTCCGTTTTTAAAAGTTATTAGGGGGTTCATGTTTTCTATGATTGACACCTGTTACAGCCAATGGGCTTTCAGGGATTCCGTAGCTCTTCCGGGGGAATACGCTGTTTGACCCGAGCGTCATCACAGGGACTCTCGGCGACTGCGCGGCCGAATGCGCACAACGCTTCTGCACAGCTCTGGTTTCAAGGAAGTGGAGAAAAACCCGGAATTACCGAGAGTTTTTTGGCTTCAAATCCGTATACAGGCGGAAGGCGGAACCACGGCGTCCATCTTATATACAGTCTATGGTTTTTACACAGCCACCTCTCTCTGCCAGAAGTCACCACTCTTGGCTGTGTAACAATGTTGCACCTACAGTCCCCACTGATTGGCTATACAGACAGCCAATCAATACTCAACCTTCTATGCAGCTCCACAGTGAGGGAGAGAGAGGCTGTGTCCGAAATGAATCACTCAATCCCTAACCCCTAAACCCCATATGGAGTTTCACTATATAGCTGACAATGTAGTGAGCTCAACCACCAGAGTTTTCAAACACTACATGGCGCACTGTTGTGACGTCACTGCTCAGACTGCTGCTGGAGACGCAATTCATGATGGGATGCCCACCACCGGTGAGTGACCATTGGATGGTCACTACATTTTGCAATGCTCTATAGGAAATTTCTAGTCGCCAGTATGGGGCATTGGAATTGATCAGTCAGGTTTTGGACAAGCCTCAAAATGACGCTAACCCCCATATAGTTGCCTGTATAGGGGTTAGGGATCCATGTTGGACACAGCCAGAGAGCAGAGTGCTTGGTGAAGCAGTAGTATGCCACTGCCGATTGGATGTGAGACTCCTTTTCCTTTCATTAATATTCATTAACATTGTAGAACTAAAATGTTAACTAAACAAAATAAAAGCCAACATCAGCTATCGTTATCATTACAGAAATAGCTCTGCTGAGCACTGTAGCTTATTTAGATAAAGAATATACAAAGTAATACAGATCACTTTAGCCTGCTTCTCAACAATGGCAGTCATTACCCAGAGGCAATCTTCACAGTCAAAAATAAGGTCTTTCAACTTACACTTAACATAAAACCACATGCCCACAATTATAACAAACACCATGAAACATTGAGAAATAAAACATCACGGTCTCTGTGAAGCTTACAGAGCTAGCATGCGCTACTTCCAGTTCTTTTCTCATTCAAAATAAAAGCATGTTTTTTTTAAAATAAGGCTAAAATATACTTTTTTTTTCAAAGTGTAACAAGCAGTTTTGCCTTGTCACCCTCAAACAGGAGAGGCTTTTTGTTGTATCAGATTTGTGACGGTATAGTGATTTTCTTTGATCACCTGCAGTCAAGAAAGCCATCATCCTCAAGTTCACTGTGATAAACTTTACAAGGACACACTGTCAAGCAGCATTTCTGTGAATGCAAAACCATGATAAGGTCGGAGGCATCTTCCTGGTATTCAGTTGTAAATTGGCATTTACATTTAGTTTCTTCTCTTTAGTATCAAGGCACACAAAACATTTTGGTTCCTAGTTAGATGTTACGATTCCTAGATGATATTCAAAGCTCACCTTGACTGAGACTCATAACTGTGTCCCCATAATACAGTTTTACTTACTGGCTCCCTTTCCTAAACATTAGGTTGTTTTCCATTATTTAATAGGCAACAGATTTTTTGTCATACATTTGAAACTAAATAACATGAGCATCCCCTTTTAAAAACTAAAACAGTTTATTTCCAATCCTCTGTTTTGCAGGCTTTACTTATCTACCTGTTTGTGGAACTCCTTCAGAAATGTCAGGTTGTGCAGCTGGAATCTCTAAAGGTATGCAGCCAAACAATACATGCACCTGCATTCATATTTGAGCTCTGGTGGCAAAATTCGGAGAGGTCATGAAGGGAAAGCTTAGATAAAATAATGAAAAGTTTGCATATTGTTGTTGTACAATAAAAACCTGTTTGTCCAGAAATGTTTTTTTTCAGGAACATAAAAAAAACATCATTCATAAACTACCTCACAGAATAAACCCAAAACACTGCAATTAGACACAATTAGGATCTGAAATTAAAATCTATATTTACACAGTCTTCAGTGACTGCTTTGATATTTTAAACAGACTTATGTGTTTTTTAATAATGCGCTCCAATGAGGTTCAGTTATTCACAAGTTTCAAGTATCCTGTTTATGTCCCACTATTTTGATAAACTATTTATAGCGGGCTATCCTAGATTTCCACATAGTACATTAGTTGTCAAACTTTTTGAGTCCCGACTCCCAATTATACATGCACTAGTGTCTGTGACTGATTGTGTGAAAGAGAACAACAGCAGCTTTGCCTCTGGGGATAAACTTCGGTGTAAGAAATCTGTCAAGCAGATGAAATCTACATGTAAGCAACACTGTCATGATAAGATAAAAAGTTTTAGGTTGGCATCAGTAGATGTGAGGACATTAGTGTAGCATTACCCTGAACTGTAATGAGTCTGTCACAGTGTAAAGTCTGTTTCTGACATGACAACTCAGGGCCAGGGATGGGAGATATGTGCTTTGTTGACGCTTCTGACACCCAATGGACATACTTGTTAAAAGATTATGTTATAAAATGTCTTTCCATTGAACATTTGGATACACAAAGCTACGGGTTGGTAGGAAAGATTATAGACCATGCATGTTTTGAAAAAGTCCAGATCGCTGTGGAGATTCGTGTTTTTCATCTGACATTGACGATATATGGAAATGAGATGTGATTTATTCATATAAAGCAAAATACAAATACAAGATAGTTACAAGAGGCATTTTTACAATATATTGTAAAATTTATAAGTGTTTTACCTCATCTGCCCATCCTTCAATTGCCCTCTCAACCTCATGTATATTTTACTAACAACAAAAAAAAGAAGATAGCTTTAAATGATGGTTTTGAAACTTGATTCATCTGTCTACTTTGAACCCAGACAGGTGTGGCAGAGTGTATTGTGATGGACCAGGTTGGTATGGAGGATACTGTCCACACAGAGGAAGAGGACGATGATGAGAGTGAAAATGCAGAAGCTGGTAAGAAAACTGCATGTTGAGCTTTTTGTAAAAATTTTACACTTCTACAAATTTCTACTCATTTAATAGAGCTATTTTTTTAAGAGAATAACTTGGCAAACCATGCACCAACACTCAAAAAACTGAATTCAGAAATCTCAGATGGCTGAAAAAGCAAAGCTCAACCTAGTGTGATTAGTTCATTCTGGCTCAATCCATTGCATGTTTGCCAAGCCAGGATGAACAGGTGCAGTGATGTCAAGCCAGTTGTAAGTAATTCTGGCAGGTGCACGCTCGGGGCTTTCTTGAAAAAACCACAAGGTTGATCACAGATTAAGTGATGCAGATATGGAGAAGAAAATCAAAATGAATGAAGTAAAGCATTATATGCTCAGAAAAAAAGAGAGACAAAGCTGGGCAGAAAACACAAGCTGGATGAACACATAGTCAAAAATATGAATTTGCTGTGTGATATCTTTGGTAGTCCTATTACCAGTTTCCAGTCACACTACATCCCATGGTTACATGTGGTAACCATGGTAACTAAATACAAGTGAAAGATATTGGAGTTGGAGCTGATATAAGATGTGCAGCAATTACTGCAAAGAGATGTAAAGACCAAACTCTGTTTGGAGTGACTAACAAAATTCTGTTTAAAATCTGCTGGCACATTACTGATTGTTTTGTGAGATATAAGTTACTCATTCACCAAGGGAAAAGGTGTTAAACCAAAAGTTGTAAAGGGTTATTACCCACATGAGTCCCATAAGCAGAGCAATGGTGTAGAAATTCAGATGGTTTATTTACAAATGGTTTAAGGAAAGAAAAGAAAGACATAATGGCTTTGGTTAAACAAAGCCCAAAATAGCAAACGAACAATTTCCTTTTACAAACTAACTTACTCTGTGTCAAGATAAATAGGACAAAAGACTTAGGGTTCTATTTTCGTGCCTCGCCAGAGACGTGCCGCAGGCGCGGCGTAAGTCAGGTCCGCCGCGCCGACAAGGCATTCCCAAGCACAATTTGGTATTTTGATGAGCCGCGCAGCCCGGCGTAAGAATCCCCCCTCCCTAACTCAGCTCCTCCCAGCGGCGTAAGTCGTAGCGAGGGAGGAGAGAGGGCGTAGAGTGGGTTTAACACAGCCGAGACCTGTTTTCAACAATCACATAAGTTCCTCTCCTTGCCTTTAAATCCGCCACCGGCGAGGCGTATTACTATTTTCGTGAAGTTGTCAAAGAGATCAACAGATGTCTGAAGACAGTAATGCCACACGATGGCGACAGAAGGCAGCTCCTCAACAAGTGTCACTGTAAGCGCTTCAGAGGGCGTCCTTCACACTCTCTCTTATGAGCACAGATGGATTTGGTGTGTGTAAATTTGGACCCACTAGTAAGACAAACATCCTTTTCCACAAATAAAGACACTCACATAAAGTTGCATATAGTCAAACCTCACATGACAAAGGTGGGTTGTGCGCAGAGATCACAACATAAACTCCAAAAATGGCATTAAAATCGGAACCATCTGTGCGTAAATGACGCATCGTGCTCCGTGGCCTGGCTCTTCCTTTCATAGATGTTGGCATATGAAATAAATTTGACTCACAAAACTGAATATTATAATATCCGTATGTAGGCTTAAAGTAGATAACTCATCTGAGCACTGAAACAAATCATCTGTTCAGCCGCAGCTGCAGCAGGACGGAGAGAGGACACAGAGACATGTCCTGGTCGAGCTGCGCGAGAAATAAGAGGAAGAGGAAGAAAGAAAAGGAGGGAGACAAATTAAATATCTTGTCAACCTTGTCATGTGTGTTTATTTACTAGATATTTAATTTAATTTAATGCGGTTTCAGCTGTGTTGATTCGGTCAGGTTGTGTGTCCAAACGCGTGCCAAACGCGCTCATCAGATCAGATATAGATCAGAATATATCTTTATAGATCTAAATGTATGTGCTGACTCAGATTATTAGTTGTTGATGATTATTTATTGCACTGAAATGTGCCTGACACTGTGGAAACCTGCCGGTGAGGCATCGGTGACGTATGCCGATACCCCGCCGTCTACCAAAATACTACTAGACCAGCCGTGCTCTGCCTGCACTGAAAGCTGACCAGGTTTGAATCGGCGAGCTTTCAGCGCACTTTACACGCCACTGGCGAGCACGAAAATGTCACTGCGCCCGCTGATTCTGTCGACACCTCCCCCTGCCACGCCACCACGCCCAGCTTGGCAGATCTCGGTTCGCCTCTGTGCGCCTCAGTCCACGAAAGTACCAAACTGGCTGTACCCCGGGCTCCGCCAGACAAAAATACAACTGCGCGGGGTCCGCCACCCTCCGTCGCCTCACCGGCATACACGAAAATAGAGCCCTTAAACTCAACCTAACTGCCAAACCTTGATATAAATAGGGGAGAGCAGGTACAGTAGGAAAAGGCAGCTTGCCCCTGCTGCTTCTGAAACCAATGGATTTATAGATTTTTATAGATTTATCGACAGAACACAAGACTCTAAGGCTCAGATTTGTGGGGAAAGAAATTTTAACTTATTAGAGGCCAAGGACATAAAAGAAAGCTGCTGTTGACTGGGACTCTGACAATTGTGCAGAAACTCTGTTATTGTACACTGTGTGGATAGCCTCAGCATCCTCCAGTTTCAAAAGACTGTCAAGTAACAATGTGATCCTCCACACCGATACATGATGATATTTCATAAACAGTGCCACAAAAAAAGCAGTGCACACACCAACTGTGTCTGCAGCTAATATAAAAATGGATATGGATGGGCAGTGGCTCAGGAGGTGGACTGTGTGGTGCATTTATTAGAGTAGAAACAGCTCAGTCCTCAGCTTCTCCTGTCCCCACGTGAAAGTCTCCTTTGGCACAATCCTAGGCACAGTCCTGCATAACTTAACAAAGAGCCACAGCAGTTTTTCTCCATGTATCATGGATCATGGTTCTTGGCAAAGAGGAGGAAGCTCTTTACATACTGTGAACTAATGAGAGAATATGGTCCACGTGGATAAAGTGAGTCTGCAATAATGGCTGTAATCGCTGGCTTATTGTACATAGTTCTTGTTATATTTTTGTTCTTGTTATATTTCATGTTATTTTGTATCTATCTATCTATCTATCTATCTATCTATCTATCTATCTATCTATCTATCTATCTATCTATCTATCTATCTATCAGGCTGATGCCTTCAATTTGCCTTTGCCGGATGTATGACCATTTTTTTTAGCTTTCATGTAGAAAACAATAATAACTAATCACATTCATTTGCATTTATTTGACATTTGCCCTAGGCAAAAGCAGAAATAAATACTATTTTTAATACTGCTAAAAATATCAGATTAATTGTCCTGGAATTAAAATCTGGCCCAGTTGACGGTGTAGTAGAATAGCCCTAATGGGATCATGATCACTGCTTGTAACTTGTCATTGTTCCTTTTGAAAAACATATATTTTTCTACAATTGCATTGTTGTATTTTGGGCAGTACAATGTAATTCACTCTTCCAGTGCTCTGTGATGTTTATTTATGGCCTCAAGAAACACGTTGCGCAAGTGGTACTTTATCTACAGGACATTACACACCATTATCTGGAGGGAATGTATACTCATCACCAGCTTCTTTATTAGGTACACATGTTCATTGCTTGTTAACACAAATAGGTAATCACATGGCAGCAACTCAATGCATTTAGGTAGGTAGACGTGGTCAAGATGACTTGATGAAGTTCAAACTGAGCATCAGAATGGGAGAGAATGTGGCATGGTTGTTGGTGCCAGATGAGTTGGTCTGAGTATTTCGGAAACTGCTAATCTACTGAGATTTTCACCCACAACCATCTCTGGGGTTAACAGAGAAAGGTCAGAGAAAGTATCCATTGTGGGGCAGTTGTGTGGATGAAAATGACTTGTTGATGTTGGAGGTCAGAGGAGATTAGTTTGAAACAATAGAGAGAAAACAATAAGTCAAGTCCTTACAAAGTCTGCAGCATACCATCTCTGAACGCACAACACATTCAACCTTAAAGCTGATTTGCTACAGTGACAGAAAAACACACCTGGTGCCACTCCTGTCAGCTAAGAACAAGAAGCTGAGGCTACAGTTCACAAGCTCACCAAAATGGACTACAGAAGATTGGAAAAACGCTGCCTTGTCTGATGAACCTGGATTTCAGCTGCCACATTCAGATGGTAGGGTCAGAATTTGGTGTAAATTGCATGAAGACATGGATCCATCCTGCCTTGTATCAACAGTTCAGGCTGCTGATGTTGGTGTGGGGGGTATTTTCTCGGTACACCATGGGCCTCTTAGTACCAACTGAGTATCGTTTAAAGATCACAGCCTTGCTGACCATGTGCATCCCTTTATGACCACAGTGTACCCATCATCTTCTGGTGGTTACGTCCAGCAGGATAATGCACCGTGTCACAAAGCTCAAATAATCTCAAACTGGTGTCTTGAATGTAACAATGAGTTCCCTGTCCTCCAGTGGCCTCCACAGTCTCCAGATCTCAGTCCAATAGAGCATCTTTGGGATGTGGTGGAACGAGAGATTCAAATCATCGATGTGCAGGCGACAAGTCTGCAGCACCTTTATTACACTCTCATGTTAATGCAGACAAACATCTCTAAGGAAGGTTTCCAACACCTTGTTGAAAATATGATATCAAGAATTAGGGCAGTTCTAAAGGCAAAAGGGGGTCCAACTGGGTACTCGCAAGATGTACCTAATAATGTGACCAGTGAGAGTATATTGATGGTTGAGTCTGAGTGCTTCCCTGTGAAGTCTCTCATGTACACGTTAGTCATCATGCATGCACACAGCAGTGTGTCAAGTTCTTGCCCTTGGTGCGGATGAGCAGACAGCATGACAAAGCCATATTTTGTACACAAAATAACAAAAGATGTTTTTCCTAAATTTTTGGAGGTCTGTGAAATGAAAATAAACACCTTCTATTTTGATTTTCAATTTTTAAGGTTTAATCTCCCCTGCACACCTGTCTTTTTCTTATAATTTTCAGAAGCAGCATCATGTGTCTAAACAATATTCGCATGTATTTACTCTTTCAGGCCTTCAAGCCTGATTATTGGTGGATTAGTAATGAGGCTTATTTCAGGCTGATCTTGTTATTTTCTAATGAAGTGTCAAGTCCTGTCATTGGACTTTTGGAGTCGGTGGGCTATTATAAATGCATGTATTCTGGCTTATTTCTGGGTTCTCCCTAGGGCTGCAACTAATGATTATTTTAATAACAGATGAATTGGTCAGCTATTTTTTCGATTAATAGATAAATCGGATACAAAACAATTTTTAATTCCCACCTCTTTATTTCAAAAAGGAACATTTTAACTGACAGAGCAAATGAGTGCACAAAAACAGGTTACTGCTTGAATGTTCTGTTACAATAATATTAAATAAAAATAACCATAATTAAAAAAAAAAATCTATTTGTAAAATAGCTGTCAGTCAAGACAGCTGCTTGCCGTGGTGTGCATGATGTCTTTGCTACCATGAAGCCCTTCATTGTTGGCTGTTTTTTTCTTGAATGAGATAGACAGTATAGTATGAGTATGTATCATAGCACAATTAAAAACAACTCAATGATTCCTTTTTTTTCTTTGCAGTATTAGGTTAAGGCAAGCCAGTAGCCCAATGAGCAATTAAACACAGCACACACATACACATACACATACTGTATTCATGTGTATACACTTTAATCCCTGTCTGAATGCAATTCATCTTACCTCGCTCATACAGTGTAGTGTCCACATGGAAAAAAAAGTTTGAAGCTTAATCATTAAATTATTACCACCATAGTGTTCAAGTTAGATTTATTTATAAAGCACATTTAAACACTGCATAATATAATTAAATTGAAATAAAAAGTAGCACACATGTACTCTATCACTGTCATTAAAGAGTTGACAAGTAAAAAGCAGCATTAGGCGGGCTACCGGAAAGACTACTATTATGTTTCCTCACTTGGAAACGGAACAAATGTGGGATATTATAGCGACTTACCCTGCTGTTGAGCTCCCGTTTATCTTCATCAATGACTCCAACATGTTTGCGTTTCAGGGTGTTGTGTATTATCACCACCGTGGTGTTCCCGTGCCATTTGAATCGCTTTTGCGAAGCTTGCATGTTTTTTACATTTGCAAAGCGTGAAGTGCTCCCACACTTTTAAGGACTTGAATCAAGCCGTTTTCACAGCATCCGCCGCTGTCGAATTTACTTCAATTCTGTAAATACTGTCTCTGCATGGCTGCGTTCAACTCGCTCTGCAGGTTGAGATTGTGCAACACAACGAACACTTTTAATAATCAATTTTCATCGATTTTATTGATTCATTGTTGCAGCTTTAGTTCTCCCTTGGTTCACAGATAAGAAGATGCTAATGTTGCAAATGTTGTTACTACATTCAGAGCTTCAACTTATTTGTTTAGAGGGATCTGGCTGCAGACCTCCACTGAGAGGACCAGAAGCCTTTCAAAATAAAAGCAAATATAACAGGAGTATCTTTCTTTTTTACTTCAGAAGTTGATTTGAGACCTTTCAAATTAAAAGCAATTAGACCGGAAAGTATGTATTTTTTGTCTCATGTGAATAGATTTTTTTTTCTTGGGGCTTTATTTTGTATGTCGATAAAGTTAATATGATTTATTTATTTATTTTTAACAAAGAGAAAATACAAAACAGGATGACCACTTAAAACAAACTGGAGAGGGTGAGAAAAAAAATTGCCTCGGGTCCTCTCAGTGGAGGTCAGCAGCTGGACTGCCTTTTATTTTTTAAGTGATAGAGTCAGTCAATCACAAAGCAACCCTTCAATGCCCAGAATGAAAAATACTATAGATTTGTCATTTGGAGATTATGGCAGTCACATAACACATTCAAGGAGCCTCTGAGCCATGAAATGCTGCCAGCTTTGAGCTTTAACCTGTCTTAAATTTATGAAAGACCCATCTGATTACTCTGTGAGGAGCTGGTTGATCATGTATAGGAGGTTATTAGAACTTTTTTCTTTTTTAATTTACTCTGAAAATGGAACAATGCTGTTCAACAACTGCCTGTATAAAAACTCAGCCAGGATTATATGGTGCGTTTAAAGCAAATTATGTTGTCAAGGTTTGTTCCTACAAAAAAAAAAAAAAAAGAATAAAGAGGAAAGACAGTAAAGTGTTACACATATTCCCCAAACACAACTTAACTATAAGGGCCAAATCAGAGAAAAGCTGCTGCTTATTTCCTCATCCTCCCTTTGATCTTTTTTTCTTGTGACAGGATAATTGGTGAGTGTTTGAAGCACTTTTGTACAAGTCCAGTAAGCTCATGTGTGGCCTGCTAGGAAATGAAGTAAGAATTTGACTTTGCAAAGGGCTAAAATCTTAATTTCACATCTAAATCACGGTTGTTTTATGATGATGATGAAGCACTGTTGTTCCTAACTACATGCCATTGTAGATAAGGAATCCAAAGCTCAAAATCTATCTATGAGGAGTTAACTCCCCCTGATCTGAACCCAAGTGCTTTGTTATTGAATTTTGATTGTCCACAACAAAGATGATGCAAAAGGGATATTCCGGCATAAAATTAATTTAGGGTCAAACACAACGTAACGTCAAGTTAGACAGCCCCTCGAGAGATGAATGTTGCCAACCGCTTGCTTCTCTAGTTATACCAACTTTAGTAACGACCACAGGATAGTATCAATCAATCAATCAAAATTTATTTATCAAGCACTGTTCATACAAATGAAATTGCAGCTCAAAGTGCTTTACATCAGGACAAGAAAAATAAAAGTTATTAAAATAGACTAAAATAGACTGAAATATGAACTTGAATTTATTAATAAAATAAAGTAAAAAGTGATACTAAAAAATAAAAAAAATTATAATAGTATTTAAAATAATGAAGCTTTACATAAAAGCCAGGCTAGAAAGAAAATGCGCTGCGTCACCCTGCTGTGGTCCGTAATGGACTCGCCTGAGGTCTCGCTACAAACAAATGGGTGCTGGAAGAGAGAAGGTGAGTTATGTTTAGTCTCTTTGCTCAAGAAATTAGGCAAAGCTAAAAAGGTGTTTGGTGGCTTGTACTATAGCTGGGACCCTACATGTACTGTTGATGAAGTTAGGTGTTGTTCTGAGCATTATTTGTGGCTATAGAGTGGTGTTTTGGTTGAGGTTTGTTTATGGCTCCTCTGACCGCTGTGTATTGCTGCAGTGCGGTCATTACTAAAATTGGTATCACTAGAGAAGCAAGCGGTCGGCAACATTTATCTCTGGAGGGGTGTCTAACTTGGTGTTACGGTGTGTTTGACCCTAAATTAATTTTATGCCGGAATATCCCTTTAAGACAAAAGAGTTAGTAGGGTCCATCATATGTTGAATCTCAGATCCAGGGAGAAAACTGTGGCTTTCATTCTGGTCGTGGAATTATGGACCAGTTCTACACCCTCAGTAGGATTCTTGAGGGAGCATGAGATTTTGCCCAACCAGTCCACATGTGCTTTATGAACTTGGAGAAGGCATTCAACTGTGTCCCTCTGGGATTCCATAGGGGGGTGTTTCAGGAGTATGGGGTACCGGACACCCTGATAAGGGTTGTTTGTCCCCTGTGCGATTGGTGCCAGAGCTTGGTCCCCATGGCTAGTAGTAAGACAGACTTGTTTCTAGTGAGGGTTGGACTCTGCCGGGGCTGCCCTTTGTCACCTGTCTAACTTTTTCCACTGCAAATATTCACAGTGAAACATTCCACTGTAAAAAGACACAGCAGATTTTTTTTTGTCTTGTCCGTTAATACCACATCTACACAGACAGCAACAAAAGGTTGATTGTGTGCCTTTCCTATGTCTCGTATTTGTCCTGCCCTGATGGTAGATTGCTCAAACAAATTTCGTTGTATGTACAGCATGCAATGACAACAAAGGTGATCTTATTTTGATCTATTCTGAAAAAGGTTTGTACTATGTCCACCAAAATCAAGACAGAGAGAAAGTTCCTCACAGGAGCTTTAAAGAAAATATTTGAAGGAATATAAAACACAGACTCTCCATCATGGTCATGAGCTATTCCTTTGATTCTATTGTGTCTATGTTGGAGGTATTTGTTTGCTAGGTGGTGCACTTTTTGATTAAAGGCTTTTGATACAGCTTTAATACAAGGGATAAAATATTTCACAACATACTTTTTTTTAATAATTATTGCTTCAGGATGTTTGTGAATTGAGGAAGCTTTGAGTGACACAAAGAGTCTCCAACAACTTTGACTAAGTTCTGTTGCCTTTTGGATGAAACTTTGAACCTTCACACAGATATATTATAGATTGGGCCTTTGTTATCTAATCAAATTAGACTGAGAGGACATAAACCAATAAAATGTGCATGTGCAGGCTCAACACTTACTTGTACTGAGTACTGTCACCTTTTTTATTCAAACTGAGGCACCAGCACAGATGGTTGGACAGGGGGAGCTTGTCTTTTATGTGTGAATGCCCTACTTTTATATGATGGACTTCTGTATTGCCATTAATTTAACATGCTTGTTGGCCATTAATTTAATATGCCTGTTTTGACTATGATATTTAATAATGTACACTCTGCCAGGACCACTCACATCAAAGTTATTACACCATAAACATGCAGTACAATTAAGACTGGCTGAATGGTTCTGCTCTGGGAGCTCTCCACCTGTTTATGCAACATGTATGGGAGCTCATACAAAGAGGAGTGTAAACAGACTGTCAGAGTGCCTACAATAGAAATGATGAGAGAAAGACCTGTATTACTAATTTCCAAATCAGTAGCCTCAATTCCTGATTATGTTGTGGAAACGTTGCATGATTTGCTCAAAGAAAAAGAAAAAAATCCTTTTGTGGCTCTCCTGAATCAAGCCATTTTAACACCTGTCTCAAGAGGGATGTGAACACCAGTTGTAAACATGGTATATATGAGGTCAGACTCATTTGATTTTACAGTTTGCAGAAGCTTGAGGTCCAGTTAATTGAGCGCTGTGTACATCTGCATGCCTGTGTCTTTCAGATACAGGTTTACTCCAGCCAGACGTGGTCCCTCTGCACAGCCAAGAAGAGAGCCTGCAGCCTAACCTTCACCTGCTTGGCCATCTTTTTCTTTCTCAGCACATGAGCCACGCCTTTAACTGCATCCTCCTCTTCCAGTTGTAAGTTACCACAGGCATAAGCCTATAACTTACAGAGTCCTTGTGCAATTACACTATATGCTGATCATACATTAAATTATATCAGATAAATTGCTATGGGGAGAATATGTATATTCCATCACTTCAGTAAATTTATGCTGCATGCTACGTTTGAGAGGTTCTCACTAAAATAAAATATGTAATCAGATAAGAGCATTTCTGCCCATGTATAAAAAAAATTGTTGAGATGAGATGAGATTCAATTTATTGTCAATGTACAGTACAAGTACAGTACAGCAAAAAGTATTTTCGCATCTCATCAGAGTGCAAAGTAAACATGTCAGTGTCCTCTCAGTGATATACTTGAACCTCTTTACCCCTACATTCTGTACTTTTATGTCATTGATGTTTGTCTTCTGAGCTTATGCTTGGAAACTGGATTTTAAGATGTTAAGTGGTTCTCAGATTCCAAAGAATTGAATTCAGTACAGATTAGAAGTAAATAAAGAACAGTTATTTTATGTAAAGCTTCCCACATAATTTTAAGATGAGACATAAGTTCTTCTTGAAAGGTCAAAGTTTGTCAGACAAAATCTGTTTACATGAAACTACTCATTACTTGAAGGGCAGACATCATATTTAAAGTTAAATCAAAGCCCACTTGTGATACTGCACAAATAACCCCAAATCATTTTATCCTGATAATAATTTCCTGACATGCATTTATTTTTCAGCTAACTGCAGATCAGTTCATTCTATATTATCTGACTGTATTCAAGTGCTCTGTAAACCCTGTTTACAGCTGCAGAAGGCAGTAATGATCATCCACAGCAAGCTTTGCCCCAGCAAAAAATAATAGATACCCACAGTAATGGACTAGCAGCTAGATTGCAGCATTTAGCAGCTGAAGGGCCCAGAGGAGTTGAAGGACACATCACAGAGACTGTGATTATTAGACTTCAATGCATCAAGTGTCTAGATATGAATTCAAATGAATACTTGGTGTTGCTTTGTGTCTGCCAAACGTGTAAACACACTTGTTTCTTAATACATTTGCAGCTTTATAGATAATAAAATGTCACATTGACAGGTTGTTATGCTGCTACCATGAGACCAAAAAATCTGTGTGTGCAGGTTGTGTTTATTTGGATATGTAATGCTGTTGTTTGATGAAATTGATGAAATTGATTATCCCACAAGGAAGTTGTTTTGTGGTGTGAGCATATTTATTCCCACAGTAAAAATGTTTGACCCGCAGAGCGAAATAAAGTTTTAGTTTCAAGTAAATACACTCCTACAGTTCTGACAACCCGCTGATCTTTGTCTGTCAATCAAGAATACATCTTTGGCGTAAAGTTTTGCAGGAAGTCTAATGATCGTACTCTGATGTATTTGTAGAGTACCATTTCTTTAAAATCAAGAGGGTATTTTTTTAACTGTATAATTCCACACTGTACAAATACTCCCATAAAAAGTCAAAGTCCTGTGTTAAGTAACAGTCACGTTTTGAAGCTAGATGATGCTATTTGATGGTATATTTGACCAGATATTTGGGGCCATCCAAAAGGACCCAAAAGGCCAGGGCAGATATTTTTGTCCCAGTGCAGCCCTTGTAGGGATGCAGATTGAGGGTAGTAAACCATAAAGAGTAAAGAAACATTACCTAAAACTGACTAGTTAATGGTGTCAGTAAATGTGATCCCAAAACTAATTAAAAACTGTGATTATCATTTAGGCCACAAATATGCAGCCCCAAAATCCAACAGTGCTCTTCACTTTCACAACCATTCATAACAAGGCCAGGGCACCAACCTTGTGTTTCAGCTGTCCCAAAGGTTTAACTTGAATATCACTTTCTTTTAGAGTTCAGGTGAGATTTTATAGATCTGCCCAAGCTTGAGCCAAAGACCACTTAAAAATTTGAGGGTTGAGAGCATGTAAATTTTCTTTTGCCATAAACTGTTTTTAAAGAGTCCTTGTTGGCTGTTAGACCAGAAATGTCTTATGTGAGAATGTATGCATTGAAGCACTGCTTTCACAAACATTTACAAGAAAAAGCAGTCAAACAAGGCAGAAGTGTCTAAAACATGAGGCAAAAAACAAGCAAGGTTCAAACACGACTGTGGCAGCTCGCCCATAGGCAGCCGCCCTTCTTGCGGTCCTGATGTACTCCATTCAAAGACTCACTGCTTTTTGTTTGTCACAGCTTTATTGATCTCACTCCTAGGGCTCTATTTTCGTGTACACTGGGGACGCAGCGGAGGGTGGTGGACCCCGCGCAGTTGTATTTTCGTCTGGTGGAGCCCAGCATACAGCCAGTTTGATATTTTCGTGGACTGTGGCACACCGAGATCCACCAAGCTGGGCATGGTTGCATGGCAGGGGGAGGTGTCGACAGAATCAGCGGGCGCAGTGACATTTTCGTGCTTGCCACCGTCGTATAAAGTGCGCTGAAAGCTCGCCGATTCAAGCGCAGCTGGTCTAGTGGTATTTTGGTAGACCTGCGGCATATCGGCATATGTCACCGATGCCTCACTGGCAGGTTTCCACAGTGTCAGGCACATTTCAGTGCAATAAATATTCATCAACAACTAATAATCTGAGTCAGCACATACATTTAGATCTATATGGATATATTCTGATCTATATCTGATCTGATGAGCGCGTTTTGGCACGCGTTTGGACACACAACCTGACCGAATCAGCACAGCTGAAACCGCATTGAATTAAATTAAATATCTAGTAAACAGACACACATGATGAAGTTAACAAGATATTCAATTCGTCTCCCTCCCTTTCCTTCTTCCTCTTCCTCTTATTTCTCGCGCAGCTCGACCTGGACATGTCTCTGTGTCCTCTCCCCGTCCTGCTGCAGCTGATTTGTCTCAGTGATCAGATGAGTTATTTACTTTAAGCCTAAATACGAATATTATAGTACTCAGTTTTGTGAGCCAAATTTATTTTATATGCCAACATCTATGAAAGAAAGAGCCAGGCCACAGAGCACGATGCGTCATTTACGCACAGATGGTTCCTATTTTAATGCCATTTTTGGAATTTATGATGTGATCTCTGCGCACAAACCACCTTTGTCACGTGAGGTTTAAATATGTGCAACTTTTTGTGAGTGTCTTTATTTGTGGAAAGGGAATTTGTCTTACTAGTGGGTCCAACATTACACACACCAAATCCATCTGTGCTCATGTGAGAGAGTGTGGAGGACACCCTCTGCAGCGCTTACAGCGACACTTGTTGAGGAGCTGCCTTCTGTCGCCATTGTGTGGCATTACTTGTCTTCAGACATCTGTTGATCTCTTTGACTACTTCACGAAAATAGTAATGCGCCTCGCCAGTGGCGGATATAAAGGCGAGGAGAGGAGCTGATGTTATTGGTCAATACAGGTCTGTGTTAAACCCACTCCACGCCCTCTCTCCGCTGGGAGGAGCTGAGTTAGGGAGGGGGAATACTTATGCTGGGCTGCGCCGCTCACCAAAATACCAAATTGTGCTTGGGAACGCCTTGTTGGCGCAGCGGACCTAACTTTCGCAGCGCATACGCTGCGAGGCACGAAAATAGAGCCCCTAGTGTCCACAATAACTTAAACTTTAGCCCTAATCAGCTTCTAGCAACAAAAAGAGAGAGAGGGAGCGATCCAAAACCAGTATGGCTCTCCTCTGTCTAACTAGCAATTCCTCACACCTGTCCCTCACTCCTCTATATCATTTCCTGGGAGAAGGGGCACTTCACAGACATGTTTAAAGTGAGACTGAAACATAGTTTTAATAATCATTTTTTAGGGCACACCACAATATTATTAGTAATAACAGTGATCAAACAAGATATGTGAATGGGCTCTAATAATGACTATGACTATGACTGTGAAGAATGCTGGAACATGAACTGTGATGGACAACAAACTGACAACAAGACTGTCACACAAGAGAGATTTTATACAAGAGGTAATAGGGTGTGATTAGACACAGACGAGGGAGACAGAATCAGGGACCAGGTGCACACAGACAAGCTGGGGCAGGGCAGACAGGAACCTGAAACAGAGACAATGGTGAGTGATTATAAAATAAAACAGGAAGCACAAGACATAAAACATGAAGGGTAAAATAAAGTATTAAACAGACAAGAATGGACATGTCATTTAGTTTGTTATTTTCATCTCAAAGTCCACTGGATGATAGAACATTGAGCAACTCTTTGTTATTTTCATGATATAGGTAGTATATTTACTTTGAGGTATTGACAGGGTAGTGTGTCAATGTGTGTGTCCTTATGGGTACACAGGGGAGGGACAGGACTTTTACCATCACTGGTGGAAGGTCTTGTTATCAGTGTGCAAGCAGCTCTGTAACACCTGGCCAATCAATACTTCTCCCATTGTGTATAAGGAGGCTTAGTAGTCGATCAATGCTGGAGCTCAGCTGCACACACAAATACTGCTTACAAAACCTGACCTGCATGTTTTACCCTTGGCACCCCATGGTCTTTGTGTGTTGCCCTACAAGGAAAGCAGTTGTACAATATGTATAATAAAACACCCACACCAGAAAAGAAAGTGCAGATAAACAAAGTTTGGTGGTCAGAGATATAAAAAAGGTATTTTCAATGATAAAAATTTTTGACCAATGAGCATGGATTATAGGCTTTAAAAAATCATGAACTAAAAAACTGGAGAACCTAAAAAAGACAAAACATGGGAAGAACTTAAGCAAGAAGCCAGTACCATGAACTGGGATACACAATTGGGGCTCTATTTTGGTGCCTCGCCGAAGACGTGCCGCAAGCGCAGCGTCAATCAGATCCGCCGCGCTGACAAGGCGTTCCCAAGCACATTTTGGTATTTTGGTGAGCCGCGCAGCCCGGCGTAAGTATCCCCCCTCCCTAACTCAGCTCCTCCCGGCAGCATAAGTCATAGACGGGGAGGAGAGAGGGCGTGGAGTCGGTTTAACACAGCCGAGACCTGTTTTCACCAATCACATAAGCTCCTCTCCTTGCCTTTAAATCCGCCACCGGCGAGGCGTAATACTATTTTCATGAAGTAGTCAAAGAGATCGAGAGATGTCTGAAGACAGTTATGCCACACGATGGCGACAGAGGGCAGCTGCTCAACAAGTGTCCTCCACACTCTCTCATCTGAGCACAGATGGATTTGGTGTGCGTAATGTTGGACCCACTGGTAAGACAAACACCCTTTTCCACAGAAAAGACACTCACATAAAGTTGCATATATTCAAACCTCACGTGACAAAGGTGGGTTTAGCGCACAGATCACAACATAAACTCCAAAAATGGCATTAAAATCGGAACCATCTGTGCGTAAATGACGCATCGCGCTCCGTGGCCTGGCTCTTTCTTTCATAGATGTTGGCATATAAAATAAATTTGGCCCACAAAACTGAATATTATAATATCCGTATGTCGGCTTAAAGTAGATCACGCATCTGAGCACTGAAACAAATCATCTGTTCAGCCGCAGCAGCTGCAGCAAGACGGACAGAGGACACGGAGACGTGTCCAGGTCGAGCTGTGTGAGAAATAAGAGGAAGAAAGAAAAGGAGGGAGACACATTACATATCTTGTTAACTTCATCATGTGTGTCTATTTACTAGATATTTAATTTAATTTGATGCAGTTTCAGCTGTATTGATTCGGTCAGGTTGTGTGCCCAAACGCGTGCCAAACGCGTGCCAAACGCGCTCATCAGATCAGATATAGATCAGAATATATCGATATAGATCTAAATGTATGTGCTGACTCAGATTAATAGTTGATGATGATTATTTATTGCACTGAAATCTGCCTGACACTGTGGAAACCTGCCGGTGAGGCATCGGTGACGTATGTCGATACGCCGCCGGTCTACCAAAATACTACTAGACCAGCTGCGTTCCGCCTTGCGCTGAAAGCTGACCAGGTTTGAATCGGCGAGCTTTCAGCGCACGTTACACGCCGGTGGCGAGCACGAAAATGTCACTGCGCCCAGCTGATTCTGTCAACACCTCCCCCTGCCACGCCACCACGCCCAGCTTGGCGGATCTCGGCTCGCCTCCGTGCGACTCAGTCCACGAAAATACCAAACTCGCCTTACACCGGGCTCCGCCAGACGAAAATACAACTGCGCGGGGCTCGCCACCCTCCGCCGCCTCACCGGCGCGAACGAAAATAGAGCCCTTGGTCTCATGTGTTGGATCATACTTCCATTCTTCTTCACTTTCTATTCCCTATGTTGTGCTTCAAAAAGAGAAGGAGAAGAGATTACATACAGTTAAAAGTCATCTTTTGCACCTGTTTTAACCACCCAATATGTATGGCACTGTGCCTGTAAAATTAGGGCGCAAAGTAAGGCCTGAGGCACAAAGAGGTTAGATCAAGTCCTTTGACTGTGCAGGCCAGTCAAAACAATAGGTGGGCACCAAACTCAGCAGAGATGGAAATTTCCTCACTGGGGTTTCAAACTCTGAACATACTGACAGTATTGGGCAGGATTTGAGAGCGTTTAACAGCTTATCTGTATTCCTTATTGCAATAGTAATTGATAGTGTTCAATCTTCTTGATGTCTGTATGATGGTCAGTGCATGGTTCTAATTTTGTTTCCAGATGGTTTTAAAAAATCCCCTTAAAGTCCCACTCCAATCGTTTATTTTTTACCACTTAAAGTGTTCTCAGTGGTCTATGAACTCTGATTATGAGGTTTTTTGAAAAATCATGTTACCTGTGTCATTTCCAAGGGCTTTTCTTCTGCAGAGCTCCAGTAGCTCTTTAGCAATTCACCTCTGAGTCGTGGGTGGAGACAGCACTGCTCTGCACACTCCTCTTCATGCTAGCTTGCAGCCTAACATTGTCGGTGTAGTAGAAGTAGCAGATAAAATAGGAGCTATTCAGCTCTCAGACACTACTGTCTTTGGGGACATGATGAAAGTTAATATCAGAATTAGCTTTCTTACGAGCATTGCAATCCGCTGACACATACACTTGTTCTGTCATTGTACTCTCTACTTCTTGAAGTCTGGCCTGCAGAATGGGGCTAGGGTTAGGGTTACAAACTTAAGACTTTAAAACAGTTTTTTATCAATCAAAGGTGCATTTCTATCCTCAAGATAGAAATGCACACAAAACACCTTTGCTACTGACCACACCTCACTTTTAGGCCACCTTGGCTATGCCAAGTTTATTTGCGATCAACACAACATGAGCACGAAGCATAGAAACAAGGAGTGTGTTGGGTGGAAATCCTGCTGCAGGCCAAGACACTTTGCAACGCAACTTGGGCTGGTTAGGGGTTGATATCTTCTAGACTATAGGGTTTGATACCACAAGTAAAAAAGGCTATGTAAGAAGGACAGAGTTTATGCCAAGATAAAAACTGAATACGTACCCTTCTTTGAGTTTATTTAATTAAGATATTGGAATTGAGAAATAAAGTGTTGAGATTGTATCATCCTCTCTTTTCCTGCATCACTTGTTGTCTGGTCTTTGCTGTGCATCTTTACAGTTATTATGTCTTAAAATATGCCTTCAACTGATGGATGGATGATTTTTCTTATGTTTTTGGTGTTCTTTTTATGATCTTAAAGATCTCAGTAAGAAGATTTGAAAGTGTGGGTATAAAACAGCAATTAGCTGTTGGGAGAAACTGCTAATGGATTTTCACTCTTACCAACCAAAAGTTTAGAGATTACAGAGGCTTAAAGTTAGAGGGAACAAAACAAATGTTGAGCCACAAAAACTTGTCTTGTCATTCACTTTGGATCAAAGCCTACAGTAATGTTTGAACACATCCTGTTCCATTGTGAAGGTTTAACACTTTGGAAAAAAGATTTCTGGCTCGAGTTTGTCAGCAGGGGAAGCTTAAAAAAGGTTTCAAAAGCAAAACCAAAACATTTGCTTTAAGTATCCCCCAAAGGCAACTTTTGTTTAGAGCAAATGTAAAATAGAGAAGTTTTGAAGGATCAAGGCACCGCTCTGAGAACAGGAAGGATTTTAAATTTTAATCCCTTTGCTGCTCATAGCCTCAGGCACCATGATGAGGCAACGTCCTAATGTGTAATACAGCAAGGGAGTTCTCACCATGTGGATGATGACCAACCCTGAACTAATACCTAACAACCCGTCTCCCTCTGTTTTCTTTCATCTTCATCTGTTTGCTCTCCCTTTGTCCCACTTTGCTTCTTCCATCTTTCCTCCAGTGTTTCTATTGGAATCAGTTATGTCTTAGCTGGGAGTGAGGCCTATGCAGCCCTTCTGAATATCAGGTAAGTCTGCCACACACACACACACACACACACACACACACACACAGAGTAAGAAAAACTATGACAAAAGAGACGCGGTTATGCAACTGAAGTGTAATTTTGCTTCAAAAGTGAAAGAAGACACAGGTGTGAGTTTTTAAATTTGATTTTTGAAACTGAAAAATCGAAGGTGAGTTGTCAGAACAGGAAGTATTGTTTCAGGCTACAATCAAATGTTTTTTCTTGAAATTGAATTTTTTTTAAACTGATGCAACCCTGATAGACGATAGCTTCCCACTGCTCTGTGAGGCTGTGGAGGCATTGCATGAACTTGCATTTCATTTCAATTAAACAACCACATCCACACACAGCAGAGATATTTCCTCAGGCAAATATCCTCCATTATCAGAGGGTTATGATTTATTTCATTATTTTTTTAATTTCTCTGTTTGATGAGTCACTGTCTTCACAAAGTTAAATGTCTGCTGATGAGTACTAAAAGAGAAATTAGCTGCAAATCTTCTCATCTGTCAATCACTTCTCTATACTCTGTGGTCAAACCGGCCTCATTGTCTGACACTTGTCTAAATTGCATCAGTGTACGTTTGTATTAATTAACTAATGAGTATTTTCTCAGGTAAAGCTATAGTTCAATGGTCTCCAAAACTTTCTGGCAACAAAATTTCTTGTTATCTTTACTGGGATGAGGTTAAACCTCCAATTGTTTTTCTTTTCTTTTCATAATTCATGCAATCTTGAACAAGATCACAAACTTGTAGCTCATAAGACCTCTCTCTGAAGTGGGTAGGGAAAAATCCTTGAAAATATGATTCATTAATGGGGAACATTAATTGATACACACAGTAGATGCTGCACTGATACTGCTGTGATATGAAGTATTGTGCATCAGAATATTGTATCTTGTCACATTTGGGTAAGATAAACCTGCTGCTCATTCTGGTTCAACACTCATCTACCTTTCCTGCCTCTTTCAATTCAATAGGACATGATTTTTCAGTAGATGAGTCACTACTGTGTGCTTCAGCGGTCATAATTAGTCAGTGGAAAGATTCATGGTTCTGACATGGTGGAAAATCAGAAAATCAACTGAGAACTCCAAAACTTAAATCAAAGACAAACTCTGTAACTGTGAAACGTTCAAAATAGCTGAGTCTAACTTGAAAGAAGCAATTTAACAGAAGTCAGTTACAGCCTCTTTGGTGAAACAGTGATTGCATATGTGTTTTTCAGAGCTTACTGTAAAGACATCAATGCACAGCCCTCCCTGGTGTTTTCTTTGAATCAGTATCTGTTGTTGTTTGATCAGTCATAGTTGTTTCTGTCAAATCCGCAGGAGTTCGGGAAAAAGACGTGAATTTCACCTAGTCTCCCTGGATATGATGGAGTATTAAGGCCATGTTACAGACTTGAAAAAATGAGATTAGAGTGGGACATTTATGAGAATTAAGTCGTCAATTCATCTTTCTTTCCCAAATTTTAAAGGGAAAGATCACTAAAAGGGAGAGCTTGGTACATCTTGTGAATTTATACTTCAACATTGGATTCATAAATATCTGAATGTCCAGTCTTTTAGCTCATCATCACCACATTGTAATACGAATTAGGACTCTAAGTAGATAGAGGAAGACACTGGGCTTTATAAAGGTAAAATGCAGTGCTGAAAAATCTCCTCAGTATATACTTACAGAACTGAACAGCTCTTCCTATAATCAGAGTTTTTGCTGTCAGTTCTTTGTTAGGTGATGATTTAAAATAATATAGAGCCAGAACTATACATAAAATCATAGATATCACAGAGAAACCGGCTGCTTGTGACTCGCATTGATCCACCTATTTCAGGGTACACCCAGATATTACCATCTAATATCTGAGGAGCCTTTGTGCTCCAGGTCAAAGTCTTCTCCCCATGCTCTGCAGCTGTTACATCTTGACAATCCCTTCATCCGTTCTGAGTCTGAGGCGGCTGTGATCTTTTCTACCAGAATCAGCCTGTTAACACTGTTGATCCATGCAGTGCAACCCTTGCTGAGCTCCAAGATGAGCTTGTGAAACTTTTTCTCCAAAGAGCAGTAGTCATTGCTGCTACCTCCTACATGATTGAGTTTTTTAATTGTCCTCATTTCTGCAGTAATATATGTGCACATACTGTGAACCTATTCCAGATGGGTTTTGGAATGTCGACCTGCAGCTGCTACCTGCAGTAAGACAGATGTTATCACACAAGCCCTTTTGACGTTTACCTTTGAGAGCAATGTCCTCTTCCATTGGATCACATCTGGCTTTGCTCTCTTTGTGTCTCAAGCCAGACTTACCCTGACAGTGTCTGTCTTTTAACATCAAACTGTGTATGTGCTAAAAGTTCATAAAACATAAATGGTACTATCAAAACAATAAATCAACACAACATATTGTAGCAGCTGATCTGGAGACATGCAGCTGCCTCAGTAAGAGAAGTAGCTCGATCACGTAATGTGTACTGTTGTTTATTCTACCTTTACTGGCACGGCTAACAGTGTAGCAAGGCTAATAGCAGGTGGCTAACTCTAACTTTAGCTTGCATATTACATGATGCTTCACTGTTAACTCGGCATGACTGAGACCAGCACAGTGGGGAACATCGTGAAGTGGGTTGAACTGAAACTTGTTGACTTATTGTGTACTTCACAAACTGGTTTATTTACCGTTTAGACGGACCACTCTCCTCCGTGCGTCCCTGAGCTGCCTGCTTCAGATATGTCACTCTGCTGTGCTGTGAGGTAGTTCGTGGATGAAGATTGTCATGAGGTCGCTGTGCCATCTACAGGATAAGTTGGGGAACTTTTCAAATAGCGGAACATTTTCTAAGTGTAACCGAATGGCTGATTACCCATTAGTCTCAAACAGGCTAAAATTGGCCGATGTAATCGGCTCGCCGATAAATCGGTCGGGCCCTAGTCCCAGCCATACTACTAGCCATCAAACACCTTTTTAGCTTTGCCTGGTTTCTTTTGCAAAGAGACCAATCACAACTCACCCATTCAAGGAAGAATATTTATGATCATTACTTCATGGAAATGCAATCAGACCGAGACGCTGCTAAGGCAGAAGAATTGCTGCATCTGCAGTGCAAAATGATTGTTATGGTGATTGTTACTTCAAGGAAATGATCCTAACAATTTAATAAAACCTTGCGTGTTCAAGCTACCTTTTTTTTGATGTTTTGTCATCTTGCCAGCAGTAATCTTGAATTCAGTTTGCTTGAATGCAAACAAGAATTAAGCATAGGGAGGCAATGATCAGAAATTTTGATGGTAAGATGATAGTTTGAGTAATAATCACTGTTTCCCCTAAAAAAAACCACAAAATTACAGATGTATAAAATCTTCTGCATATTCTGCAGAAATTTTACTGTTATATAAAGTTGCTAATCATTAGAAAATGAGGCCCCAAATTTAGAAAAAGATAAAAAGAAGATATACCTCTCCCTTTAGATTTAAAAAAAAAAATCTTGACTTTTTATGTCTTTGGTTTGTTTAAAGCTCAGAAAAAAGGGCAAAAGAAGAAGTGGAGAATATCCCTCAATTAGTGTTATCAATAGCTGGATTGCAATTAATAAAATCCCATGGTATTTCTCTTCAATAGACTACACACTGCTTTGCTGCTGTGTTGCATTTATGACCTTTGTGCTGAAAGCCTAACTTTCCCCACAACATCATTCACAGTAACAGACACTTTTATTTTATGCTATACCAACACAATGTGTCATTAAGTAACTTGCCTCTGAAGTAACATTACTACGGAAATAGGATTAGGGCCACTGGAAAATAAAAAGAAAAGGTCCAATATATATATATTTTTTTGTTATTATTATTATTCTGAGATTAAAGTCAGAAATCTGACTTTTTTCTCAGAATTTTGTGTTTAAAGTCAGAATTCTGACTAATCTTTAAATAATAATTAAAAAATGATGTCTGACCTTTTTTTTATGTCTTGTCATCCTAATCCTCTTCTGTACATTACTAAGTCGTGATTTTTACCCATATTTTAGCATGTGGTGTTGGGTGATTATTCTACACATGCGTCAAGTTTGGTATATTCCACCCTTTAGCCAACCTTGGACCCTTTAGTGGCAGGATTTGGTCTAAGGTGTACCCAAATCACTCCCTCTCTCTGGAGTTTCCTTGTTTCTTTAGAGGGTGTAAAGGTTTGTTTCTTGATCTTTCTGCCTTACACTTAAGCCAGTGCACCACAGGTGTCACTATGTTTTTGTTCCATGCAGGTTGCACCAAAAATAATGTACTGGCTCC
This sequence comes from Xyrichtys novacula, assembly GCA_962446985.1. Lineage (NCBI taxonomy): Eukaryota > Metazoa > Chordata > Actinopteri > Labriformes > Labridae > Xyrichtys > Xyrichtys novacula. The sequence goes on from OY660870.1 coordinate 6,686,432, forward strand.
TTTCCAAGAGTGAACAAAGACACTTGGTGTAGTGCAGCTTTTACAGTTTAATAACCCTGACATCATAAAGCTGTCAGTCGTGGAACTGGTCAATCGCTGGACCAGTACTTGAGAGAAGTCTTCAAAGTGCTAAAACCAAGTTTAATGCTGAGAGCTGGAAAGCACCTGTGACATATTGGCTTGTTTCTCTTAAATGGTTCAACGTAATTTTGAATGAAATATGAAATCAGATATGAGATAAAAGATACCAATGCTGTTCACATGTTCAAATCTGTTGAGATTTGCTTCACATGGTACTCTTTTTTTTCAGTCATGACTATAATGACCCCTCTCCTCAGAAATTTTCAGTTTCTTTTAACCTGGAAAAGTAGATAGTAGATATTTAATAGATATTTAGATATAGATATTTAATAGATATTTAATGATTGCGGCAATACATTGTACATACACTTACCTCAAGTTAAAACACTAGTGTGTTCAAATTAAACTGTTCAAACTGGGCCTGAGTGTACTGCAGCCTTCAGCTTTCCTCTGCATGCTCCTCCTCCTCCAGCATTCAAGTAACTGAAGCAAGAATCAATGCAGCACTGTTAGCTGTGTCTTCAAGCGATTGTTGTCTCCCCTCCTCCACAGCATACCTCCTTTTCTCCTCTCCCAAGCCTGTAATTACCTTTATCAGTTAACAGGACTAATTTACTTTGTCATGCCTCAGTAAATACTTCGCTCAAATTATATTATTCAAACTCTGCGGGTTTGTTGAACCGCTTCATTGGCACACCTGGGCGCCTCATTATCGGCGTGCTCAGGGCCAGGGGAGATGCTATGATGCACTTTGGGAGTGGGGAGACAGGGTTAGTGAAGTGAAAAAACCTTGGTCAGCCTCCTTCAGATAACCCACCTTTATTACCCTTCCCTGGGGGACACAATCAATAGGTTACTGCAGGTCTTTGCACAAAAACATCCCTCTCAGCCCCATTTCTGTATAATAGTATGTGTAAGGGTAAGTTACCCCATTGAGCTCCACAAGATTTAAAGTATTAGCCAGATTCGTTTTCAACCTAGGGACCAGATTATTGACTTTTAGTATTTCCTCAACTGACTTTAAAGATTTAAAAGTCACGTTTTTCTTTGGAGTATTATAGAATTATAGCTCTAACCCTTGAGTATCACTGAAGCCCTGTGTGTGTAATTAAATGAATATGAGCTCAACTGTGTTTCTTTAAGTGGTTTAATATTCTCTTTGACGATGATTTAAGTTGCCTTAATGAGCCAACAAATGACCATAACTTGGAATGCTTATACCCAGTTTTGTATATTTTATTTAAATATGAAACAGAGAAAAAATACTATGATTTGATATTGAACCTGTTAGTCACATTTACAATGTGAGATGTCAGTTTATGTTTTATGTTCTTGTACATGTTTATCATTGTTATATCATGTTTATAAGAGTAGAAAATGACTTAACATGCTAAACAACACTTTGTAAATAAGATAAGAGGAGATAGCACCTTGTTGATCCCCAGAGGAAAAATCGGTTATTCCGGCAACACAGACACAGCCAGGAAGTAAGACTACAATAAGAGAAAATAAACAAAAATAGACAAAAATAAACAATGATATAAACAATGTTGATTGTTTAATGTAAAAGCTGTTTTATATTATATTTATTTCATTTAAAGTTAAATGAAAATGTTACAAGATAAGGCTTTAAAGACCCACTCTGATGAAAAACCATGTTTTTCTTGTTTTTTACATGTTCATATGACATTTTTCTGATGTTACAGGACATATCACAAGGTAAGCCCTTTTACAGGGGTGCCTCTCTAAGCATTCAACAAAGCAAAAAACTGTTGGGGGACCCCCCCCCAAAAAAAAACGGGAAAGGACTGACCAGTTTTCATCACCACATTCAGCACAGAAGCAGAAAACATCAAAAAGATGATAAATAAAAACTGGGACATAGTTCAGAGTGATGCACAACTCATCAACACTTTTCAACAGCCTCCACTTGTTAGTTTCATAAGAGGCCCAAAACCTTACGAGATAAACTGGTTCATAGTCATCTCATACCCAACAATCAAACTTCATGGCTGAGACAAAAATCAAAAGGGTCTTTCCAATGCAGTTACTGTTTCAAAATCAGTCACTTTCTTAACTGCAAGACCACTTTTGTTTACTTTTGTTTTTTGTTTTGTTTACTGGCTAGAATGTCCCATGTGCAAAGTGTTTTACATCAGCAGAACAAAAAGACGCCAACAGGACAGACTGGCAGAACACAAATATGCAATATGAACTGGAAATATTAACTATCCCATGGCAAAACATCACCTGGAATTCCATAACAGCAACCCATCTTCATTACAAACCATTGGTATTGACCACATCCCTCTGACCATCAGAAAAGGTGACAAAGGAAACTAAACCAAAAGGAGGCATTCTGGATTGACAAACTACGAGCCACAAAAAACCCTGGGCTAATCGAAAAGAGGATTACACTGTATTCTTGTAAAGGAAGGATGTTGTTGAACTTATTTGTGATTTTGTTAAAATGTTGTAAAGCAGAATTCTGATATGTTCTCACCCATTTTACCTGTTTTGAATTATGTAATGCATGGTTTTTAAAATAAAACTTTGTTGAAGCCTCCATTGACCTGAGTAACACCATCTGCTGGAAGGTTTTTTTAGTTGTCTCCAGATGCAGGTCAAACCTTTAAGGCCAAGTGGCAATTTTCTATTGGAGAAGCACCCCTTTAAAAGGCCCTACCACAACCTAGCATCTGTTTGCTTTACTTCCTGATGAAAGCTTGATGCTGAAACGTGTCTAAGTTTGCTTTTAAGGTCTACATGACCATGCTGCTAAAATTAAAGCATTGGATATTATTTAGAGAGTGCCTTGGACTCTTTTCTCTTTTTTGCTTCACTGACTTTGTGAATCCCATCCCAAAGAGCACCTCAGACAAACTCTTTGTTGAGTCCAGGTAGCACTCCTTTGTCGTTTTGTGTTTCAAAGGCTGGATTGAGCTTTAAGTTACAAGGATCCAAGGGTTAAGGAGAAGGCATGTTCTTTAAAATGAAGTAGAGGTGTGCAGTAGTTGCAACTGGACAACACTTAATAAAGATACCTGCTGTGGTTGAATCATTGCTGAATAGACATTTGGAGAGCACAAATGCATAGCTGTGGATTAAGTCAAGGATTCGACTCTACACTGGTGTTTTGTTTAGAAAGCTGTCGTAATTTGGATCTCAGTTTGTCAAAGGCAATCCTCACCAAGGTTGCAAAGTAATTACCAGCTTTTCTCACATTATGGATATGAATACGTCCATGCCAGTGTTTTTTGTTTGTTTTTAGAACTCAAGTGTCCTCTCTTTGTGCTGGAAGGAAATGAGCAGCCACAAATCTTAAAGAAAACAGTCATTCTTGTGCTCACTTAACTGTCTGACTGTGTGTTTTTCCACAGCCACATCTATGTGATACCAGTCTTCACCTGGATTTTAACTCTTGCCATTTTACTGGCCCACACAGCGATTCAGCCAATCACGTCAGTGCTTACCCTGCTGAAAGGAATCCTCCTTATCGTCACGGTAACTATGATTCTGATGTTTCTACCCTTTTTTTGTTTTACTGTCTTTTTCCCTGTTGGCTGATTGTCAGCTCACGTAACAGTCAGTCTTTCAGCGGCAGAGGGCGGCGCACCCTGCGCAGTGGTATTTTCATCTGGCGGAGCCCGGCGCACAGCCAGTTTGGTAATTTCGTGGACTGAGGTGCACCGAGGTGCGCCAAGCTGGATGTGGTGGTGCGGTAGGGGGAGGTGTCGACAGAACCAGCTGGCGCAGTGACATTTTCGTGATCGCCGGTGTCGTGTAAAGTGCGCTGAAAGCTTGACGATTCAAACCTGGTCAGCTTTCAGCGCAGGCGGAGCACAGCTGGTCTAGTGGTATTTTGGTAGACTGGTGGCATAGTACACATACATCACTAATGCCTCACCAGCAGGTTTCCACAGTGTCAGGCACATTTCAGTGCAATAAATAATCAACAACAGCCAATATTCTGAGTCAGACACAAAAGACACACATGATGAAGTTAACAAGATATTCAATTTGTCCCCCCCATATTTCTATCTTTCTCTTCCTCTTATTTTTCGACCTAGACATGTCTCTGTGTCCTCTCCACGTCCCGCTGCTACTGCAGCAGCAAGGCTGACCAAATGTTTTTTTTTTTTTTTTGTGATCAGATGAGTTATTTACTTTAAGCCTACATACAAATATTATAATATTCACTTGCGTGAGCCAAATTAATTTTACATGCCAACATCTATGAAAGAAAGAGCCGGGCCACGGAGCGCGAAGCGTCATTTACACACAGCTGGCTCTGATTTTAATGCCATCATTGGAATTTATGTTGTGATCTGTGCACACAACCCACCTTTGTCACGTAGGGCTCTATTTTCGTGCCTCGCCAGAGACTTGCCGCAGGCGCGGCGTAAGTGACAGCCGACAAGGCGTTCCCAAGCACAATTTGGTAATTTGGTGAGAGGCGCAGCCCGGCGTAAGTATCCCCCCTCCCTAACTCAGCTCCTCCCAGCGGCGTAAGTCGTAGCGAGGGAGAAGAGAGGGCGTGGAGTGAGTTTAACACAGCCGAGACCTGTTTTCACCACATAAGCTCCTCTCCTTGCTTTTAAATCCGCCACAGGCGAGGCGTATTACTATTTGTTGTGAAGTAGTCAAAGAGATCAAGAGATGTCTGAAGACAGTAATGCCACAAGATGGCGACAGAAGGCAGCTCCTCAACAAGTGTCACTGTAAGCGCTGCATTGGGCGTCCTCCACACTCTCTCATATGAGCACAGATGGATTTGGTGTGTGTAATGTTGGACCCATTGGTAAGACAAACACCCTTTCCACAAATAAAGACACTCACATAAAGTTGCACATATTCAAACCTCACGTGACAAAGGTGGGTGTTGCGCACAGATCACAACATAAACTCCAAAAATGGCATTAAAATCGGAACCATCTGTGCGTAAATGACGCATCGGGCTCCGTGGCCTGGCTCTTTGTTTCATAGATGTTGGCATGTAAAATAAATTAGGCCCACAAAACTGAATAGTATAATATCCGTATGTAGGCTTAAAATAGATTACTCATCTAATCACTGAAACAAATCATCTGTTCAGCCGCTGCAGCTGCAGCAGGACGGAGAGAGGACACGGAGACATGTCCAGGTCGAGCTGCGCGAATAATAAGAGGAAGAGGAAGAAAAGGATCTTGTTGACTTCATCATGTGATTCTATTTACAAGATATTTAATTTAATTTAATGCGGTTTCAGCTGTGTTGATTCAGTCAGGTTGTGTGTCCAAACGTGTGCCAAACGCGCTCATCAGATCAGATATAGATCAGAATATATCAATATAGATCTAGATGTATGTGCTGACTCAGATTAGTAGTTGATGATGATTATTTATTGCACTGAAATGTGCCTGACACTGTGGAAACCTGCTGGTGAGGCATGTGTGACGTATGCAGATACGCCGCCTGTCTACCAAAATACCACTAGACCAGCTGCGCTCTGCCTGCGCTGAAAGCTGACCAGGTTTTAATCGGCGAGCTTTCAGTGCACTTTACACGCCACTGGCGAGCACGAAAATGTCACTGCGCCCGCCGATTCTGTCGACACCTCCCCCTGCCACGCCACCACGTCCAGCTTGGCGGATCTCGGTTTGCCTCTGTGCGCCTCAGTCCACGAAAATACCAAACTGGCTGTACGCCGGGCTCCGCCAGACGAAAATACAACTGCGCGGGGTCCGCCACCCTCTGTCGCCTCACCGGCGTACACGAAAATAGAGCCCGTAGGGTTTAAATACAGTACAGGCCAAATATTTTGGACACACCTTCTCATTCAATGCATTTTCTTTATTCTCATTACCATATAAAATTGTAGATTCTCAGTGAAGGCATCAAAACTATGAATGAACACATGTGGAATCATGTGCTTAAGAAAAAAAGTGTGCAATAACATGTATTATATTTTTGTTTGCTCAAAAGTAGCCACCCTTTGCTTTTTTGATAGCGCTGCAAACTTTTGCTGTTCTCTCAATGAGCTTCATGAGGTAGTCACCTGAAATGGCTTTTACTTCACAGGTGTGCCTTGTTAGGGTTACTTCGTGACTGACTAAGTACTTCTGTCATCAAGAGCAAAGGCTGGCTATTTTAAAGAAACTAGAATATAAAACATGTTTTCAGTTATTTCACACCTTTTTTATGAGAACAAAATTTTACATGTGTTCATAGTTTTGATGCCTTCAGTGATAATCTACAATGTAACCAGTCATATCAAAAAATAAAGAAAAGACATTGAATGAGAAGGTGTGTCCAAACTTTTTGTCTGTATTGTATATGCAACTTTATGTGAGTGTCTTTATTTGTGAAAAAGGTTGTTTGTCTTACCAGTGGGTCCAGTCTTACACACACCAAATCCCTCTGTGCTCATTTGAAAGTGTGGAGGCCCTCCCCAGCGCTTACAGGTATACTTATTAAGGGGCTGCCTTCTGTCGCCATCGTGTGGCATTGCTGTCTTCAGACATCTCTTGATCTCTTTGACAACTTCACGAAAAATAGTGATACACCTCGCCTGTGGCAGATTTCAAGGTGAGGAGAGGAGCTTATGTGATTGGTGAAAACAGGTCTCGGCTGTGTTAAACCCACTCCTCGCCCTCTCTCCTCCCTCTCTACAACTTACGCCACTGGGAGGAGCTGAGTTAGGGAGGGGGGATACTTACGCCGGGCTGCGCCGCTCACCAAATCTTTGCTCAGGGCATTTCAGATTCTCATTTAGAGTTTTTATGACGCTAAACTAAACATGTCAAGATGCTATGAAAAGATGCGAACATTTTATAGTTTAAGTATTCACCTCATCTGAAATATCAAGACCCCCCCCCCCCCAAAAAAAAAAAAAAAAGAGAATGAGGTAATTTGATTGTTGATAATTTATTTATTTCTGTTAATATTTTATGATGGCATGTTTAAGTTGGTCTTTTGAGAGCATAAACTCATTGGAAATATTTGAGAGTCTCCTCTCACCTTCATGCTTGACTTCATAAACTCTTCAGCTTTGTCTTTCTTCACTTTCTGAAAGTGTATGTCTTTTGGCCATTTTTGACAGATGTCATGTTGCTTTAACTGCTGTGTTTGCATGAGAAGTCATGCTGGCAAAATGGATGGAAGTGGCGTTTTACGTTGGCTGCCTCATGCAGAAGTTGTGGTACTTATGGAGCTCCCACTGTGTGTGTGGCGGTTTTGGGCTTTTCCAGGTCAGTGCTTGCAAACATCAGGGGGTGTCAGCTGCTCAGCAGGGGCTCTGGAAGAGAGTGTTTAGGTTTGAGTCAGAATACATTTAACACAGTAACCTTCTACAAGGTTACTCCGTCTCAAAGGAGTGTACGTAGAGCTACTACACCTGCTGGTTTATATGTTGGACAATATTTTTAGTGGCAACCTGTTTCTCACACCGTCAACGCAATATAATGCTGAGGATAATGCAAAGTGAGCAGTTACAAATAATGAAATATAATCCCAACAGGGCAGTTGGGACCCTGATGCAGAGCAGGGTGGTTACCCTGTTGACATTGTAATTTCATAACCAGCAGCTGACTACATTGCCCCTACTTATGACCCAGCTCAGGGATTGATTTCAGTCAGCTATAATTATTTTTTATAAAACAGTAGAGAAGGATGTAAGTGAGTTTTTGCAGTTTGAACCTGCATTAAATCTTTATTATGACTTTAAAACAATCACACAACATTGCTGTACAGAAACTTTGATTTGCCACACGGATTGATGTCGCTTTGTAGCCTTGTCTAAATAATTATGCAGAAAAAGAAGCTGCATATTTTGGACTCAGATTAGTCCGCCACGCTGTCACAACATCCCAGGCAGTGGGTAATACTCTCTCACTGACAGAGTGTGGGTGTGCAGGTGTACTAAAATGTACCATCCCTTAACCTGTCCAGAGTTTAGTTAAGCGATGTGGTCTGTGTCAATCAGATGTCACTTGTGGTGGTGTCAGGCGTGAGCTTGGGTGTTTCCCAAGGTGCTTAACTTTCACTTTGCCAACTTAACATGTTGAATACCTCATTTATGACACACTCCTGCTCCAGCTGTGGAAGTTTGTTGAGGGCAAACTATGCCAGCAGCAGGTTTGCTTTGAGTAAAATGGCTGTTTGTGAAATAGATTTAGAATCAGTGGAATCAGGAGTTTTGACTCTGATGTAAATGAATTTTTTTCCCCTCTGCTAAAGGCAAATATCTCGACTATGAACATGGTTGTGATTATCACTAGTTCACTACCACGTTTGTAGGAATTTGCAACTGAAAAACGCACTCATCAGCTCTGCTGTTGTTGTCTGGATTTCAGGCCAAGATTTGAAATCCTCCATGCTGTTTTTGACACTGATTTGAAATTATAATAGAAGGTAATATTTTATCTGCATTGTTCACAACTTTGAAATAGAGACAAGCAGTCCTTAAGTGGGCAGTGATTCTGTTTGTTTGGAGGGTTGGACAGGAAAGATCAGCTATTTTACCAACCACACTTTAGCTCTTTCAGTTTGGACATTGGATAACTATAAAACATATTTATATATTTGATTATATATTATTTTAACTTTTGATAGAAAAATTATTGTGAGTTTATTGGTAACAAATGATCAGTTATTGCAGCTGGGCATGCTTTGTCAGAAGCATGTGTTGGTAACTCTGTACTTACAGTGCATTCCAGTTGTACTCGGAAGTCAAGATTTCCAAACTCCGAGTTGGAAATTCATCTGGATTTCCAGCTTGGAAAGTTGGATGATCCACACCAACCTCGACTTGATGACAATGTCATAATTCAAGATGGCAGCGCAGTGCATCAACAGTAAAGAGTAACAGTGAAAGTTCTTGTAATGTATTTTTTATTAGCACTTCTGTTTGGTTTTGTGAAATTAAATAAGTGGTATATGTTGTACTGCCCAACATCTAACTGTGAACACGGTGCTTATGGTGTTTGTAAGAGTAAAATACTGTGTTAGTTGTTGTTAGCTATACCAGTCGTAAACAGCACATAACAACAGCTGACAACCGCTAACAACAACTGACAACAGCTAACAGCTAACAGTAGGCGTCCATCTTGGTTTTCCAACTTGTTTAGTGGAACGCCATCAACTCAGGTGTATTCCCAGCTCCTACATCTGTCTTCCGAGGTAACTGGAATGCAGCGTTCTTCTCAGGTGACTAAATGAAGCAGTTTTAAAGCAGCCACTTCACGGAGAAATAAATCGAAACAACAGTTGATGAACTTGTCCAGTTGTCACCTCAAAACCAAATTTAATGTCATCCCCTCATGTCAATCATGTATGTACACTGGGATGATCATGCTTTGGATGTTAACTTCTGTTGTCAAGAGCATGTTTTGAAAGCCAAACAAGTCTTACCAAGTTTGATCCAGTTTTTCAAGTTGATAAGTTGTATTGTAAATGGCCAGTCTTACTAGTTACTGTATTTTCAAATAACAGGTCTCATGAGAACCATTTTTGTATGAATAGTGATCGATGGAAAAGGATGCCTTTTACTTCTGAAGTGTGTTTTTTCATCACATGAATCACATCATCTATTTTCAAACTCCAGCTGACAGACACCTAAATGTGTGGTGTACCCTCTATCACAGCTTGATGTCTCTGTCTCTGAACACTTTAATCTTACCAGGCGTTTTTTTCACCATCTTAAGCATTACCTCCAGTCCGAACAGAAAATATGTCTCAGTCACTTGAAAAAACACTTAAGCAGCTTCCCACTGTTTTTGCACCTCACCCCTATATTTGACTCTGACTCTTCTGTTGCTGGAGACACTTTGTCATAAAGCTTCAATGCATATAATCTTCCCAAGGATAGAGGCTTTATTTTTTTCTTCTATGCCCTCTAACTTTCTTCTTTGGCTCTTAAAATGTAGTTCAGCTTACTGACAAACATGATAGCAGATGAGCTGATACTTTATTATTGCTAAAAGGGACTGTCATGGTTAATATGTTGAATTCTACTGGCAGAAAGTGGCAAGTTAAAGGGATATTCTGGCATAACTTTAAGCCATGGTAACACACCGTAACACAGAGTAACCCCCCCCCCCCACACACACACACACACACACACATACCTCCACACACAAATCTCAACTAAAAAGCCACTCTATAGCCACAAATAATGCTCAGAACAGCACCTAACTTCATCAACAGCACATATAGGGTCCCAGCCATATTACTAGCCACATAACATCTTTTCAGCTTTGCCTGGTTTCTTTAGCAAAGAGACTAAACACAACTCACCCACTCTCTTCCAGCAGCCGCTTGTTTGTGGAAGAGCCCTGACGAGTCAATCTTGTATGTGCACTGCAGACACAGTAGTTCTTCTGCCTTGGCGTCTCGGTCTGATTGCATTTCCATGAAGTAATAATCATAAATTTTTTTACCAAAATTGGCTTTTTGGTTGAGGTTTGCGCGTGGAGACATAGACCACTATGTATTGCTATCGTGTGGTCGTTACTAAAGTTGGTATATCTAGAGAAGCAAGCAGTCGTCAACATTCATCTCTCGAGGAGGTGTCTAACTCTAACTTGGCATTCAATAGCCTCTCTCTTACTTCCAGCTCATCCATGTTTTCTGAATGTGATACTGTTAGACTTTTATAAGCAAGCTGTAAAAATTAGACATTCAAAAGCACTAACCATGTACCAAAATTGATGTTAGTGTGGATGCCCTCTTTTTATTGACATATTGCAACTTGCAGACTGAAGCTGGTTTCTGTAACTTTGTGTGTGTTTATGAGTTTCTGACTGAGTGAGAGAAAGTCAGCAACAGTCAGCTTGGATCACACACAAGCTATTGTTCATGCCTGATCCATCAAGACACCAGAAAATACATAGAAAGTAGCATGAAGCATTGTAGACTCACAACACCTCATTCTGTGCATGATGCTCAGGGCACTTCAGGATACAGTTTATTTTGTATTCTTATTTCGTCCTTTTTATTGACAGGTAACAACATAACATCTTAAATCTCTCTGTTAGCTCAACAACAAAGACAAATATTGTTGAAGCACCAACCAAAACTTATGAACACATATTATGTCGAGCACGTAGTGTAGTCTTACCCAATGTGTCCTTGCATACTTTTAAGAGACCCTGTGATTCGCAAAGTTTAGGCTTTCATTCTAGTGATGTCAAAATTGTTGTATAATTTCTCATCGCTCTTTAAAATAAGAATTCAAACTTTTGAAAGCAGATGATGAGTTATTCCTTCAACTTAATTCATCACACTGAAACAAAGTGCAAACCACACAAGCATTTTACTTGGAGAGATGTCCCGTTTTTTTAGTGACCTCTGTGATATATTTTATGGCACATTTAGCATTGGTTAAATGTTAATGCTTCAAATATTTCAATACCACATGTTTTTAAAAGACATGTTCTTTATTTTTACATTCAAAAGCAAAATTGAAAAGTTAACCATTTTGGGTACCCAGGAGTGAACTTTTGTTGTTATTTTATGCTGTTGAGACGTTAATATGACAAATCTATTTGAGGGTGTTTTGCATTATTATTCTTTTATCCACGAGAGGAAGTGATGCGTTGCAGGATTAATGGACTCTCGGCAGAACAGGCTTGGTGCCTGATGGTTCTGCTGCCATAAACCCTGCAGCTGTCACATGGGAAAAAGAGAGACAGGCAATCAGAGTGAGAAATTATCTGGTGTAACGTCTCCTCTGTGAACACATGGACTACAGTGTGACCACTCCTTTTTAACGCTCCTGTGAGGAGTTTTGTTTTGCCATGAATCACACTGAAAATTGTTGCCTGGTCAGATCCTTAGAAAGCTAATTTGCAATGACAGCTACCACAATATCAAAATTCACCTCATGATTATTGAGGCCAAAAAAATATCCTTATATGATTTATGAAAAAGTTCAAATTTGAAACAACAAAGGACACAGAGAAAAGACAAGGCAAAGGTGGAGCAACATGATATATGTGTATAAATATTACAAGTCAACGTCACGGTTGGATTAATAAAAGATCAATGGGATTCAGTTTCTATAAAAGTGTCTAATGATTTCCTAGAGAGCTGCTGGACACTAGTTCACAGGCTGTCTGGGAGGCTGCTGCTTCTTCATGTTTCCTTCCTCTTATGATCTGTGGCAGCCAGTATAAAGGGCCCAAGCTATAAACATACGGTATTACTGTTTTCATATTTTCCTCCCTTTATCAATATTTCTTATTTTAATAAAGACAGTTACAGACCATACTGCAACAGCCCTAACAGCCATCATCAGGGAGATTGGCTACCTCTATAAAGTCATTGTCAATGTTTAAAGCAATCCATAGCAGGGTAGGTGTCAGACCAAGTCATAAACAGCCCACTGCCAACACACTGCCTTGTTTTCACCCAGACAATGGCAAGAAACTTTGTACAAGTGATACATTTGGCTGTTAAAGATGAGAATTGGGGTTAAAAAAAACACCAATAACGCATGAACTGGACAAAATCAGCAACAGCTGCTTTGTCCACATGGGGTGCAAAAGTTACCTATTTTAGCTGGTTATAAAACTCTGTATACTTGACATCTATGTCATTGTGCACCAAGCTGGTTATTATCATTTAATGCACACTGTCATTAACAGCAAGCCTCTTTTATCTGATCCATCTACTGTACTGAAACTTATATCCAGCAGAAACTGGTGGAGAATTTAAGTTTGAGATTATATAATCCTTCAATGAAAATGTTAATTTACTTAATTTAGTTTTAATTGACAAAATCAGCCCCTCCCTCACACCACTGTAGTCATGACAGGAGGAGACACATCATGTAATCCAGTGCACTTGAGCTCAGTGTCTTGTTCTAGAGTGTTGTCATGGAGATGAATGAATTGATGGTGCGGCTGTATGAAAACAGTTATCCATACACCAACATCAGATCGATGACTAAGTCCCATCAGCAGGAGGCAGTCAGCAGAACCTTTATAGCTCCTCGAAGGATATTCTGTCCTTGAAAAGCTATAGAAAAAGGACAGATTGATTTTAGATTGCATTGATAGCATGCAGACACACAAACACATTCCTAAAACACTATAAATGTTCTCATGCACAAACACACACTAAACAAACAGAGAGGTATTGCCTCAGTTCTGTCATCACAGTTAATAAGTAGATAGAAAAAAAAATAGTATCTATTCTTTTAGGACATTATTGTTTGATCTACGCCCTGTAGGTGGAGACATTTGAACATTAATTTACAGACATTTGTCCACCCACACAAACATACACACACAATATGAACGAAATGTTTCCTAGTGTTTAGACCCAAACAGAGCAGGGTGTAAAGATTTACAGGTTCCCTTGTGGAGCAAGTCACTGAGAGCCATTCCCTGTACTCTGCATCAATATGAGAGAGAGCCGAGCAGGCAAGGCCGACTGCACCAGAATAAAACACGCTATCGTCAAGCTCCAGCCATTTATGGTTCAGCAAATGTGATTTTTCTCTTTATGGCTGAAATATTAATGTTTCTTTTTTGGTATACTTGGAAGAAAACAGCAGTTTCCAGGCTCTGAGCTGCCAAGATAGAGGGGGGTTTAATAAGTGATGTCAAGCCAAATGAAAAGTATGACCTTCAGTCAGACCTGGCTAGGTCTTCACAAGCATCAAAGCCTGCTTGTTTCTATCTTGATTTTTCAAAACTTTTCATTGATGTCCTTCCTATTTACGACTTGCATTGTTTGGAATAAAATTTGACCATATACCAGCAAAAAGCTTTCCTGAAGAGGGTCACTACAAATGTTGAGCTGTTTCTCATATATTTATAATTTCTCTCCCCAAAAGGTAAAAAATATCACTTTGACTTTATACTAATAGCAAGAAGATGGTCCAGGATAAAAACAGAGACAACAGTGGATGTACATAAGGCATAGTACTTTGCTCCTCTTTAGCTGCAGTTACATCGGCACAAATAATTGGAATAAATGCCTGATTGGAATAAAAATAAGTCATGTGAACATATTGATCGGAAGATTCTGATCCAATTCGTCTCAATCTGAAAGAAATTGTATTCCGATTGAGAGGGGCGGTTTATGCCGATCGTTATTCCGAAACGCGGCCAGGTAATCACTTATTCTGATCGTGACTCTTTTACCTGGCTAGGTCTTCACTCTTTAGCCTTGGCTTATTTACTGAGGCCAGTTCAAGAGGTTTCATTATGACGGTCTGGCATAAAACACAACTGCAGGTACCATGTCTGCTTCTCCGATAACATAGCAAGGCATACATACAGCGTAATGATGTCACATCTGCACGCACAGTGCAACCTTTGCCAGAACAGTAAAATAAGTGAGCAAGGGTACCATCTAGTGACAACATTTAACAGGGGGAAACCTCCTGAATTGGATGGAGTGAGCATTTGTTGGTTTGTTGACAGCACAGACATCAATACAACTTTTTTTCTTCAGCGATTGTTTTAGCGAAATTAGACAACTCTGCACATGTCTCAATGTTTCTAATCTGAATAAAGCTTGGTGCATGTATTTGACTTTGCGCCCATTCAAACAGTGGATTCAGATTAACCAATCCCTCAAATTTTTAATTGGATCAAGAAATTTTGCCCTTGTAAACATGGCTTGCTGTTCGGAGTTCCTCAGGGTTTAGTCTATGGACCCATCCTGCTTCACCTCGGTGTGTTTCCTCTGGGTAATCCTTTCTGACAGTTTTTGATGTATAATAGCTAATTGTTAAGCTAATGATATATAAATATTTTTTTTCTCCCAAAACCAACAGTGAATCAGCTTTCCTATCTACAGACTTGTCATACTACTGTTCATAAGAGAATTTCATTAAATTCCCTCTGCCGGTATGCTAGTGATGTTAGTGGGAAAATTCTCAGGAACTTTGAGCATATCTTCAAAGAGTTAATTGTTTTGAAGCCCCAGTATTTACATTTTACCTTCGTGATAGTTTATACTGGTGAAAGTATAGGCCTGGTTAGAGTTAAAGGGGACCTGCCATCAAAATGTAATTTTGTGTGTTTTTTGTGTCAGATAAGGTCCATATTATGTTTGTCTTATGTTGTAAATGTGAAAACAAACCGTTGCGTCGTTTGCATTCTGTAAAGGTTTAAAATAAAGGAACGGGTAAACCAGGCCAATTGAAAAAGCAGGTCCCTCTGGCGTCGCGCTGACCTTGCTCATGATTATTCACGAGCGCGTCCTCGGTGAGCCGCGCCCACTTTCTCGTTCTCGTACTCATTCACAGTCAACATCACTCCCCAGCCAGAGCGAAACCCAGCTACCGCTGTATCCGCTATGGGTCTCTTCCAAACGACCGGTGTTTCCTTGGGTTCACTGCCGGGAAAATGAACTTAAAGCTGGGCAGAATGAATGAGAAAACACCGCTGGAAATCTCTGGCTTCTTCTTCAACTTCCACCTCCTCTTCGGACTCGGGGTCAAAAATATATGGTTTAATACCTGCCATTTTTAGCCTTTAGCATAAGGTGACCAGACGTCCCCGATTTCCGGGGACAGTCCCCGTATTGGATGACCTGTCTCCGGCAAAAGCTGTCCCCGAAAATGTCCCCGATTTAAGCGTTTCATGAATGAGAGCAAAAATGTTGCGTGTGGGCTCGAACAACGGTTATTACAGTAGCCGAATAGGTAGGAAGCACAAGTAAGCAGTCCTGAACAACAGTTCTTACGGGGTTATTACAAGGGGCATGCGCTGCTACTAAATAGTACCGAGACTTTGTCTGTGATCACACAGCCCCTGCACCCGCCGCCGCCGCCGGTACCCACATCTGGGCACCTTACTTTAGCACACATTAGCAAAATGGATAAACTGAAATCCGAACTTCCACTGCTGAGCCAATCAGAGCACAGCAGGCTTCACAGCAGCGATCCAATCAGAGCAAAGCTCATTACCATAAATGTTAATGAGCCAAAATCAGTTGGTTTTCCTGTAAGGTTTTTTAGGCATACTAAAACAAACCATCAAATAACTTTTCAGCTAAAATTATGTCGCAAACATGATCAGAGGACATCAAGGATTATGAAAAAATGATAAAAATGGGTATGAAATTTTGATGGCAGGTCCCCTTTAACAAAGGCCTGAAATTCAAACACTGTCTCCAACATTCAGAGTTGTGTAGAAAAGGCTTACAAGGCATTTAGCAGCATTTCCGAAAGTTCTCAAAACAAAATCAATGCCAATGTCTCTTTGATTGCCTCTCTTTACATGAGTGCAATCCTAAATGAAGTAGTCCATAATTTATTCCAATCTCTAAACACTGGCCTCAGGGAGATGTATCTCATCTACAAAATGAATAAATAAACAAAAAGCCAAAGTTAGAGGGATGCATGCAGCTTCTTTTAAGACAACTTTATGAAAAGTGAATGAGAAACCTTGGCAGTAAACAACTTATGAAGTTGACTGATGTTTTGAGCAGGATTTAAATAAGAGTTTCTCTCCAGCTTATAAAGATACAGAGTGTGGGACGTATAAGCAGCCCCCAGGGCAGCTTTGTTGATTGGGATTGATTTGGGTAGGACGAAGGCCAATGTAAGCAACCTGACGAGTTCCAGACTGACACATCAGCAGTTTGTTGTCTTCTAGAACACAAATAATGGAGCCCGATCACATCGCTGCCTCCTTATCTGCTGCAGTGATGGCAGAAGTGAAACTTTGGACTGCCTGAGTTCTTCAGCAAATACCCCAGGTCATTCAAACAGTGTCTGTTATACTTTCTTTTAGGTCTTGTCTCACCCTGTTTTGTCTACTGTTTTGCATAACCATTAAATGACTGTACATTAGTCATAATTGATTCAGTTACATAGTTAGTTGTGTTCTCAGCACCTACTTAGATTTTTAGGTCAATTTTGTAAAGACTTGCCAATATTTAAACTACATCTTATTACATGACCTCACTTATGAGGCAGAGTTTTGGAGGTGATCTGGGATGAATTACTTTTTTTAAATCTATAAATGATAGTTCAGGATTAATAATATCAATTAACATCTTATCAAAAAGTGACTTGGTTGCCTTGGCTAATTTAGTGCCATTTAAAAAAGGATTAGCTCTGCAATAAGTGAAGAGAAGCAAAAACAGCTTTCTGGCTTCAAAAGTTTTCTAAATGACTAACAAATATTTGCACTTTGTAAAAAGAGGTGATGCCAACCCCAAACTGACATATCTGTCTGAGGCCCTGATTTCCTAAAACCTTCAAAAAAAAAAAAAAAAACTATGCAAATTTCAGAGCACCCACCAACAAACACATGCAGTGAGTATTGTGTTTTTTCAAAAATATGCAAAATAACACACATTGTCCATTTAGCAGGTTTGCATTGATAAATAATAAATTAAATTGAATTAGTTTGGATTTGATTAGATGGAACTTTATTGATCCTTTTGAGAAGGTTTCCTCATGGAAAGTAAAATTCCAGCAGCATCAGTTTGTACAGAAAAAAAGAATAAAGATTAAAAAAAACTTCTGATAAATGAAGTATTTATACTACTGCTGCTGCTTCTTGTCATCCTCTGTCCTCCTGTTACCCCTCCTGAAGAGTTGTATAGTCTGATGGTATGAGGGACAAAGGAGTTTTTCAGTCTGTTAGTCATGGACTTTGGAAGGAGCAGTCTGTCACTGAACAGACCTCTCTGGTTGATGATGATGGTGCAGAGGGTGACTGGCATCGTCCATAATGTCCAGGAGTTTGTCCATTGTCCTCTTCTCTGTCATCATCACCAGAGAGTCCAGCTTCATGTCAACCACAGAGCTGGCTTGTCTGATCAGTTTTTCCAGCATTGATGTGTCAGCAATAGATAAAAACATATCTTTATGAGCCTCAGACGTTTTGAGATTTTTTTCCAGTTGGTTTGGGACGATTTAAGTGCGGATGGCCTTTTTAAATTTTCTTAAGGTTCAATTTGAGACAATTTCCTTTTTTTTTATTTCACCTCTTCTTCCTCTTTGTTTTATGGCATTTACTTTCTCACTTGTACTTTCCCATATCACCTTCAGTAATATTCAGATGCCTTGAAAATACTTTTCAGCTTTCATTCATACTTGTGATTGGGCCGGATTTTATTTTTCCCCAGCTTTCAGTCTACTTTCTGTCCAAACTCCTAATAGCTATAATGAGTTAATCACAGTCTCCGCACCTGAGGTCATAAATGCAGTTCTTATTCGTTGATCACCCGTAAAATGCAACCCAACAAGACATGCAATTTGTTAGGATGTACAGGCAATTTAGTACGTGTTATTTGGAGTCCTGGCAAATCAGGCCCTCAGTCTCCAGGAAACAGCAAAAATCAGTCATGCCGACTTAAGTATAAAGTAACACCAGCAATGGTCATCACACCTCTTGATAAGAAGGTTTTCTTCTTTGTTATTTGGTCCCCCCTTTTGGATCACTTCATCCAATCAGTGTCCCCCTTCCACCAACTCCTTTTCACCGAACAATGGACTGATTGTTTCACACAAAACCTGGAGCCAAATGAAATAATAGCAAAACGCAAATGAAGTTGAAACACTTCGATAAGAGCTCTATTCAGCTATCACAAGAGAGGCCAGCATGAAGCTTTAGCCATTATGTCTGCTACAAATGAAGATGTGGGTGAACACACTCACAAACACACGCACGCACGCACGCACGCACACACACACACACACACACACGCACACACACTTCTAAATGAATCTCATGCACCAAGCTGTGGAATTGTGTTTGAAGGTAGATTATTCATGGAGAATCGACTACAATTTCACGGCTTTCTGGAAATAATTAGCATGACATTTATTCAGGCTTTATAATTGGTTAAGACTCCAGACCCTCACCTCTAATAAAGTTGTCATTGAACCATTAATGCTGCTGGTTCCCATGACAGCAGGGGGTTATTGCAGCTTGGTGCAAGGTGCTCAAATCATTTGGGAGAGGATAATGCAGTTAGGTTTATGGTGAAATGAGAGTGTGTGTACATGTTTGTGGGTGTGTAGTGATAAGTTGAGTCAAATGCACCCCCTGAGTCTAAAGCCCTCAAAAGGCTGCCAATTGTTTGATAATAAGACAATTGTTATCACTTTCTTAACAGCTCGCCCAGATCTTTATGTGCATCAGACAGGTATTAGTGTGTAAACTGGCCTTGCACTTGAAAGTTCAATCATCCTCCTTCATCAGAAACACTCCTCTGTTTTCCATTCCCCTCCTTCATCGACTGTTTTGTCCATTTTTGTGCCTCCTTTGAGCATCTGCCTTGCCACCACTCAGCTCTTGATTCTGCTACTTTCTTTTATTTTTTCTCTTCTGCACTCCTGCGACTTGTTTTGATTCTTTTTTCATGATCCTTCTTCAACCTCCATTATTTACCTATGGCTGTGAAATAGTTTGCAGCTGTCCTCATTTGTAAGCTTTTCACATCTTTTTTGTCCAATTGGAAAAAAAAATCAAGTACTTTTTTCTGCACTAAAGCAAGAAAGTTACTATTTACTTTCTTTGGGCACTTTTTGACCAAAAACACACACACACTCACACACACACACACACACACACACACACACACACACACACACACACACACACACACACAGAGGCTTGAGTGCCTCTTTAAATGTTGCACAATGTTCTGTGAGTTTGTGTTGAGTGTTTTTAGCAAAGTTTCCATTGTCGACTTCTCATTCTGCAGGTAACCTCTCTTTGCCAATTGAAAAGTACTTCTAAGATACAAGCCATCAACAAAATGAAATCAGTGTTCACATACCAAATACCGCAAGTATGGTATTTATTATGCATTGCAAAGAACAAAAGCCTCAATGACTTTAAAATATAACATCCAAAAGATCATTGCAGCAAAAAAAGTGACAAAGACAGAAGATAATGCAGGGAGAGTAAGTGACTGAGATTTTAGTCTGAATCACTGTTTGGAAAGCTGCCTTTATTTTGAGTCTGGCCTTGAAAGAGCAACTGGGGACTCTGTCTCTCTGAGAAGTGACTCTAATTTTAGCCAAAGACAGGATGAGAGTATTGACTAAGGTCTTGTGGTTCAGTCATTAAGTCATAGCTATTCCACTTTTGCTAAAGAGCAAGTGATGAAATACATTAAAGGGATAATCCAGCGTAA
Source organism: Xyrichtys novacula (assembly GCA_962446985.1). Lineage (NCBI taxonomy): Eukaryota > Metazoa > Chordata > Actinopteri > Labriformes > Labridae > Xyrichtys > Xyrichtys novacula. The sequence continues at coordinate 6,706,613 of OY660870.1, forward strand.
AATTAAGTTAGGGTCAAACACACCGTAACACTGAGTTAGACAGCCTGTCGAGAGATGAATGTTGCCCACTGCTTGCTTCTTTAGTTTTACCAACTTTAGTAACGACCACACAATAGCAAAGCACAGCGGGCTCAGGAGCCATGTACTCAACCAGAACGACACTCTATAGCCACAAGTAATGCTCAGAACAGCACCAAAATTACCAACAGTATGTTGAGCAAATACAGGGAAATATTTTAATCAAAGTCTTGGTATGTTATTATTTTATTTTATTTATTTTATTTTTTTAACATTTTTTTTTGAAAAAAAAAGTGAATTAACATGGTCTTATCTGATTGTTTTGTGGGTTGTTCTGGAAAAATAAGAAATAATGAACTGTAAAAAGGCATGTTGGCCTGCAGCTCTTGTTTATTTTTATTATGTTTAATTGATTTATATCTTATGATAGAGGGGCAGACTTTATAAGATTTTTCTTCTTTCTGCTCCTTTTTATTCACGTTTGAGATTTTTCCTTGTTTGTATTGAATGTTTTAAATGTTCACTGAATGAAATAAAGTATGCAAAAATGAAAACAAAAAACAAAACAAAAAACAGTACATATCAGGTACCAGCCTTAGTACTATTTCAAATTCAAATTTCAAATTCAATTTTATTTATATGGCACTTTTCATCCAAAAAAATGCAATTCAAAGTGCCTTACAGAGGCTGAAAACAACAACAATGACAATAAAACCCAACCCTATTATCCACACACACACCCATGAACCCAAATGCACACAAAGGGCTCTATTTTCGTGTACGCCGGTGAGGCGGCAGAGGGTGGCAGACCCCGTGCAGTTGTATTTTCATCCGGCGGAGCCCGGCGTACAGCAAGTTTGGTATTTTTGTGGACTGAGGCGCACCGAGATCCGCCAAGGTGGGCGTGGTGGCATGGCAGGGGGAGGTGTTGACAGAATCAGCGGGCGCAGTGACATTTTCGTGATCACCACCGTCGTATAAAGTGCGCTGAAAGCTTGCCAATTCAAACCTGGTCAGCTCTCAGCGCAGGTGAAACACAGCTGGTCTAATGGTATTTTGGTAGACCGACTTCGTATCGGCATACGTCACAGATGCCTCACCGGTAGGTTTCCACAGTGTCAGGCACATTTCAGGGCAATAAATAATCATCAACAACTATTAATCTGAGTCAGCACATACATTTAGATCTATATAGATATATTCTGATCTATATCTGATCTGATGAACGCGTTTGGACACACAACCTGACCGAATCAACACAGCTGAAACCGCATTGAATTAAATTAAATATCTAGTAAATAAACACACATGATGAAGTGAACAAGATATGTAATTCGTCTCCCTCCTTTTCTTTCTTCCTCTTCCTCTTATTTCTCGTGCAGCTCGACGTGTCCTCCTCCCGTCCTGCTGAAGCTGCTGCTGCAGTGGCTGAACAGATGATTTGTTTCAGTGATCAAATGAGTTATTTAATTTAAGCTGAATACAAATATTATAATATTCAGTTTTGTGAGCCAAATTTATTTTATATGCCAACATCTATGAAAGAAAGAGCCAGGCCACGGAGCGCGATGCGTCATTACGCACAGATGGTTCCGATTTTAATGCCATTTTTGGAATTTATGATGTGATCTGTGTGCACCACCCACCTTTGTTATGTGAGGTTTGAATATGTGCAACTTTATGTGATTGTCTTTATTTGTGAAAAGGGTGTTTGTCTTACCAGTGGGTCCAACATTACACACAGCAAATCCATCTGTGCTCATATGGGAGAGTGTTGAGGACGCCCAATGCAGCGCTTAGAGTGACACTTGTTGAGGAGCTGCCTTCTGTCGCCATTGTGTGGCATTACTGTCCTCAGACATCTCTTGATCTTTTTGACTACTTCACGGAAATAGTAATACGCCTCGCCAGTGGCGGATTTAAAGGTGAGGAGAGGAGCTGATTTTATTGGTCAATACAGGTCTCGGCTGTGTTAAACCCACTCCACGCCCTCTCTCCTCCCTCGCTACGACTTACTCGAGGAGGAGCTGAGTTAGGGAGGGGGGATACTTACGATGGGCTGCACCGCTCACCAAAATACCAAATTGTGCTTGGGAACGCCTTGTCGGCGCGGCAGACCTGACTTATGCTGCGCTTGCGGCACGTCTCCGGCGAGGCACGAAAATAGAGCCCAAAGACACACACTCACCCTGACTCACCCACACATACACACACACACAACCGCACACAGTGTGAGAATTTAAGTTATATTACTATGGCCTGACACCGAGACATTACACGAGGAAAGAGCCACCTCTGGGAAAACACTGGAGAGAAAAATAGAGATAAAAATGGTGAAAAGTAAAACCTGATGGACTAAAACAAGAAAATAATATCAAATGAACAGATAAGTAATAAGTAAAAGCTCTTTACCATATAAAAAGGGGGTAAACAAAGTAAAGACCTGTGACAGGAATTTAAAAAAGACTAAGAACATAGATAATTAATGGAATGACACAAGATAAACATTAAGAACTTTGATTAAAATAAACATTTCCAATAAGAGAAAAATATAAAATGGCAATTAGTAAAAGGCCTGGTTAAAATAGTGAGTCTTGATCTTCTTCTTAAAAACATCAACAGTCTCTGCGGCCCTGAGGCTCTCCGGCAGGCTGTTCCACAACCGGGGACCACAAAAACTGAAAGCTGCATCCCTGTGTGTTTTTGTTTTGACTTTGGGTAAGGTTAAAAGGCCTGTGCCAGAGGTTGATATGATAAAAGAAAGTCAGATAAATAGGATGGGCCAAGACCATTAATACATCTAAAAACTAATAAAAGAACCTTAAAATCAATCCTGAAATGGACGGGGAGCCAATGCAGTGATGTTAAAAATGGCGTTATATGCTCTCTCCATCTGGCCCTTGTCAGCACTCTTGCAGCTGATTTCTGTAATAGCTGAAGTGTATGTAAGTTCTTCTTTGGGAGGCCAGAGAGCAGGGTGTTACAATAATCTAAACAAAAGGAGATAAAAGCATGCATCAGCACCTCCGTGCTGGCCTGGGAGAGAAACAGGCGGACTCTGGCTATATTTTTAAGGTGGTAAAAACCTACCTTTGCTATGTTTTTGATGTGTGGAATAAAACTGAGCTCAGAGTCGAAAATTACGCCCAGGTTTTTTACAGATGTTGATACTTTAAAGTCTTGTAGTGAAAAGTAAAAGTGTCTCTCTCAAGCCTTCAGGACCAATAACTAAAACCTCTGTTTTGTCCTGGTTGAGCTGCAGGAAGTTGGCTGCCATCCAGGACTTGATGTCTAAAATGCAGTTTAAAAGGGCCATCAAACATCTTTTTAACTTTGCCTGATGGACTTGCCTGAGGTCTCACTAGAAACAAGCTCCTGCTGGAAGAGAATAGGTGAGTTGCCTAAAGAAATTAGGCAAAGTTAAAAGATGTTTGGTGGCTAGTACTATGGCTGGGACCCTTTATGTACTGTTGATGAAGTTAGGAGCTGTTCTGAGCATTATTTGTGGCTATAGAGTGGCTTTTTGGTTGAGGTTTGCGTGTGGCTCCTCAGACCACTGTGTATTGCTATCCTGCGGTCATAACTAAAGTTGGTTTAACTAGAGAAGCAAGCGGCCGGCAACATTAATCTCTCGAGGGGTGTTTGACCCTAACTTAATTTTACACCAGAATATCCCTTTAATATAAAGGCTGATGTTCTATATCCTTTTTAGAGCCTTTCTTTATGGAGTCTTTCATACTATTATTTTTTGTTTTGAATTTGTTTCACAAGTTTTTATATGTCACAAGGCATTTCTGATTCTTTGGCTGGTAGCTTGATTTTTAAAGGGGAATTTCAGTTCATGTAAATTTGTCCCAAAAGTCCCATTCATATAACCAGTCAAATGTGATATTTTTGGTCTGAAGCAGTCTACACACCCATGAACCCACACGCACACAAAGGGCTCTATTTTCGTGTACGCCGGTGAGGCGGCAGAGGGTGGCAGACCCTGTGCAGTTGTATTTTCATCCAGCAGAGCCTGGCGTACAGCCAGTTTGGTATTTTTGTGGACTGAGGCGCACCGAGATCCGCCAAGGTGGGCGTGGTGGCGTGGCAGGGGGAGGTGTCGACAGAATCAGCGGGCGCAGGGACATTTTCGTGCTCGCCACCGTCGTATAAAGTGCGCTGAAAGCTTGCCGATTCAAACCTGGTCAGCTCTCAGCACAGGCGAAACACAGCTGATCTAGTGGTATTTTGGTAGACCAGCCAAATGTGATATTTTTGCTCTGAAGCAGTCTACTTGTCGATTTTCTATACAGAATGTTAAATTTAGTTTAACTGCCGAGTCTAGATGTAAGTAAACTTTTAGGGCTCTATTTTGGTGCCTCGCCGGAGACGTGCCGCAAGCGCAGCGTCAGTCAGATCCGCCGCGCTGACAAGGCGTTCCCAAGCACATTTTGGTATTTTGGTGAGCTGCGCAGCCCGGCGTAAGTATCCCCCTCCCTAACTCAGCTCCTCCCAGCACCATAAGTCGTAGACGGGGAGGAGAAAGGGCGTGTAGTTGGTTTAACACAGCCGAGACCTGTTTTCACCAATCACATAGGCTCCTCTCCTTGCCTTTAAATCCGCCACAGGCGAGGCGTATTACAATTTTCATGAAGTAGTCAAAGAGATCAAGAGATGTCTTAAGACAGTAATGCCACAAGATGGCGACAGAGGGCAGCTCCTCAACAAGTGTCCTCCACACTCTCTCATATGAGCACAGATGGATTTAGTGTGCGTAATGTTGGACCCACTGGTAAGACAAACAGTTTCCACAAATAAAGACACTCACATAAAGTTGCTCATATTCAAACCTCACGTGACAAAGGTGGGTTGAGCACACAGATCACAACATAAACTCCAAAAATGGCATTAAAATCGGAACCATCTGTGCGTAAATGACCCATCGCGCTCCGTGGCCTGGCTCTTTCTTTCATAGATGTTGGCATATAAAATAAATTTGGCTCACAAAACTGAATATTATAATATCCGTATGTCGGCTTAAAGTAGATCACGCATCTGAGCACTGAAACAAATCATCTGTTCAGCTGCAGCAGCAGCAAGACGGACAGAGGACACGGAGACGTGTCCAGGTCGAGCTGCGCGAGAAATAAGAGGAAGAGGAAGAAAGAAAAGGAGGGAGACGAATTACATATCTTGTTAACTTCATCATGTGTGTATATTTACTAGATATTTAATTTAATTTGATGCGGTTTCAGCTGTGTTGATTCGGTCAGGTTGTGTGTCCAAACGCGTGCCAAACGCGCTCATCAGATCAGATATAGATCAGAATATATCGATATAGATCTAAATGTATGTGCTGACTCAGATTAGTAGTTGATGATGATTATTTATTGCACTGAAATGTGCCTGACACTGTGGAAACCTGCCGGTGAGGCATCAGTGACGTATGTCGATACGCCGCCGGTCTACCAAAATACTACAAGACCAGCTGCGTTCCGCCTTGCGCTGAAAGCTGACCAGGTTTGAATCGGCGAGCTTTCAGCGCACTTTACACGCCGTTGGCGAGCACGAAAATGTCACTGCGCCAGATGATTCTGTCGAAACCTCCCCCTGCCACGCCACCACGCCCAGCTTGGCGGATCTCGGCTCGCCTCCGTGCGGCTCATGCCACGAAAATACCAAACTGGCCTTACTCTGGGCTCCGCCAGACGAAAATACAACTACACGGGGCTCGCCGCCCTCCGCCGCCTCACCGGCGCGCACGAAAATAGAGCCCTTAGAGAATTTGCTATTTTGAAAAAGAAAAAAAAAAAGAAATTAACACAGTTATACATGATTGCAATATCAGCAAGTGAATAATGTTGAACTGGTTTGCTGAGTGTTGCTACCATTAGCAGATCTAGCACCACTAGCGTTCAGTTCTCCCTGCAGGTCAATGTTCACTAACATCAAATGGTTATATAGCTAGTTTTACCAGTCATCACCAGCCTCTCTTATAGAGCAGTGTGTGAATGGGTCAATGTGGCATGTGATGTAAAAAACACGTTGAGTGGCCAGAAGTTGACATGTTTACATATAGCCTTTTGTAACATGGCTGCACAATGTGAAATTCAGGTTTCTTTCAGGACATCAAATTGAAAGTAAATATTTAGATATTTTGTTCTGCTTTCAGCTTGAGATATACCTTGGTGTCATTTTCATTTAGACTGAAATATTTTGTTTGTGTTGATATAAAATCCCTCTGTATCTGTGTGTCTGTGTGTCTCAGGTGGCTGTGACATTTGCTGTGGGGTCAGAGGTTGGCCTTCAGAGCAGCAGTGACTTCAGTCAGATGGGGAAACCTTTCCTAATGGGCACAGTGGCTCTGGGTGAGAATAATCTTTGTGAAATCTGGTTCAGTGTCTCTCTCTTCATTCCTTCACTTTTCACCCTTTTGGCCACCTAAGTTCATTTTTCTTGGCTTTGCTCACTCCAGTATTAGCTTTTCTTCTTATGGGACAGGAATAATTGAGGTCCATGGTGGACTTTTCCCCCGGCACACCAACCACATGAATTTAGAGTTTCAGTTCAGATCTAAAAAACTGGGCTGTAGGATGTAATCAATATTCATCCATTGGAAAATACAGTCATTGTGGCTTATGGTCGGGTTTTATTTTCTAAAAGTCAGAAACTCATTCTTCCCGGCCTCTCTTGTTGCAAGGTTACTGGACAAGAGGCTCTGAATGAATGTTGAACCTCAAATCCAGAGAGATCATTGTAGAATCAGTCCTAGCTGTGGATCAGGGGACCAAGGAATTTTTGAGGGCTCTTGGTTTTTGTTGACTTGGATGGACACTTTTGAATGCATCCCTCTAGACCTCTTGTGGGGGAAGTATGGGACATCTGGGACTATGCTTCAAGCTGTGCAGTCCTTGGATACAGTCTGTCGGCAATGATAAGAACTTTTTTACCAGATTGCCGATGTAAGTAGCCAAAGTTGATACTATTTTTTAAACTGGTCCCTAAAATCTGGACAAGGACAATTTTTTTGAATTGGTTTATAGCTTTTAAACAAATGATTTACTGCAGCTTACATTATTTTTCAAGTTCAGTCATAGGGAAGGCAAGACAACATTATTTATGTAGCACTTTTCAGTTTAAACAGAAATTCATAGTGCTTCAAACAAGACATTAAAACATCATGAAAGGCTAGAGGAAACACATTAAAGGAGGACATTTGAAAATCATTAAAAAAGGACCATTAAAACTGAAAAAAAAGTATCTAAATTATGACAAGATCAACAGATGGGAGTGTTAAATAAAAAAAACGTCCGTGCAGACTGTGGCTCAAGTTCCCTCTGAAGTAGGCATGACATATCCTACAACCTCAAATTAAGTCCATTTATCTCTGTTAGGACTACATTGAATCAGGGCCATATCATAAAGCCTGTATTACTCTGATAAATAACCAATCATTTTCTTGCAAGGGCATTGTATTTCCTCTCTAATATAGTATTAAGGCAACCCTGTGTGTGAAACTCACACACCCCTCAGAGGAAAGGTTCCTTATCTGGTATCAGGATCATGTAAATCTTTCCAGACTTGTTTGCACTTTCAGGTTACCCAACTGACCCAAAGGAGGTTGACCTAAACCTCTGGCTCTTTACAATTGGTCAATTCAGAGAACAGAGACAGAGTTTTTATTACCTTTCAAACTGACTCCATCACTGACCATCTAATTAATCATCAACGCCTCAACCCAGGTCTTCCATTTGAGATTTACTGTCTTCAAGTGTGTGAACACATGGACCCCTAGGAAAGGTTTGAGGAGCAGGACGCTGACCACCAGACCTCTGTCGTAAAGCCCTGCCTGACCATGTACTGATATTTATCCTGTAATAAACACATCATCATTTTTCAAAGTTCTTGTCTGTTGGTGTTCTTCCAGAAGTGGAGTCCTTGAAATGAGAATTTCAAGATATGAGATATGAGATTGATTAATTTAAGATTGACTTAATATTTGATTTCTAAATTGTACTTTTGTTTTTCTTTATTTCCCCACCATTAAAGGTGGGTGGTGCACATATAAACGAGTGCATAATTATAATTTTTTAAGATTATTATCAAGTCTTAATCTTAAGCCATTTATGGTAAATTCAAATTACAGCACTAATGTTCTATTTAATAAGATGATTAAATTTCCCAATGCTTTACATTTAAACAGCAGTTTTAAAGGTAAAGATGGGGATTTATAATAATAAGTGCAGAGAAGTAGAAATAGCAGATATCAATAATCTGTAATTGACCTTTTCCTCTGTCTTTTGTGAACAGGGGGGATTGTGAATGTGATGCCTCTGCTTTTCTCACAGATCTCACACAACAGAACTCAGGTAAATATGTCTCTGTTCTAAATGTCATATTTTATGATAACAGTCCCTTCAGAAATGGCTTGTGGAGCACTTAGCTGTTCTCCTGCATGACTCTAACATGTGGGGAACAGTGAAAAGGCTGAGAGGCTGTAGTGACCTTTTGCCAACTGTCTCACTGTGACCGACTGCGGTGCTGTGGTTGTACTGAGCAGATAAAAATGACACGGCCTGCTGTCTAGGTCATTTGTTATAAGTCAAGTCTGAAGTGCTGCAAAGCAGCAGCTCCTTCTCAGCAGAGTTTTCTTTCTTTTTTTGGCTGTTTTTTTGCTTTATTTTTAGAGAGGCAGCATCTTGACATCTAATAAAAATGTTGGTATTTAGGGGTTGTTGGAGGTCATAAGTAAAATATGACAAAGAAAAAAGGAACATTATTTTTAAATGAAACATCAACATTATCACAGCAGTAAAATCCACAATGAAAACAAGCTGTTTTCATGTATTTGTTGTAAAAAGGTCACAGACTCCTTTATTCTTCACATAAATCAGATGTTATTCTCTTTTCTGGGAGAGACGACTTGAGTGAAAAGCAACTGATGGGTTATCTTTACATTTTGTGGTATCACATTGATGTTACACTGAATGTGTTTTAAAAGAGTCTTAGTGTATGTTAAAACAAGAGAACAGAAATGCACTTGTGGCTTTAAAGAAAACAAATACCCTGCAAAGATCCTTGCTGCCTCAGATTCAAGCCCACATCTCTGCTGCTGCACTTTCTCATTGTCTTCAAGAACAAACTTAGCTACATATAAATTACCACCTACATCTGCCTCCGCTAAAACTCTGCAAAATGTGTATCATCATCCCTGACATGATTCGTGTATTTTGAGTTCATTGTCTCCTAAGTGTCTCTGGAGATGGATCTTTTGCATTAAACACAGATATTTTGCATAAATTGAACAAAGACAAGGTCAAAAGCACTAAGTGTGGTTGCTGAAAGCAAGTGAGTCATGGACATTAAAAAGAAAGAATTCTCTCCAGCATTGTTAGAAGAGCACAAATGGCCAGATGTCAGAAATGAGGGCAACCATGTGATAATATGTGCTGTGTATTCATTTTACAAAGGTCTGCTGTAACATAGGCTTTGGATGAGTTTCATTATGTTGCATTGCATTTTCTCTATGTCCAGATTTTGTGGTTTCGAAGGGCTGTGCTCGGAGGACTGACAACCTGCACTGTGCTCAACATCCTTTGGTAAGCAATAATCTGCAATATACTGCACTGCTCTATAACAACCCAAACAATGTATTTATATTTCCCTATATCATAAACCACAACCTTGTCTTAAAGGACGCTTAATAATGTACAGCCTACAACATGCTTAACCTTCAGAGGCTCTCATCAAAAAAGCAAAAATCTCCTGAAGAGCCTATGGGATAAGAAAACATAATTGCGGATGACATGTTGGTTACACTTTTGAGCAACTTTAGGTTTTACATAACCAGAGATGTTAAGGTAAATTAATGATTCCATTGTCATTAAAACAAAAAAATTAAACTCTGACTGACCAAACTTAGAAACCAAACAAATTTAATTCAGTTTATGGGCTTAACACAGAACCACAGAGTTAGCAGATAAACAATGTCATCTTGGTTCACTGGGTGTGTTAACATTAGCAGAGCCTCCCTACTGTCAATATGCTGTGCTAGTTTTGCCTTCCTCTGTTTAAGTGGTTATGTACGCTAAGGCTTGGGCACACTGTTGACAAGAGTTTCAGGCCTGTGATGATAAAAATATCATTAAATTGTTAAACCTTGGGGTAATTTTGGTACTAGTGAGATTAACAACGTTTAATCCTGCAGTCAACCAAACATGCACTACCCCAGCCAGGTTAAACACACCTCCTAGACCTTCTCTTTACTAGAAAGACCAGAGATTTTGAGGATTAACCTTTAAATAATAATGAACCCTTCAACCAAGTATATTGTGTGAATAGGAAATTTCATCATAACCTAAAGGTAACTGTACTGCATTTTGCACAAACTTTAACTTGGACTAAAAGATGATGATATTGACTGACAGCATCTTAATTGATAAAATGATGGAGTTATAAAAGATGCAAACTCTAACTTAGCCTTAAGGCAATAACTCAGAAATGTTACGTAGACATTTGACATAAAGACCATTCTGATCATACTGTCCCTGAAAATGGAAATCATGACACAGAAAAATTATGTCAACAATGACATTATTTCTCACAAACACACTCTTACAAATGACAACAGTTTTTCCAAATCAACACTGTCTGTCATGGCAGAGCTTTACACCAGCAGAAGCATATCGTGTGATGCCTCACAAGGGAGTGCACCACGGGGCATTAGGCTATTTCTGTGATCGAATGCCACATCCTCTCTACAGACAGAGGTTCTGGGATCCTGGAGACAGGAGATTAACTAAAGGAGGGTAGCTTTGTTTCAGGCACAGCTCTTATTCCGTTTACTGTCACTCTGTGGACTCTGTAAGTGCAACCACTATGAAGATATTGATCACTAAATGTTTTGGGGTTCTTGTGCTGATTATATTTGATATATACTGTTTGGAGAACTGATAAAGCTTGTTTGAGAGAGTGAATATGGGTTCATCATTCCTGTTAAATCAAGGCTTGAAAACTTAGAAAACCAGCTTCTAAAGCTAATTGTGACAGACCAGGGTTGACATTGAACATTGTTGTCAGACCATCACACTTGACCATACAGCTAGACCATCTGGGAGAAGGTTGGCACTTGCTATAGAGACAGAACCCTCTGAGACCCCTCAGCAGATGTTTCAGGAGAGTGGACACTTACAGCAGCAGCCAGGATTGTTGTGGAAATCTGCTCCACAGAGAAAAGAGGCCATCTGGCATAACAAACATGGAGGAGGACTCTGCAGCAGAGAGCATGGACTAACCACAATCTCTTGAAACCTCTTCAACAGCGAAGTATGGATAGACAGGTTCCTCCTTGAAGAAACATTTAACCTGCTATTTTCTGCCTCATGTTCTGCCCTTGTATCTGCTATTCAGTGACTCCTCAACCTCACTCTTTTACCTATATACTGTGTGTCTGCAGCTCATGGCAGTGTCAGTATGATTCCACTAAAGAAAGCTTCCATAGAATAAAAGTCCAAGTATTTAGTTGGAATGTTTTGCAGCCATCCTTATAAATACATATTCTGAAGAAGTGGTGATAGAGTGAAAGAAATCAGACAAATGGAACTCTAGCACTGCCATCATACAGACACAAACACATGACAGTCGGCCAGAAACGATAAAGAATGAACCATGTTTATGTAGTCCTTTCCCCTTTCTACTGACAACTCGAAGCGCTTTACATGAAGTATTCACCCATTTACACACTTGATAGCAGAGTCCATCAGTTTTTGACTAATTCCATTCACACACCACTGGACCTGCAGATGAGGTCAAGTGTCTTGCCCAGGGACACTTCAGCACATTGATAGCTCTGGGATCGAACACCAGGCCTTCCAGTTGTGAGACGTATCAGACTCTGCCAACTGAGCCACAGCCGCCCCATTAAATGTTTCCTGTTGCTTTAAAGGAGCTTGTCAGTTATGAGGAATGGAAGACATGTAGTGTAATGGCTTGAGTTTAATGCTTAATTTTACAGAGTGGCCAAACTACTCTAGATGTTATATATATATATATATATATATATATATATATATATATATATATATATATATATATATAAATTAATTAATCAAATTTTATTTATATAGCCCCAATTCATAACAGTCGTCATCTCAAGACGCTTTTCAAAGAACAAGAGCAGGTCTAGACCAGGCTCATAGTTTGATGATCAAGAACCAACCTAAGATATTATATATATATATATATATATATATATATATATATATACATATATATATATATATATATATATTAGCCATCTCCTCATTCTATTGTAGACTAGCCAGGATGAAAATGTTTAATCATTTCACAGGGGAAAAGCAGCAAACTCAGGCTCTTGGCTAGTTTCTGTGCTCTGTTCTTCTCCGTAGTGTGTTTTTGTGTTTTATGATCATGTTTTCTAAATTTCTGTAACTCGATTGAAATTTCCCCTCAGGGAGAGATAAAGTTGTACATTTGGACCAAGTCCACATCTTACCTTTTAGCTGAGGTCTAACCAAGACTCACACTACACCAACTTTGAATTAACCATATTAGAAAGGAACCCCTCACAAACAGCTCTCATGCATATCAGCACTAGAATTGGAACGCAGCCTCTCCAAATTCATGCTGAGCACCTCGTAGTTTGATCAGATTTTTAAAACAACCCGGAGACTTTTGGATATTTTTGGAACTCTGAAAATACAACATGGACAGAGACACACATTAAAAACCTCAGAAAATCTGCTGCTGCTGCTGCTGCTGCAGTGCCACATGAGATACTCTTTGCACACCCATGACAAATTTCACTGAGCTATACCCAACAATTGGCTTTCTCTGACCTTTGGTGTACTTTACTGATCAGCTTCTGGCAAAACAACTTACTGCAGCTCCACACAATAAGTCTCTCTCCTCTGGGATACTTCTCTGAGATTTATGAGCTTCAGGCTGAATTTTTTTTCCCTTTTGTGTCCAACCTACACACCAGATTGTGAAAGCAGTGTTCCGTAGCAAAGCAGTGCTCTATAATGGCAGGTTTTTCACGAGGGAGCTCCATTTATCGATTCATGATAACATTTCAAAGTGATTCCAGTGCTCTGTAAACAGGGCTTCACTTTCTCTCAGCTCATACTCAGAGCCCTTTGGCCAACACATACAAAGCAGAAACACAAACTTTCCCTTTACTTTTAGTTCAGTGAATGCATAGACTTAGATAAGCCTTGTACCAAGTGTTCTGTCTCACTTGAGTTTTGCCCTCTCACAGATTTGAGGTTTCATGTTGTTAAACATAAGGAAGCAGGGCTGAAGGAAAGTGTTGCACTCTATCTATAGCATTCACTTGTATGTGGTCAATCAAAAAAGACTCTTTCCACTTGACTGTTCTAGCTATGCGGGAGATAGTGCTGTTTGGGCTACACAACACAGAGGTTGTGTGTATTTATGCCAATATTTGCACTGATAGAGGTAGCTGAGTGTTTTCTTCAGGGCAAACAAGCCTTCACCATTGGCTGATTTAATTGCTGAAGATATAACTTCTTGTTCACTAACCAATCAGAATCAAGAAAGGGTGGGACTTCTCAGCTTTATTGGTAACACTAGCACAAGTCAACAAGGTACAAACCCACCACAGTCTATTTCCAAGGTACACTTTTCAGGTCCAGAGCTGCTGCTAATGCAATAACATGGTTTATATCCTCTTTTTCTACATTTTCTTTTGAAACTCTTTTGCTTGAAATTAAATGTAAAGCATAGGGCCATTGAAAACAGACTTGATAAGCACAATGAAAGCTCTACAAGACAACTTTCGTAACTTGGCAACAGTAAGTGCTAGTGGGAGCACTCTGGTTTATCAGCATATTAAAATTGATAAGTGGGTACTATTCTGCTACTTGGTTTGAAAGGAAAATTTAGCATGCTCAGATATTCTGTTATCAATTTACCTCAAAGTCTGTCTTGTATGAAATTGCAACCACATCTCTTCAGTAGAGCACATGGCAAACTGATGTCATTGTACATGTAAGGTCTGTCTGTAAAACCACGTGAACAGCTATTGTCCTAGAATAAGCCTGAGGCAGGCGTTCTGATATGAGAGCTGGGTTGTTTTTTTCTTTGTTTATTTGAGTAATTTTAACTGTCAGCAGCATCTTGGCGCCAACAAAAAGTCAACCAAGGTTATAGTGGTGATGAAGTTTAATTTTACTGTATTTTGTATATTTAGAAGTAGTTGTAGTCATAGTGTTATCAATTTCTGGTTTAGTTAATCTTTTGTAAGTTCTGGTATAGTTTTTATAACTTTAAGTGTTAGTTCTAAATTTCAATGTTTGTTGTTCTTTTTTACTTTTTTTGTGTTATTTGGGTGAGACCCAAAGTGGCCACAAAGAGCACATCATTCAGTTACGACTTTAAGTTACATGCCTCTGGAAAAATGCAATTGAATAGTAACAAAAACAAGTGAAAAAGAGAAACCATACAAATATGTCAGTAAGTTTGTGGTCGAAAACTACAGACAGTCTTTGACTTTATGTTACTTTGGCCTTTAAAACACACAGTACAGTTTCAGCTTGCTCTGGTCTCTTCATCAGTCTTTTTATTTAGTGTTATTTCAGTCAACAGAAATGTTTTTGACACTCGATTTTTTTCATTCCATTTGTTGGTTTTTATAGCAATACTTTGAGTCCAACTCATGCAGACTGTTATTGAACAGAAGTGCTGCTGAGGAGTGTTCTAGTGGATACAGCTGAAATACACATACATTGTGACAGTAACACCTGTTTTAAAAGTTAATTCAATAGGACTGCTGATGCAGACTATAACCTTTGAGCATTTCTACAGTAGTAGATAACACTCGAGTCTTGCATTTGCATTCATACTTTCTGTCAGAGAAGCAGATGGTTGAAACAAGCTTGGTAACAGGAAAAAGGGAAGTTTAGTAATATTTGACCTACAATGCTTTATGCCTCATTCACTGTATCATAACTGGAATAAGGTCATGTTACAAAGTAATTGAGTTGACATTATTTCTTTGTTATTTGAAGTAGTTTCATTTTACATTTTTTGCACAAGTTCACATTTGACCAGTATTCAATCTTTCATGAGATTGGAATATGCAGAGCACACCTGAAGAGGTCATGATGCATCTGTATGTGTTACTACCCAGCAGCAGTTTTTACTCCCTTTTATTTAGTTTAGTTCAGTCTCAGGAAATGGATCCCTGATTTTCTTCTCACTCCTGAAGCATCCTGATAATTTTGATAAAACTGATGTGTCTCTATCTTGAAAAATCCATCTGTCTTACATTTCTGGGTTGGTTTTCTTTTAGAGATCATAAACACTTCAGAAGGCTTAAAGTCTGGCACACTTCGTCTCTATAAGTTGTCTAAAGTCGTCACAGTTCACTCTGTACTGATGCAAATCCTCCCTCCCCACTTCACTTTCTCTGGACTCCCTCCCCTTCCTATCACACCTCTTCTTTTTGGGGCCCTGTTCCTGCTTGACGTCCTGGTAAGCAATTTCCTCTGCCTCAATTTTTTAGACCATAATTTTGATTGATAATTATCGTTGGGGACATAATTCTGTTGAGCCACCCAGCAGAGTGAAAGACTAGTAGAATAAAATAGAAATGGTCTGTTGTTGGGTGCATTCGAGCGTAGCCACAACAAATGAATGGATAAATCTCTCAGAGCTGCAGACTGCACTGCCGATTCAGAGACCAGTGCGGCACAGAGAGGAGAGAACGTACTTCTCCCTCCCTGCAGTCAAACTTTATGGCCTTTGGTTTCAAACAAAGAACTTATGATTCATCCTCTGTTTCCCCATCGCCTGCTTTTGTTTTCAGAAAACCTTCAAAGACTAGCTGTACCCTAAAGGATTATCAAGCTGATTTCCTCCAGATTTAAACACAATCCAGGGGGAAATCTATTCTGGAGGCTTAGTTGGGACTGCTGGCCAGGCATGATAGATTTTCACAGCACGCCTATCTGCGCTGCTAATAATTGCACATTTGACAAAACCATTGACAAAAGCTCCAAGAGATACTCCATCCTTTGGGTAGTCAAGTGTGAACTTTTTCAAATAAGAGCAAATTAAATGTGCACTAATTTGCATGTGGTGCTGTTACAGTTCAACAGACTGTAATTTCAGCTTCACATTTTGAAGCAATTTAACACAAACAGTCCAAAACTGTTTGTGAAAAGGTGACTACGCTTAAATAATATCACACATTAGACCAGTTTACCTCCCCTGCTTGAGTGTGTGTGCGTGCATTGGATTTCACGTTGGGCTGCATGACTTGTTTTGCCAGAACCTGTTACGAAATAAAAACCACCCTTCCTCATCCTTTACCATTGGACATTTGTACAAAACCTTGTTCAAAGTTGCATCGATTTTGAGCAGTGTACAGAACAGTTTTCTGCAAGGTCCCAGTAACCTTCAACTTTGTCCAATGAATAACCCCTGAGCTGAGGAACAGATTTGAGCTGATTTTGAAGAAATGTCCTCAAGTTGTTCTTCAGGGGGACAGCCTTTGAAAGAATTGGTAATGCATTAAACAGTGAGTTTGGTTTGGCCCTGCTCTTTTGGAAAACATCTTGGTATAAAGATTGTTGTGGTTTGACGCTGTATAAATAAATACTGATTAATTGATTGATTGAATAAATTTAGTGTGTTCAGGCTTGTTGCCATTAAAGTATTTTAGCTTTAGTGAAAAATGTCACTTTTGCTGTTATATTGAGCCACTACTTCAGTTTTATTCAAACCATCTACAAAGGCATGCCCTGTGATGTAAACCTCAAAATGGTATAGGAAATTGTCATCAAGATCACATTTAGGAAATGCTCTCTTGGTAACTAGAGGTGGATAGAGAGTCCAAAGAGAGGTTGTTTTCTAAGTGTTGCCAGACTGACTGGCCTGCTGCTTAGCGCTTTTGGTCCAAGTATTAGAAACCCAACAAAAGACTAAGACATGTTAAATTTTGTCCTTTATACTACAAAATAAACCCTTTCTTAGTTCATTGAACCCCTGCAGACACACGTCCATGGATCTGTTTCCTCCTCTCTAAAAGGTGCACATTTGTTGACAACTGTATTCTTAGCTCGGCTTCTGTGTTGGGTTTACAATGTATGACACATTGGGGGCTGCTGTGGTTCTGTGGTGGATTTGGTTGTCTTTTTAACAGAAGTTTCAGACACAGGTCCTGCACTTGGTGGGGACATGGGCTCTCATTTACCAATCTTGCATAGAACTCAGTGCAGATCTGAGCGCAGGATTCATTGTACGATAGGACACATGAGATTTATGAAAGGATTGGAACCTGACCAATCCCAGCATATGAATAATCAGGTCTTGATAAATGCAGCGGCTGAAATCGATCGTCATGACATGTCACGCCCTTAAATAGTCGTGGTTCAGAAGTCTCGCCCACTGAAGTCAAACATGAAAGAGTATAATAAATAAAAGCAGGCCAGGAAAACCCTTACTCTTCTGGAGCAGGATTATGGTGGCGGTGAACAGCACTGCCGCGGAATAGCGGACAGTGGCTGAAGTTTGAATAAATCATTAGTCAGTAAGTTGCCCATGATGATAAATTAATATCTCAAACATGCCTCATATTTTCTTGTTGCCATGACATAGGGTATGTTGCTCCTATTATTGGAAGTATTTAGTTTTAAGTTGTTTCTTTTTTTTTACTGTAGAGCAGAATGGAGAGTCTGACAGAGGCTGAACAAAAATAATTATTAACCTCACCAAACGATGTGTTGCTGCACATTTTTATAGATTTTTTTCACTGATTAAATAGCAAGAGCACTTTCTAAACTTATACCTTACATGTCAGAATCCATTGATAGGGTCCTGTCTCCTCTGTGCAGCACCTATGTGGAGTCTCGCCTTGTTATTGTCCTCTGGGCATCGGGTCCTCACGTCGAAATCCAACGGCACTTCATTCGCCTGTGCAACATTGTGCTAAACTGTACTGGCCCAAATGATGTCCCGCATCTTTTCAGGGGTTTACAACATAGAGGTACCTGCCTTTTAGGAGTAAAAAGCAGCGCTCCACAGTGGCCCGTGTGTGTGCTAAAACAGCGCTCCTGCTATGTGGTAGTGTTTGCAGACGGAGTTATCAAATAGGCCTTTTCACTAAGGGCATAACACATTTATTTTATTAAATCGTCTTTATGTCTTAATCTTTAATGAAATCTGACTGCCTGTGCCTAATGACAGGTTTGAGGGTTTTTTTAATAATTATTTAGAGACACACATTTGCTGCACCGCAAATCTGCACTTACTCAAACTTGCGTGCACGCTGTGAAACCTGTCGTGAGATTTGATCGTATCGTGCGCTCACGTCCAAATTGATACATGCCAATCCTCGCATGGAAACGGACAGTTTTCTGCTGTACGATTGTTTGATAAATGAGGGCCACGGTGTGTCCTTGGCCAGGACCCTTAACCTCAGATCACACCAGGTTGGAACTTAAGTGTTTCAATTTCTTCAGAATTGACTCCCTATTTCCTCCAGCAGCTTTTTAGGTTTCAGATTCACTGTAGTCTGTATATCATCATCATCATCATCATCATATTTGTCTTGGTTTGGTCTTTTTCTTTGCGTAAATAGAAATGTGTATTGAGTGGCAACGCAGAGCTAGAAAATCCTTCATAAATATGGTGAATTGCAAGTGCATGTTGACTTATCCTGCTTCAAAATGATAATTCTGTTCTTGAATGAATATAGCACCGCAGTTCCTTCATAAAAGGCTTTTCATTTACATTGGCTATCACAAGATTTTAAAAAATTCAAAAACCGGAGATGAAAAGCTAATCAACACTAAAAGACAAGCCGTTGAATTGAAGTTGCTGTGTCAGGACAAAGAATTAATATCACAGCACTGTGTAGTATATTTTATGCTTGAAATTTCAAGGTCCACACTCTGCAGAGCTCAGTTTAGTAGAAGTACTAAAGAAGAGTCCACACAGAGAACAGGTGGATGGATGTTGTTGTCAAACCAAAGAGAAACTGGAACAGACACTGGCTGAGGTATTGAACAGACTAGATTATCATCAACACAACCACTTACACAGTGTCCAGCGGACTATCGGAAACTGCCTTAGCAGCTGCAGCCATGTTATGACCAGAATATCATGAGCATGAGAATAAGAAATCATAGGGCATGTTTTTTGATTTATCGCCCTGCGAAAAGTGAGGCCTTGCTCTGTTTTAGCTCAGTGTGGGAGATGAAAGTGTGATTAATTCATGATGGTACTCTAAAAGACACTAAAAGCTGCAAGTTTCTGGTTCCTTGAAAGGCTTGAGGGCATTTTCATTCTTAAAATTGGAAAAAGTTAAACTTGGATTTGGTTTGAGACTTGATATCATGACTCTAACATTATGTTTTATCTTGTAAAGTCTCAGACTTAATAAAGAGACCCTTGTAAAACCGAAAGTGCCGTAGGATGCCTAACAGTGAGGTAGTGGCTCTTCCCTCAGTAGAGAGACCCTGCTTACCCCAGTCAGAACATTTTCCATGTTGATCTCAAAAAGGTGGTAAAAATTAAAAACATGTTTTAAATCTTGTAATACTCGCCCTATCTTCCATAAGTCTGAAGTCATTTTCTGCATTTATTTCTGTGTATTTCCAGGTGCTGGGCAGTGCTGGAAATCGTCCCTCAGACGTCACTCCCTGAGAAGCGAATAGCTGCAGAGATGACCACACAGCTTGACTCCAGCAACCCGTCTGGTCCTCAGTCCCCCACCTCTCCTATTTCGTACTCCAACATCTCTCTGGAAGAGTAAGTCCAGACTCTTAACATGGTCTATGTCAATGAGGTCAGCCATAGTCTCCACACTGTACCTTTAAATCACTGACCTGAAAAATCTTCACAGGTACACGTTCAGTGTCTAAAGATATAGATTTGGATGGAAGTAGACAGAGTTTGCCAAGGTAAATAACAGATTCATCCATCTTGTGATCATAATGGCTATAAAGGTCCTCTCCTATCACCAGTTTAGAAGAAGCATTTTTATTCTCTCAACTTTTTGACAGAAAGCCAAGACAATGTCATGTCTGTGCAGTTTGTTTTGTGCAGTTTTCAGAGTATTGCTAAGACTTGATCAAATGAAGCAAAGTAAAGGAGTCAATGCTCCAGAGGTCACTCTGCGGTTAGAGTGAACAAGCCCTCACATCATGTTGGGAGCAAGCCAAACCATAAGACCGCAGTAAAGCAATGGGGAATTTCTGTTTGTGGAAATATGAGGAAAATTCTTCAGACTTACCCATCCTCTTTCACCATTTGCATTTTCTGTCACACACGAGTGGGCAGATGTTTGCAAAAATCCACAGTTGAGACTCGCTGGAAAACGATTAGACTGCTCATTTAAAAAAAAAAAAAAAAAAGAGTTTAAAGTTTATCATTTTTTTTCCTTTTTTCTCCTTCAACAGCACAGTTGGAATTGGGTCTCTACCCACAGTCAATGATTTGAGGTTTCAGATGGCGTTTGCACAGCTGTAGGAGATCATTATGTTTCAGGATTATTTAAACCTTTTGCCTTAAAAGGTTTGACATTTCAACATCGACCTTTGGAACTCAAATTGACACAAAGCGCTCATCCACCCACTCACTTGTTACCTATTTTAAAATTGTTGCAGTGGCTTGAGAGGCTGACTCAGTGCTAGATGAAGTTTATCATGTCCTGATAGTTATAGCAATGATCTTTATCATTGAGACCACTGACTGGTGAACTGAGTAACATCAATTATCTCTGTGCAGTGGCACCTGTCAGTGGTTGGGATATTATAGCTAGCAAGTAAACATCCTGAGAGTTGATGTGATGAACACCGTGATGGCTTCGATGCACAGGTTGGAGCATCTCCAAAACTGGAACTCTTGTGGGACATTCCTGTCTGGTTATTACACAGCAAAAGTGGTCCAAGGAAGGAAAACAGGTGAACCAGCTGCAAGGTCATGGGCAACCAGGGCTTACTGATCAAAAGGTGACAGAAGTCAGTCAGGGTGCTCATACTGCCCCCTGTCCACTGCTAAGTGCACCTGAAACGGGCATATTTCATTTCATTTCATTTTAAACCTTTATTATTCTCAAAAGGACATTGAGGTTTCTCTCATTTTCAGTGCTGTCAAGATTTCAATACATCAAACCAAGCAAACATATAGATAATTTACAAGACAATGGAAATCAGTTAACACACATAGGGCCTGATCTACTAAAGGTTTGCGTGTGCAAAAACACGTGCAAACTTGATAGCGCACGCAAACATGATCTACTAACGGAATGCACAGAGGATTGCATCTGTCAAATGAGCAAAACAGTGCACGCAATCAATTTAGCGTGTTTGCCGTCATGAATATGCAGAATGTATGTAGATCATCAGAAGGTGGAAAATTCTGGGAGGAGCAGATGCAAATGGAATCATTTAGCACCCGCAATCTGATTTATCAAACCCGAAAACCGATTGTGGTCGCTATTTTGCATCTATATTTAGCACGTTTGAAAGGCTCATGCAAACTGAAGCAGCATTACGCATGGTCATTGTGTGGAGAAGGATGCAGAAGTGCCGTGATACACGCCATGATCCTTGTCCGAAAGCTTGTGATTTATTTTGTTTTTCTAGTAAATGACGATTTTCATAAATAACAAGGTCAAACACGGAACAGACGAAAAAAAAAATCTGTTTGTCTTGTTGATTTTAAATGGTTTTAATCCCTTTTTTTGATTTCTTGTGTATCTTCTTGTCTCTGTCAAGCACTTTGAATTGACTTTCGTATGGATTGTGCTATACAAATAAACGTACAAATACACCTTTGCACCCGTTATCAATTGCGCACGCAATGATAGTAGATCACCTGCAACACGCCCACTAATAGCACATGCAAATTTTTAGTTTGCACACGCAATTTAAGATTTGCGATAGGGGATTTTAGTAGATCAGGCCTATACAATCTAAAACAGAATTGTCTGAAATAAAAGCCCTAGACTACGCAAGAGAAGGAGGAACTTGAGTTTTTATAGATTGTTGGAGCTCAGGGCATTATAGGAAAATATTGTTTTACTAAGTTCACTGTAAACTCTTGGGACTTTAAATTTGAGTAGGTGGGAGGAGCGGGTCATGTAGGTGACAGGATTACACTCCAACAAGTTTGTGATATATAATGGAAGATTTCCGATGGGGGTCTTGAAAATAAACGAAAGCCATGTTTATTCTGTCTCTCTTCAAGAGAAGACCAACCAGCCCTCTGATACAGGACTCAATGATCCAGATTTAGATTCCTGAATCTTTTGGTTTGTGTTCACCCATGGATTTTAAACCATCTAAGATTGAAAAGTTGTTGTCAGACCCACGACAGTCCCACCTCACAACTTACAGGACTTGATGGATCTGCTGCAGCATGTTGGTGCCTGATACCAGCAATACAGCCTTCACAGGTCTGTTGGTGGACAAGTTTCCTGAGGTCAGGGCTGTTATGGCCCTGGCCTGACAAGCCTTTGATAGACAGGTGGTCGTATGGTTTTGACTGATCTGTGTATTTTCTTATGAGCCATGCATAATTAAAACAGAATGCGCTGCTATTGAAGCAACTATTCAAACTGTCCTCTTGCAACGGAGAAAGAATGACATGTTGTCAAATAAGATTATTGAAAGCAGCTCTGTCCCAAAATAATTCTGGGTGGATGGATGTCTTTTTGTGCTTTAACTTCATCCACCCACACTCTCAGACCATAAAACAGCAGCAGATTGTCATTTCTGATATTAATTCAGCTTTTCGTCATCATATGCTGTTCTGTCGGTGGCCAAAGGGTGACAGTGATGATTCATCAGCAAAGAATTGTGAGGATGTGCACAATTAACGGCTCTTGTTCTGAATATGTAATTATTCCACAGCATCTTAGAATCTAATGGCTCCCTGGCTCAGGCCTTCCCTTTCCATTAACTTCTCCTTCATTCTGCTGATTTGCAGAACAACCATTTTTCATTTTGATTGCTTGGCATGAATTTTTATTTCTGTGTTATTCCTTCTCCCCAACCGATCACTGCTCATTGTTCATCTCTTTAAAAAGCAGAGCTCTTGTGACCCACATGGCTGAGACAGCCTCAGTGACAGGTACGCTCCTCTGCATGCACGGCTCTCATGGACCAACATTGCCCCCTAGTGGACTTCTCAACGGTTCAGAAAGCGCCTGTTAGAGAACATAGTGGATCACATACTTCAAATCCCAATTCTCTGACCTTCTTCTCCTCACCCTTTGAGTCTTTTAGAGCAGCTCCGAGCATTTAAAACTATGCTGGGATGTAGAGTGTAATCATAGATAAAGTGCTCATGCGTTCTGTCACTGGGGTTAGAAACAAGGCTTTGCTTTTAGACACTTCCCTGTCTTCCCGACACTTGGGGTTTTGGTAAGTGTTACTCTCCAAACACAGTAAGAATGACAGTCAAGAAGTCTCTCAACTCCAACAGTGTGGAGGATACAAAAGGCGGAATAGAAACATCAAGTCGTTTTTGTCGACATGCTGCTGCTCTTCAGTACATTTGAGCAGCTTTACAAGTGCCCCCTTTATCAAAGATGCATCAAACAATTTCTGCATGCGTGCTTAGTCACTGGATGGATCAGCCAGGAAAGTAGGTTATCATAAAATGTGCATTTGAACTTCTAAGCTGTGAGTATTGTCGAGATATATGGATGGCACCCTACCACATCCTCTCATTGCAGAAAAGCAAAACCAAAATGTTGTTGCCATCTTGCTTTTATTAAGATATTTGGAGCCAAAATGTGCTCAGATGGAGCCATATTATTAATGTCATGCCCATTCTGCCATGATTTAACCTACAGATGAAAGGCTAAAGTTCCCTTAAGTTCGCAGGCCACAGCTGGACAGTGCCTCATGTGAATCTGAAACAGACATTCAAGTCAAGTAATGATTTTAGCTCAGTTATACTAAACTGAACTACTGTTGTAGCTAATGTTTGAAAGCATGGTATTGCTGCACAGACATGTCTGCCCTCACTACAATGGGTGCCGACATGTCCTCTTTCAGCTCATCTCCCAGTTGGTCTATACCTCAAGAAAACATCTGACATGATAGGTTAGTAAGTGGCTAACAGTTAAACACTGTCACTTTTATAGCTCTGTGCCTTTTGTTCATTAGATATGACAGTTTTGTCTTTTTTTACATTCTGTCTTCATCCGTCCAATTTTTTTTTTCCCGCCCAGCATCCTAGCAATACATTCACACCATTTAACTTCTGAGTCAAAGTCTGGTGCATGTGCAGAACATTTCAACCAGTTTCAGTCCAATGGAGCTTTAAACATGAGAAAGATAACTGATCTAGGTATGTTGGTCTTTCTGTAAGTAGTCTGATTTCAGTCAAACTAATGCTTTTACATGAACTTTAGAAGTCCAGTGTCAGCCTGACTTTTGTAATAGATAGATTTTTTTGTATGGCATGTTAAGTACTTAATGGTTATGGAAAGTTCATTAACACGCTCGCTAAGAAGTTGGATCTAAATGTGTAAAGCAATCACAGCTTGATTTTGTAATATCTGTTTAGTTATTTCAACATGCCTCGCTGAGTCATGTGACTCCTGGATTTCCTCAAGCTCAGTACTCTCAGAATAAAGTCCCCAGCTCTCTGTAGCTGAACTGCAAAGGAAAAAGCAGCTTGAGACGAACTAATAAAACCTACAGCACTTAACAGCAGCAGCAGCAGACAAATGACCAAAATTAGAGTTTAAAATGGAAACACTGATTCATAGGTTTTAGTCTTGACCCACCATATGTTTTACAACCATTTGTGCCTCATTTAATATTTAGGACAATATTTTCCCGTTGTAGTTCTTCTTGTATCTCCCCAAGAGATCCTCTGCAGGCTGGGAGCCGGCCAGCTAGCAGAGAAACAGAGAGAGCCAAGCTCTACTCAAAGGCTCTTAATGAAGATAAACTAATCCAGAGGGCAGATTATTAGTCATGAGTAAAGAAACAGGAAGAATACTCTGCTATGAAACAATACCTGAAGGTGGACATGCAAATAATCAAGTACATCCAGTCGAAATGAATCATGCTGAGATCTTTCTGAAGCATCTGAAAAACAACCTACAGTACATCCATATTGTTTAAGTGCTTTTGTCTCTTTGTAACAAGATTAGTTGTTTTTTCATTATATAAACTTCCACATACCATGGGTAGACACAGATTAAGAGAGTAGCTGACATCTACCATAGAAAAACAGACACAATGTCTGAATTCAACATAGATAAATAATGAGCAGCCATTTCAAGTGCTCTAGCTCCATCAGTTTATCTGTGCTGTGAATCTTGTGCATGGGGATAGGAGTTTGTTCGTGTAGAGACAAGAAAAAAAGGCCTTAGATAGACTGGGAAAATCCTGTTAACTTACTAAAATTTTCGTTGTTAAGTTATTAGTTATTATAATTTGAATGTAATAAGTTATGTTTGGGACCAAATCCAAGGCAAGAGGAGCAGCAGCAGTGACAGCAGAGTACAGAATAGAGCAGGCAACAGTGACAATACTCGTGACCACATGAGGTGAGGTCAGACAGTATAAACAGGAGAAGCTGGGGTAGAGGTTGGCTGCTGAGCATTTTTCAAAAGGAAGCAAGAAGAGAAAGCTAACGGCTAAAGCAGTTTATAATAGGATGAATATTTTGACATTTAGTTGAATGGAAGCAAATCAGCTGAGTTGTTAACAACAACATCAAAATCAATGGATGAACTGTGGGCTGAGCTTGACTAATGCTGTGCCCAGTTTGTATGACACCTCCTCTTAAAAAAAAAAAAAAAAAGACTTTCAGAAGTAAACCTGCTGAAGGCGGGGGAAGCTAGTGCTCAGACTTACTTAATAATCAGCATGCTGCTGCTGCTACTACATGATGGAGGACACAAGTGGTTATCAAAATTCAAAATGAATCTCTGGGTTTTACTTCAGCTTCAGACGTCTCAAAAATACAGCCAAAGAAATCCCCCATTGCTAAAATTAGCATCTCTCTCTGTTTCAATTACAACTCTTTAGCTATAGGTTAAGTTATGTTCAAATAAATTAGATACAGCACATGCAGCCTAATGGACCCTTACTTTTCACCTCAGTTTTTGTGAAACATCAAACTTATAAAGGACCTTTTTTTTTTTTTTTAAGAAATAGGAATGTTGTCCTTCAAGCTTAGAAATCTCACCTTTTTATTTAAATGTGCACCATGTTTTCCAAACCATGTGGGAGAAGAAATGCTTTACCTACTTTGGTGATCATTTTAGGGCTCTTAGGGGCATTGCCAGGCAGCTGCAGGTGAAGGGTTATTACAGCTGCTGAACACCAGGCACCACTTGAGAAGAGATTTACTTTGCTCTCTGACACTGCAGCAGTAATGGCTTCAGGAAGAGAGACCTCTTGCACTCTGCTGGCTGCCTCATAATTCCAAAGCCTTCCCTGTTTCCTCCAGATAAACTAACATCCCTGTTTTCTTTTCTCTTTCTCTCCAGGTCTGAGAAAGCAGGAGAGATTGCTACCATCCCACTGACAAAGGTGAGACCCCACACTCTCCTTGTATTGATCAGACTTAAGCAAGTGTGCATTAGCTATCTCCCAGTTCAGGGTAAGGATACATCGAAGGACCCAGCCTCCAAAGAGCCATCCTTTTGTGGCCTAGATAGACCACTCAGGCTGAACTCAAATAGACAGTCTGTCTGCAGAAGATTTCTTTTTTGAGTCACGAGCTCTTACTGCCCTTACACTTGGGTTGTATAGTGCCATCCCTGTCCCCTGAGCAACATATCGCAAACTGGCTACCAAGCTAACATAGCTCAACCATCATCACCATCGTTTTGAAGATAATTTCAAGCTCCAGAGCCCTGTGACACAATCAATCTTCAGATGCACCCTTCGAAGGAGACAGGAATCAGATCAATCAAGCATGCTCAACAGACATCAGACACACCATTGAGCAGCTGAGTTTAAAGGCAGAATGTGGTTTATTTGTATGTTCACAGCCTATAACAAATTGCTATACGTATCACTTGCAAGGTCAGGTAATGATTTATTGTGATATTAACGGCAGCAAGATGAATTGCATTGTGTTTACGGAAATTTAACTGGTACCTTCTCCCCTCTAATAAAGCCTTTGGTGGGTTACTGAGAATCTCCAAGGGTAATTGGTAGACAAAGTGAGGTCTTTTTAAAATGATACATTTTAGGATGACAAAACCGTAGACCGGATGATTGTTTTTGTAATACTCATCCTTGTAACTCTTGTAACAAACTGGAGCTTGAGTGCAAATAGATTGACTTGAAGACAGCAGATTTCTTTATGGGTGACAATTATAGGAGCTACACATGTACGATATGGCGAAATGTTTAACATCTAACAATCCCTTTCCAAAATGGCCTGGAAAATGTTTGAAGTCCAAAGTCGTGCCTTCCTTATTCCTTGTCCTGTCCTCATTTTCAACATCCACCAACATCCATCACCCTCCCCACCAACCCATGTAGATTATTAATGAACGTTACAGGGCCTACTCCTGGGTGGCCGAGCTGATCCAGGTGTTTATAGCCATCAGTGTCACCGTGTCCTTCCTGGTGATGGGATCCGCTATGAAACACACCAGTAAGTTTACTCAGTGACATTGAGGATTTGGGTCTTTAATTGTTGATTGTAGTTTGTAGTTTGACAAGAGAGACCTGTAGAATAAACAGACAGTACAAATAAGAACTGAGAAAGTTGATAACTCTCTTATGTCTGAAGAAGATAGATAACAACAGCCCAGAGACTGAGGGTAGATGGAAAAGGCTGGCCTGTTTTAAGTGCCAGCCACAGCTAATTCTTAGAGTCTTCTCCATGTGCCTGTTGCTTGATGCTGACAACAAACCTTGCGGAAGTAACCTTGCCAAGCTCAGAAATAGTCTGACCCTAGCCTGTCAATTTTATACTTAAGTCTTTTATAAAGAATAAGGAAACTTTTAGAAATGTACATTAATGACCTTTGGAACAACTGGTTGTATGAATTTACCTTTGCCCCTGGTCGTCAAAGGTTTCCATTTACCACTGTGAGGAGATATAAAGTAGGTGATGGGAAACTTGGACCATGTACCTGTATTTGAATAAGAAAGGTGCAAGTTAACTGTTAGACGAAGTCTGAGAGAAAAGAGAGAGGGAGGAAAGGAAAGGGATGTAGACTTTGAAACATGTACAAAGGTAATGCAGGATTTATAATCCTAATTTCAATATATTTATAGAATATAATATCATTTTCAAAATTGACTTTGCAAATGTTTTGCAAGAAATGCATTGAACGCTTTTGTAGCCTTGGGGATAAACACATTCAACTTTGGTGAAGAGAAACTTTTATTAATAAGAAAAGCCCACAGGGCCCCTTTAACCTCAGGCTGGAGCTTTCTGCTGAACAAAACAATGTGAGAGTGGGTTTGGGCTTCTTAGTCATCCTATACTCTGTTTTTGAGTGTTTCCTCAAGTAAAAGGCGTAACACTGAGGGGTTTTGTGTTGACTGAGAGGTTGTTGGTTTTTTCAGTTGATGGTCTGGTGAGCTCGTTGTGGAGCAACAAACTGGAGTGGCTTTCTAAAACCTGGGAGAGAAACCTGCCTAACAAACATCACATCTGCTCAGCCAGAAGGTGGGTACTTCCAATGCAGAGGAGGGAGTGAAAGCAGGCTGTGAAGTTCTGTGGCTTATCATGGTGATAACATGGCATGGAGCAGCTTCTGCTCTCTCTCACGTCATCAAGGAGGGGCCTATAAAGAGAGGAAAATTAAGACCTGAGACTTATGATCTGTCTCAGTAAGGCTGATCAAGTCAAAGTCTGAGGTCTGATGTCCTCATAGGTGTAAAACTTAATAACGGTAACTATTGGTAATGCTGAATATAAACCCGGCATTTCTGATGCATTAAAAGTGCATCTGTCCAGCATTATTAATGCATTTATAACAACACTTATTGGAAGCATTCATAGTCACTTACAGCAGTGTTTGTGTGTCAGCAGTGGACACAATGCCCTTTGAAAGTAGGATTTTTGATTTATTCTATTTTATTGTGCAAAACTAACAGCAGCATCTTTTATATTCTGAGTTTACTCATTGAAACTCCCAGAACTTTACTCACTTACAGAGACTTATAGAGAACTCATTCAAAGAATCCTCAGAAGTTACCATATATGAAATAATGTGTTATTACGACTTATAAAATGCTATAGCATGACTCTAAAATGAAATACACTGAACAAAAATATAAACGCAACACTTTTGTTTTAGCTCCCATTTTTCACGAGCTGAACTCAAAAATCGAAAACTTATTCGTTGTACACAAAAGACCGATTTCTCTCAAATATTGTTGACAAATTTGTCTACATCTGTGTTAGTGAACACTTCTCCTTTGTTGAGATAATCCATCCACCTCACAGGTGTGGCATATCAAGATGCTGATTAGACAGCATGATTATTGTACAGGTGTGCCTTAGAATGACCGCAACAAAAGGCCACTCTACAAGGTGTAGTTTTATCACACAGCACAATGCCAGACTGCAGGAATGTCCACCTGGGGTCCGTTTCACGTAGCAGGTTTAATGGAAACTCCGAGTTTGTTAACCCTGAAATCAGGGAAACTCTGAGTTTTCCGTTTCACAAAGGAGGGTTAGTTAAACCAGGGAGAGAGGGGTAACTCTAACCTGTTTCACAAAGAGAGGTAACTCAACCTCGCGGTCAGTTACCACAGTAACAGACTCCGTGAACCTAACCTGCTCGGGAGCAGGTTTAACTCAGTAAACCCAGAGTTTCAGGTGAGACATCGGCATTTTCTCATTTTGATCATGTTTTACATTGTCAAGTAATTATTAAGTGGCAGTTTGATCCCTTAAAAAATGCTCTTTTCACACTCAAAACTGAATTTTACTCTCCTATGATGTTCCGTTAAATGATTATGAATATTAAACTAACACAAAAACGGGTGGTGGTCCAGCAGCCCCACCTTTAACGGAGGCAGAGGAGCTGCCCCCCACCCCCACCCCCCCCCCCCGTTCGACGATCGCGGCCGGTCCGATCGCAAATCCCCCCCCACAGACACACACACACACACACACACCAGTCCGACAATCCCTGCTACGGGGTGGGGTGGAGTTGCGATCGTCGGGGGGGGGGGGGGGGGGCAGCTCCTCTGCCTCCTTTAAAGGTGGGGCTGCTGGGCCACCACCCGTTTTTCTGGCATCTGCCCTCTTTCTGTTTGCTGAGTGAAAGTCTAATATTGAGTGTAGTGTGTGTTAGTTTAATATATGTACATATACATACTGAGAGTTAGTTTAATATTCCTAATCATTTAACGGAACATCATAAGAGAGTAAAATTCATTTTTGAGTGTGAAAAGAGCATTTTCTAAGGGATCAAACTGCCACTTAATACTTACTTGACAATGTAAAACATGATCAAAATGATTCAAGCAGTTTCCCTGCAACAGTCTGTCATTGTGATTGCACGAGACTAGATTTAAAGTTACGCATTGACGCGAGCAGCGATTTCCTCCCAAGCCCTCTCCCTCTCCTTTGCAGCTGCTGCTGTATTGCACTTTCTTTTTCTAACATGCTGTAATTCGCTGTTGGCTTGCTGCTGCCCCCTCCTTCTCCCTGTTTCCACTGGTTGATCATTGAATCTGCGCTCCACAGATGCTGGCTGTTTATGTCTGGCGTGCACGTGCTTAACTCCAGGTCAAACTACTCGGAGTTGTTAAAACCGTCTCAAATCAGGTGTTGTGAAACCGGAAACTCAGAGTTTCCTAACTCTGAGTAGATCAACTCAGAGTTAAGGATTTAACTCAGAGTTTGTTGAACCACCTACGTGAAACGGACCCCAGAGCTGTTGCTCGTGAATTGAATGCTCATTTCTCCACCATAAGCTGTCTCCAAAGGAGTTTAGGAGAATTTTGCAGTACATCCAACTGGCCTCACAACCGCAGACTACGTGTAACCCCACCAGCCCAGGACCTCTACATCCAGCATCTTCACCTCCAAGATCGTCTGAGACCAGCCACCTGGACAGCTGCTGCAACAATTGGTTTGCATAACCAATAATTTCTGCACAAACTGTCAGAATTCGTCTCAGGAAAGCTCATCTGCATGCTTGTTGTCCTCATCTGGGTCTTGACCTGACTGCAGTTCCTTGTCATAACTGACTTGAGTGGTCAAATACTCACATTTGATGGCATCTGGCACTTTGGAAAGGTTTTCTCTTCACAGATGAATCTCGGTTTTCACTGTACAGGGCAGATGGCAGACAGCGTGTTTGGTGTTGTGTGGGTGAGTGGTTTGTTGATGTCAATGTTGTGAATCAAGTGGCTCATGGTAGTGGTGGGGTTATGGTATGGGCAGACATATGTTATGGACATCGAACACAGTTGCATTTTATTGATGGCATTTTGAATGCTCAGAGATACCGTGACAAGATCCTGGGGACCATTGTTGTGCCATTCACCTGTGACTATCACCTTATGTTGTAGCACAATAATGCATGGCCCCATGTTGCAAGGATCTGCACACAATTCCTTGAAGCTGTAAACATCTCAGCTCTTGCATGGCCAGCATACTAACCGGACATGTCACCCATTGAGCATGTTTAGGATGTTCTGGATCGGGGTACACGACAGCGTGTTCCAGTTCCTGCCAATATCCAGCAACTTCACACAGCCATTGAAGAGGAGTGGACCAACATCCCACAGGCCACCATCAACAACCTGATCAACTCTATGCCAAGGAGATGTGTTGCACTGCATGAGGCAAATGGTGGTCAAACCAGACCCAACCCCTGACACCAGCAGTAAAACTGCACATTTTACAGTGGCCTTTTATTGTGACCACACCTGTACAATAATCATGCTGTCTAATCAGCATCTTGATATGCCACACCTGTGAGGTGGATGGATTATCTCAGCAAAGGAGAAGTGTTCACTAACACACATTTAGACAAATCGGTAACCCTTTCTTTCACAGTACACTTATTACCAGGTAATTACCTAGTAACAACATGAAACTATTTGGTAATTACATGATAAGTACTAAGTTAATACTGTCTAGTTTTTCTTTTTTCTGCGCAGCTCCATTTTCAAAAGCTATTTGGGGTTCTTATTTTCTATGATTGACACTTCAAACAGCCTATGGGTGTGCGAAGATTTCGTAGCGATAAGCTGTTTGAGCCGAGCATTATCACAGCGACTCACCCGCCGAATGCGTACAATGCTACTGCGCAAGTGGTGGTTCCAGGAAGCAGAGAAAATCCTGGAAATACCAGAGCAATTCGGCTTCAAATTTGTATGATGATGGAAGGTTACCTACCTGGTAGCTAGACAGTATTGACTTAGTAATCATGTAATTACCAGATAATAATTGTGGTAATAGGTGTACTGTAAAAGAAGGGTTACCGACAAATCTATCAACAATATTTGAGAGAAATAGGTCTTTAGTGTACATAGAAAAAGTCTCCCATTTTTCATGAGTATAGCTCATGAAAAATGTGAGCAAAAACAAAAGTGTTGCATTTATATTTTTGTTCAGTGTATGAACCACAATATACAATGAAGAAATCAACATTGTATTTTTTAACAGTCAGTGCGTTTACATGCACAGTTATACCGAGCCACCGCCACAGCTGGATTAGATGATTTGACTAGATTACTGTCCTTGTCCCAGTTTACATGCATGGTGAATCACATTGTTGACTGAAGAATGTCCTCTACTGCTATGGTAGGTGTTGAACCCCCCTCTGTACTTGTTAACTATTAGGTTGTCTCCTAGTTGACATGTGATTCATCAAATCAGCCACACATAAGCATTTTACTACTGAGGGAAGTTTCATCTTTCATCATACATTCTTTGTTTGCTACCTACCTCCATGCTCAGAACGCTTTGGTTGATTTCAGTTTGATCAAGCTGTATACATGACAGAGAAGAACAATCTCCTGCCTTAGTATGCCGATATGTTAGTCTGACTATAAGAAGTTTTAATTCAGTTCAATTCCAGTCAGACTAACTTGTTTACATGTATTTTAAAGACTTTTGCAATCAAACAATTTCTTGAAGTGCATTGAAACACACTGAATGTTGCTGATTGGATGAAACACTGGATATAGTCAGTTACTGATTCATTCATAAATTTGTTTTCCATGTAAAGTACAGCTGTAACCAAATCCAAAGAAACACCTGGACGTGCTCAAACAAAGGTTTAAAAAATAAGCGTTGCAGAGGCAGTAGATATTAAAAAAGGATGCTACTTTTTAGATAGATTGGCCAGATTTGAATAATCAAAACAGTCAGCATCATTTAAGTAGAGAGCATTAGAAACTAACAGCCGTGTTTAGTTGTGGCGAACTTTTTTTACTGTATATTAGCGGCCTGTGAAGAGATTACTGTGGATGCAGCTACAACAGCAGCTCTCTAAGAACAGCTGAAATATTCTCTTTTAGAGGTGTATGTGGGAAAATTAAAGGAGATTGTCACTGATGAGGCTCATGTCCCATACAAACAGTAAGGTAAATAATGATATGGTTGTTTGATTATTGTCTTTAGGATTAAATACGGTTGAAACTACCTTCTAACCCAAAGAACGAGTGCCCGTTAAGCTAATACTTTGTAGTTTACTCCTAGACTGACACCCACCACTTCATGTGTTTTGTTACTTTGGCATGTAATAAATGTTTATCTTGTGAACCTCTAACTTTTATTTTGAAAGGTTGTGCCCTTTACCATCTATGGGATATTACTCAGATGGATTTGAAATGTCTTACATGCCATGGATCTGTGAAATGTCCACCTGGCTTGTAAATTAGTATCAGTTTAAAGAGCAAATGATTTGACACAAACTTTGTTTTTGTAGCTTTACTGATATCCCATCTGCAAACATAGAGAAGGCAGGCTTTATGACCCAGGCTATAGCCTGTCAAAAGAAAGCTCAAAATTTTTTTGGCTTTACTTTTTAGGAGCTGCCATGTCATTCATCATTTTTACAGGCTACAACCCAGTGTAACAATCACTTTGTCTTAATGAACATGCCTTCATTGCTATTTTACCTACACTGTAAAAACAGAAAACAATGTGTCTATTTATGAGAACGTGAATCAGACACACAAATATCTGCATGATACAAAACAGGAGAAGCTGCCCTCAGGTAGGACTCCATTTTTATAGCTTTGACATTAAATAGACAACAGCAATGGCAGATGTTGTTTACCCTAGAGTGCTCTTAGGTTATGGCAAACACTATTGGGTGCCAACATCCCATTAAAAAAAATTCAGATAAAAAAGAGTTTATTCTGCTTAATTCTGCTTTAACATAAACTGGGATTTAAAAAAAAGGATGGGAAAAATTGGAAATCTACCACTGAACACTTTAACCTTACACAATTAAAAGATAAGCCTACTGGAATCACAAACCTTTCTAAAAATAAAATCAACCTGCTTTTTACAAACAGGCCAGAAAGAACCACCTTGACCCATAACATCCTGACGGGATTATCAGACCATAATGCAATTTTATTCTCAAGAAAGCTCACCAAACTATGTTCCACAAGTTCACTTAAGATTAATTAACTAATCGATTAATTGAAATCCCTAAAGTTATTCTTGTTCTTAAAATAAAATTGAAGTTATTCTTAAAAATCCATCTCATAATGCACCATACTACATTATAACCAAAAAACTCACATCAAAACCTCAAATCAGCACTAAATGAATCTCCTCTAATGATATACACTGCTGCTGCTGCTGCTGCTGCTGCTGCTGCTGCTGCTGCTGCTGCTGCTGCTGTGACCTCTTTCAAACCAAAATTCATAAAGTTATAGCAACTTTTTCCGTAACAAGGAGCCAAAGGAAAAGAAAAGGAAATCTGCCGTGGCTAACTACAGATGGTCAACAGTTAATCAAAAATAGAGGTCAGCTGCTCAAAATAACCCTGGTCTAAGAGCAGACAAACAAAAACTTCTATCTGCAAGAAACATGGTAACACAGGCACTGTGTGAGGCTAAAGCCATTTTTTCATGACTGTCATTCAAAATGCAAAGGGGAATGGTAAACAGACTTGGATTAATATTAACAAATTAACTGGAAGACACACCAAAAAAATCAATCAATCAATCAATCAAATTTTATTTATATAGCGCCAATTCACAACAGTCGTCATCTCAAGGTGCTTTTCAAGGAACAAGAGCAGGTCTGGACCACACTCATTGTTTGATGATCAAGAAAAAGATAACTGTCAATATTAAGCTGGAGAAAAGTCATATCACCCTTGCTCCTGAACTGAATCATGACTTCATAAATTCTGTCTAGAAATATCCAAAACATTAAATCCACCAGATGATAAGTGCATCCCCTATAACTACACACATCCTGTTTTGATGGTAGATTTGATATCTGAAACAGAAGTAGCCAATATCATAGCTGTACTGAACAGCTCCAAAGAAAAGGATAATGATGGTCTTGACATGAACATTTTGAAAAAACACAAAAACTCTCTAATAAATCAGATTGCACAGCTCCTACATCCATGAGCTCCGTATTTGATAAATAACCTGAGGTGAATGACTTGTGTTTGCAACATGCACTTGTGTGAAAATTCTCTCCTTACATTTCAAATGGCACTTTATAAACATGTGCTTTAAATATTGCACTGTACTCAACAACATTTACTTTGAGTCTGTCATTGCGTATTTGCACATCGTCTATTGTCTGATTGTTTATTGTACTCAAAATGAACAAGTATCCCAAGTTTCAAAGACAGTAGACACTGTGCCTTTACCTTTTCTCCAACCTGACAAGTTTGTACCCCTCCTGGAGCAGAAAACCATACATAGCTCTCTAATGAGTTTGAAAGTTGCCTCCTCTTTTGTTTTATCTGCTAACAATGACAGAAAAAGGCACTGAAGCTTCTGTTTGAAAGGAAGCACTGCCAACAGGGTACAGAACGGTGGACTAAGCTCCTTTGAGCATTGGAACAGAAAAAAACTGATCTGGTGAGTCAGAAGCGGGTACAAGGAATGAAATAGGAGGCATTAGCAGAAAACCTTTCAAACTATGGGATCCTGGCACAAAGTGATTCATCCAGACAAACTTTACAGTAAAAGTGAAGCTTGGCAAGACCACTTCTTTTCTTCGTTTATCTTTGTTTGGTTATAAGATGACCTCACCTGCTGATTAAATCCAACAATTTTCAATAGCAACATTGCCAATGTAACTCCAGGTCAAACTGGAAGAGCAATTATCATTTAATATTCTCATTTTAATAGTGTTTATTACTAAATGATCTCATTCCAACCTCTTGAAAGGTGTTTCATCTAACTTGGCAAGGAGTTTGGTACATTAGACAACAAGGACCTTTTTTTAAATTCCCAAAACCTGATTAATCTGCCATCCAGATTACTGACTGGTGATGCTGAAGGACTGTCATGAAACTATCATTTCCACAAATCTGGTACATAATGGTCATGCTGTTTTAACTATTCACCTTTAAAAGCCTTAATGTCAAAATCACAGGACATAAGTTTAAACCATGAAAGCCTCTTTTTTTCATTGTCCCCTGACATTGTAAAACTCATGCGATGCTGCAGCCAAAACTACCATTTATTAAAAAAATGAGACTTTCTGCTCATTGTTAAGGATTTGTCCTTTAGGCAGGCAGGGGTCTTTAAAAATGTCACTTTTTAATATTTGAACAGAATGAAATGAAATGATGTCGCAGTCAGTTTACTAATATGTTCTTTCTTTGTCTCTGCCCACAACTTTCCTACTTATTCTGTTGAGTGGTCTGGCTTAGAGTCATGGTAAAACTCTCCTGTACCTTTTTCAGATGTTTACTCTGACTTTAAGGATGTGTTGATGCTCCCCC
Source organism: Xyrichtys novacula (assembly GCA_962446985.1). Lineage (NCBI taxonomy): Eukaryota > Metazoa > Chordata > Actinopteri > Labriformes > Labridae > Xyrichtys > Xyrichtys novacula. The sequence continues at coordinate 6,743,514 of OY660870.1, forward strand.
TCTCTGTCTTTCCGGCAGCATGGCTAAAGGATTCATGTCACTGCTCGGCTTTATGGTCATCTTTATCGTGTCAGTGTGTGACCCCAGGGTGAGTGATAAAACAGGCACACACAACCACACACACACTGAAAAAGTAATGATCCATGATGATGAAGGTGTTTTCTGTCTCTGTCTCTTTTTTTCCTCAGGGTTTTGTTGTCATGTTGGACAAAGTTGTTTCGTTCTCCCTCAACACTGAAGTTGGACTGTTTGTCTTCATCATGCTGAGAGAATCCAGAGAAGACAGATTCCAGTGAGTACATCGGTCTGAGTATGTCCACCAAACCAAAGTTCAATAAGGAACAGTTGATTTAAAAAGCTTTGAAAATAAAAGGTTAACTTAAATTTTGCCTTTTTGCACAGAACAAGGGTTTTATTATTATTTTTTTTTACATCTATAGCTGTAGTTATTTCTGTTACATGTAGCTTACTTCTGCCAGAGATCAGGTGTCACCAGCAGTAATTTCCTCTTGCACACAGCTCCAGTATGTATTCAGTCACCATGTTATCACAGTCTGCTGGCTTGGCACCATTCTAATAAGTAAATCTTAACTTTATAATCCGAACGTAGAATAAGCCTTTAATGTACAGTGTGTAGTGTAGGGCATTTAGCAGAGCAGACACTGATTTGCATCACGACTATGTAAATAACAGGTTGGCCTTGTCCAAATCATCTCTGAGTAATTAAGAGAAAAGCAAAAAGTGTAGCAACTGTCCCCAGTCTCCCCTACTGATATAAGTATTTAAAGAGTAGTGTACAACCACTAGAATACTGCAAGTTTTCATTCTCGTATCGGACCTTCACATCATAGCAGCTGTCCTCAAAGGCCACAGTCATGAGGGAGAGGTGGAGCAGGGGAGCATTTGAATCTATGACTGCCAGATATGGCTTTAAATTCTCATTTCTACACAACGTACTTTTAAAAAGTTTAAACACTATCAGTGTTGTACTCATGTACACATGACTCTACTTTGACCTGAGCTTTGATGATCCTGCTTTGGACATTGACTACATTCTGCTTTAGAGGATTGAAAAGAGAGATCAGACTCATTCACAAAGACTTTTCCCCTCTATATCTAAATTATCATAGTTGTTATAATAATAATAATAATAATAATAATTATTATTATTATTATTATTATTATTATTATTATTATTATTATAGCTTTACTTTTATAGCACTTTGAAAAACAGAGGTTGTTCTATTTCAAATCACTTTCATTTGTCTTCAGCTGCAGAATGCTTTAAGATGTGTAACAACGTAAGCAAAAGTAGTGCAGCGTGTTGGATATGAAGATAAGGAGACGGAGAGAAAGCTGAAATCTTGACAGACATCTGTCACAATGTTTCTCTGACTTTTGATCACACAGTAACACTTTAGGTTGTACGGTTTGTTCAAATTCTGATAAATAACAGGAAGGTTGCAGGTATATGAGTTTGTTGGAGACCTGCAGTGATCATGCCTTGGTGAAAACTGAGTTTCAACTTAATCCCAGCAGGGTCAGTCAAATTTTGATGTTAATGACATATGATTTGAACTCATCTAAGAGAGTCCAACACCCAGTTTAGACCCATACAGTGAATAGTTTTTAGTGAAACAGTGGTCCCCCCTAAACAATCCTTAGGTAACAGGAACTCAATCTTGACTCAGACCTAGACAACAGGGACTCATACTTGGAACTGGACTTATGCAACAGGGACTTGACTCAGTGTTGTCTCTAGTGATTCAGACCCAAGTCTGACTTGAGCAATGGAGACCTGAAACTTGGCTCAGACTCAAGGTTAACTTTCTCATTTTGTTAGCAACTAAGGGCAGAGAGGTTTTAACCAAAGAAGATGGATGTAATCTGATCACTGTTGTCATTTCATTTCAAGCTCATTTAAAGCTCCTTTGAGGAACTTTCTGTCTGTGTTGACTTTGGTGCCCCCTGTAGGACAAAGTGATGTCGAGCAACAGTACCAGCCCTTAAGCTGTCAGTAACACTTCAGTTGAAAATGTCTTTTCTCTGTTCTTGGTTGTTTTTAGGCATATTGCCGTCCCTCTGCCAGTAGGCGATTGTGTCTTCAGCCTCAGCTGGCTGCTCCCCACCTACTTCTTGTTTGCAGTCACCTACGATGTCCTGCAGACTCTGGCCGAGGTGGCTCACTACCTGCATTTCTATAGCCAGGATCATGAAGCCCACTATCACAATCTGACTGAGGGTTTAACAGCAGCAAATCTCTCCATACTGCTCTGATCTACAGCAGGTGGAACAGAGTTGGACAAGAGGGAGTTCAAATTGCCAAAATACCTGAATGCTACAAAGTGCTTTTTTTATTACTTTTCATCAAGCTCTTAAAACTGTACTATCATTTTAAAGTGATATTCCGGCATAAATTTGAGTTATGGTCAAACACACTGTAATACTGAGTTAGACACCCCCCCGAGAGATGAGTGTTGCCGACCGCTTCCTTCTCTAGTTATACCAACTTCAGTAACAACCGTAAGATAGCAAAACAGATAGCCATGTGCTCAACCAAAAGGCCACTCTAAAGCCACAAATAATGCTCAGAACAGCACCTAACTTCATCAACAGTACATATAGGGTCCCTGCATTAGTACTAACCATCAAACATCTTTTTAGCTTTGCCTGGTATCTTTAGCAAAGAGACCAAACACAACTCACCCACTCTCCTCCAGCAGCCGTTTGTATGAGGGGAGAGCCCTGACGAGTCGATCACAGAGTGCAGCAGAGTTTCACAGCTCAAGAAAGAACATTTATGATTGCTACTCCATGGAAATGCAATCAGAGTTCCTGTGTATCTTGTATGTGCACTGCAGACACAGTAGTTCCTCTGCCTTAGCGCCTCGGTCTGATTGAATTTCCATGAAGTAATAATCATAAATTTTCCACTGCACTTAGCGATCGACTCTTTAGGGCTCCCCCTCGCAAACAAGCGACTGCTGGGGGAGAGTGGGTAAGTTGTGTTAAGTTTCTTTGCTAAAAAAAAAAACAGGCAAAGCTAAAAAGATGTTTGGTGGCTAGTACTATGGCTGGGACTCTATATGTACTGTTGATGAAGTTAGGTGCTGTTCTGAGCATTGTTTGTGGCTATAAAGTGGCTTTTTGGTTGAGGTGTGCGAGTGGCTGCTAAGACCACTGTGTATTGCTATTGTGCAGTCGCTACTAAAGTTGGTATAACTAGAGAAGCAAGCAGATGACAACATTCATCTCTCAAGGGGGTGTCTAATTCAGTGTCATGGTGTGTTTGACCATAACTTAAATTGACACTGAAATATCTCTTTCAACATAAACTTGAATGCTCTCCAGAGCCATCTTCGGTGGACATTTTTGCTATTTTTTGCACTCCATTCAACTTTTACTATTTTTGATGAGTCTTTTTTTTTCTTTTCAACTACAGTGGCCTGCTCCCTTTATTCTAGATCAAAAATGAACTCAGCTGTGAACCACAGGATCGTCCCATCAGGCACATGGGGAAAGGTATACAAGGTGTTGGAATGAGCATTTGCATTATTTATAATTTACAATGGCTGATTTGGAAACTGCATCTATACCCTCTAGAGTTCAGCCAGTGCTAGTATGGGCTAAAATAGCATTGTAGTGGTTAGAGATAGGACCTCAACAACAAGACTGAAGACAGATCTTCTTAGCATTGAATGTAGGGTAGGTTATAAACATGAAACAGTCTGTGAAACTGTCAAAGTCAGGTGAAAACCAGAGCCATGTATATATACATTCAGGTTTCTGCTCAGCAGTCTGATAAAAATGAGGAGGTGAATCCCTGAGTTTAGACTACATGCAGTTGGTCCCTGGTGTTGTGGAAATATAAATATAATTTTAATGGAAAAACTATAACACAGACTTGAGATGCACTTTGCAGAATATAAATCTTTACTTGAATGATAGTATTTATTAATTTGCTCACTTAAACTTGAAAGCTTTGCACCATGGACAGCTTTTACAGTGACAATCTTGAGAATGAGAATCATTGCTCAGTGTAGGTGTCCATGATGAAACAAAGATTTAAGGACTAATTAATATTTGTCTGTGAGCTCATGTTCCTTTTCAAGCAGGACCTCTCTATTTATTCTCCTAAAAGTTATAATACTATAATCAATATTTTTAGCCTCTAGAATGTCATTCTTCAGATACTTATTGCTTTTTTTGATATGTTGATTTTGATAAAGCACAACCCAATCCCAGCCGGGGCATCATGGTCCAAAGCCTTGATGCTTGAACCGTCTGCTCTGGGAAAGTGTGAATGATTCTGATGATTGTTTTTTTTTTTTTTTTTCTCTCATCTGATGAACTTTGGTCCCTTTCTCATCTGTCTTTTCATATTTTAGCTTTTGATTCTGTGCTGTGGTTTCTGCAATCCAGTAACTCTGCAGTAACCACTACAGGCTGCTGAGAGGTTTCCTATGGAGGATAAATAACCCTGATGGTAGCAGCTCCTCTGATAGACAAGTGCCGAAAAGCTTTTCTTTCTGACTTCAAATATGCAGAAAACAAATAAGCATGCCTCTTCAGTTTCTTCTGCTGTGTAACACAAAAAGCACAAGCATGAGCTTGTTAGCATGAACGACTTGAAGCCCTTTCATTTCATTTAGGTTGTTAAAGCCTTTACTTTTTCTTTTTCATATGGTTTAAACTTGTGATTGTCACAGATGTACAAATATTACATCAAGAATGATACACAGTATTTGAACAAACACACTTGTGCACACACATTCACTCAAATAAAGACTCCAAACTCTTATCAAAATATACTTTATTCTGGACTTTTTTGTTTCACTGATCTGACTTTACATGTTAACAGATTTTATGTGGTGTGAGTGGCTGAAAACCAAAAAGAAAGAAACAAAAACAAAGACCTGGGGACCCAATGGGAGAGAAGCTGCTGGGCTCAGAGGGATACTCTGTTGTGCGACATAGATAAAGGCTGACTCAGCAACTGATCATATCAACCCCAAACTGCGCTGAACAGACGGGGGTATGGCAAGGACTCATCAAGTTGCCAAACAGAAGTGCCATGTATTTAGGAGAGAAAAAACATTCACTTGTATACAAGAATGTTTTATTTTCAGGCCATGGACAAAGAAAAATTACATCTATGATGAGGGAAATCATAACTAAACCTTGTCAGGAGCAGAGGTGCTCTGCAGGCAGATGCTTAGTTTTTGGATTGATATGAATTATCACTAAAAATTATCATTTGTAGTTCCTCATGATTTTAGTCTGACTCTGGACTCCAAGGTTCATTTTATGACTTGGTCCCAGATTGCAAGCACTCAAAGCAACACTGGCAAAGACAATCTATTTTGTGTCTAAATTTATATCCGAACCTTTGGATTTAGGGCAGCTGCAGATTGGAAATTAGCTGCCTCATTTGACCATTTGGTTGTCATGGCGATTCACTGCTTACACTCTCCCATTTTGAACAAGCTTGCAGACAACCCAGGGATGCCAAGAGCAAGTAGGAAAAATGTATTTTCAACTAAAATTCAAGGAAGAGAGGTTTTTATTTTTGACTTTTGGTTTGCACTCAAGACAGGAATTCAAGCCCATGTTCAACTAATAAAATCAAATCTGCCTGCAGATTATCTGAACAAATCCAAACTGTGGATGAAAGAGAAGGGGAAACAGGAAACTTTGAGTCTTGGCTTGATTGAAAAATACAATTTTATTCCATTTAAAGGCTTACGTTTTGAATTCTCTTTCTTTGTAAGCCAAGAGGAGTTCAAGAGAAAGTCTTTTGGGAGAAAGGTTCCCAAAAAAAGAAAAAACATCTCTTTATTCAAACACGGACAAATTTAGTGGTAATTTGCTTGTGAGGAAACTCTCCCCAGACAAGGTGCCTTCAGAATGACAGCTCAATGAGCCTTACATTACATGGTCAACCTTTAACTATTTGCAATAGCATCAAAGTAACAAAACAAAACATCTTTTAAAATTGACAGAACATGTCAATTAACACTGCCAATAAATCAACCATTCACATTTTTTTTTTTCAAATTTAAAAAGAAATTACAAAAATGTAACTTTAAATTTGTCTTTAAAGAGTATAAAAAGTCTCATCTTTGAGGGACTTCTGAATAACACACAGACAGAATTTTAGTGATGAGAAGAACCAAAGTGAGGGCAGATTAATTTGAAATGTGTTCACTTTTGAACTGTTTGTATTCACCAAGACCGTTGTGTGTTAAGACTTCAAACTTGACCTGTAGCTTCTTTGGACATTGCCTCATCTACTTTGTATCCTTTACTGCTTTAACTGGGTTATGGACTGCATAAATGTAGTGTATCATGACAAGTACACCTATTGCTTTGAAGTTGGAACTGCTTCCTGGACTGGTCTTGGATCAGTCAGTAGAATTCAACAAGGGGAAAAATTACTGGTGTCCATGAACATGAACCTGTAACTTTTAGCAAGTTTGTGCTGTCTGTTCAAAGGCAGGAAACTTCACATGATCAGTCTGCCTTTACAGCCTGTTGGCATTTCAAACCTCACTAAATCCTCAAGAGAAATTGAGATATTTGTGTCATCAAATATTCAAAAATATATCACAAGATTCACCAGACCAGATTTAGCCAAGTGGCAAAGTGACTTTGTTCAAAAAACAGTTTAAAGATTAGAGTAAATAATTACCTCAACAGGGTATTGCAGTTTTGAATTTGCAGCCTGTCAACCTCATACAGCCATACATGTTGTAAACCACTCCCTTTAAAGTGTATCGAACATGTCATTCAATTTCAAACTCGGATGAAACTTTAGCTCTAAATCAACCAGTTACCCAATCCCAGCTAAGGTTTTCATATTACATCAAGTCCTTCGATTAGCAAGAACGTAGCTACAGCAGTAAGATATTAACTCCCTTTGGCAGTCAGAAACCTAAGGCAGAACCAGACTCATTAGTCTAATGGAACGGTTTGCCTTTTCAGTTCAATAAAAAAAGACAAGTGACCTGTTTACATCAGGCTCCTCGACTCCAACACTTCTAATAAAAAGTCTTGTTTTGTTAGAGCATGTACTCAAATGTCTGCATGTCAAAAAGGAAATAACCCAGACCATCTTCCTGTGCTGCAATAGAGTCAGTATCACTCACACTAGGAAAGCCCATCCATTTGACATATTTCATACTAGAGATATTTCTCACAGCTACATGATGATCTAAAATCAGTCAAACCTTTGTGGTAAAACTGGAAAGTCACTTCTCCTATCTGATGGATAAAGCTGAATTTGAGTCAGCCTTAAAATGAATCTGATTCTGAAGTGACTTTTTCCCCTTGTTTCTTAACAAAGAAAACCAAACATGTACTTAATAAACATTGGACTTTTCCAGCAAGAGTCATGCAAAAAAAACCTCATTGACAGGCTCCAATCACTCAGACATTCCTATTACACCAACTCAAAGGACCTATTAAAGGCTACTCAACACTTGAAAGGGAGTGGTTTGCATTTGGACCACCTGAGTCAGGGGCACTATTAACCTGATGGTCTAGGCCTCGAAGGATGAACCAGTTTAGAAATGATATTTTATTAGGAAAACTTACAAAAGCCTCTTTAAGCAATGCAAAGGTTTTTTGAACTGCATTCATTTGTGTTGTGTTGAGTCTGAGTTAAATATGCATGTCATCTGAGAGGAGACCCAGTGAACCATGTTAGAACATCAAGTTAAGGTTTTCTAGGCGGGTGGTAACTGCTTAGCCCAAAACCTCCAGATATGAGAAGTGTGGGTCAAAGAATCTTGAACAAATAGTGCACAGAAAGGCCGATCTTCAAACAGATGTACATCATCATCTGTGGCGGGTGGTAGTACAAAGAAGAGTCCAGGATTTGTCCTCTGGAGATAATGACACATGAATTACTGCATTTTGAAGTCAACTGTCTGACTCGCTCACAACCGCTGAAACTATTACTGCAATACATGAAGAAAAGAAGTCCAGTACGGGTTTGAAATCATGACGAGGACACGGTTTGGGTTGCATGTCTGAGCTTGTTTTTTTCTCCAATTCAAAAAACTCTGACTCGGCCAGCCCCTGCCCCTTCCCCAAAGATAAAAAATATAAAAACATTAAAACAAGCGATCTGAAATTTAAAAAAAACTAAGTGCCATCCTATATTATGGTGGAGAAGTTGATATGTCTGCACATTGAGATCCAACTAGTAACAAAGATCAACACTTTTTTCATTGTTTTTCATTTTGATGATGATGAGCATGGTTTAAAGATCAAAAAAAAAAAAAAAAAAAAAGCTTCCAAATTTTGGTACATATATGGATCTGTAACTTTTTTTGTCTGAGTTTTTTCTTTTTTTCCTCGGCGTCCCTTCTGCATCTCTGTAAGAGTCTGCACAGATAGAGAGGGGCGCCTCCATTTGCCCGTTTATCCATCCGCCTGTCCTTCTGTTCATCCCTGTGTTTGGACCTGCTGTGTCGGGTGCTTGCTTCCTGTTTCTGTTTCCTGCCTCCTGCTTCCTGTCTGTCGGTGGGCGGGGCCATATTCGTAAGCGAAAGCAGTACGCAGGGCAGGCAGGGACAGTCATTTGGCTATGTACACATTCATGGTCGGTCCATGGCTTCCAACAAACAGCAGTACTATTTCCGAAGGTCTAATACACACACCTAGAGCAAAGGAGGAGAGATCAAGTTTAAGGAAGGAAACAGAACAATTACAGTCAAAGTCACAGATCCAAACTGTGCAGAGAGGACTTACAGATCCATCTGACGCACTGGCTCCCACTTTGTCCCCTGCTGCATTCCAGCAAACCTCAAAGATTCCCCCTGTCCCTCTGTAACTGTGGACTAAAGCGCCCGTCTGCAGCACAGGAGAGAGAAGCAGAGAGTGAGAAGGGGGAGAAACATGGTAGGCTGTAATAAAACACAGGGCTTCACTCACCAACAACTTAATAAACTTCTTATCTTAAAGTTGATCCTAAACCTGTTCTTTAACAACAGCTTCAAGAGCCTTTTGAAAATGCAGCAATAATCCTCGACCACATGGGGGCAGCAGTGATACACCTCTCCACCTATTATGTCTTTGTCCAGAGTTCAGCGTGGTAAGATAAGATGTTCCTTTAATAGTCCCACAGGAGGAAATTCCAAATGGTCTTGTAGTCAGTTTCAGATCTGTCTCCTAAGATGCTAAATGATATTTCACTTTACTTCCAATCTAGACTCCTCTGTCTGTGGTTTGGCGGTGGGGGAGACTCATTTGACAGAAGTGAGTTGAAGCGAAAGCAAAAACAAAAACAGTGAGGTTAAAGGGGCTGAGCTTGTGAGGGGAACTTTGAAGTTCTTTTTTAAGTTTGCGATTTCAGGGACCCTTTAAAGATTTAAGCAATGGTTCAAATACAGATGTAGTTTAATCCTCAAGATAACCAACGCTGCAGACTTACAGCACGTCCAGAAAGTATTCACAGCACTACACTTGTTTGTCACGAGCAGTCTTTGTGACACCTGCAAAGTCCTGCTCAACAAAGGATGTATAACTCGAATTGAAGGTATTCAGGATGCACAAAAGTTTTGTTAAGAGGCTTCCCAGAACAATTGTTACTGTGCACAGCTAAGGTAAGGTGTCCCTCTTCCCCTTCCTTATACCTGTGTATTCCAGATGTGCACACATTTGTCGAAGGAGCCACTGGCCAAATGCCGACCATCAGGGCTAAAAGCCACACTGTAGACTGGCTCTTGGTGTTTGGTCAGTGTATGGATACAGATGCCCCTCTCCACATCCCAAAGACGGACTGTGGAGTCAAACGATGCACTGTGGGAAGAGAGGACAAGGACGAATATTGCTAAAGGGAGGCTCCTAAAAAGTCAGGATGCTTTTGATACTGCTACATTAAAGAAAATGCGCATTACTGTGTACAAAAATGTGCATAACAGTTAGCTGCCTTCAACACAAAGCTCAAGGGTGAAAACTGTTCATACAAACAAAATGCATAAATCTTGTTCTCTTTCACTTGTGCATAAAATCAGCTCAATCTGAGCTTGTCAAGTTAGACAAGTGCATACAAACTTAAAACTGCATACATGCTGCAGCCCAAGGATGGGCTTGGGAAGTAGCTTTGTTCTGGGATATCAATGATATCGCTGATGCTAACCTGGCGAGCATTAGATTAGCACTGGGATTGTTAGTTCCAGGGCCAGTGGGACTCCATTTGATGGTATAGATTTCTTTACTGTGAGCCTGCAGGTCGTGGACACATGAGTCTTGCTTCATACTCCAAATCTGAAAAGAAGAAAAAGCAAAAATGAACAACTTTGACTTTTCTGCACTGACATGAATTAGGAATGTGTGCTCAGCATGGAGCACAAGCAGCAACTACAGCAACCTGAGTGAGAGGATGGTTAGTGATTTTGAAAAAAATGATTTTTTGAAAGCAGATCAGAAGCAAGAAGAGCATATTTGGTGAGGACATTGTTGTAATTACTTCAATGTCTACTTATTTTCAAATGTCTGCCATCTTTATAGGAGAAACCAAAAAAAAAACAAAAAAAAAAAACAGGTGAGATGAATAATCCCTTGTCATCATGAACAAATTACCATGCTGCATGAGCAAGTATTTTCACTGCAAGGGCAGCAGTGGCAGTATTACTGATTACAGAAGGTGTGCAATATTTCACCAGGTTTTGCTCAGCTCACCTTCAACGTCATGTCGTCTGAGCAGGAAGCGAGCAGGTTCCCTGTGGGGTCCCACTTGATTGCATTTACTTCATTCTGGAGAAAAAAAGGATGACAAGAGTATGACAGAATGTGTAAAACAGAGACTAGGTTCAATTCACCGTATATTCAGTGTTTGTTTTTGCTATCCCATTTTTCTCTAAAGATACTGCTTTAAAATTAATGTAAATGTAAAACTACTAGTTATACATTATACCTATAACAAGGTATGTTTCAAATATCTTATTTAAAAACCTGATCAGTGAGAAAGAGTGACACATTTCAACCCGTTCAGGGACTTTAAGCCCTCCAAACGTCATGCATTAGTAATGAGGATGAGGACGTGGCACTTACTGTGTGTCCCTGGAATGTTTTAATGGGTCTGTCTTGTCCCAGTTTACAGACATGGATGCACATGTCTGTACTACAGGAGGCAAATGTGTTGTTGCTCTGCCAGTCCACATCTAATGCTGGGGCTGTGAGAGGAGACAGACAGATTGTATTAAAAATCCACACATAGTCCCAAGAGACAGGTCCAAAACTAAAAATGTACTACCTGAATGGAAAGGAAACTGTTGTTTGGCTTCTCCTGTATGGGCATCCCATATGATTGTTGTCTGGCAAGAAACATATCCATGTCAAGTTAAAGCTACTGCAGACTAAACACAGCACTGTTTGTAAGCATACCAAATAGCTTCCTAGGAAAACCATGCTGGGATATAGACCCTTGCTCACCTTGTCTACTCCTGCACTGAGGATAAAATTGCCTTTTTTATTCCACTTTAGGGCAAATATGGGACCTTTGTGCTGGCCAAGTGTGCTAGCAAGGTTTCCTGCAATGCCAAACAAAAATGGTCGGTATCAGATATGGAAAAACAACAAGAGGACATCAAGCCAGGACTTGGTATGCAGTGTGAAAATCTGCCTCTGGGTGGCAGTATTGTTACATGTTTACACTGAAAGCCATGTGGCATGCATGTTGTCAAAACACCAGAAATAACATCCAAGTATACATGGCAGAATCATTCAGCGAGTTTCTATTATAACATGCTTAAACAGTGTCTTAATACACTTTTAAATAATCAAGAACCAGTCATCTTAATGTTGTTTCCTAGGGGCAAATCACACACATTTCTGTTGAATAAATTAAAGCCATCTCACCATCCTTTGTCCATATTCTGGCAAAACCATCATAGGAGCCTGTTGCTAACAGCGTGCCTTCACTCTGTCAGACAAAACAAAAAGATAAGGAGTGGCTAAGCTTACTTTTGCAGTTGCAGGATTTGCATTTCAGAGTCCTGGCTCAATGGACATTTACTGTGATTCAGCTGCTATCATAAGAGGGTTCTGTGTTCTCCATCAGCATGGATGCTGTCCAGGAAATTTCTGCCTCTGCCCTTGGCTCAGGTTTACAATCCACTGGCTTGACTAAAGGAAAATTCCATTCTCTGATACACTTCAACTGTTAGACACCATCCACAGTGATGTTCAGAGCGCTCTGGGACGTTCAGTTTGTCCTAGTTTGCCTTGGTGCTGCAGGGAGCATTTCAATGAATTGTTTGTTTTTGTTGTCTGTGACTGTGACTGTCATGTGATGGACATCAAAAACGCTGATTAAAAAGTATGTCATGAGGCAGCTCCATCATCATGAAACAGCACTTTGATATTCAGAAATATTTCTGCCAGTCCCACAGCTTTGACCAGCTTCCACATTTTGAATGGATGCAGCCATGGAGTGTGACTCACGTTACATCATGTGTGTGTGTGTGTGTGTGTGTGTGTGTGTGTGCTTACATTCCAGTCTAGCGAGGTGACGTCTTTGTTGCTGGGGACATCCTGTCCTCCCTCTCGTATGCAGTGTCTCAGGACCAGCTGCGTGGAGCTGCTTGTACTATTTTCACTCAGATTCCAGATACGAGCCGTCGAATCACCAGACCTGAGAAACACACACACACACACACATACGTTTCTTATGGCATCACTTAATCTCAATTAATGTATTATCACTGACAGCTCTAATTACAAGTAATCAGAAATGCATTGCAACAATTATTTTCCAGAATGTCATGTCCATCAAGCTTGCAAATGTACTGTAAATATAAATAAATTATGACTGGTAGACCAACTCCAACAGTATGAATTCAGCTGTTGTGCTGTTGCGCACAACATTTGCAGGAATGTAAATGTACAAAACTTCAGGTCCATCCTTTATTGTGTTCAATTAGAATTTGCTTAAATCCATACACCGACAACTTACAATCATCATATTTTCACAGCAGGTCAATAGAGGTTAATATGAGATATCTACAGGATATTGGCCCCAGTTCAAAGTAAATAAACGTGAAAAACCAACTGTCTTATTTTGGCTCTTATTACTATTAGATATGATCTTACTGTAGTCAGCTATAATTCAGACTACCCTTAGTCCCTGTGAAGGGGTGAAGACCAAAAATGTGGGTACATATTAACTGCGGGTGGGAGAGTTATCTCAGAGGAGAGGAAATGTGACTTACCCTGATGCCAGCAGATCACTGACTGGGTTCCAGGCACAGATGAAGACTTCTGACTCATGACCCCTCAGGACCATGGCCTTGTTCTGAGGAATCTCGACATCTCCATCGACCTCCATCAGGTCTGCATGGTTGTCTAAGCAAAGAGTTTCAAGTTAAAAAGGAAGGAATGGCCCATGGGAAACATGACCAATAGATTTGTGAGGACACTACCCTCATCGCAGCTATAATTGGCTTAAGTGAAATTACAATATGTAATTGATGCAAAAAAATCTGTTGGTTAAAAAAAAATCTTAACTCTAGATTTACTTCATAATTTTTCCAGTTGACCACTAAGTTCAAAATAAGAGTATGCACATTATGAACCCTTGCTTTGTCAGTGATGGTAGCTAACAACCTGCTGCAACCCTGCAGGTCTTTATTATTCACTGCAGGCCTTTTAGTAAATGAATATATATATATATATATATACATATATAAATCTCACTAGCTAAGGCGTGGGCTCCGTTCTCCTCCCCGTTGGCAGTATTCTCCCCATTCTTTGTGTTGCCAGCTATGCTGCCTCCAGTGGCCGATGCTGGTGCTGAAGCAGCAGCCTGCTGCTGGGCCATTTTGTCCCTGTAGGCCTGCTGCCTCGTCTGAACAACATCAGGCATCACAGCATCGATCAGGGACAGAGACTCGATGGGCCGCCCATCAAATAATGTGCCATCCTACGGAGTAGAAGAGACAGCTGCAAGGTTAGGGAGCAAAAGAGAGGAGGAAAGAGGAGAGTTTGGAGGTTATTCTTATCAGCGTCTCACCTCATTGATGCTGACTTCAGCCTCCACGTACTGCAGGCCCTTCTGGATAATGCTGATGAGAGCAGCAGGGGGAACCAGAGCACCATTGATGTTGGACTGGCTGATGTGACTTTCTATACCGAATGTGAAAGCTGAGTGGGAGAACCCTGAGAGGAGGAGAAAAATAACATCCACTGTCAGAATTTGAGAGTTACGAAATTAGTTTTAATATTTTGGGGAAACTTTTTGTGTTGTGACACTGGGGGAGGTCTTTCATGAATATCAATAACTATGTCTCCATTGGGTAATAAAAATAATACAGTAAACAAAAACATAATAGGATTTTCAAACTTCATATGAGCCAACGGTCACTGCTAAGCATATTATGCAATAAAAAATTAAAGTGAATTTAAGACAGAAAAGCCATTATTGGTGAATGAACAGTTTCAGTCCAATTTTGGCAGCTCCTCTCAGTATTCAGAGTTATTATTTCTGACCATCGGTTTAAAGACATAGTCAATCTCTAATAAATGGATGTACTACTTCTGTTCTACTAACTCTGCGTTTTGCACTTCAGACAAACGACACAAATGGAGAGACTGATGTGTCTTTGCCAATCCAACAAACTGACAAGCAGCTTTCGGATGGCTGCTTCATCTCACAGGCTGTGTCAGGAGTGGATGTAGTCTATGTGATGCAACTCAAGGGTTTTAGAGGAGGAAGTCTGGGGTCAATTGATGGCTGCTGCATATTTGAAGAGCTAACCCAACATAGCTTGAGGCACACAGACACTGGTAGAGACACAGGATTAACAGGGTTCCTACACAGTTAGAATTTCTATACTTTTCCATACCCTGCTTTTTACCCTTAATTTTTATTTTAGAAAACAGCATTTTAGAACTGGGGTAATAGTCTGGAAACAAAGATATTTTTCCATACTTTTTAAGACCTGGAAATTGATCACATTTATTTCCATACTTTTCCATACATTTCCATACTTGCTTCGAAACCCTGGATTGATGCTTTTAGCTGCTTGGCACATTGCAATAAACTTGCCAGTGATATACTAAAATTGTGCAGAGACTGTTTCTTCAAATGTAACCCCTCATGCAGCGCAACAGCAAGTATTCAACCCCGTCTACCTTTGTTATTCACAGCGGGACCTTTGCAAAAGGCCTGGAAAAAGGCCATCAGACATATGATTGCAAAATTTGAACATGTTTAAACATTTGCACATCATGCAAGATATTCTTGTGAAGTAGATCTTTTGAAAAGCAGTCAAACAGACCAAAAGCATATTGTGCAACTGGCTGTAAATGTGTCTATTCCTTCAAAAGAAAGGCCTTTTAACTTGGCTGATAATGGGGTCCTCTTGGTTCTTGCCTTAATAAGACTCTCGAGGAACTGCAATATTTCTCATCATCACTGCATTCCTCAAGACCAGATGTCTTCCTTCGTTTTGAAAAAGATGTTAACCCACATTTCTGATCATAAGGACCACCTATAAAAAATCACTTTTGTTGACTTGTGTTCATTGTGTTTCTGACTTTCCAAAATCCATGCAACAGCTTCCAGATAAAACTAAATCACAATGAAGAACTCATTGAATTGTGGCTTTAATTGTGGGTAGGGTGGGGGGTGTGGGGGGGCAGGATTGCCTCGTATATGAACACTGGAAAGCATTAAAAGCTTACCACTGCAGCATACCAGTTACAATTTGTTTTTTACAAAGAGGAAAAAAAAATGTATGCAGAATGAACACAAGGTGTTGAAAGGATACCTGACTCCTGTAGGTATCTGTAGACCAGGAAGTTGACCTCATCACTGCTAATGCTCATCTTTACTCCTGTTACACCATGAGGTCAGCACGCACACAGCTAGCCTAGAAAACAGAGAGAGAGAGATTCATCAGTGCTGAAGGCAAACACTCATCATCACTCATCCTTTACTCTGCAGCTCAGTGCACATGATGCATGCATCCAAGAAATGTGACTGTGGTTTAATAAGACAGCTCAAACAGGATTTGGACTCTACAATGAGGGCTTTATTCAACCTCTGTTTTTGAAAATTATTTCATTGCTAAATGATCCAGGGAGTAATGACAGCTGTTGACCTAGTTTAACCTACCCTAGTGTTAAGGTTTACTACAAAGAAAGTTGTATATTCTTTCATTAAATATGATTCTATACAGCAGTGTAGAGTGGTTATTGTGTTGTATGGGGGTTGTATGTTAAGACCAATTAGTCAGATAGTCTAAGAGGAATTTACCCAAGAAGGGGCTAGCCACAACATTTGAACCTGCTTCAACTTCAGATGTAATGTCATCCAGTAAGGAGCCGTGTTAAAACCAGATACACACAAGTCCACATTCCTGACAGACTCCTCTGTTATTGGAACAATTTGTTGTAATAAATACATACAACAAATTGTTCCAATAATAGTATAATGTATAATAAACCTCTGATGTGTTTTAGTGTCAGTTAAGTCTTTAACTTTGTTCAGTGTTTCCCACACATTCATTTATTTGTGCCGGCTTACCACAAATAGATTCTTCTGCGATGGACGCTACCTCAGACAGTCTGTGAGTGTAACATTTCATTACAACGCTGGTACAGTAGGTGGCGATATGCATCGTAACTCTGCCAATAAAACCAAAGAAGAAGATATGCCACACTTCATAATGCATGAGTTTTGGTCCCGCCTAAACATGCCTGTACATTGACAGGACATACTATTACAAAACTAGAAAATTCCAGGGAAATTTTGAATTGGCAAAATTTCAGCAAATTGGAAAGCCTGCTCGCTTGCCAATTCGCTGCTACTCATATTTAGGCCATGTTTTGGGTGGAGATACAAGAGGGCATTAATGCGTTAAGGGCTATTTCCTGTTTGGGGATGGTGGGGTTGTCCAAGACGACTGCAGAGTGGGACATGTCTTCAGAGTGGGGTTGTGAGGGCACGTGTCTAATATGGTGTTGATATGTCAAAGCGTTGATGATTTAGGGCCTTTGTTATGAATCTGACTTGAAACTCAAGGCAATCCGGCTGTCTCTGTGTTGTGGTGTCTGGAAGACAGCTGTCAATCAAGACCAGGTGGGCGGGCCCTGTGCTCTGAATGGGAGTCGTCTCCATGGTGACAGTGCACCTGCAGCTCCCCTGTGACACAGACTTTGCCTCACTGAGCCTCTGTCTGCTTAGAACAGGATTGGCCCAAACAAACTCACTTTGTAGGAAAACCGAAAGAGATATTGAAATCTTCGGTTCGGGTCTCATCTAAAGGTCAGAGTTCAAACCACATTTCTACTTTAAAGTATGACATCACAATCAAGCTCCAAATATGGAGACCACCCCATGTTTTCAGCAGCTCCATTCACTTGGAATAGGAATCTTGCTATCTCACTAGTGCCCACAAAAGGCTTGTTGCTTACAAACTACGTCATATCGGAAAAAAACTCTGGACCGCCAGCTCATGGCGGGAGAGTCGCCGAGAGTCGCTGTGATGACGCTCGGCTCAAACAGCGTATCCCCCGGGTGAGTTACGCAACCCCTGAACGCCAGTAGGCTGTATCATGTGTCAATCATAGAAAACATGAACCCCCTAAAAACTTTTAAAAATGGAGCTTCACAGAAAAAAGAAGACGAGCACAAACCAGTCTTACAATAACTACATGTTAACACCGCAAGCAGGGGGGAGAAAATTCTATATTCTCTGTAATACATTTCTAAAGTTTGTCCACAGCTCCATAAGGATTGCTGGAGGAGGCGGGATTTATGACCTATACTGCAGCCTGTCAACAGAGGGTTCTGTTCTCGGAGTGGCTTCATCCAGCAAGGAGGCAGACTCTGTCCATTCTATATACAGTCTATGAGTATGACTCTTCTGATGGCTAGCAACCAAATACATTCTTGTTTACCTTGAAATGGGTGCGAGTTGATGGTTTAGTACAACTTGCGCGTTTTGTTGTTATCAGAATAGTTTGTGTAACCAACAGCACAATACATAATCTCTTGCTACTCTCTTTCTGAAGACAACATGCAGTAGAGGGGGGAGTTACGCAGACTGTTAAACCCTTCTATAGAATGTGGGTATTTAGCGACATCTCGCACTAGGATTCTCGAATAAGAGGTTTCTTTGCAAACCTAACCTGTCACAGAGGCAACAGTGGCTGTCAAGAGCCAAACGAGATTTACATTATGAAGATGGAATCCTCCACAACAGATGCAAATAATTAAAAATTTTAATAGATAACGTGGGGATGTTTTCATTATTTCATCTCAATAACCATTGCTTTACAAGCTCAGCCATAAGATAGTGATCATGAATTTGTTTTTGTTGTAGAGACATACTTTATCTGTAAACTGAGGTCACCTTAAGTGAAGTAACATTCTCTTAACTGGCAACTTAAGCATCAGTCTTCAAACATAAATTTGTTATTAGGATTTTCCATTGATGGAAGGTAGCACCGATCTAAACACTTGATTTCTGATGTTGGATGTTCACTCACACAGATGAGCATTGACAAATACTTTCACCAACTGAAAAGGCCTCATCCTGAAGATGAGAGAAGAAAGTCTATGCAGCAGAAGAACTTGCAAAGAGACAATCTGGCATGCACCAATGGCAGTAGCTGTTGTGTTGACTGAATTTGATAATAGTTATTAGTTATTATAATTTTATCAAACAATGAGCATGGTCTGGACCTGCTCTTTTTTGGAAAGCGTATTGGGATAATGACTGCTGTGATTTGGCGCTACATAAAATTTGATTTGATAATAGTGAGCCATTGAGTCCCAGGTTTAGCCTCTAGGAAGAAGCAAGTACCATACAATGAATACTTGAGCATGCTGCTCAAGTTTTTTTTTTTTTTTTTTTTTTGTTTTATCTGCCCAACCATATTTGCCAACCAATGAAAAAAAAAAGGGAAAAGAGCGCTACCTGGACTCACAAAAGGGGTTGTACGTTTGAGGTGCTCTTTGAAATGGGATTCATGAAATCATGAGGCATATTTGCCAACCACTTTTAGATTTTCTTCCTCGATTCATGTAAAACCAATGCCCACAACCAGATTTCCAATATGGGTGCAATGGTAGTCTCCACAGTTTACATAAATATGAATGCAAAAGTAGATGCCAACAAGTTCAATTGCTGACACTACAGATAGTGATGTCTTTGCATGTGTTTTCATATTGTGTGCACACGATCCATTATTTTCTGGACTTCTGTGGTTTAAAAAAAGAGACCCCTCTTGTTCTTCCTTAACACAGCAGAGCTCAATACTACACACCGAGTCCAAAACTTCTGACGTCCAAGAGTATTTCAGCCTCAAAACTGCAGAGAAAAGAGCTGTCTG
Organism: Xyrichtys novacula; assembly: GCA_962446985.1. NCBI lineage: Eukaryota > Metazoa > Chordata > Actinopteri > Labriformes > Labridae > Xyrichtys > Xyrichtys novacula. The sequence continues at coordinate 6,762,864 of OY660870.1, forward strand.
CTAAATGTGTATGGGAGACCTTGTATATCACTGGAGCATGACAGTAATGCATGGGAACTTCCTAAAAGGTAGGGTCATTGGACTTCTCTGTTACAAATGAAGAATGACATTCAAACCAACAGCCCAAAGTCTGAACCACTCATTGCAAATATTAAATTTTCACTTCCCCACCTTTAAATCTTTACTCTAGTACCTCATCCTTATTCCCCATTTTATTTGTTTATTCCATTTGTCCTACCAAACTTTCACCATGTTAGTAACCACGCTACACAATGAAACATTTATGCTGTATTTAAAAACTATGACCAACTTGATTTTTTTTTTTCATGTTTGCAGGAGTAATGTTATATTTTAACGCTTATACCTAAGTATGAGCGAATTTATCATTCATCCTTTGTTCAGTCTATCAATCATTTAAATAATTGTTTATTTGTTGACTATCCAAACAGTTAGCACTATAAACCAATCAATGTCTTGGTGCTTTCTGCCATTTTACACTTTTTAACTGTAACACACCACACAAGGTCTGCAGGCAATAAGAGAGGGGGTGACAGAGTACTTCCCTTCTGTAAATGCACTGATTCAAGTTTCCATGTTCACTATGAATTTGACCAGACTGCTGTTTTGAAAGTTGATGCAGCTGGTTGCAGCCAATGTCCCTCAGCACTTTATTAGTTTTGGATTGTTGTAAAATGCTATGTTCTTCCACAACGTTGCAAGTAATGTGTTCCTGATGGGGTTGGCACATGTGCTCCCAAGTTGAAAAAGTAAGGAGCGCACGAAAAACTTAAGCGGCACAAGGGAAATTGATCAAATAATGTGTGTCTTATTGGTCAGCATAAGTACTATTATTTGAAATCAATTTTAGGTCAATTGGTCACATGACATGGAAGCTATTGATGGAAAACAGCCTTTTCTGAGAACGTAAACAGGTAATTAATTGATGGTCCCTTATTCAACACCCGATGTTGACAGCGAGGGTGCCGAGTAGATTTGACCGTGCTGCTGTTGCTATTACTGGTTATGAAGAGTAAGAAGACACCAGTAGATCCACAGTGAATGTCCGTCTGATATCCAACCTTAAACTAACTTCACTGCGGTATTTACATGAAAAAACATTTGGGGTTTTTTTAAGCGCATGTGTGCCCCTAAACACATTTAAAAAATTCACACACATCTATTTGTAGTCGCAAATGTGAGTGAAATGGTTGCACTGTCAAGCCCTGCCTAAGTAACTCGCCGTAACAGCTCTACTGCATCTTGATTTGGGAATGCACGTCAATGGTATCTTGAGTCTAACAATGTTTTTCCTCTGTGGTTTTATGAAGCAGAAACGTTGGGAATCACAACAGCAGAAGCTGACTGGGAGCCACAGAGTCCATTCCCCAAAGAAGGACCAAAGGTTCAAAGCCCATTTCCCCTGAGAATAATCAGCCGTGTAATGCCTGGAGCTCCGTTTCTGCAGGCCCCTCTCTCTGGAGAACCAGAGTTTCTGTGCATTTAATGACCTTTAAGTGGATAAAACACCCTCCTGGGTACTGTGAGCTCTAGGTTGCATTTCATTTCCCAGAATGTTACATTTTTGTCAACGAAACAGCAAGACATTTAACATGACCTGTGGCCTTAACACTGCAGAATGTCCAACCAAGCAGGGGGGCAGGAAGTACGTAGTGAGGGTAAGACTGTGCACACACAATAGGTATTTGTAGATCTAACGCAGTGTTGTTTTTTTATGTACTTCCTGGATGTAATTAGGGTCAAACATAAGCTGACATGCCTCTTTGATTATGACCTGAGGGGAACTTCTCACTGCAACAGCAAACAGGATACAGTTACACTGTATGCAAAGCTCCTGTCAAGTAATGGAGCAGCAATGTGTCTGCTTGGTTGACATTTTTGCTAATCCTGCATAGTCAATGCAACAAAACCGTCAAACACAGCAACAGACTTCGACCCAGTTACATCACCTCCAGATAACGGTCATGTCAGAGCTCATTGGAGACCTGGATATGCCACAGGAGACAGGCAACAACTGTGGAGCTAGAATAAAAGAAAAGGATGTAATATTGTTCTCTGCTTTGTTGCCTTAGCAATGGTTATATCTGTTACTGACCTTGGTCCCTGGTAGTCTCTGAGTTTTCCATAGAGACCAGAGTCAGCACTGAGTGGACAATAGACACTTAGTGCTGACAACCTTAGCAGACAACCTTAGATAAGGAGCTTGGTTTAGAAGTGACTCAAAAACGTTAAAGAATACTGAAAAGAAAAGACTATCAAAGCAGTAAAACTGTGATGTTCTGAATTTGTACTACCACTCTTTAAGACTGGCACTGCACACATACTGTACTCTAAATTAAACCTATTATTAAATCATGAACAGCTGTAGGGCTGCTTTCACTTCCAATTTACGACACTGCAAACACTGCTATTAACTTCCAAACTTGCCACACCCCTGCACTTAGTAGTAAGTCTGTTTGACAGAAACCTACAGAGGCTGCTGTTGGAAACACAACAGCAGGTGTTCAATTATTTCATTTATTCATGAGTTATTAGTTCATTTAACTACATCTTTTCCTGTCACTATGCCAGTTTTAAAAAGAGATTACACTGGTTATTTTATCGATCCTCAGATTACCCTCTTCGTGTTCAATGCACTGAAATTTCACTGTTTGGAAAACATAGCTCTGTTCATTTTAAGGCACAACAAAAACAGACCAAACACTATTCAAACATAACTCCATACAGAAGGGACACTCGAGCTCAACCACTGAATAAATACTGACTCCACACATTGATTATTCATTTGAATAGGTCTGTTGTTACAAATTAAATTCCACTTAAGGCAACAGCTGATTTACTCCAGTGCCAAGCATCCTCCCATTTGACAGGTGTTATTACATGCGCATATGGAGAAAGGTGATCACACATTCATCTAAAAGGGCACAAGATAAAATGACATATTTACAGATGATGACACGCCTGCATAACCACTAAACTTATCTTAATATCTGCAATTAAATGAACACAACAAAATTATATCAACTTCTGGTGTTAAACCTTGTTCTTAATAGAACTGGGCAATTATATGATAATGATAAATTTCAGTTCAATCACAGTGATCAGCTGTGAGCTCATTTACTTGATCAAACATGGCAGAAATGTGTATCAACAGCCAATCAGAGTCAAGCTTTTCCTTCTCACTTCTGTAAGTTGCCAGAGAAGTAAACAGGAGAAGAGATAGAATGAACTAACATGGAGCTAAACGCAGAGCTGAGGGCAGCAAAAAAAGATGTCAGCCATGACTTTAAGTCATCCTGCAAAGATGTTATTGTTGAGAAAGGAAGTTATTCAACGTCGGTTGTGTGGCGTTGGTTCGGGTATCTCCAAAGTGACGTCAAGCAATGAAGCAATGAAGCAAGGTTTCTCGGTGGTCGGTGCCCTCAAAAACCGGCAAAACAACAGATCTGTTTAATTATTCTAAGAAGTATTTCCCAAGTAGTTATGAGGAAAGTATGAAAATGCGAGCAGAGTCTTCACAGCCTGTTACTGCGGGCAGCATAAGTAGCATTAGCAGTCTAGCTACAACAATCTTATCATCTACATTTACATCATCTAATGTTCACACTTAAAGGTGTCTTCATTATTCCTGGGGGGGCGATTTGATTATTTTGGGTCTTGGTACTGCAAAACACTCAGGACTGTTAAGTAAGTCACTTTGTAATTTAACAATTATCTACATTTGTTGTGTTGTTGAGTAAAAATGGTTTTTATATTTTTCTATGTATATCTTATTTAATTTGCCTTTTTATTTACTTTGTATGGTAATAAAATGTTAACCCAATCTCTAGTTTCTTCAGTTTTTAGTACAGATGCATTAAATTTGACAGTTTAAAAAGAGAGGGAAAAAAAAAACGTGACAATCGAGCTTGGACGATATGACAAAATATATTGTGATCTTTTTTTTTTGCAAAATCGCCCAGTCCCAAATCTTAACATAAAACAATTAAATCATAGAAAAAAAAATTGATAAATGCAACAAAAAAAACTTTGTTTCGTGTTTAATCTCCTATGTCTGTGAGTTTCACATGTTTTGGGAATGTAAGTTAACAAGCACAAGGGTGGGAGGGACAGTTCTATCAGGTGACCCACTAGCAGGTAAACCTTCTCTTCAAACGGTGCAGATGTTTGCATGGATGAGCAGCAGCTGCATTAGTCCTCCAATCAGGTTTATACTAGATGCTATCAGGCCCAGTGTTGAGTGGAGGTCACCTGTGCTTTGGCAGCACTCTCACACAATACCTGTTGCTGTCAACATAAGAGAAAAAGGAAAAGAAATAGGGTTCAAGACTGATTCACCACATGAGTGAGACTATAAAAAAAAGACTGATGAAGCTCCTTGTTTGGAAAGATTTAAGCAGTAACACAACCTTACTCACTATTTAGATTTCTTCTGAATTTGACCTTGAATTAGTATAAACCAGCGTGAAATCATAGAGTATTCCGACACTTGGTCTGCAATCTGTACAGCTTTTTTAAAGGCAAACATGTCCCCAATTTTCCAGCATACATGAAGAAGCTACTGTATGAAGCTTCAGTATTTTACTGCTGTTTTAATTTTTTTTATCTTAAGGTGTGGGAGATTTTTTTTAATTTGAGCAGCAGGACTCAGGAATTCATATATCTTCTTATTTTCTCTACCACACAATAGCAGCTTGCACAAATCAGCAGTGTACAGTTGAAAACAAGACAGGAGAAAGGGTTAAAAGTAAATTGCCCTGCTGTTGTATTTGGTTGAAATAAAAAACCTGCCCAAATCACCAGACCCCTCTGCTCAAATCCCATCTGACAGCTGCAGTGCCCTGGAGGACAGGACAGCCAAGGTTTGTAAACACAAAGTTGCAGTTCCCACCACCAACATCCCACTGCAGTGGCACTGTTGAGCCAGCGTTTGCAGGCAGGATCATCTGTGTTGACAGTGTAAGGGAACAGAGGGGGGATGGGTGAAGAGAAGGGAATCTCTGTCTCTGCATTTCATCCCTTTTCCCCCTCCCCCTCTCTCCCTCCCTCTCTGTCTTCATCCCCTTGTGAGTCCTGTCAGTTGCAAACTGGCCTTTGCCGTAAATCTTAAATCAAGTCACAGCTCAATGAGGGGGGTGGGGTGTGGGGGTTAGGGCAGAAGAAAATCAGGACATGGCAATTAGATATATACAGTACCTAACCTGTTTGCCAACCATGACATGAATTCACATTGATGAGAGGCAGCCAGGTTCTGTCCGTCACAATATGAAATCAATATTGCTAAGTAAATCATATTTGCCCCAGGTTATCAGCAAGCATAAATAATTCATTAAGTCAAACACAGCCTAATGAAAGATCCAATCACAAGGCTTTAGCTCTCTCAAAGAAGTGAGATAAAAATAAAATGACACCTGTTCAATATGCTGCAACATTCAACTTCCTGTCACAACACATTTAACTACACATCAATCAAGCCTTCTCCCAGCCTCATTGTTGCTATGATGTGCATGCACCGCTCAAAGCCAAACTGGAGCAGCGCAATTTGTTTTTCTTTCAAGTGTGGTGGAGGAGTGATGTTGGTTTTCACTACCAGAGCCTGTACTACATTTACATCTGCATGTCCTCTGAATAAAACACTGCACAGTGCGCGCCCACACACACACGCACGCACACACATCTGACTATAAATTTAGCCATGTCAACTTTATAGAGCAGTACAGACACAAATCATATAAGCCAAAGCAAACATCTGACCATCCTGCCTATTTAGAGCCATGAATTCAGCTTTCACAATTCTCCAGCCATCCATGGGTATGTCCAATTACTGATTAAAGACTAAGGCCTGTTCCACATTTAAAGGTTTCCTAAGTCTCAATAAAGGCTGGAAATGTGAGAGGTCCCTCACGTGACATTAGGGCTGCACGATTTTGGCCAAAAATAAAAACCCAATTTTTTTTCCCTGAAAACCCGATTTTAGATTTCAATTTCAATTTTTTATTCAGTGACAAACTTCACTTTAAAAATAAAACGTTTTTCTATCAAAACGCAAAAAAAAAAAAAAAACGAAACCACTGAAAACGATGTAGTGCATATGCCAGTAAGTGGCGCTGTAACGCTGCACAGGAAATGCACAAAAGACAGAGGAAGAGTACAGAGCATGCGTATTAAGGTTGTTTTGGCCGTACACATGCAGGTGCCACAAAAGAGTTATGCTATGTGTAAAAAAAGAATTTTAAGAGACACAGAGATGAAATGGTAGTCGTTAACAGATTTAACCTGTTTTTAAAAAGTACCGTTTAAAGTCACCCACAACATTGTTTTCGCCAATACGACAAAAAAACTTTTGCATTTACTCCTGAATTCCTATCAGGGGACATGGACAGATTGATACCAATAATCAATAAACACAATCCTGATGCTTAAAGCTGGAAATTTCAGAAAAATCTCTTGCAGAACTTGACTTTTGGGTAGTCAAACATGGCAGCTATGGAATGATTTTCAAACTGCGACGATTTAAAGGACACTTGTGTTACCATGACAAAACAATGAGTAGGTCCTTCATTTCTTACATCTCTGTAACTCTATGCTTTCTGTTTACAAGTGCAAAAACATGGAACACTGGACTTGTCATTTTTCCTTCACTGGTCTGCCTGCTTTATGATTGCCCATCATATATCATATATAATTTCATTCCACCTGATAATTCGCAGTGCATTATCGGCTGTTTGCTGACCCACACAACAAGATCTCTTATCATAGATATCGGACAGGTATAATATCTATAATTTCAATTCAGTGGAGCCACAATCTCCAACAACCAGGTTGCTATACCTCACATCACAGGAAAATCCAGCATGATGATCGTCTAAGCCATCAATACATCCAACTTTGTGGGATTTGGTTGAAAAGGGGTGAATCCAGCCCGAAACCAGTCTGATTGTATTTTGGTGAGTCCCTAATGTGAGCAAATGAAAGAGGGTTTCTGTTTGTTTGTTTGTTTGTTTTTCAAGTATATCTATGACAGGGACATCCTAGAGGAGCAGTCTCAGCCCACACCCCATATACCGTGGTTTCACCTCACACAGGTGGCCTAGGTTCCTGACCCATCCACGATGCCATCCTCTCAACAAAAGGCTAAAAAATTAAGATTTCTCTTTTTTCTCTCAAGTTAGTCGTGAGATTCTCCAGGCATTTCAATAATTGTTGTATTTTTTTCCTCTTATAACCTGTGTCTGATTTTACTGTTAATGTTAAAAATGACTTATTACAGAAATGTTATGTATTTATCATTCAATTTTTTTATATATCTGTTAAATGACTTAAAACATCTTATTGGCTGATCAATAACGTGCACAGATAAATATGGAACCCCTGCTCACAAAAGTATCACTAAGTCACAGCTTCAAAAATTAAAGACTCAAACATCAAAATTAATTATTTCTTTGGACTTGAGGTAAGGAAAGAAATGGCAAATTTGTCATAACATAGCAGTCATATTTGAAACTGAGAAACACCAGAAAATCTTGTAATTGGCACAGGCTGGATTTTTTTTTTTTTTTTAAATAGCAGGTGCATCCCCTGAAACCCTAGCTAAGGGAAACAGACTAACTGCCACTGTCTCTCTGCTGCATGGTGTTTTCTTTTCTCCCTCTCATTCTGTGACAATAGCACACACTGTGTTGGTTTCATGTTCTTTGAAGACTTGCTGCATCGATACCTGAAGAGGACCCACGCTGTGATGGCTGCTGCACTGTGTCAGCTCTGCAGGTGGAAATGGGGCTCATTCCTATTTTAAGGCTATGTCTGAGACCTGACTGTTTAGGTCTATTTTCAGTAAGACATTGAGCCAATAGAGGATGGGGTGATTTGGAGCTCATACTTTGCATCCCCCCCCCTCTCTGTTTCTCTCTCTCACACACTTAAACTGCTGCCACAACCAGTACACAATACGCCCTATGCCAAGAACAAAAGCCTGCTGCAAACCATGGCTCATATACCAAGTGCTGTAATCTGTAAAGGATGTGCATATGTAGAAAATATGGAACTGCACAATGACAAATACCAGTGGATACCCCCTCATTAGCCATTAAAAACAGTGTGGCTGTTCGGGTTACATTGTGGGGAAATACACAGCTTTCACAAACTGGTTACAGAACATTAGAATTACTAATGTGGATGTTAAAGAAAGGACCATGATGATTTCTGTAGGACTACAGAGACCCATGGGAAGACTTTTATCGTTTTGAAATGATGCCGCTCTAAGCTAGTCTTTGTAAGGTAGAAGACTGAGCCTGTAGAAAACCAAAAAAAGTGTAAATCTGAACTAAAACTACAGATTACTAAAGTCCCGCTCATTGAAAATGTCAAATTCAGCAGATTTAACACCGTTAAAGATGGGGTCTCAGATGGTTCTCCTTACAGTTTAACATCCACAGCCCTGTACTGGTTATGCAATGCTCTGGTTGCACTGTCTTAGCTGCGATACAGCTTGGCCAATACCTACCCCCTCACAGCAGTTTCCGGCATTAAAAACGACAGTGTAAAAATATTTACTTTGTCGCACATGGTCTTACTTTGGTATATCACAGAAATGTATAAATATGAATTTCATAAATGTAAAAAAAACTCCCTACATGAGCTGTAACTATCTGTATTATTTTAATGAAAATGGACACTAAAGCTCTTCCGTTTTTACATCAAATAGATGGCACAGACAATTGATAGCTTAGATGATAGCTTATTAAGCTGATTCGCACAACCTTCAATTTACAGACGTAGTACCCTTGTTATGGCACATAAAGTCAACCTGTATACTACATAAGCTACTTTGAATGAACACCTTACTTCACTGACTGATTGAAATTAAATTTATTGACCCTAGAACTGGGACACAAATTCTCACAAAGAAACACATCTTTCTTTGAGTATGTCCTTAAGAGAAGTCAGGGTGTGATTTTTTTTTTTTTTTTTTCACTACGAAAAGTTGTTGAAATGTTTATGGATTTAAGCTTTAGCTCTAAATTATAGCACTACAAACACATTATAGATTCTTTAATCACACTGTGCAGTTGTGTAAGGCGCACTGACTACAGAATTGCATGTGGCTCTCCCTTCCCCCTCTCCTGAGTTACTGGTCTCTCAGAGTGACAGATTGCACTGGCAAGCCTGGCTCTGCCTCAAATGGCCAATGTAAGGTCAGGAAGGCTATCTGTCTGGTTGCTAACAGATGGTAGCACATAGGCTTTGCCAGCTAGCCCGGTTTGATGTGCAGTTAAACCTGCTCTAGGCAGCTCGTGTCTATGTGAATGCAGCAGGCAGTGAGGCTCGCTGAATCAGAGGAAGTTATCTCACTGAGAGTTGAAGCGACAGCTTGGATTAGAAGAAGTTGCCAAAGTCAGGAGCCCAGTGACTTAAGCATCTCTTTAGAAGGTCAAATCTCTTGCATGTCTCACAAACGAGGAGTGGTTCCTGCTTGTTTTGCAACTCACAGTGGTCTAAGATATCACAATGACTACTGGCACAAGGGAACGTGCTACATGGTGAAACCTCCAGTGTGAGGTCAATAAATGATCGCCCTGTGGTAATATACAATCCCTTCAAGTTGCAGCAAAATTCCAGTCCAGAGTCTGTCTGTGAAGATTGCAGATGACGTACACTAAGAAGAGTATCTGCCTTAGGCCTGGACGATATAGAAAAAAAGCATATCGATAAAAAATAAATCATATTGATCGATATCGATAATTATCGATATAATTATTATAATTATTTAACATATATTTTAATTGCAGCCCTGGATGTTTTATGCTATTGCTTAATGACCTACTTTTAATAAAGAACACACAAGCACTGAATTCAAATTCAAACCTTTATTCAACCACCTTTTTTTTTTTTACCACAACTGAAAGTTTTTTTAAAAAAGAACTTAAAAAAAAAAAATCAACTTAAGTGGCCTGAGTGACGTCAGTAAATACTGACAAACATAAAGACTAAAGTGACCAGAAAATCTGATAAATAAATATTTAAATAGTCTTTTGATGAAAATAAACAAAACAAACAAATATATAAATAAACAGAAAAGCTTTAGGTGGGAATAGCATACTACCAGTTTTAACTGTGTGGGAAACTGCCCACAGCCTGGTGTCTGAAGATCGGGATCGGGAGATTTATTTTTTTTAAATATCATGTGATTGACTTAATAAACAAACTAAGCACGAGAAGCAGGACTTATCCACGCCGGTGTTGTGTCGTAGAATGCACCCCTGCCGAATGCCCCCCCTGCTAGTAGCCATGATCCAAATACTCGCGTCTTTGTAAAATATGAGCTCATTTTCTTCCACTTTAAGAAGCTACACCGGAGCGTATTTCCTCCGCACCCTTCTCACCTTTTCAACCCCTGACCCATTTTCATGCCTGAAGCGCTGTGTTTGAGAAATACTTGCGGCCGGGCACTTCATATCGCGGGTCGAGAGTGGCTAGAAGCTGGTCGAAGCCAGGCTTTTCAACGGTAGTTATTGGCAGTATGTCCCTCGCTATGGAGCATGTTACTGCATGGGTGATGTCCTTATGCCGCTTGGACGCTTTGTCGTATTTTGGCAAGAAACAAAGTCCAGTTTGGTCTGCTTCACTTGCTTTGAGCTGGTGCTAACAGCGGTTCCAGAGGATTCCTCCGACGACGACGTGGAGCCGCGGCGCAGCCGACACAGCTCGTACTCCTGCGGGTGCGACCGGTTTAGATGGTAAAACAAGTTGGTTGTGTTACCGGACTTGGTTTTTACTAATTCTCTGCAAATTTTGCAAACGACCGCTGTTTGCTTTTTGTCAGACTTCTAAAAACCAAAACATTGCCATGTTGGTGAACAACTGAAACCTTTTTTCGGGACAATTTCCTCCGCTTCTCCTTGCTGTTACATTATTTCTAATACACGTGCTGTCTGTTGTGGTTTGATAGGGGCTGGGCTTGGTGCCGTAGCGTACCTGGGTCTGCGTTTGTGATTGGTTGGGAGGAAGTAATGACTGTAGTAAAAGCTACATGATAGGCTATGATGAAAAAGAAAGGGAAACTGTGTTTTTCTATCGAACTTTTTATCGACCCGTTTTTTTTCTATCGCTCCACACGTCTATCGATCGATATATATTGTTATCGAATTATCGTCCAGCACTAATCTGCCTTAGAGATTAGTGTCTGTAACTTCACTTTATACAGCCTTGGTGATTTATTCTGCACTAAAACTCAAAGCTCTTGTATTTGTAGTTAACGCTGAGCAAATAATGTTGATTGGAATTCATTCCAAGGTAAGCTTGTACTCAGGGAAATGTTGAATGTATGGATGCTGTGGCAACTAAGCCTTAAAGCTAAAGCACTGATGCCAAATTTGCAGACCTATGTTGAACCTGGAAGCAAAAAAGTTTCCGATTCCCTAAATGTGACAAATTTCTCAGTAAACAAAATGTTGAATGCAGTCACATTAGCCGCTGAGTTATGCCATTTTATTTTATATTGTTTAACTTTACAGGTTAAAATCCACATCCCCACATTATTGCTTGAAGGGATATCACAGCGTACATTTAAGTTATGGTCAAACACACCATAACACAGAGTTAGACACCCCCTTGATAGATGAATTTTGCCGACTGCTTGCTTCTCCAGTAATATGAACTTTAGTAACAACCACACAATAGCAATACAGAGAGCCACATACTCAACCAAGAAGCCACTCTACTATCTATCCACAAATAATGATCAGAACAGCACATAACTTCATCAACAGTAAATATATGGTTTCAGCCATAGCACTAGCCACCAAACATCTTTTTAGCTTTTGTCTGATTTCTTTAGCAAAGAGACCAAACAAAACTCACCTACTCTACTCCAGCAGCCGCTTGTTTGTGGGGGAGCCCTGACGAGTCAATCACTGAGTGTAACAGATCATTTCCTTGAAGTAATAATCATCATAATAATCATTCTGCACTGCGGACACGGTAGTTCTTCTGCCTAAGCGTCTCGGTCTGATTACATTTTCATGAAGAAAAAATAAAATTTTCTGCTGAGTGGCTCTTTGGTTGAGGTTTCAGGTGGAGACGTAGACCACTGTGTACTGCTATCGCATGGTCATTGCTTAAGTTGGTATAACTAGAGAAGCAAGCAGTCAGCAACATTCATATCATGAGGGGTTGTCTAATTTAGTGTTGCAGTGTGTTTGACTATAACTTAAATTTACGCCACAATATCCATTTAAGTCTCATGGTTATATGCCGGTTTACTCAGAACGGCTTTTGTCTCCATTGTCAAGATAAAAATAGTGCTGGACAACACTAAGCTATGAGGTGCAATTTGACATCTTTGCCATTCACATCCAGGTAAAGGAGTATCTTACATTACGACAGTGGCTATTTAACTGGACTACAATCCTGTCTAGTTGCAGGTGGCTGGGCCACTGCTTTTACACAACACATACCCTGCATTTCAGGCCTACAACTATGAAATACTCGACTATTACTGCTACTATACTATTAAGAGTAGCAGCTTTTTTCAGCAACAAACTGAAGCAATGAGGGTATTACTGGAGGCAAACACTATGAGCTAGATGATTGACTCCTGGGAATATTGGGGCATTATAGGTAGGAGTGAGGTGTAAGACTTGAGTGTTGTGTTACATAAAAATGAGGCTAACTCCGTTGCCTGTGTAAGTACCCTGTGCTTACTTGCTAGCATCCCAATTCTTTCACCAAGGAGGCAACAAACCAAATTTCATTTCAGCAATACTCATAAGGTTACCCCAGAGTAACAAGTAAGACTGCCCGGCCTCTAAACTGGAAGGTGGCTTAACAATGCTTTTGTAAAACAAGGTGGCTGTGAGTAAGTCGCAGTGCAACTGCAGAGGAAAGTATGCAGAAATCCACCACTGTACTTTTCAGTCATTTTCTGGTTTTCTTCACCTTTGATATCCATTCAGTAACACAAGTTAAAGTACTTAAAAAGGTCAGGACAAATTTTTCTTCAAATCCCTCTTCCTCATCAAAGTGTTACACCTTTTTTTTCGACAAATCAGTGATATTGCCAAGCATGAATCTTGCATGTCAAACATATTTCAAAACAAAAAAAAAAAAAGAGTGCTATGAACTAATTTTTCGTGCAACAAGGATGCACCTTATCTCTCCTATAAAAACACTCCAAAGCAGAGCCTAAACTTTGGTGTGGAATAGCAGAGTTGCAGATGTCTGGAATAACAGGAATTGTGGAAATGGAGCCAAAACTGATTCATTCCTGCTACTCTGGCATCAAGTGTGTGAGATAATCCAATATTATTTATTTATAATGAGGTTCAGACACTTGTGATGTTCAAAGTTCAAGAGTCAGATAGCAAACATTTGCATGGTTGTGTGCAGCAGAGGTAGCTGCATCAGTCAGTACGTTTACACACACAGCTGAGCTACAGTTCAAGCTCAAGTAAGCAATTTAACCTGACATCTGTCCTTGTCTCGGTTTACTAGCACCCAGCAAGAGCCAAATCATTAACAGAAGCATGTCCACCTCTGCTACAGTAGGTGGTATCATCTACCGAACCAGTTGGCTTATTGCGTATCAAATTGGTCGGCAAAATGTACCAGAATGTAGATCGTATGATGAACACACCATCACTTACATTTGTACAATGGGAAGGGTTTGTCTTTTTTTTTTTTTTTTTTACGTCCGCTCATGTACACATTTTTCTCATGTACACACGTATGTTGACAGGTGAGAGAAATGTCACAGGTATAATGATGACAATGTTCAGTGGCAGGGAAGTGCACATATAGTCAACTTCACAACTACACCTCAGTACCCTCACAGGTCTGCACCCCACATTCTTGGGTTACTTTAACTACGCAGTGATACTGTTTGCTGTAGCAGTTCAGAAATTGGTTTGGAAGTGCCTTAAAAAGAGTTGTCTTTACTTGAGAGTACTGACAAAAGAAGATGCATTTTTAAATTAATATTTTGCACCCCAGTTTCAGTTGAACAGTCAATAAATTCAATTTTAATCAGTCAGTAAAGCAGGATGTTGATAAAGAGGGTCAGCCTGTGTCACATTCTTCTTAGCTTAACAAGAGGCCCACTTCTGTAGTATCAGACCTATGGCAATTGTTGGCAATCACAACACCTACAATTGACAAATAATTTCTTTAATGAGGATAAATTTAACTTTAATTGTAATTGTTTAAATCATGCTTTAAATGTCTTTCTGTAAACAGAGACTGTGCCAAACCGTATGAAACGGCATCCCTACCAGAGTTGTAGACAAATCAGAAGAGTGCTGTATCAAGACTAATCTCACACTTCATCAGCCAGTCTATATCTGTATTTAACTATCTCATTTTCTGTCTCTTCAAACTCCTCTGATCCTATCACCGCCACAGACTAAAAATAGTTTAAGCATCAAGTTTAACCAGGGACAAGCTAAGGTGTGGAGTTTTAGGCTCACCGTGGGACACTTAAGAGGAGATGCATCCCAAATATTTGTGGTATATTTTGAGAATGAGGGGCAGAGAGTGGAAGAGGCGTAGCATAGAAGCTAATTTCTCCACAAACTGCTACTGCAATGAATCAATACTGTGGGCTGAATCCTTTTAAACAAAGACTTCTTTCTTCTCCTCTGTCATACAACAGCCTTGTGGGAGCAACACAGTTTCCACACAACTGCATCAATAAATGAAAAAAAAAAAAAAAGAAACACGACTTTTACTCTGAAGCCATGTTTCCTGAAAGACGTTTTGTAATTCAGGAGAGATCTGATGACATGCCAGTGCTCTCCAAAAACTACAATGTGTTCAGTTATTCTTGTCATTCTGTCTCACTCCTGAGGTCATGAAAGACATTTTACAACCGTGCAACAACACAAGGAGGCAGAGTAAAATTAAAGACGAGTTGGGGGTGAAATACTTCTGCAGGGCACAAACAAATTGGATGTCTTGTATGTCTTTAACTCCTGGCCTGAAAAGCTCTGATTCAAAGTCAGCAATTTCTCAAGATACAGCGTCTTTACAACACCAGAGCAGGCAGAGCTGCACGCTGTCCTCAGTACAGACACACAAACCAACAATGGGGAAGAAAATCACACACTAACACAGGGACCAAGCTGCTTCTCTGACATAGCTGCTCTCTCTACCAAAATAGGTTTACCCATCTGTTACACATTATCATCACAATAGAACATTATTTCCTGGTATTCATGAATAACAACTCGGTTTCTGGTTTCTGGTGCAGACTGGTATGGAAATGAGAATGGTGTAGGAGTGCTTCAAGCCTACTCATGCTAATAACACACTTGATGACATAAGAGTGGCGTGAGTGACATTTAGAGTGGCGAGTTACAGCTCAAGGATTGGAATAAACAAATCAATGTGAGTGCTTTACAGTGAAAGAAAAAATAACCCTCCGATCGGGCCGACCAGACAGTAACACAGCCGACTGCAAATATTTGAGCCATCAAGAGCATGACTGTCAAAGCACAGAGGTTTGCTTCAACACAACCAAATGAAAAAATCTCAGTGAGTCATACGAAAAGAAGAACTTGGGCATCCAAGCATAACAAACATGAAAGACAGTGACAGAGAGCATCTAAGGGTCCCATCTTGGACTGGTATTGTAGGGAAGAGATAGGGTAATCTTAGGTAAATGTCTACTGTTCTTATCAGGGCTTGACAGTGCAACCGTTTCACTTGCATTTGTGACTAAAAATAGATGTGTGCAGATTGTAAAATGTATTTCGGGGCACATGAGCATTAAAAAAAAAATCAGCCGAGGCAACAAATGTTTTTTCCATTTAAGTACTGCAGTGAAGTTAGTTCTAGGTTAGATATTTGACGGACGATTCACTGCGGATCCACCGGTGTCTTCTCACTCTCTACAACCGGGAATAGCAACAACAGTGCAGTATCTACTTGGCTCCCTCGCTGTCAGTGTAGGGTGTTGAATAAGGGACCGTCAATAAATTACTGGTTAATGTAGGACCCTATAAAATCCGCGATCACAGGATCGCGGACGGAATCACGGAATTGGACATTAAAAGCAGAATTCAATATAAATATGGAATATCATGGAAAATGACAAAAATTTACGTAAATAAAAGAAAAAAGGAATAAAAAATCTCTGGAAAATGCTACGGGGGGGTCACTAATGCTGCGGACCGTGCAGCTTCACTTTTGAACATTTTCTTTAATAGCTTTGACGTCATGTGACCAAAATACCTAAAATTGATTTCAAATAGTACTTATGTCAACCAATAAGACACATTATTTGATCAATTTTCATTGTGCCCCTAAAGTTCTCTGTGTGCTTTAACTCTTTCAACTTAGGAGCACGTGTTCGTTGTGAAAAAGTTGAGTGTGAGCCCTGCTTGTAGAAACCACATACAGATTTCAAACTCTCTGACCATCAAAAATCTCCCCTTTATGTCAAAATGTGTATGTTCTTCTAAGTAAAAGAAGACACCATGGAGAAGCAAAGGAAGCAATTAGGTTTCTGGGAAATTAGGGGAAGCAGTGACCCTGACAACAAATAAGCTGATTTTGGTTTGACTCCGACACTTCTCTGTTCATACAAAACGAGTCACCTCATCTTCTGAGGGATACAGATGCCATAGATTCCCATGTCTTGGGTCAGTTCAACATTCCTGCATAAACAATGTTGAAACAATGAGGAACCATTTACAGCCACTTACCACTGTAGTAAGTCTGTATGCACCACCAGGATATTCAGTCAGGGCCTTGTACCATCAGCTCAGAACCTGCAACAAAGTAGAGGAAGGAAACTCAGTGAGGGGCTTTGGAAAGAGATAAGATGAAAGACAACCAAAGTATTTTGGTCTCTGAGGAGCTCTGCCAGCATATATACGAGGCTTAGACAGTCAAAACAGTGAGACAGATGTGGCATGCAAATGTACATGTGGCTTTATCAGGAATACACGAATGGTGGCTCATATGTTTTCTTGCATGAGAAATAAATGTGGTTCATCACATGGTTTGCACAGCAGGTAGCCCTCTGGATCCATGGTCTTTTTAAATCTCAGCACTGTCTGCAGCCCATGAAATATCATGTCTCAGCTAAGCAAGTTTTTGAACATCAAAAACTAGTTGGCAGTGTCTAACACTGTAAAAAGCCTGTGATTTATGATTTCAAACACAAGACTAAATTCTCATTGGAGAATAAAAAAGAACTATTGATTTGCTGCTGAATATATCGCTCACTACAGACAGTCAATGAGGAAGAGCATGTCTGATATTAAACACAACTGTCTGTAAGTCCCTCATTTTACTATGGCTGCATCTCTACACAATAGACACAACAAATTATAATAACAGGGTTCTTCCTGCGTTCAAAATTGCGTGGCGGCCACCTCCACCTAATTTTGTGCCGCCCCAGCCAGAGCAATTGATATCGCTCCACACAGCGTAAAGCTCCAGCTGTGTTGATTGAGCGATTGATGTCCCTCTGTGGCAGCTACGTATTTTAACTGCAGCTGCAGCGTTGCACCACTATAGAGGCGCTATATCCACAGCAGTGCACCGGAAAGACCTGAAGCATCTACCGAAGAAGAAACAGATCGAATCGTGTTTTTTCCAGTTTTTTCCCGCTAGTTGGTGCTATCGGCGTCCTGATTTTCCCTGGCGGATGGTACAAACAGGTAAATACTGCTTATCTTTTTTTGCATCCAAGCATGTAGTGATTATTTAAAAAAAAAAGTTTCCTCCGTGTCAGAGTAAAGTTTTTGATTTTTAGCGTTGCAGATGCCTCAATTTGAGCCAGGAAAAAACCTGAATAACTAATAAACTATAAAGGAGGTTGTAGGGACCTTTTGTCTGACCATGTGACTCACACTCACTAAGGACTTTTATGAATGTTTTTACCTCGTCAGAAGGTGAACCATTTAAGCATGCCTGCAGCCCATTTTTATGGCCAACCATCGTAAAACCATCACCTGGATGCTCCAAGAAAAACATTTCAATCAGCGCTGCCTTTGTGAAGCCAGAAAGTTCAACTCTGCCGCAGTTCAATCCAGTGGTAATTATTAAGACTGCAGATTAAGGTTGCGTCAAGAGTGTTGCTGGATTGCATAATACTGATAAGTGCCGGGTGCCCTGGAAATCACTGAACGACCTTAAGATTGTTTTTTCCAGGCTTCTTCTCTCCACTCACTGCGTCCCCTCCCTGTTTTTCCTGACCTTGATTACCTGTGTGCTTCTTTTCTTTCAGTCATTTTTTCCCTTGATTCTTCAGTTTCCCTTCCTCTTGGCTCTGCTGTCTCTCTCTCTACAGAAGCTGCTGAGCAAAGGGAGCGATAGTGTTACCACAAAGAAAGCAAGAGTAGTTGGGTGTGGCCACAGAAACACTGAATTACTGAAGGTTGTACAGTGTTTGCTGGAGGACACAGCTCTGCCATGCTAGGAATGAGGTTTCTAGGCAGCACAAGGCCGTCAAGATAATTATTACTTTGATGGAAAATGAAACAAGAAACACCTGTGATTCATATCTTGGCCATCATCTGTTACCATGTCAACGAGCGCACATGTACACACAAACATGAGCTTTACAAGAAATGTTGATGCTCTGCTACACGTTACACAAGATCCAATTTGATAAACTAGAAAACAGACCAAGTTGAAAACAGATCTAAATATAAAGATGTGCACGATGTAAAAGGTGGCACACCTGCAAACCCTACAAAATACTGCCATAGAAAGTCAGCTTGCCTTTTCAACACTGATGCTGTTGTTGGATTGCCCGACATTGACATGATGTATATGTTAATGATCCAAGCTGTTGTACAGTAAAAATCAAATAGACAAATAGACAAAAAAGAAAGAAAAGAGTAATTTAATACACGTTAAAACAGACAAAGGACAAAAAAAAACAACAAACTTCATCAGTAAATAACCAGATATTTTACAATAACTTTAGTACAATGATGATGTGTTATACTTGCAAAGCAGCAAATTTGTGCGTATTATTGATTATCATAGCAGCAACATTATCCATCAAACTAATCTTGCTGAGATGGGGATAAACTAAAGTACAACCCAGGATGAAGCAGACCAGTCAAATCATGATGTCAGTGTTTGATTCAATCATCCATGGGTGATGGGATCACCCCTTAAGCCATATACACTCCACTCCACTCTATTTAGGCTCAAGCAAGGTTTTAAGTCAAGCCTGGAAATCACTGTTAAATTTAAAATATGAAAAATTACATATCCTCTCTAACTTTCTCTGCCACTCTCCTTAGGTCTCACACCAGACCCTGACGTTAACACCCTGCAGATTCACACACAACAAAAACAAAGCTGCCAGCTTTTAAAAAGAGTTTGTGCAGGGAGCAGGCATGGACCAAACATGAATCTGGTGGAAGTCTAGGGTAAAAACCCACAGTCTGCTGCATGCTCATCTGCAATGCACAACATGAAGTCCTGGGGGCAGTATCGCTCACTGTTTACATCTCACAAGGAAGCAGAGAAGAGGACGCACAAATTACCCAAAGTTTGGGAACATTTCACTGAAAATAAACCCGCGAACACGTTAAATGCAATTTTTGTGAAGCTCTACTCTCATTCCATGGTAGCACAACAGCGAGCAAACACCTTGAACACAGACACACTGGAGCCGCTGTATCATCGTGTACCTCAGAGAGATAAGTTCACAAATAACGTTGACACCTCATGGTTATTTTTAAATCACATACTCATTTGTTAATTACTATCAGTCTATGATGCAAGTACATAATACATTTGTGTTTTAGTCAGAAAATCATGAAAGAAGCTTGCTTAGCAAATGCTACTTTACTTACGTTTATGTGTACTTTACAGCTGTAATCAGTGACTTAAAGGCACAGCTGCTTTGGCATACTTCATTTCAGCCCCTGTCAATAGTAGCATTTATAACTGTGTGAAGATTTAAGCAACTTTAGGTCAAACATAAGTCCAAAATAGGTGCTAACAAAGCTGATCATTATAAATCAAAAAAAAAATCAACACCAACAATAATCATTAGTTGCTGCCATACATTTATCACAACATAAGGGTGACAGTACCATGTTTTCAATTCCGCTGCAATACTTTAAAATGGGCTCTATGCACCAATACACTACTTCTTGAACTTAAAGGTGGGGTAGGCAGGATTCATCTTTTTTTGTGGTGTATAAAAAGCTTTTAATAAAAAGGTAAATAGCTATTAGTCATTGATGACATTTGGTAATATAACGATGTTGCTGTGTTTTGTTATGTCTGTGTGGTCAACATTTTAAAACTTTTGAGCGGCCCGCTCTTTCTGACTGTAAACAAAGCCATTCCCCACCTCCCCAACCTGATTGATTATGAGGCAGACACTGCTCCTTGGTGCAGTCCAAGTTGGACACTATATTGTGTGAATGTATTGTTTACCGTGAATATGGCTAATGCTATCTCGTGCTCCTCGATGTTCATGTTATGTATGGTGTGAGCTGTACTGATTGTTGCTTTGTATCTTTATTCTCAGAACCACAGTCAAATAAATCAACCACTAAACTGGACATCTGTATCCGTGTCTTTTAATGGGTACACATACCACACACCTTGCCGCTCTAAACCCAGCTTAATTCTGGAGAATGCCCTTCTCTCCTTTTTAATGCCGACTATCGTAAAAGCATATCGACCATGATTTATATTGATATTGAGGAAATTAATTTTCGATATATATCGTTATCGTTTTATCGCCCAGCACTAACTGGGCCCCATTTGTAATTATCTTAAGTATTTAGCGTCTGTTTGTGGGCGGGGCTTGCTGGAGCAAAGAGGGAGGGGAAAGGAGGAGCTGAGGGGAAAACTGGTTGGGAGGGTTAGCGTTTACATTCAAGATTTCTCCCAAAAACGGCACTTCCTCAGATCCTGCCTACCCCATCTTTAAGGCTGTTTCTTTATTTCCTGTCTTAAATTATTGGACAAACTGAATAATCCGGGTGTGTCTGACCTGGATTAATCAGTTTGTCCAATAATGTAAGACAGAAAATAAAGGAGCTGCCTTGAGTTCAGGAAGTAGTGGAGCTGTGTATAGAGCCCATTACTTACTGAAACTCGAAAAAGAAACCAAGTAAATGACCTCGATGAGTCAAAACTGTTTGGTTCAAAATTTCCATTTAGATTTAGAAGAAACAGAGGATTTTTACTAGACCAGAATTTTTTACTATACGATGATACCAGTAACAACACTAGCCTATTTCAATACCAAGCAGGCAACATTCGAAGTCCTTAGCACCCTTAACTGGAAGCTGTTATGGTATTTTATTCTAAATTCTGCTAACAAACAATCATTATTATGTTGGACAGGATTTTCCCTAAAACGAGGTGTAGACCAGTTTTTCTCAATTGTGATTCATAGTATTTTCAGACCTGTGGTGTTGTCTGTGTACAAAGACCCCAGCCTTCATCCATCTCTGGATTTTATCACCAGCTTGTTTGGGACATTTCTGTGTGACAGTCTTTCTTGAGAGGTGTGGAGCACACCGTCAGTCCACAAACAAGGTTAGAAGAAAAACTCATCGATCAACTGTCATCACTGTCCCTCATGCGCTCTTTGTCATTGTAACAGACACAGTGTTACTGATGCAGAGCAAAGAATGCCCTCAAGAAGGCAGTATTAAAAGCATACAAATAAAATGGGGCTTCTTTTTGACTCACAGTTACAGTGGCAAACAGATGAAAGATGAAGAGGGAGAGTGATAATTTCCTTTGTAAAATCAAGATTTAGTCTTCAAACTGTTTTCTGTCCATAAGTCATACGACTTCAAATTAATCAGGGTTGTTTTGTAGTTGGGCCAATGCAGTAGTTCCTTGTACTGCACTCAGTGAGAAAAATCATACAAAAACATCGAGGGATTAGCTCCCTCCACTTCTCTCTATGTCACTCCACCACTGCTCTCTGGCTAAAGGCACTAGCCCACAAGCCACACAGCAACCTCTGTGGAGGTCAGTGTGATCAGAGGAATGTCAAGGAGAGAAACGACTAATTTAACCTATTGAATAAAATAAACATGAGGGGTAGGACATCCATTCACAGGAAAAACAAACATCTTGATGCTTTGCTGTATCAACAGTACCCATCATTGTTGTGTGTGTGTCTTTAACTTTCTTTTCATGATCAGATCATGTGAAGATGCCATTTTTCGGGGCACCAGTTTGACCTTGTTGTTAAGACATGCACCCCATATAGAAAGTCTACAGTCCTTGACCCTGGCTGTCCTGGCTCAAGTTCAACCTGTGGCCCTTTACAGCCTGTCATCACCTAAACTATGGACCATTTTCTCAACATGTCCTCCAAATGAAGGTATAAAGGTGCAAAAAGAAACTTTACGTGTCCTTTTTAATGAAAACCCCCTGATACTATTAAGCTTGCTGGTAATCCCGACTAGTACATACCCATATCAAACAAGTTCAAGCAAAGCCAAGAGGTTCCAGATTGAAGCCTGTGTTATTTCTATACAGTGCAGAGCCACACTTATCCCTGATAACAATGCAAATCAGAACATCAGAGCACCGAAAACACCCTATGAACATTTGGCATTACTTCAATACACCTGGGACTTCTCTCTCTTGTGAGCTACATAAACAATGCCTCAAGTCTAAAACTAAAGACTTCTTGTTAGGACTGAGATAAGCCTGTCAATTACCTCACACTTTGGACCAGAACACAACAAACTTTCCCCATGAGCTATATACTCAAACTATAAGTTTTTATTTTTTCCTTTGACAGTTTGCCAGAGAAGTCATTAGAAAAGTGTGCACTTTTTTTTTTACACTATGCAAATCAACCTACCAAGTGGACAAAATGTTGGTTCGTAACCCATGAACAGTCAACCATTAGCCACGTTTACATGCAGACTTTTTTCTCATTCGGATTATAATCATTCCGATTGAAGCTCCCAGGCGAACTGTTTACATGGAAGCGATCTATTCTGATCTGGTGTTTACATGTGCCACGGCATTCAATCGGAACAGCTATTTACAGACATGTGATACCTTCAAACATCACGTGATGTTGTCACGTGATGTTGTCACATGATGTCCCACCATGTGAGTCATACGTCACTGCTTGTTTACATCAGGACAGAGCATGCGCAGACAGAACCCAGCCTGACAACTTTCCGATTCACCGTTTACATGACAGGATTTTGCTTTTAATCGGAATGGGAAAAGGAATATTCTACCCCTGTGAATCGGAATGAAATTCCATTCGGAATGGGCCTGTTTATTCCGAATGAGGTGTTTATATGGAGCATTTTCATTCCGATTGGGCTTCTATTCCGATTCTATTCGGAATATTTGGCTCCATGTAAACGAAGCTACTGACATCCCTATTGGGAGGGTATTCATTAAGGCTGGAAATGTCAGAGAGTGAAAAAGGGAGGATTACTTCATCAGGCACAGAGGTAGCAAGCGTGCAAAGATAACAGCAGGTCAGTTGACATATCTGCTCTTATCAGTGGAACTACCACTGCACTGGCAGAATCAGTGATATGAACACACAGGATCTCTGAGGCCACTTGGGGCAACAGTTTTGCACAACCAGTGCTTCTGACATAAGCACTGACAAAGCTTGTGGTAAAACAACAGGTTCCACTCTCCCAC
Source organism: Xyrichtys novacula (assembly GCA_962446985.1). Taxonomy (NCBI): domain Eukaryota; kingdom Metazoa; phylum Chordata; class Actinopteri; order Labriformes; family Labridae; genus Xyrichtys; species Xyrichtys novacula. The sequence goes on from OY660870.1 coordinate 6,786,513, forward strand.
GGTACATCAATTTCACATGGAGATACACAAACACTAGGGGTGGAAATCACTTGTTGCCCCATGATACGATATTATCACCATACTTAGGCCATGATTCGATATTATTGTGATTTTTAACATTTCACAATCATAGACTGTATATACTATGGACAACTTGGTTCCGCCTACCATCTGTATACGGATTTGAAGCCAAATATCTCTCAGTATTTCTGGGATTTTTCTTTATTTCTTGAAACCAGAGCTGCGCTGTAGCAATGCGCGCATTCGGCCGCGCAGTCGCAGAGAGTCGCTGTGATGATGCTCAGCTCAAACAGCACATCCCCCGGGAGAGCTACGCAATCCCTGAACGCCCATAGGCTGTATCAGGTGTCAATCATAGCAAACATGAACCCCCTAATAACTTTTAAAAACGGAGCTTTACAGAGAAAAGAGGACTTGAGCACATACCAGTCTTACAATAATTACATGTCAACATCACAAGCAGGGGGGAGAAAAATTTATATTCTGTGTAATAAATTTCTAAAGTTTGTCCACAGCTCTATAAGCTTTGCTGGCGGAGGTGGGATTTATGACCTATACTGCAGCCCATCAACAGAGGGTGCTGTTCTCGGAGTGGCTTCACCCAGCAAGGAGGCAGACTCTGTCCATTCTATTTAGTCTATGTTCACAACACAGTGAATATTGCAATACCATACATTGTGATTTATACCATTTTTAAGTACTTCACTTATTTAACATTTGTTTTCTCCCTTATGTCTGTCTTATTGACGCAGTATTCTACTTTCATGTAGCACTTCTTGCAAACCTCATGTGTCATGTCCATCCCATTTGTGCCCTGCTTGCATTCCTAATGTCCTTCCCCAGGTGCTGCCATGTTTGTTGTACTTTTCTGTGTACTCTCACTGGACAAACATTTTATTTTTTCATTATCAAAGACCTGAGTTCATATTAGCACTTAAAGGTGGGGTAAGTAGGATCTGAGTAAGTTCCCGTTTTTGAGGGAAATCTTGAATGTAAACACTTCCCTCTCCTAACCAGTTTTCCCCTCAGCTCCTCCTTTCCCCTCCCTCTCTGCTCCAGCAAGCCCCGCCCACAAACAGACACTTCTGCTCGCTCGTATTATTTCAATTAAATTCAGACATAATGCAGATAAATACTTACGATAATTACAAGTGGGGCCCAGTCAATGTGAAATGAAAAGCCCTGGCTACTGTAGATGCCAACAGACTACCAGTAAACACAATGTTTGCAGGACTTCTACAACCATCATAAAATGACATACTCGGGACTCATGGTTAACAGTTTTGTGGCGCTACAACACGCAGCAGGTCCCATTTGACAAGAAACACTTCTGTTACAGACACTTGGCTTACTTTGTGGTTTACCTGTCCAGCAGAAAGGTTACAGGGCCCGTAAGATCCAAAAGCATCCCCCATTGTTTATGCTTCATTTCATTTATGTTGACCAAGCTTCTTAGCTCTTGTCCGGACTACCTTCGTTTTAAGCGTCCGTTATTCCAACAGAGTCTCCGGTATTTACTTAGTTCTCTTGCTTGTGTTGGCAGTCGTGGTCAAAGTAGAATTCAGACAATTTCCCCTTACTTTCTGGTTGGTTACTACTGTCCAATATTGTAGCACGCTAATTTTTGTTAGGGCTAATGAACGACAGAGAGGAGCGGCGTCTGCCTCACAACCAATCAGGTTGGGGGAGTCGGAGAACGGCTTTGTTTACATTCAGAAAGAACAGGCTGCTCAAAAATTTGAGCAATTTGTCTGTGAGACAAATTGCAGACATAACAAAAACAGCGATATCGTTATATTACCAATAGGGATGTGCCAATATACAATTTGATCACGATATGCGATATTTAACGGCCGCGATGATGAAATCGTAGGGTACTGTAATAATCGTTCCACAATTATAATTTAAAGACGAGTGGCAGCGTCTATCAGCGGAGGCAAGTGAACCCGAGTACTTACTAACCTAACCCGCTTGTAGTCTTATCAACGGTACCAAAGCCTCTGTAGCAAAATATACAAACAAACCACCACAAAAATAGTCACATATCCAAAACAAACTGTCGAATTAAGTACATTAATGCCAGCCTAACAAAAACGGGAACATTAAAAGAGAAAATGAAGAAATTGTACAACAAAATACGTAGCCACCCACAATGCATTGCGGCCCCCCAAAGCACTGTTGGAGCGCGTCCACTCTGTGAACTGGACACAGTTTGAAGAATTTTAAAAAAGTTGACGCACGTTCCAACTTCCAACCAACTTCCAACTGTGCCTTAGAATGCACCCCTGCCGTAGAATGCATCACATCCGCTCATTAGCTTCTTAAAGTTGAGGAGATATGATCTGATATTTTGAAAAACACGAGTATTGGATCATGACAACATGTCAAATGGAGCAGCAAACTTTCATTCTGTTTTTATGTGTCCCAAAAATGCATATATAGAGATGTACTTTGGTACATAAACTGTACAGTAAGCTGTCAAGGTAGAGAGCATTATATTTTTGGGACAGCAAATATTTCGAATCAGAGGGCTATTGTTTTCAGCTAGGCCTGTCGCGATAATCAATAAATCGCCTTATCGCTCGGTAAATAAAAACGAGGTCGGTAATTTGGCCAGCCTCGATAATTGACATGCGTTTGTTTTCCTCCTCTCTCGCTACCAAACACGCTGGATGAGAGAAGAGGTCTCACTCTGCGCATTGTTCTCGGCACCTGGGGGCGTTGGCTCTATCGCGGAATGAACGGAGTTAGTGAACCCTCCTGTCAGTCATTCAGTATCTTTGTCACGGGGGGGCGCGCGCACAGGTACACGTAGGCGCGCACAGGCACACGGACACAGACTTTTGGATACAGTGCTGCAAGTGAGCGTCGTGAGTGAAAAGCAAGCTAACAGAATGAACACGACAGCTTTGGTGTCTAAACCGAACGCAACAGCCCAAGTGTGGGAATATTTCGGCTTTAAACCAGTTTTGTTTTCGTCAACCACAAAACTCCACGTGTGTGTGCCCGCACGCGCGTGTGTGTGTCTGTGTGTTGGAGGAGCACAGCAGGCTGATGAGAGCTGTCAGAGCGGACTGAAGCTGCTCCTATATGTTTAGCGTTTAACTGACTGAGTTTTGCAACTCTGTTCGTCATTTTCGTCTCGTCCCATCAACGTAAACGCACTTTCGTCTCGTCACATTTTAGTCATCTCCGACTTATGTTTAGCTCGTCAACGTTACGTCTTCGTCGTGGGTGAAATTAAAGTTTATCACTTTTGACAGGGTGTACTCGCATTATTATGCCATTTAATATCATTATCTATAATTTAAAAAACAGTGTCAATAATATCGTTTTTCGGCAATAATTTGTAGCACAATTATCGCCCAGCAAAATTTGTAATCGTGACAGGCCTATTTTCAGCTTATCTGAATAGTCTGAATGAAATCATTAAAGGCACACGCTTTTGAATCTATCCAACGGTAAGGAAAACTTGGATTATTTCGCCTTATTTACTTTCAACCGCGCTCCCGTCAGGGGTGCATTCTACGGCATAACACCGGACCAAGAACAGTCGGAGACCAAGAATGACAAAACGCCTCGGCTGTATCCTCCTATTAAAAGGTTATATATATATATATATATAAAAAGGTTTTGTCTGCAGTATGGACATTTTACGGCTTCACAAAACAGACGGAGCAGGTAAACCTGACACCAATCTGCAGGTTATGCCGTAAGGAAGTTGCAGCGCCTTTGTCTATCACTTTAAACCAACGTGCCCACATCTGTGAACACCATCCAGCATCGTTCGCCCAAATCAAGGTAAAAACAACATGACCGCGACAAGTTTGGTCTACTCTACTGCTTATTATTGACAACGTTCGTGATGTTTCTGCTAACTTTAGCTCCAAACAGCGAACGCTCCCAACGTTGCGTTAGCTGCCTCTTGCTCATATTGTTTGTGTGTGTCATGCTGTGCACAGAGAAGTGATTTAGCAGTTTTTTGCCATTTTTAATAACGTTAAAAGCAATGCGCTAATATAGTGCTACTATCGTGAATCGTGATATTTTGGGCCACCAATATCGTGATATCAAATTTTTTTATATCGGCACATGGCTTATTACCAAATGTCACCAATAACTTATAGCTATTGACTGATATTGAAAGGTTTTCTGTATATACACCACAAAAAAGATACATCTTTAACAGAGTCCTGCGTACCCCACCTTTAATTTGAAAAAAAAAAATCGTTATTTGGAAAATTAGCCTCATTCTCAGATTTACATCTCAAAACAAACTCACGGACATCCTTGTGGCATACTCAAACATGTTGGACAAAAGCAGCTCTGCCAAAGGCCACACAACCAGTTTGGTATTACATTACTCAATTATGTGCAAACATATTGCAGCTTCAGAAAGGCATTCCAGTGTTGGTGGGTCAGCCCTGTCCTGGAAGCTGAGGAATGCCCAGTGTCTCTCCTTTTCCCTCTTTTAAGCAACAGAGGGACAGACACTCGTCGTAAACAATGATTTTTAATGGTCAGAAAGCAAACAGAGGCTTCCTTTAACAAAACGTAGTTCTTGACATTCAGAGACACATACATCAAGAACCTCACCATTTCCAGAGAAGGATTACATTCAGATTTTGCAGAAAAGGCTATAGGAGTGATAGCAGTGACAAGAACTTTGTCAAGAGGATTATGCCTTCAGCTCATGGGCAGTAGATTCTAGCTAAATGAACAATCATAGAAATTAGAAATTAGAGCACATACGGAGGAGGCTGGGGTGTTGGAGTGAGCTACAGCAACAAAGAGATCAAAATAAAAATGGAGGAGTTGTAACTTGTAACTAACTGTAAAGAGTTTTAGAATTAGACATCTGCATCAATATGATGGAACATACTCAACCTGTTCAAATGCTTGGCTTCTATATTTCACAAGGGTATCATTGACACAAATGTGAAGGCTACCATAACTGTTGGTCTGACATTAGCTTTGGCAAAGAAATCAACAAATACCTGCTAGATAAATTCTAATCCATTCAAGAAGGAAAGAACCAATCAAACAGCCCAACTTCAATATTGCAGTGTCCTATTTTCAGCTGTTAAAAATAAACACAAATCTCAGTGGTTTATATTCTGTGTCCGAGAGCCAAAACCTGAGGTCCAAAATCTAAAGCCATGTTCTGACTCAACTGTTGGACAAAACACCATTGTTGTATTTTAGACTGTAACCCTTACAGCCTTTGTGTTGTATTTGTACTCAAATTGTTCCTAATTAAAATACACATTACAACATAAATACACCCCACAGGCAGTTTACATACGTGTTTCCTGATGAAATGATATGCAAGTTTTGTAAATATTGGCCCTTAAAGTGTTGATGAGGCAGAGAATCAGAGCTAACACAGAAATAAAGCTGCTTCATTATCATGCCCTCATCAAAGCTTCAAACTTGCACAAACTTGGGTTCTTCACTAAATAGAGATCACTCTCCAAAAGAGTGCACAGCAACAAAAACAGGAATCAGTCCTCCATAACCAAAGCACAAAATTGCTCCGTGAAACTATGCTGTAGCTTCCTTGGCAGCTGGTGGCTGCTCCGCTCTCCCTAAATACTGCACCAGTTTCAGAAACTGATCAGTCAAGCACACACAAATCTGAGAAAATATGGCCTCAGTTGAAAAATACCTCTTAAATTTTATTGCAACTACAAGAGAAAACAGCCTTTCAACACACCGTGTCAAACAGAGGACCAGAAAGTGACACTGGGAGTTGTATGAGGAAAAAAAAAATACCTGCTAAAAAGTAACAATAGTAACATCCACTTAAATGTAGTCTTGTGTCCTCTTTATCTCATTTTTTAAATCTCTTTCAGTGTTCATCCAAAACTTCTTCACAATGGTGATCAAATGCATTTATTAAGTGCAACAGATATGTCACAAATGCTACAAGAAAATCATTCTGTGCAACGATTTTTTTTGTCTCATGGAACCATTGCAATAGGAGCCAGAGAGCCACTGTATACCTTCATGTGTATGTGTGTGCCTTACCCGGGGATTCCACTGGATTCGGAATGGCTCCACTCCAGACCAGCAGGTGGATCAAATACACAAGCATATAGCGCACATCGGATCTGATCCACCACCGCAAACCAGAGAAGAAGCGCTTGCTATATTACCATTATTTCCCACGAGACTGGACAAGATCTCACGTGTTTCCCTGTGAGACATTATATGAGATCCGCCGATCGGTGTATATAAACGGCGGTGTATACAAACACCCACATCCCACAACCCTGGCCTCTCCTATTATCAAGTGAAGAACATTTCAATGTATTGACTAGTGCTGAGCGATTTTATCGATTCTGCGATATATATCGATATTTTGTTTCCCCAGAGAGTATCGATTTTTCAGCCGCGAGTATCGATACGCGCAGGATGTGCAATTAGGTCCGCCAGCCGCTAGTGTCGCTGTAGCGCATGTCTAATTACGCAAACGCCGGCACCTTTCTCATCCGGTTTGAGCTGAGAGATTCAGGAGAATGGCGGCGAATATAAATCCAGCACCTGCATGCTTAAAAGCAGATGTATGGGAGCATTTTGGATTCAAAAACAAGCAGGAGAGCGACAATTTGGACAAAACTATGGCGGTTTGTAAGCTTTGCCACACAAATGTGAAGTACTCTGGGAATACCACCAACCTGCGAGCCCACTTAAAACCTCACCACCCGGACAAGGTAATGCTACCTGACACTGAGCCCAAGAAGCTGCGGGGCGAGCCGCGTGACCCGAAACAAACCACGCTGGGCAGTGACAGCAGTTGGTGCCACAAGTTCCCAGCATCTTCGCCGAGGGCGCAAAAAATTACAGAGTCCATCGCCTACTTTATTCGTCAGGATTTGAGACCTTATTCGGTGGTGGAAAACACCGGCTTCAGACGCATGGTGAACGCGATGGAGCCCCGCTATCCTATCGTTAGCCGCCAACACCTCACTAATGTTTGTGTGCCAAAGTTGTACGCTGAGACGAAGGCACACGTCAAAGCCTCCCTGGCCAGTGCGGAGAGAGTTGCCCTGACGTGCGACGGGTGGACCTCGCGAACAACAGAGGCATATGTCACCGTCACGGCCCACTTTATAAACGAAGAATGGGAGCTTGTTACCTATGTGTTACAAACTAGGGACATGCCCGAGAGCCACACCGGACAGAACCTTGCAGAACTTCTGCGAAAGGCCCTCGCTGAGTGGGAAATCACGGAGAAGGATCCAGTGATTGTAACTGACAACGCGGCGAATATGACTGTAGCAGCTGAGGAGGCAGCGTTCTCTCTGCAAAAGTCTTCCCTTCCTGACTGAGGACGAAAGACAGGAAGTTTATGATGAACTGATTGTTCAGGCTGCAAGACTGAGCATGCAGCCATCTGAGGTAAGGCAATCCAGAGAGTAACTAAGCATATGCCTAAATAATACATTGTTCAAAGTTTAAAAGGCAAATCCTACAATGTTAACAGTTTAAAATGGGTACATATTTGATTGTTTAAAAAGCAAAAATACTATTAACAGTTTAAAATGGATAAATATTAAATAGTTTAAAAAGTATAAATACTATGTTAACAATTTTAATGGCATAGTTATTAAATATAGTAATTAAAAGTTTTTTGGAGTAAAAGCTCATGAATTTCATTTCATGTTGATTCATTTGATGTAGAATGTGAAGGAAGAAAGGACAGAAAACGCTAGAACTGATGATGAGGGGATGTCATCCGAAGAAGAGGCTGTAGATGATGGTGAGCTATTCAAGAAGGGAGAGAACAGTCAAGATCAGTATCACCCATCGTTATCCAATGAAGTGCACTGTGTTGTCTGGAACCACTGTGTAGGACTTATAGAATGTGCTTAACTATTCATATTTAATGGGTTTTTGTTTTTATTGTTTATTTATTTGAAGGTCAGGGTCCTCGACCCAGGAATCCAAGGCCATCTTGTCCACTGGCTGCCCTTCTTGGTGAATGTTATGGAGGAGGTGGTGTAGCACCATCCAAGACAAATAAGCAAGAGGATGAAGCCAAGGAGCAGATGACCCGCTACAAGCAGGCAGATCTCTTGGAAGTGAAAGAAGACCCACTGGTCTGGTGGAAGGAGCACCAGTTTGAGTATCCACTCTTGTCAAAGCTTGCTAAGAGACACCTTTGCATTCCTGCTACTAGTGTCTCCTCAGAAAGGGTTTTCTCCACCGCCGGCGATATCATCACTGCTCAGAGAAGTGCACTTCTCCCAGAGCACGTTGATTAGATTCTATTCCTGAACAAAAATCTGAAGAGAATGTAGATCACTTGGTCTGCAGTTATGTGGAGAGTTTTTGTGTTTAGTGTTCACTTGTTGGTCAGAGTTTACAGGCCTTATGCTAGTCTGCTAAGAGATGGGTACAATTTTAATAGCTACCTCACGTTCAGTATTGTATATAAGCTTGAAAGCTAATATTTGCACTGAGTTTCAATAAATGAAACTAATGTTCTCATCACATCTTTGATTCATTTTGTCCAGCATTTGCAAGTTGCCAGTCAGAGCCATATATTGTTAATATTCAATCCAAGTCAATGGAACACTCACAAGATGTTAACAAAATCACTCTTTCACTTTCAAATGTTTCAGAAAATGATGTAAGTGTATCGAATTGTATCGAATCGTATCGTGAGCGGAATATCGTGATATATATCGTATCGTGAGCCAAATATATCGTATCGTATCGTATCGCAAGATTAGTGTATCGTTACAGCCCTAGTATTGACTTTATTTCATGTTGAAAATTAACCGAATATTTTATTCTTTAGCCACACACAACTTCCACTGCTGCTCATGCACTGAATTGATGCACTGTGACGACAGAATTGTGTGGAATCACACACATTGATTATAATGCTTGTGTATTTGATCCACCTGCCATGCTGGATTGGAGTGCAGCCATTTAGAAGCCTGTGGGTTTTAGCCGTTACAAACTCAAATGCAATATTGTAGCTGTAGGTTATAATTTTGTTCTTTGCCTGGCAGAATTGTGAGATGAAACTTGAGAAAAACAATAGAGGGGTTATTTGTTCATGAACACATTGGAAAAGCGCAACGTGACTGCAATTGTCGCGGCTATCCTCAGTTATCTTGCAGTTGCGATGTTAGCTAGTGATGATGTCAGTGTACTAGGACAGTTTATCCTCCAGCTTTAAAATAATTTATGCTGCTAAATTACCATTAGTGAATGGGACACATCTTTATGACCCATACATTTTTGATGCAGATGAGTGAAAACGATTCTCATGTCTGATTTTCTAGAAGAAGACGGAACAGTTAAAGAGTTATGGGAATTGGTGTGTGGCATGTAGTCTTTAGCCAGGCAAAGAACAAAATTATAACCTACAGCTACAATATTGCATTTGAGTTTGTAACTGCTAAAACCCACAGTGGATAAATCCATTTGTACTTGACCGCAACATCAAGTCTCTATTCCCGGGAGAGGCTGAAATCCTACCAGATACTGGTAGCCCTAACAACATAACTCCTATTTTTAAAACATTTTACTTGTTGTCAGGTAAGCCACCTATCAGTAAGGTTATTATCAACATTGCAAAACTAAGACACTGTGGAAAAGAATATACAGCAACAAGCAAGAGGTTCACCTTCAACATGAGACATAACACTGAAGTCAAAGCAGTTAACAAAACTCACCACTGTACAGCTTGCTACAGAATTCACACACAAACATGTGCAAAGAGCAAATGCAGACTAGTTTATCTTTCAAAAACTGCTGTCATAAACAGCTAACAAAAGTGGAAAATGTGTAAATGGTTGGAAAAATACTTGGGTGGCTATGATTTCACAAGGACAGCCCCCCAGAAACAGTAACTTCTTCTCAGCCAAGCTCTCACTATCTTTGTTTGCATACTTTACAACACTACACTTCTAATGTGTTTAAGGTGTCGACATTAAAGTTAAGACTAAGGTCCTGTCCATACGGAGATGAAAACAATATATTGCTTCCACTGAAAACCACTGAAAAGAATTAAGTGTGCTTGCCAAGCCAGCAAGTAGCAATGTAACACTGTCCCGGAAATGCTCCAGAAGACAGAAGAAGAGTACGGAGCATGCGTATGAAGGTTTTGTGGTGTATGCAGTTCAGTTCTGTGCAGGCGTCTTAAAAGAGTAAAGCTGTGTAACCATAGACAGTATATACTATGGACAACTTGGTTCCGAAATCCGACAGTATACAGATTTGAAGCCAAAAAGTAAGTAAAGAGTAATTTCGCGTTTTCTCTCCATTTCCTGAAACCAACATCGCGCAATCACATTGAATGCACTCCACCACTTGCGCAGTAGCATTGTTCGCATTCAGCGGGAGAGGTGCCAAGATTCGCTGCGATGACGCTCGGCTCAAACAGCGTATCCCCCGGGTGAGCTACGCAATCTTTGTATGCCCATAGGCTGTATCAGGTGTCAATCATAGAAACCTTGAACCCCCTAATAACTTTTAAAAATGAAGCTGTACAGAAAAAAAGAGGACTTGAGCACAAACCAGTTTTACTGTAACTACATGTCAACATCGCAAGTAGGGTGAAAAAGATTAATGTTCTGTGTAATTACTTTGTAAAGTTTGTCCACAGCCCATAAGTATTGCTAGCAGAGGCAGGATTTATGACCTATACTGCAGCCCGTCGCCAGAGTGTGCTGTTCTCGGAGTGGCTTCATCCAGCGAGGAGGCATACGGCGTCCATTCTATATACAGTCTATGTGTGTGACGTAGTAGTGTAAAGAAACATACAGACACATAGGTGTCCTCACAGAGACGTAACAGTAGTTGTGTACGGATTTATGCACTCTGGGATCTGTTTTCAAAAATTACCATTTACAGTCACCCAAAACGCTGTTTCTGAGTGGATGAAACACCGACATGACTAAAAACTTTAGCATTTAATCCTGAATTAATTTCCATGTGGATCGGGCCTAAATGGTCCTGTTGGTGACAATTGTCAGTGTTCCCACAATGTAAAGAGGCAGTCCATTCTTTGAACCTGTTAAGGCAGCAGCGCTGTGTGCAAGTTTAAATTTAGAGTCATGTGAGGCATTTGACTGTCATCACACATCCTGCAACATATCGCATTGCTCATGAGCATGCCAAAACTGCAATAACCAAGTGATTCAGCCCAACAATAAAGGAAAAACTTTTAACCTTCCTAATAACAGACAGTTATTCATTTCTGCCACAGAATGTTGGGCAGCATCACCGACTAGATTTGGTTTTGGTTTTTTTTAACAGAGTCCTGATTTAGATTAACTTTGGATAACAAGAAAGTTTCAATGATAGAGACAGACCATGCTGATAACCACGTCAATGCATAGAGAGAGAGAGAAAGAGAGAGAGAGAGAGAAAAAACATTGTTCCCTGCTACTGATCACTGTGTTCAAAAGACAGTGCTGTTTAAAGCCAGATCCTACTGTATTCTCTGTGGTCCTTGCTGGACACACGTCATGTCTTACTTTAAAGTGCTTCAGATTCATTTTCACCTCTACAAAAACACTATGTAAAATTTCAGCCTGTACAAGTCCTAAACTACTCCTAGGATCACTACACAGCTTGTCATCCTCATGCCTTTAAAGTGTTTTTAAGGATATCAATTATTAATGTAGGTCAACTCTTCGGGTCAGAAAATGCAAGATTCTGGATAAATCCAGAAGGCTGCTATTCTTGATTATTGCAATTCCCACAGGGGCAATTTGTGATAATGTTTGTACCACACAGTCATAAAAAAACAAACAACAGGAAATGATTATTAAGATACATGGGGCATAAAATAACACACTAAATTGGTTAAAAAGACAATACACATTTCAGCAAACAGACAGACAGACAGACAGACAGATAGATCCCAAACTGGGAAATTCACAAAATTTATTCAAAAGTCAAAATCATTTTGTCACTAACATATTATCACAAACAAGGCATCACAAGCCTTGCAAAATACAACCTCATTTATATGACCACCTTAAGGGTGGGACGGGAGACGGGCACAAATAATCACCCTTGGTCTCTGCAGCAGAGGGGGAAAGGCGCTGCAGGCTTGTAAACTTCAAAGCCTTGTGGGTAGAGTGGGGGAGGGGCCGCCCTGCACAGACACATTCCTCACAATGTTGAACTTGACCCCTGGGGTTGCTGCACACATACACACAATGTGACTGCTGTCAACTGAGTATGTGTGTATAAGCAGGTCTCAGTGTGCATGTAAGGAGACCTGAGTGTGAACAAAATATGGCTATGAGTGTGTGTGTGTGTGTGTGTGTGTGTGTGTGTGTGTGTGTGTGTGTGAGAGAGAGAGAGAGAGAGAGAGAGAGAGAGAGAGAGACAGAGAGTGCCTCAAATATCTACTCCTCCAAACCTGTTTGAGCACACAGATCTTTACTATTCCTACAATGTTATTTATTCTCAGCAGATAAACTAAAAAGCACCAAACCTGCAAGCTTTGTCTGTTTGTCCACACAATGAACGTGACCTCCAGAGCGCTTCAGACAAGACTTGCACGCCTCAAAAAAGCACAGTGGATCTCACTCACCCTGGATGGCTGACTTTTAAAGCTGCTTAGTGCTGTACACGACACTTTTCTCCAAATCTTCGTTTGTTGTTGTTGCTGTTGGTGGGGGTATTTTTTAACATTGCGATATAATATTGCATCATGGACTTGTTATTGTGATTTCAAATGTGTATTTTGGGGCTTTATTGCCTTCATTAAGAGAAGACAAGACAGTGGACACCGCAGGAAATGGGAAAAGAAAGCAAAGACTCACATGCTAAAAAGACGCCGCAGGCCAGAATCATATGCCGGCCCAATCCTTGACACGCAACTTCTGTACATTGACTTTTAGGCCAGCGACACCCCTGGGTGTAGCAATATTTTGATATCCTAAAATTTTGAATTTGTTACTAACAATCCTAGGACACGTCAACATAGTAATAGTTTGTAGTAACACAATTCTGAAAAGACAAAACTCTTTTAAAGCAGTGGCAGCTAATGCTATCTGTGTTTGCATGTGCAAAGCACCAGTAAATGTTGCAATACTCATCTTACTCTATCAATAATCCCACTTTAGTTTTCACCTTTTCCAAACTCAATACACAAATAAGAAATGGACTGTGTTTATCAAGCAGTTTCTCTAGTCTTCTGACTAGGGGTGTTCCAATACGATATCGATATTGTCTATTGGTCCTATATCAGCAATGAAACGAATATCACATTTTCGGCCTGCATCTAAAATCTCCGATATCAGCACTCTGATACAAGCAGTCCATTCCAGACTATGCTCCAGCACCTCTATCTAGCAGCACCCAGATCCAGCATGCAGAGCTTACCTGATCACAACGACAGTATCTACAGAGGAACTAATAAAATAGCAAGGAGTAGGAGTGATGTCAACTGTGTGGCAGTATTTTTTGTTCAAGTCTGAAAGAGACATTGCAGCTGAGTGCAAAATTTGTCATGCACAATTTTGTGCAATATCAGATCAATATCAGTATCAGCCAGTACTAAAGGCTACAATATCAGTATCGTATCGGACATAAAAAAGTTGTATTGGGACACCCCTACTTCTGACCATTAAAAGCACCTCTACATTAACTGTCACATTCACCCATTCACATTGTATTCATACACTGATGGCAGACGCTGCTCTGAAGAGCACCTATCAGCATTAACTGATAACACTCAAATACCACTGGCTAGTAGCTAAACTCCCAAAGTTCCCATTAAAAGACAACCAACCTTGCCCCTGAGCCACAGCTGCCTTGCTGCATGTACATAAGTTATGATTGGTAAAGCAGCCCTGGCAATTGTAAGGTATCTTTATGATCCTTCAAGTCCACAATATAAACAAGATAGTTCTGCCTGTCAAGGACATGCTGAAACATTTAAATGAAGTATACAATAATCAAGAATTAAAAAGTTCACACACCACATCAACAACCCACTGTGTGGTCTTCAACAAAAATGTGTCAGCAGGATGTGACATAACTTTAATTTGAGAGGCCGTACTCTCTGCAGTTACTGTACTGCAGAGGATTAAATAGATATGTGTTAATAGTATTTCTGCCACCCTTCCCCCTCACACAGCACCATTACAAAAACACAGTATTTTATTTCTTCTATCAGTCCAAGTAGTGTACTCAAGTATTCAAATGACTGCTCCACATTTGTGCATCTCTCCAGCTCATGTCAGGCCATTACCTAACTGAGGAAGACATTTTCACTCACTCCACTTCTTTGTCCATTTTGTCTTTCCCTCTTCAATTCACAACACTGACGAGCAATGGTTACATAACTGTACTACTCCAGCACTCTTCCTCTGTGATTTAATAAGGCCAACTAATCAATGTGTCCTGTGTACGTAACATGACTCAGCTGCCTGCTCTGAAAATAACTAGATTCTTGTGTCCTGTTACAATTACTGTCTTTGTTAGCACTGTTTACATTAGATTATAGTTTGTTTTTTGGTCAGTTTCCTTATACAACAAATTAGTGAAAGAAGCTTAAGAAATTAGACGCTTTATAGAAACAGATACATTAGATTTTCCTTATTGCTCTGTTTCTGTATCTGATGTCAGGAACGGTAAGGTAAACTTGGCTGTGACACCAAAATATAAGGGGACTAAGTTGAGGTCAACAGGCCTGCTAGAAAATTTAGTCATGGCCAGTGGCAGTCAAATACCAGTCAATGTTATCAGCTACCCAGATTGTAAAATGTACAAGAACTTAATTACAGCCAGTCAAGGCTTCAAACACTGTAAAGTTTATCTTTACAGCTCAAGAATAGAGCTTCCCCTTTATTGATGTTGAATCTAAAGTATGTAATTCTTAAAAGAAGCTCACACTGCTTCTTTAGTACATGGTTGCTCACTCTTGCATCAAAACACGCTATATTATGTGTGCATTGCGCAAATTAGTGGAGGTTATAAATCAGCAGTGAGTTTGCTGAAGATAACTTATTATTAACCCAAAGTGAAGTGTTGAGATTTACAAAAAAGCTGATATCTCGGCCTCTGTAGCAGATAGAAACAACATTTTTAAAGTATTTGAGAGCTTATACATGTGGCTTTCAAGATAACTATCTTTTATTTTTCCGAACCTTCATCACATTTTTGAAAACTTTGAACAAACAAACTCAAATGAAATAAAGCGGCTGTATAAATAAAAAGGAAAGACTCTGCACTGGAGAATAACAAACTATTTGCTTTCAGTAAAACAAGTGGCAGTCATGATGAAGTGTCTATTCAATACAAATGTAAATATAAAAAACAAAGTGTTGAAAGGGTATGCAGCTGCCCCAGAATAGTGCCAGTACAAAAGCAGCACTAATAACTAAAAAATAAATAAATGAATAAATACGTGGCTGACGGTGTGTTCATGTCTGTGCTCACCCAAAGTCATGCAACACTCACAGAAATCGCCGATAGTGTGAGCCAAAGCACTCAATATGAAGAGGTTGTTCACACTGCTCTCTGCCTCCGTCATTGTTTACTGTACTCACGAAGCACGTAGCAAGATCTGAGCATGAATCCAATCGTTTATTAGCCTATCAGAGGCAGACAGGTATAATGATTTGATTCGCCACGACTCCAGAAATGATTAAAAAACTACAGAATGTTATAAAATGACGTATCTGCACTTCAAGGGTAGACATGCGTACATGCACCCGGCTTTCCGAGTAGAAATGCGCATCCGCCCTCCCTGCTTGGAAGGTTGAAATGCGTACATGCTGTCCCGGTTTAAATGGGTCAATGGGGGTTGGGGGGGGTGGGGATAAATTAGCTGTGACATTAAATGAGTGGTGGCTTTTATTTAGCCGTGGCGTTGCGCCACGTTCAAGTGCATGTAGGGGAAACCCTGTGATTATGCAATGCTCCTGATGAGTGTTCTATGCCAGTTTAACCATATACAACTAATGTACAACTTCATTTATTTATTCTCCATTCACCTGACCCAAACACTGCCAAACCACAGCATTACAAACATTAGCAGTCCCCAATATCAAAACATTTTTCTCCAGCCACAACATAGTGGAGTCCATAGTTATCAGGACATCTACAGCATGTATTATTGCTACCTTTCTGTGGCATTTGGAGTAATGAGTTTGTGATTTATTATAAATTTAATCCACATTTCAAAATACTGAGCAGACAGCGTTAAACTGAGTGTTACAGAAATAACTCTCAAAGAGCAACTGCAACAATACCTAAAAGTCATGTGCCAACCATATGTGAGAGTCACAGAGAGATTGTGACAGGGGAAAAACACATCTTCACAATTCAACAACAGCATTGGTCTTCTGTCATTCAGTGTTTGTGTCTAACAACATTTATCATTTCATAGGCTTTCGTTTTTGTTACTTGGGAATTAAAGTCTTTCTTTCAAGTGTTTGCAAGGCTCCACATTCAACCAAATCAAGCTTGAATCCATTTATAGCCATCAAGAACTGAACAAAATACTGTCCTCTCAGGAAAAGATTCATCCAACCACGATCTTGCAATTCTTATGGAGGCAGTGACATGAATTCATTAAGCTGAACAATAGATCTTGAGATAGATATCAGTCAGGGCACATTGGTATTTGAATATGACCCACTTGTGTGTAAACTAGATGTGAGAAACACCCTTTTACAGGAGCATTTGAAACAACAAAAAACATTGTGGTAGCTTAATGCTACAAAACAAACATCAAAATCAGGCCTAAAACAATGACAGGGAAGTTGTTTTTAAAGCCATAACCCATTTTACCCATTATAGTTGATATGTTGAATTAGGCTTTGAAATTGGCTGACAATAAGGCTAGCCAATGTTTATAAAGGTTAATAACTCATTTTTTTGGTCACCGTCTTGGGCAGAAAACCTCATTTTGTGTCTCATGTGAAGTGATCACGATCTGCATAGACTTGTACCAAAAAACCAGCATGACTTACGCAGGTAGCTTTACTTTGAAGTAAGATCCATGGATAAGAAAGGCATGAGCTTAAGCTGGAAGTTAAATATAAAAAAAAAACAGCTTTCTGTTAGAGTGCTATAAGAGTTCATGTTACAAACCTATCCCTCTCTGAAAGTTATGTTCAAATTTTTAGACTGGAGTTGTCAGTTTAAAAAGGCACATTTTTAGAGTCTGATGAAGAAACTGTTTCCACTTCAAATTGGAAACTGCAACCCTGACACTCAATTACCTCTGATTTAGTTTATGACTTTATGAAGCCAACTTACAGGAACAAAACCTCCCTTGTCAAACATGATTTGTTGTTCAGGTGTGACCCTGATCTCAATGCCAGTCATCTATAATGGAGCCCAAAAAAGTGCTAAAAAAAACCATACCTAAATCAGATGTGAATTTAGGAAATGCTGCTTCACATGCCTGACAGAAGGCAGACTTTCGGCTCAGCTAGGCTACGCTTGTTTATCCACATACAATTTTTTTTGAATTGCATCAAAATTCGTGGTTAGTTAAGGGGTAAAAAAGGAAAATTAAAGAGCCATAACTGCAAAACAGACCAACAGAAATTATATTATTGTTCACAGAATACCTTTCCAGACTTTTTGGCAGGAATACCTTGCTTGACAGGCACAGTCATTTTCAATGTATGAGTTTAAATGAAAGCCAACATATGTGTTGTCTCACCACTATTATAAGTTGCTTTTGAATGCACCACAAAGTCTGACAGGCAGCTGACACACACACACGTTGTGCACCTGTGCAAGAGGTAATAGCTGGATGGTAGTCAGTGATCTTGATTCAAAGAGGGAGAAAAAAATAGACAAAGAATTACCATGGCATGCGTTTAAAGGAAAATATGCTGAAGTTATCAAACCTAAACTATTGAACTTGCCAGATCAGATAATTTAAGGAAATGCTTTAACAGCCTTTTCATTTCCTTAGATAAACGGCCAAAATTTATGTGCACTTCAGTGTAGTAGTAATGTACTCCAAGGACTTCCAGTATGTCACCAGGACACCTTATCTTACATTATTGTTTACAAAGCCTACTTTCAATGCAAGTTCCACAAAACAGAGCATAACATACAGCACTAGCAGAGGCTTGTGTGGATGTAAATGGTGACAGAAGATGTTGAACATAAAGAATTTTGATGTGAATCCCAATTCACAGCTAAAAATACCATAACCCAATTAGCCCGTGAATCCTGACTCTGGCTAACCAGATTCAGCGCATTTCCCTTATCTAGGGCTGGTACATCGTGTCATTGAGTTGAGCTCCACAAGGTTGGCAAGTGGCCCTCTTGGGTGTGTGTATGTGTGTGTATGAGTGTGTGTGTGTGTGTGTGTGTGTGTGTGTGTGTGTATGTGTTGTCACCCTTCCCCCACAGGGCCTATGGCTTTGGAGTAACCAGCTGCAAGGCACTCTAGAAACCTTTGAATAAGATTGGTACAACTGGAATATAGTAAATAATATTATATAATAATGGACAGTACCCATGGGAATATCTCATTATCTATTCTTTGTTGAAAATTAAGGATGATCATCAACAGCAACACTGTCCTCAGACATTCCAAGATCTTTATTAAAATGATTTAGTGCTGATTATGCTGCAGGAGCTACAGATGCTTTTTTTTTTTAATTCTAAAATTTGTTTTTTAATTTTTAGCAATACTATGAAAGCACTTACAGTTTGTCTCAAAACAGGTACAAAGTGCATTTAAACAGCCAGAAAAATAATTAGGCTTCACCTTTGATAATTTTTTTAAGAATTTATATTAGCTAAACTTATTAAATTAAATAGTTGGCTAAAAAGTTAGACAGTTGAGTCACAGAGATTCATGTTACCAGTAACGCATTAAAACAATTTCAAATCAGGTGGTTGAAACTACATATTACTTAAGTGAGTTTATTTCAAAGCTAGCTTCAGTTGCAGGAAGGAAGGGCGCGCACACAAACACAAACCGACCACGAGAACTGCCCTCCGAACACATGCACAGTACGCGCGCGCCTACTCACGCGCTGACGCTGCCCATCCCCCACACCCAAGAGAAAATGTTAAAATAAACGGTTAAAACAGCGCAATAACCCTCCCAAACCTTGCACATACAACCATACGTGTTAACTTCGCGTTCAGGTATAATTTATAATGGCAATAACAGTGAAAAAAGGCGGTAAACACTCACCAAAAGCTCCAAATCACACAAGGGGGGTGCCTTCTCCTCTGTGCTCCTAATATGGAATCTCCTCCTCCTCCACCACCGTTGTTTTCTAGCTCTAATTAAACCTCGAAAACGCGTTATAACGGCCTGCAGACCCGGCCATCCGGTGCTAGGAATCCCCAATGACCGATGTGTTTTGGATACACGGGCATATATGATGATAAATCCCCTTAAAAATGAGCTGGATGGACAGTTGGGTCTAGATTGTAGGTTTGCTCGCTAGTAGAGAAAAGAGCCAAACGGTTCAGTAGCAGCCAACGGCTTCAGACTGAAACACAGAGCAGCTGACCTGCCAGGCAAAAATGAGGTAGGCCTGAGCTCCTCGCTGCAGGAAGCACACTCCAGTCACATAAACATCAAAATCGGTGTCGCAGTGTAGAAAAGGATGTTGTAGTCGAGCTGGGGTTAACGGTTTCTCTGAACGCAAAATATCACACACCTTACGTTACATAAAATTTTGACAATATTGTATTTTAAACTCACAATATAACTATTCAGACATGTCTATTTTACAGTAGGTGGAGGCATGCTACTTTTTATTTTGAGAGAGCAGAGGACTACTTTCTTTTGTGTGTTTATTTTCACAAAACCCTGTTGAAGATTTATCATTTTTCATTTTCAATATTCATCTTTTAAAGACAGTACTGATAAAAATATAGAAAAATGCTCTACCCCTCCCCCACCCAAATCATGTTGTATACACATATTACTCTGCATTGCTTTCAGGATAAAAACATTTTAGTTGAGCAATGTTACCAAATTTGATAGATGGAGGTGTTAACTAAACCACTGACTATTCTTCCCTTTCCTGCTATAATCTGTAACATTTTATAGCTATTTTCTTATCACAAATCCCTCTGCATCTAAGGACAAATGAGATTAGAAAGGCCAAGAAGAATTGTCAGTGGGACCCACTGCTAGATAAAAAGACCTCTTTCTATGTGAATATAGATATTCAGGTGATTAAACACCAATTTATACTAACTCGTGAAGTGTGTGCTGCTAAATATTGCTAAAACTAGACAATGTATGTTAAACTGGTTTAATTTTCTAAAATTTGTAGGGAAAAAAATAAAAATAAACAAGTAAAGCTAAAAAAAAAACCAAGCTTCTTTAATCTTGTGTATCACATTCATCAAAGTATCGCCTGTGAATAAGAAACTGTATAGAGAACTACCCATCCACCCATGTACTCTGCTACAGAAATTGAGGAAACCTTTGCTTATGCTCTTTTTTTCTGTGGCCCTTTTATTTTAATTTAATTTGGTTTTTTTTTTCCATTAGAGTAGTCATCTTCAGTTAATCCTATCTATCTTGACACATCAATCAATCCAACCCCACCAAGCATTTTTTGGTCTAAAAGAGGTCTTATAAACGTTGGAAAATAAACGTCTAAAATCAGGCCACCACAGGTCTAAAAATGAACGTTTTTTAGATGTCTAAGTTTAGACGAAGTTTAGATTAGCCGGCTAACAGAGGTCTACACTGGATATTGCTCAACGGTTATCATAATTATTTTGGTTAAGTACTTGGAGATCAGTTATGCAACTCACAGTTGCTTTTTTAAATAAATAGTTATCAAAAATGGGTTAAAGAGCAATGTATTAATTCCATCTAAAAATATACAGAATCTAGATGGTTGAAATTAGGTCTAAAAAAAACAAGTCGTCTTACAGCCATCTATTGCTCAGTGGGACCAATCCAATCGATCAAAGGCAACGTGTTAGCCAATTACAGGTAAAGGGGGGCAGGCCGCTTACCGAGTCAAAGGTCAAATATTCATCAACGAACTCGGCGCAGCAGAAGGTGGACTCAGTGGTAAGCATTGGCGTTCTATTAAAAATGGATATAGGAGGTTTTTTTGTTCACCAAAAAAGTAAGGCGACCTCTGATGGGAGCAAGCAGGAAGCAGCTCCAGCGCCACACAGCTCCACTTTTAGGAAGCGAAGCACTGAAGCCAACAGTCACACCAGAGTAAACATTCATGCTAGCGAAGGGAGCAACAGCAGCTAGGGAGCACCAGGAGCAGCAGCGAGCAGCGAGACCCTTCTGCCCAGGAACATGAGTGATAACGTTGACGTGAATAACAATTCATTACCACAGCTTCACAGTAATGTTACAGCTTCTTGTTACTGAGAGAAAATAACATTTCAATACTGTAGGAGTGGCCAGGAAGTTGCCGTTAAGCTTGAAGCAGATAAAATATTGGTTTAAATAAAAAGTATGTCCCCCCCCCATTTGTTTCTGCAGCCGGTCTGATTGGGGAAACAAGCTTTTTGTTATGCTGTCCCTACAGATTGGAACATGTTACGAACAGAACCAAAAATTTCATAACTGGTTTCTTTCTTCTTTTTTCCATTCCACGCTACTCTTTAGGCAGTGAGTATTCATTGAGCAATGCTGGTGTTTTTAGTCCATATTTATATTATTTATAAATATTCATTGTCTGTAGTGTATTACCTTAAATTGTGTTTGTATTTATAATGGCATGTGCTGCTGACCTCTTGACCAGGTCACCCTTGTAAATCTGGTTAAACTGGTTAAATGAAGGTTTAAAAAAAGTACTTTCATATCCAGTTTAATATTAATTGTCAAATAATAAGCTTTGAGCCAACGCCATGTGACAGGTTTCCATCATGTTATCATGTGTTTTTATAAAAACACTGAACCCATTATAAAAAGTGTCTAAGCCAATTTATATTGAATTTGTAGGTGTAAGTGTAACAGTTTTAATACAATTTCAGCTTAAAGTGATGAATTCAAGTTTACATTTTTTATTTTGCTTTTTATTTTATTTTTGCTCATCTATCAGTAATAATGTATAAAGTGTAGTACACTGCACTTAATTCTATCCATATGTGTGGTAATGGAAGAAGAAAAATGACAAGGGTATGCTCAGGTATCCTCTATCATGACAAGCATACTTTACCACCCTACCTAAGAAGAAGCCCACTAGGGTGGAAGTCAACAGTTTGCTCGATAAAAAGGAATTTTTTTTTTTTTTTTTTTTTAATTATTACTATTCGTTGATATTTATAGCCTCTCTGGTAAATAGGACAAAAGACAATATTATCAGAAATTATTAATGCACAGTTACTTTTTTTAAATAAAAAGTACAAAATTGCAAAAATAAAAATAATCTTTTTGGCATGTGCAAATTTCAGGGCACCCTGAGAGCTTTAAAGTGTCTGGTCTTTAAAGATTCTTTTCAGAAGCTCAGACTTTCACCAGCTCGTTAGTCCTGAAGCTGGTGTCAACAATTCTCATCAGGGAGCGCCAGCTGGTGCCAAATTAAGGGGTTTCAACTCCACAAACCTTGTGCATTCATCCAGCAACCATGGGTTCCTCTAAGAAGCTGTGTAAGACAGAAAAAATGAGTTATTGATGCCCACAATGCAGGGGAGGGCTACAAGAAGATAGCAAAGTGTTTCCAGCTTGCAGTTTCCACAGTGCGAGGTATAATTAAGAGATGGCAGGTGAGGGGAACTGTGGAGGTCAAGATGAGATCTGGAAGACCAAGTAAAATCTCAGAGAGAACAGCTCGTTTGCTAGTCAGGAAAATAAATCAAAACCCACATTTGACTTCAAAAGACCTGCAAGAATATTTAGCAGACACAGGAGTGGTGGTGCACCCTTCCACTGTGCAGTGATGTTTGAACAGACAAGACCTTCATGGAAGAGTCTGCAGGAGAAAGCCTTTCCTGCGTCCTCATCATAAAATACAACGACAAAAATATGCAACACAGCATCTAGAGAAGCCTGATGACTTCTGGAAACAAGTGCTGTGGACTGATGAAGTTAAAATAGAACTCTTTGGCCACAATAAGCAAAGGTATGTTTGGAGTAAAAAAGCAACAGCTTTTCATGAAAAGAACACTTTGTCAACTGTGAAATATGGGGGTGGATCCATCATGCTTTGGGGTTGTGTTGCAGCCAATGGGACATGAAACACTGCTCGAGTGGAGGGAAGAATGGATTCCGTTAAATACCAGCAAATTCTGGAGGCAAATATCACAGTATCTGTAAAAAAGCTGAAGCTGAAAAGAGGATGGTTTCTACAGCAGGATAATGATCCTAAACATACCTCTAAATCCACCATGGACTACCTCAAGAAACGCAAGGTGAAGGTTTTGGAATGGCCTTCACAGTCTCCAGACTTAAACATCATTGAAAATCTGTGGGTTGTTCTTAAAAGAGCTGTGCATGCAAGACGACCCAAGAATATTGTAGAACTGGAATCCTTTTGCAAGGAAGAATGAGGGAAAATCCCAAAGGATAGAATCCAGAGACTTGTAGTTGGCTATAAAAAGCGTTTACAAGCTGTGATATCTTCCAGAGGGGGTCTTACTAAGTACTGAAGGTACTGATGCTGAAGGGTGCCCTGACATTTGCACATGCCAAAAAAATAACATTTGTTTTTGTAATTTTGCACTTTTTATAAAATAAAAAGTAACTGTGCATTAATGATTTCTGATAATATTGTCTTTTTTCCTATTTACCAGAGAGACTATAAATATCAAGGTTATTTTTTCAATAAATAAACTATGCTTTTTTTAAATGGGTGCCCTGACTTTCACTCACAACTGTATATAGTGCAGATATACACAATGATTGGCTAAATATCCAATTACTCAATGAATGCATGTCAGCACCACTGGAAAATTACACTAATCAACATGTACACACACTCATGCACACAACAAAGATTAGGTCCAGCAGAGAAAAACAGAAACACACACTGTCAGAGAGCCCTGGAGTAGAGTGTAAATGAGCTGCAGTGTGCCTGTAACAGGAGAGTGGAGGATGGGTAATGACTTTTATACAGGGGGCAGTGAGTGTGTTTCCTCAGTTTGTATTTTCACACGCCCGGGGAGGTTTGTCCTTCAAGAGGGTTCCTACTATTTTGATTGTTGCAATCATTTTACATTTTTCTCACTGAATGCTTTTTCGCCTATACTTGTTTTGTTTTGTTTGAAAATGCTACTGTGACTAGACTAGAGTGGTAAGTGACTGTGATGCGTCTGTGGCCAATCACTGCTGAATGAATGAAGAGAAAAACTGTGATGTAGACACAGCTTCATTATGGCAGATTGTCAAGTGAAGCACCTTAGGAAGAAGCCGACCACTGTCAGGGTAATGACTTTCTGAGAAGCCACCACACACCGTCTAAACACAGCACTCAGTCTCTGTGATTTCTTCTTCTCTGCTCACTCTGCAGCTAAAACATCACCTCCACCTCCACCTCTTTTACTACTACTTTTATAGCCGACAGAATATTACTCATAACATCTCAAAACTGAATTACAATAAAGGGAAATTGTCTTATGTTGAGATTACTTAAGTCAATTAGAGTTGATGTAATTTGAAAGGTATGTGTGACCTGATTGTGAACGTTGGACCTGAAGACGGCAGACGTGCATTGGGATCTGAACCTCAGTAAAGTGTAATTGAATCTTTGCAACATGATTGTTTTCTTAAAGCCACTGTAAGGAGCTAAAGACTAGTTACAAAAAACAGACAAAAAATAATTATGATGTCTCTTTACAACCAACAAAAGCAAACTAAACCATCAGTGACCAGACTGATTGTGTCAAGAAAGCTATTTTTAATGTCTAAAATCACTGGCAGGGGTGGGCATCAGATGGATTTACTAAATTCATATTACCTTTTACCCACATTTACCATAGCAAAGATTTCCAAAGGGTGCTAAAACTAAGCAAAGGGGCATTCTTTGCTTGAAAAGGCTTCTTACACACAATCAGGAAAGAGAGAAGAGGTTCTTATGGATCCCCGAAATCAACACAACTGTCAGACTCTCGTGGAGCTTTAAGTAAAAGCAAGTTTAAAAATCCACTAACCCCCCTCTACCTCCTAGCTTAAAAGTGTTGTGTGGAGAAAACTGAAGTATTTTGCTAAATCTAGCACTCTGACTAAATAGCAAAGTTAATCTTAGGCTGAGGAGTGTGATCCCCTGTAGTTGGAACACACCCTCTGGTCCCCCTTCTTAAAGATAGGGACCACCACCCCGGTCTGCCACTCCAAAGGCACTGCCCCTGATTTCCATGCAATGTATTAGAGGCGTGTCAGCCAGGACAGCCCCACCACATCCACAGCCTTCAGATACCCTGGGTGGATCTCATCCGCTCCTGGAGCTCCACTGCCGCAGAGTTGTTTTACTACCTCGGCGACTTCTACCCCAATGATTGGACAACCCACCTCCAGGTCCCCTGACTCTGTTTCCCCTTGGGAATGCATGACAGTGGGATTAAGGAGCTCCTCAAAGTATTCCTTCCACCGCCAGAGAATTGCCCCAGGTGACGTCAGCAACTCCCCATCCCTGTCCAGAACGGTGTGGGCAAGTTGCCGTCTGCCGCCCCTGAGGCGCCGGACAGTTTGCCAGAACCTTTTTGGAGCCGACCGAAAGTCTTCCTCCATGGCCTCACCAAACTCCTCCCACGTCCGAGTTGTTGCCTCCGCAACTGCCCCGGCTGCGGACCGCTTAGCCAACCGGTACCGTTCAGATGATTCCGGAGACCCACAGGCCATCCATGACCTGTAGGCCTCCTTCTTCAGCCTGACAGCTCCCCTCACCTCTGGTGTCCACCACCGAGTTCGGGGATTACCGCTACGACCGGCACCAGCGACCTTGCGGCAGCAGCTCGCAACTGCTGCTTCGACAATGGCAGAGCGGAACAAAGCCCATTCGGACTCAATGTCCCCCTCTGCCCCCGGGACGCAGTTGAAGCTCTGTCGGAGGTGGGAGTTGAAAGCCAACCTGACGGGTTCTTCCACCAGGCGTTCCCAACAGACCCTCACTTTACGTTTGGGCCTGCCAGGTCTGCGTAGTGGCTTCCCCTGCCACCTGACTCAACTCACCACCAGGTAGTGATCAGTTGACAGCTATGCACCTCTCCTTACCCGAGTGTTCAAAACATGCGGCCGCAGGTCAGCTGATACAACTACAAAGTCGATCATTGACCTACGGCCTAGGCCGTCATGGTGCCAGGAGCACTGATGAGCAACCTTATGCTCTAACATGGTGTTCGTTATGGACAAACTGCGACTTGCACAGAAGTCCAACAACTGAACACCACTCGAGTTCAGATCAGGCAGACCGTTCCTCCCAATCACGCCCCTCCAGGTCTTGCAGAGAAGCAACCCTTTCGTCCTGCCGAGAAAACCCCAGCGTCCCCGCGGCAAGCTTTAGGGCGAGCAAGAAACCCATCCCCGCTCTCCGCCTCTCACCCTGAGCAACTCCAGCGTGGAAGAGTGTCCAACCCCTCTCAAGGACTTGAGTTCCAGAACCAACGCTATGCGTAGAGGTGAGCCCGACTATATCTAGTCGGTAGCGCTCAACCTCCCCGACAAGCTCCAGCTCCTTCCCCGCCAGAGAGGTGACGTTCCATGTTCCAAGAGCCAGTTTCCACAACCGAGGATCAGACCGCCAAGGCCCCCGCCTTGGTCTGCCGCCCAATCCGTCAAGCACCGGACCCTTCAAGTTCCTCCTGCAGGTGGTGGGTCCACAGGAGGCGGTGCCCATGTGGCTTTTACTTAGCCTCTTCTGCTAAATGCCACTATATACACTATAGGTACTGTTGTATCTCGTCAGTCCATGATGCGTGGATGAAGAAGGAGACATTGTGACACTGGCTTACTTGCAAAATAAAATGTTATTACAAAGACAACACCAGTATTGAACAAGCACTGCAGATGCTGGGAGATGACTACCAATAATGGCCTTTTCCCAATTTTCCTCAATTTGAGCATATTTTGTATAGGGTCAAGAAGTGCTACCACATTATATACAAACTCCTCTGTACATTTTTATTACACCAGAACTGGACTCTGGCTGTGGATAATGAGGTGCCAACTGTCTCTACCACAATAAGTCACAATTAATGATACTGGAAAAAGTCATAGGAAACAAAGACCTTCCATGGGCTCACGACAGATACTTCATATTTTCCCCCTCAAAAAAGAAGAGCCATATTTACAATTTGTTACATAAAAGTCACCCAATGACACCCATAAAATGCTTAAAATATACCCCCAATCTGTGCATGCCACAGCATAAACTTAGTACCAAAATTGTGGAGCGCAAAAGCAAAAACTGGCAGTTGTCTTTCCTATGACATCCATCAAACAGTTTAGACAGGACGGTCCCTTGGCCTAAGACGACCACAAGCCTGTTGAAAAGTTAGGGGTTTCAAGAACTATGTAAAAACACAACTGAAGCAAATATCCTTGAGAATCCCAGAAATAAAATTAAAAATTGCCCATAGTCAGGTTGGTCAACCTATCGGACCTTCCAGTGAACCTTTCCCTGTCTACCTCCACTGTTCCTAAGAAACTAAAAAAAAACAAAAAAAAACACGTGAGGTCCCAATGTCTTTATCTTATAGCTGAGGACATCAGTTTAAAAGCAATTCAAAATAAAGAAGACTCCATAGTTTTCACTTTTCAAATACCCCCTGTATTAAACACTCAAATATTACTCATGCAGTTATAGAGAACTAACCCAAAACATTATATCTTGCTAATATTACTACTAACTTAATTGTCCTACTTTCATTTCCCTGCATTAATGTATATCTATATCACAGATGCTCCAATACAGTAAAAATGTGTAAGAATATACCAAACTGTTGCTCCTTAGTAGCATTTGCTGCTTAGGTAATGTATTCTCGACGGTATTCTTAAATCAGAATGTCACATACAATGTCCATGTTTGAGTACTTGAGTCCTTCTAAGCTGTAGAGCTCTCTCGACTAGGTTTCCCCAATGTTTCCTGTGAAGGAAAAACCAAAACATTAGTTTTAGTATAAAATATTACAACACAGTCACTTCATTCTCATATTTTAACATCATTTCAGTTTATCAAATTTCCCCCTTCTAATAACCCCAATTCTATCAAACCACCATGCAGAATAAACCAAACAAAATAAATGAAACAAAATTCAATATATCAACATTCAAAAGCCAAAAGTTATAAGGTAACATCAAAATTGAATATGAAGACTATAATAAAGTTAGATATCCAAAATGGATACTGCTCCGCCATCTCTCCTTCTACCACCCCTTCCTCCTTGTTTTCACTTTGGTCAGTCCTACGTAATGATGGCATCTGGGTATTATCTCCTGGCCTTTGCAAAGGTCAGCAAAACAAAACATCACGTACAATGATTGAATGAAAGCTACTCTGAGCCTATACAGCCTCCACTGGACCTAATTTTTCCTGCAACCAAGCATTAGCAGACTGTCCAGGTCCTTCTGATGGACCAGACACATCATTATTGAGTTTCAATCCGTCTATACTGGTTATGTTGTCAGAGCTATCAGGAATCAAAGTATAACAAACTTCATAAGTTTAACGACACACATACCACCTTGTTCGGACAAAACATAACTACGAGCCTTGTCATGTTTTAGCAACGTTAATCTGTGACTCCTCTCAGTGATTGACAAACATTCAAAACCTTTTATAGTCCCATTTGCAAAACCCTGTAGGGTGTAGGTAATATTATCAATATGATCGACCAAAAATGTTACACCATACCAGGGAAATAGTCCTATGCCCCATTTTGCCCCAAAATATATCCTCTAATGGTAAGCCTCCAAATTACAAACCTGTGCCAATTCTCTTTTCCTCCCACTCCCAGGAGCCTCAGAGAGTGGACCTCATCAGATTCTTGTACCCTCTGAATGACAAGAACATCATACGAAAGTTTCAGCTTTGCTATGTAACAATGTCCAATCCACCCATAATACAGAAATACGTATGTAAGCCGTATTACCACTAATCTAGCAAATATCTTTTAACACATCTTATGGCCACATTTCCCGGTAAAGTATGATTCTTAACATTTATAGTTCTTCTCTGTTGGTTCTGTAGTGCATGAAAGGTCACTTATACGTCCCATCAACATCTTGTTGATCAGGTTTTTCAAATTGCATCATCTGACTGATATTCCCATAAACATACCTGTCCCCTCACGCAGGCCCATGCACGTGTAGGGCCCAAGATGTACTTGAGCCCCTACTTTGTTTGTCTCGTACTAAAAAGTGCCCTTTTTGTGCATATGTATGTGTAACTTCAGGGTTATCTACTGTACCATTTTCTTGTACTACGTTGTTGTGTGTGTGTTGCCCCTGCTGCATCTTTGTTTGTTGAGACTCCAGTCCACTCTGTCTCTCACACAGCTCTGAGAGAGTCAGCGAGCGAGCGAGCAAAAGGGAGAGAGAGAATCCGCTGCCTCATGGATAATTGATGAGACCTGACACTGGAGCGACTTGAACCTTTGTGAGTTATAAAGCAATTAACATAACTTCCATGTGGGCAAACAAGCCTCCTTTAACTTATTGAACATGCTTAAATATGAGTCAAGTTACAGAAAAGCATCCATTTTTATGCTTGTTAAGCTAACTGTTTGTTAATAGGAGTTAAGAATGGAGGGGGTTGATGTCATGGTTGTCATTATTCCTGTTTCTTTGACAACTTGTGGCTCCTCAATCTTACTGAAATTTATCCGCAACAAGAGAAACAATGTTGGTTCTATAGCCTAACCCTGACCACTCATTATGCTCCTTCTTACCCTAACATTTTTTTAACATAAGAAGAGCACTTATAGTCACCCTGATCTTCCACCTGGAACCTACGTAGATGAAGACCACCATCTCCTTCAATCTTCAACCTCTTTTGATCATTGAGCAGCGCATACTTTCCTAGTGGTGATGCTCCTGATAAATCTATGACCCTGCCATAACTATCTTCCTACTGAACTTGAAGTTTCCCTTTTCCACCATTTTCCCCTGTACACTGACATGGGGTTCTATTTTCTTGCCGGCCGGCGACAGACGGTGGTGCTCAGTGGTATTTTCGTCTGTCGGAGCCTGGCGCACAGCCAGTTTGGTATTTTCGTATACTGAGGCGCACCGAGATGCGCCAAGCTGGGCATGGGGGCGGGGTAGGGGGAGGTGTCAACAGCATTAGCTGGCACAGTGACATTTTTGTGCTCGCCGCTGGAGTGGAAAGTGAGCTAAAAGCTCGCCGATTTAAACCTGGTCAGCTTTCAGCGCAGGCAAAGCGCAGCTGGTCTAGTGGTATTTTGGTAGACCGGCGGCTGCAACTTGATGTGATTGTCTTTATTTGTGGAAAAGGGTGTTTGTCCTACCAGTGGGTACAACCTTACACACACAAAATCCCTCTGTGCTTTTATGAGAGAGTGTGGAGGACGCCCTTCACAGTGCTTACCGTGACACTTATTGAGAGGCTGCTTTTTGTCGCCATCGTATGGCATTGCTGTCTTCAGCCATCTCTTGATCTCTTTAATCACTGCACAAAAATTGTAATACCCCTTGCTGGTGGCGGATTTAAAGGTGAGGAGAGGAGCTTGAGTGATTGATGAAAAAAGGTCTGGGCTGTGTTAAATCCACTCCATGCCTTCTCTCCTCCCTCACTACTACTTACGCCGCTGGGAGGAGCTGAGTTATGGAGGGGGGATACTTATGCCGGGCTGCGCCGCTCACCAAAATACCAAAGTGTGCTTGGGCACGCCTTGTCAGCACAGCGGACCTGACCTACCCTGCGCCTCGTCGCCGGCGAGGCACAAAAATAGAGCCCCTGGGGGTCAAACTGACTTTTCCCAAGGTTGCTTCAACTTAAGTCCTTGTAGCGTTTTGGTCTGGTTCTTTTTCTGAGTGGCTGTGGACTCTTTGGTCTAACTGGATCTGTAAATTCTCCTGAGGAGGCATCACATCCCTCTGGAGTCTTAGATGACTCCAAGGAAACAGACTCTGCTATTTTTTGGGACATGTTGTAAATCAAAGTCACCAAATGTTATTTTCTGTCCAATGACTGGAAAGTCATCTCTTGCATCATCAGGAGTGAGGTTGATCTTGGAGGTCCTCAGGTATCTCTGCTTCTTTTGCAATTTCCTCTGGTTTTTTTGAGCCATCAACATCTCTGCTCAATGAGCATGGCACAACTTCTCTTGGCGCTTTGACACAATGTAACAAGTGATACCATGCCGGAGACCCTTTATCTTGGACTGCAGTTCCAGTGCTACAAACAACTCCGAACGGTCCTTGGCAGTGTTCATTTAACACTTCCTCCTAAGCACCTTCACGAACACCCTCACTAACACCTTGTTGCCCAGCTGTACTGTGATCCTCATCTGCTGATCAAGCTTCTCATGCACCACTACCCAATTTAAACCAGCATGTTTGCATTTAATTCTACTGTTTTATCCACAAACTCTTTTCCATTATCTGAGAATATGCTGTCTGAAGGTCCACACCTACTTATGACCTTATACCAGATGTGCTTAGCTGGTTACATTTGCTAGACCCTTCACTTTCTAGCAGCATAACACATTTTAATTTGTGGTATGTTAATATATTTATGTTTTCATACCGTGATTGGCTGAACGTCAAAGAGTGTATTTAGTTACACACTTAGTTTAAGTCTGTCCAAGTGGAGTTGCTGTAGACTACAGACCCGGGTCAATCAGAAATTTCATTTAGGAGATGCTGTATTTGTACTGGTTCCAAAAATTTTTTTTAGGAAAAATTCATATTCAGAAAGCCAAATTTAGTCACCCTAAATCTTTATTTTTAGTTTTTACAAAGGAACTGAACATTACACCAGCAGCATTTCAAGAAGTATGTCAGCTGTTCAGACTCCTAATTTATGTCCTATATTTGATTTAGTTATCTGAGAACCCCCATGGCTTGTTCTCAATTTATTGATATATGTGTTCATATCTTTGCACTTTCCATTTTTTAACAAAAATCTGTGAAATGTCCACATTATCTACATCCTAAAAGTCCTACTCAACTCCAACTCTACTTTGAGGAGCTTTAATTTTCCATTGATCCAAGCAAACCTGAGGAGAAAGTTGCTCCTGTTATCTCTCTGTCAATCCTACTGGTATTTTTCACATACAGTAGAATCTTGTCCTATTACTTTTCAGTGGCTGATGTACCTCCCCCGGTGTAATAACTTTGAAATTATTATGAAAGTTTTTTTTATTTAAGCACCACAAGAGAAAAAAAACAAAAAAGTGCAACGATGATCAAATAAAGTGTGCATTTCTTCCAGTATTTAGCCTTTGCTTTTTTTCTTTTTTAAATTATACACGTTTTGCAGGAGCAAATCAACAGAACACAAAACTATTTTCAAATGAAAATCATCATGCCTTTTAAAATTTCTCTTGCCTGTCCCAAACAGCACACAACATGCAAGTGTATTCATCTGATTTAGCCAGAAGGTATGAGATGACAGCTTAACAAAGACAGCAACATTGTAATGGAACAGGAAGGTTTCTGTCTGTGATACCGTAAACCTGCTTAAGAAAAGATCCTGAAGAGTTTCTTTTCTGCTTTGCACACTTTGATTTCCATGTGTATGATGTTGAAAAGGAGAAAAATATGTCATGAAGAGCAATTCAAGGAGGGCATGGAGCATGTCTTGAAGAAAGTATTTCAAACATCTCCAACTCATTGCATAATAGATGCATAACAAGCCTTCTAGAGAGCATGCACAATTTCAAAGGATTGGCTCTGATCCAGCATTTACCTCAGGACAACATTCATTGACAGTGTATAATGTGCCTCCATAATGATGTACAGAAGTTAATCCCCGGACTCTGCTCCTTACCTCACCTATATGTGGCCTCTTTGGCCGTTTTCATAATGTGAGTTTGGGAGGCTGTTTGCATGGGAGCATGTTTACTACAAAATAATTAACCTAAAACACAAACTTTAGAAACTAGAGTTCAATTATTAGAAAACACTACACTGTCTGTCACCATGTAAACCGGCAAACACTGAAAACAGTGAAAAATATGATTTATTGCCTTAGTATGACTAAAACTGGACTTTTAAAAAGCATGTTAAGACATTAATCCAACTGAAATTGCACTTAATCAAACTTCAGTCAGGACCATTTTCATCAAATTAATTAATTTCTTGAATGCATTAGTTTTAAGTGGCAGTATGTTTCTGTTCTATGGGCTCCCTGTCCTTCCATGTGCTTACATGAAGTGCCAAAGTCTGCAGCAATGAGAGGACCTACCCTCTGTTTCATGTGCATGCATACATGAAAAGCCAAGGCAGGGAGAACTGTGGTAGTAAAAAACCCCGAACAGGGCAGAGCAGACATCTGTGATGATGGTAAGATGAGACTCAGAAAAATGGAGGAGCTGGGGTGGAGGGGGGTTGCAAAGCGGCTGTGAGAAGCATGTGAGAATAAGAAAGTTGTGGCTTTAAAAAAAAAGGTTGCTCACCCAAAACAGGCCAGGAGTCAAGTTGAGTCCGTCTTCTGATACAGTACTGTAATCCACTGTTGCAAGAAAAAAATATTAGCACGGCATTCAGTTAAAATAATGGTCATCATGTTAACAAAGCTGCAACATTTGACACTTTCCAGTAATCCAAAAGGTTTCCATTTGGTTTTTGCAGATGTTTGACTAAAGACCCACAATTTATGACCATGCAGCTGCAAAAATGGGCTGCATATGAAGTATGAAAAACTGCCATCCATATCCATCTCATTTAGCTGATATCAATTTCCAGTACTTTCCTCTTCTCTCTTACCAAAAGAAAGAAAAGTTCCTTACACATGTACAACACAGAAGCCCACACTTTTATGCAGTCATTGCACATCTAACAATAACAGCCTCAGACTAAATCCAAGCCAGCGTTGTGCAATATCCACTTCAAAGGACAGGTAATCCTTCACTCCTTCTGTGGCATATTTAGTGCTCTGACAATGACAAGGTCTCTGCAAAGCACAGCTCCATAATATGTCTTCATAAGACCTTACAGAGAGGCTGTTCTCTACCAACGGAGCTATAATTTACCATCCATGGTGGAGGCTTGAATTGATGGCTGGCTGCTGCTGTTAAGTGATTAAATTATTAAGCAAGGCAGAGTGGAAACAGAGAGTAGAAGATGTTACATTAGTGTGTATTGGGGCCGTTATGTGGGTGTTCAAAGTGCAGAAGAAACTCTGAAAGAAATGACTCGTATCTTTTGTGTGTTTGTGCATGTTTGTGTGTACAAATGAGAAAGCGAGGGTGTCATGGTGTGTTCTGCCTCATCAGGTTGATAAGACAAAGAGAGGCTGCTGGGTTTAATATCCTCATCGATCCTCGCTCACCTTGGTACACATTAACATTTACAACTAGGAAATCCAACTCAGACAGTTAAGGAGTCTCCTGAGTGAAATGGAGATGAAGACACTGAGAAGTGATCTTGGAAAGTGGAGGAGGTAAACACCGAGAACAAATCCCAGGGTGTGCAAACAAAAACAAGTTATAAAACCCACTTAGTGTCAGGACTAGTGACTCTGGCTGCCTGAAAGCAGATGTTTTTAGTTGAAACTCCAAACACCAATAACTTCATGTAACAGAGAGAACACATTATACCAATTTAGAGAAGGGTATGCCAAAATACCACAAAGGGTTTAAACAAATTGTAATGGTGACGCAGTTTGCAGCCAAGTTATGCAGGGTAGGGATAGGACTTCCCACCCCCCTCTTTTCTGCCAATCAGTACTGGGGCCCACATCTGTCAACAGAGCTGTCAACCATGTCAAAGACAAAATGATTTTATTTTCCATTTCCATCCGTTCCCTACAGGTCTGCTCTGCTTAATGCTGCTAAAGGCTTCACAGAGTGTGTTTAAGTGATACTTAAAGGCAGCACTTTTTGACATGGGCCAGTGATGGGAGGATATAGATGAGGGGTATTTTGTAGGCCTATTTGTGAATGAGTGTGTGAGAGAGACAAAAATAAGGGCTGTATGGTTCTGTGTTGGACCATGATGGGTTGTTTACTTTCTATTTGAGCTCCCAATCACATACTTTTTCTCTGGTTTATTCATCTCCACCACAAATTTAAGTCTTTTCAGAGACCCCCTTGAAGCTCGAATTGTGACTTGAGCACTGAAAGAGGCAGATATTTGGCGTCACTGTTAAGGAGTAGTTGTGTCATTCATGTACATGTGCTCCCAAGTACAGCCATAGAGCCTAAAATGTTACTATGAAATTTCTGTCTCGTGTAATTGAAGTATTTGTCCCCCCATATTGAGTCCCCATGTTTTTAACTCAGTGCCATTCAATATTGAAAACATGGGTCCAAGACACTTTTTTACATTGTGGGTGATCCTTTGTAACTTTCATTTTGTGTTGATTTGAGTGGCGCCAGTGGATAAAGCAGTATAATTAACATCTTTTGACTGATCTCGTTGTGTACGTACTGTATGTGTTTTTAGTATCTTCTAAACAACACCAAATAAAAAACTTCCCCATGTGGTTCCAGTTAAATCCCCAACATCAACCCTACTCTCTCAGAAACTTTGCAAGGGAAAGTATAAACAAAGGTTCTCTCTGTCTGAGAGCTTAAATCCTTTTGTTTGGTCTCGGCCTCGTGACAGCAGTGAAAGGCATTTCAAATCAAGGTTTAGAAATAGTCAGTCCTCTGGCTATTGATCTGGTTTTGTTTTGTAGGTCACATAGAGACATGAGCATAAAGTTGAGACTGTTTCATAACCGCTTTAACCTCCTCACAGATGGCTTAACTTGGTTACTAAGAATTATAGATATTTTTTGTGTTTGGCATGATGGGTGACCCTAAATAGGAGCCTTAGCCCATTGTTATGGAGATTAAAGAAGTCAGGGAGTTACGAACTCAATGCACTACTTTGTTGTAGATGTGGACATAATGTGACATCATACCTTTTCAACCAATAAAAAATGACCTAAAATACAAAACTGAACTCCAAAAAGCTGTCATAAAACTTGCCTCAACTTGTCGATATTACATCTCAGTTATGTAAGCTCTTTTTCACAGGAAAAGGACAGCAGGGAAAATCATTCAGCTAAAGAGTTGTTCATGTGTTCAAACTCACATATGTATTTTTAAAAAGCTCTGTGTTTTGGGCAATGACCTTCAGGACACTGTAGAAAAAAGATGACTTTGTTTTGTTTCTGTTTAATTTTGTACTTCTCTCATAGCCATGCACTATAAATAGCACCAACCTGAAAACAAAGCTGATGTTGCTCTTTATTCAGCAGTGAGAGCTCCCCTTAAAGAGTTTCTAGTACAGCAGGGCCACCCACAGGTCACCTGAGAGGCAAAACCCTAAGCTGAAAAAAGCTGAGCACTCTTTTCTCTGTGCTAATATTATTTCTTTAAAGCACATGGTGATAACTGAAGTCACCTCAGATGGGTGCAGCTGCATTTTATCCGCTTACTTCTTCCTTTGTCTTGGCTCAAGCTGCTGGACTGTAAAATTAGACTGTTTGGTGGGCTTTAGTATGGAGATCAAGGATTTGTAAAATGATGACTGAAACCTTGTCATGTGACTGTCGTGATAACATTTACTGCTACTCCTCATGTGGTGTCCTGATTTTCTCACAGACTCATGCATGTTTCTATTCTGGAAACGGGACAGTCATCTTGGTGACAGCCTGCCTCTAAAGCCCCCAGCAGAATACTGAAAGGTCAGTGACTCTGGGTTTCAAAGTTCAGCTTATTTTAACTCTTTCTCACAAGACAACATAATATAGACTGCAAAAGCAAAGGGGCCCTTCATTTCCTCCCTAAATGGAATTTAATGCAGTTTTGTGGCTTCAAAAACACAGGGCAATAAGCTGCCAACTGTTTGCTTTAGTTCTAAATAGATAATCAAAGCAAACAACCTTTCTGTACGATAAAGAAGTCATGATAATCACAGCGGTCTATTCACTGGATGAGAATGCCATTTCAGAGTGCCATGTAAACAGGATTTCTATTATTGAGTAGCAAGATGGTATTATACCTTCATTAATCACACTGACAACATCCTCCCATGCTACTTTAGCTGCATTTACAAGTTAACAATTGGCTATTGTATCCTGGACATGACATGTCATAGAAATTGGTGGTGTGATGTTTACAACTATATCAGGCCTCACCTTTTCCCACACTTTCTTAAAGTCAGACTGTGTACAGCCGTTTTACTCTTAAAGACTCCTGAAATTCTAAATGTAAGTTAACTCTAAACAGGATGTATTGTCTACATTTTGTTTATTTCTTTAATATGAATAAGCAAATGACAAAAATGGGAGTTTAAGAAATGCTAGCCTCAAATGGTGGCTAATTAGAGAAGGGAGATCTACATGCATATTAGTGACCAATACAAACAGATATGCAGACAGAACAGTAAACCTGATATATGTTTGTATCTATTGTGTATATCCTGGTTGTATGATATACTGTACATGTAACAAACCTCATCTGCGCACAGGGTTTTTGCAATGTGTGAATTTAGTGTAAGAAAATGCAAAATCAGAAGCACTGTATTATTAAGATTTCTGTCACCTCATCAATCAAACTCTAAATTAATTTAATGAAAGTTTCTATGCATCTTCATATCAGCTCAACCTTACTTCTCCTAGAAATGTCACTGGAAGGCTGGCAGGCAAAGGTTTGGGTAAAGTCAGTAGGAAAATTAAAACCTTACATTTGTACCTGAACAGTAGAGTGGACAACGGAAATGTACAATTTAAAACCCATACAATTCTTATTTGTGGGGCTAAACAGTGATGAGTAATGTTCCAAAAGTAATTCTCAGCGGGCATGCGTTTCTCAGCACAACACTGGCAGCACCAGCGACTCACTCCATGTGGTTTCCTCCTCTCTGATTTTGATTGACAGCCGGCAGGGTAGTCTGCTTGGCAACTTAGTATGAATGTGATTGGTGGATTGCTGCACAGCACATGTAGAGTCACATGCAGTGTATCTCAGTCAGCTACCCTTGAAATTAGGTGAGTTAATTTGCCTCCTACATCGCAGGCTCTGCAATGTGACTATCGCGCAATAACTATCAAACGATATATCGTGCAGCCCTAGCATGTGGAGACGTAGACTGCTGTGTATTGCAGTTGTTGCTGAAGTTGGTATAACTAGAGAAGCAAGCTGTCGGCAACATTTATCTCTTGAGGGGGTGTCTAACTCAGTGTCACGATGTGTTTGACCATAACTTAAAATTTGGCTGGAATATCCCTCTGACTGTTTTCTGATTTGATGCTCCTCCCCCACTTGTGGTTGGATTGCGTATGCATTTTTAAACGGTAAACATATCTATGCCCTCCATTGCAGGAGCATATTAAAATGAGAAAAACTCAGCAACAATGGTAACCTCTGTTTCACTGAAGAAGAAATCTGGGAAAAATCATGACTAGAAACAAAACTTGGTGTGGAGGGTACTGCAGAAAACCACACAAACTTCATCTGTAATTTTATTACAGTGTCAGTGGGCATATTCCACCCCACAGAAACTCTTTCTATTGAGAAGGTGTCTTTAATCCAAGGTCTTTTATTGATTTAAAACCATGAAGAAATCTGTACTTTGTAAAACATCTTTTATGATTTCACATGCCCCAAGGGTAATATTTGTACTGCGCTGACGTAAACAAAACAGAGCTGAA
This sequence comes from Xyrichtys novacula, assembly GCA_962446985.1. Lineage (NCBI taxonomy): Eukaryota > Metazoa > Chordata > Actinopteri > Labriformes > Labridae > Xyrichtys > Xyrichtys novacula. The sequence continues at coordinate 6,825,209 of OY660870.1, forward strand.
GGTGCTCTTTGTGTACAGGCAATGCCTCAGCTGAAACTCATAAGAGGTGAAAAACCTTGAGAAATGAGAGCACACAGAAAGTTTGTGGAGGCAGGAAAGACATGACCAAAGAACCTCAGGGTGAATATCAAACAGTGTGTGGGAGCAGATCAGATGTCTGAATCTCACTCTCACTAAAGCACTATGAGACATGGCAAAATGCTGGCTGGAGACTAGATGGCTTTTGAGCCTTTAAAGACCCACCCTGATGAAAAACATGTTTTTTCTTGTTGTCTACATGTACATGTGGAATTTTTCTGGTGCTAGACGACATATCATGTGAAAACTAAAAGCAAAATTGCATTTCTGTGTATTTCTGCATTGCTGTGAATCTCTGGCAGACCCGAACTGCAGATTCAGACACAATGGGAATTTCTATGTCACAAGCTCATGCTCCGTCCACTGCACCCCACTCTGCAGGTCAGACTCCGAGAAGTAGAGAGGACGATCACAAACAAGTGTGTGTAAGCAGATTTCAAAGCTTGTAAGACAGCTAATTATAATATTAACTTTTATCATCCCCCAAAGACATTAGTGTCAGAGAGCTGAATAGCTCCTATGTTACCTGCTACTTCTTTTGCACCGGCAATGTTAGGCTACAAACTAGCATAAAGACAAGTGTGCAGAGCAGCGCTGGCTCCACCCATGACTCAGAGGTGAATTGCTAATGAGCTACTGTAGCTCTGCAGAAGAAAAGCCCTTGAAAATGACACAGGTAACATGATTTTCGCTTCATAATCACAATTTAAAGACCACTGAGAAAACTTTAAGTGGTAAAAGAAAAACGACCGGAGTGGGACTTAAAATATTTACCTTTGTCCTTGAAATAGAAGCAATGACAAATGCTAAATAAAAAACAAACAAAAGTAACTCTGTGTTTGCATGGTTATTAGTATACTGTATAACATGTTCAGTTGTTCTAAAAACAACATTCATCCCTTTTTTTTAATGTAGATCTTGATAAACACTCATAAATATATCAACAACTTTTTGTGGCTTATCAATACGTTAGGTTGTTGTTTGAGTTTGCTAATCCTGGCACAAATGTACATAAAATATAAAATACCATACTGGGTAACCAGTGGTATGAGGATATTCATGGGCCCTAAAATATCACTGGATTCTCTGTGAAAAACGGAACAAACAGAGGATTGGGGGTAATAACAAAAACTGAAAGGAAAAGGAAAACATCCATGGAAAAAAATGTTGTACTTCACATTTTTCATTCTTTGACAAAAACTAATTTAAATTGTGGTTTCAGGGCCTGTTTTCTTTTCTCAGTAAATGCAGAAATGCACAAGTTTGGAGTATACAAAGTGAAAAATAGTGATAATGGAAACAGGTTCTTATGGTGTGCACTATTAAGCCTTCTATCTAAATCTGTGTCCTTCCTTTTTTACCTTGACATGTTTCAACTGCAAAGCTCCAGAAGTCTTCCTCAGAAGAGTCATGTGATGTTGTTGTGATGTTGTCTATCAGCTGATATGCAGAAGTGTGGTTGTCCTTCCATGAAGCAGCAGGACAGCCACGCCCTTTGTTGTCTGACAGTCTCGGGGCAGTATCCCAATGTAGGTCCTTCTCATCCTGGTTTCCTGTCCTCTAGCTCGCTTACTGATCTTCTCTGCCTCTCTTATCCAGCGTTGGTATCTGTTGGTCTCTGAGTTAAGGATCTTGGCTTTTTCCAAATCAGTACATTTACATGCAGAGTTAAGTCAAGCTGTGGTCATAGCTCAACTGTCTGTTGAGGTTTTGTTTATGATCAGGCTTCCTAGCAACACACCTCCATGCTGTTCAACCTCCAGCCCAAAGTCTGGTGTGCAAACACTGGGGCGTGTGCAGAACGCTCAGTTTAATTAAGTTGTACACATGACAGAGAAAAGTGATCACCAACTGCACAATCCAGTCTGAGATGTATGATTTCAGCTGGACTTGTGTTCACATGCATTTTAAGAATCCAGTTTTAGTCAGACAATTGCGAAAAACTGATTTTTAAGTGCATGCTTTTGCATGTTCCAGATGTCTATTTCTAATTTTCTGCCTTTCACTGATGTATGTATTGTTGAAGGAATGGCAGAGGCCTCATACATGACATTGCTCTTCCCATCAGGGTCTCTTCAGTCCTTTGGATGAACTAGTAACTGTCTAAGTTTAATTTGTGGTTTTACTGCTTTGTAATATATATATATATATATATATATATATATATATATATATATATATATATATATATATATATATATATATATATATATATAAACACATCTGCATTGTACACCAAATCAAGCCAAAATGTAGCATTTTGACTCGACTGTCTGCAGCTTGAACAACTCTATCAACCCTGTTGCTGCTGCTGGGCTGCAGACTTTATCATTAGTTCCTTTATTAAAAATCATAATCCAGTGCTGGCTAGTCAGTGAACCAACCAAGGTGAGAGGTCATGGTCAGGTAAGTTAGAAAAAAGGGAAAAGCAGATAATAAGTTGTCATAATGTGTCTGAATGTCTTGTCCAGCAAAAGAGAAAAGGTTTTTTTTGGTGGAAAAACTTGGATAAATACGATAGTTTGAGGTAAAACTGTAGGAGAATAGACTGGACAGCAGAATCAATAAGAACTCAAATCGTCAATCACGGGGTCTCAAACTGTGTAAGTATCAATGAAAGTTTGTGATCCCCATCCCTAGTTTTTTGAGCAGGAACAGTTTTTGACTGCTTTCACTTTTTGATTACCAGAAAAAAAACAATATAGCAGCCTTAGTTTTTGAGGGATTGGATCCAAACACCCTCTGAGAATGCACCACATTTTTCTGTTGGGCCTTTGGATGTGACAAAGTTAAATGAAAGATAGACATTTCACAAAGCGAGTGGATTGTTAAATCATACTGTTCCATACTATTTTAGATCTGATCCTGTAAACAAACAATATTATGCCATCATTATGTAGGGTTTAATCATCAAATCCCCAGTATAAGAAAATAAATAAACCTTAAAATAAACCTTTCTCACGTCCAGGTCCTCACAGCACTGCAGTTCATTTATGCAATGTGTTGTTAAGTGTAGTGTAAAAAGAAGCAAGCTTGCCACGTTGCGTCCTTGCAGTGGAACTATGACAGGACCCAGGTATCTATAAAACGCCTTGGTAAGCTGATGTACAACATGTATGTTGTTAATATATTAAGCATTCATTCCTCTACAGCCTTTTACTTGCAGTCCATTCAGGCTTTGTTTCCAGCTAGCCCCATTGTATTTCTCTGTGTGTTTATAGATATAGATAGCTCCCTGGAAACATCCCCCAAATACAAAGCACCATGGTCATGTAGGCAAGGTCATTTTAACAGAAGGTCTGTCTGAGCTCGCTTTATTATTGTCATCCTCTCTGTTTTCCTCCTCTTGTCTTATTGCCCATTATGTCCATCTCTCTGCCTCACTACTCAGATGGAATCATCCATCTCCACACAAGAGGGGAGAGAGAGAGAGAGAGAGAGAGAGAGAGAGAGAGAGAGAGAGAGAGAGAGAGAGAGAGAGATGTGGGGGAGGGTAAGAGAGAGAGAGAGAGAGAGAGAGAGAGAGAGAGAGAGAGAGAGAGAGAGAGAGCTTATTGTAAACTGTAAGAGGTGTGCAGCAACTGGGACAGATTATGTCTGCGGAAACGAGGACTGCAGGATCCCACCCATCCCCCACACCACTCTCATACACACACATACACACACTTACACATACACACTAGAGCTCATTTGTGCCTGGCTGGTCACCTCGCTGCAATAGATAGATTCCACCCCACCCCCTATCCTCTGCTCAGTCATTCAGACCTGGGAGAGTCAATAACAAGCTGACATCATCATTGCTTTTTGTAGGATACAGTGCCGCCTTTATTCTAGCAGCCATTCGAGAGAGAGCAGCGTCTTCTGTGCTTCAGATGAGAAGCAGAGTGACCGAAAGCAGGTCAGGGGGCAGAGGTAGTAATATGTAGACAAAAGCAGAGCAGAGGGGATGGCGGGATGGGGGAGGGGAAGAGCAGCATGGCGAGCCTTCCCAGTCTGGCTGCATCAGTGACACTGGCCAGGATGCATGTCACACACTCATGTATGGAGGGCGACCCCTGTATGCATCCACACAATCACACATATACTACATGCACACACAGGTTCCTTTTCACATCACTATACAGACCTACAAAGCAGGCACAGTGTTTTCTGTTGACGAATAATTCAGACAGTTGTCATGAAGGTTATATTAATCAAAATTCTTTGTACTGAAGCTGGAGACAGGATTAGCGTGCGTAAGTACATGGTAGCTATCACCATTAATTAATAACTGTACAAATGTGAGTATTAATACCTCTGCTAACCAACCACTTTATGTATGAGAAAGAAACAAGATACCGTAAACAGCACATGCTCCTCCTTTGGGTCTCCATGCTAAACTAGGCTAAACAAAGCTAAGAGTACAGCTTCAAGCAATAAAGGTAACCTGTGAATGTTCAGTGAGTCAGTTTTGTGGCAGAAATATTAATAGGGGGCAGTGCCTACAGCATTGTATGTGCAAAGAGACATCAGAATGCACACACAAGACATATAAGAGTGTATACACAGTCACAATGCTTTTACACATTGAGAGGTACTATTTCAGGCATGTTGTTGTTTTCCAAATCCAGTTTCTGCATTAGGTTAGCACTCACTCATTGCTAAAAAGTGTGCCCTCATAGCTTTTTGCTGCAAAAACTGGGGCACTGTTTCCCATTCACAATCCCATGTAACAACCCCATCCCTCATTGTGTAACTTAAACCATGATCTTGACCACAATGCAATTCTGTCCTTGTTCCCTTCAAGCAGCAAGCAGTTGGTTAAGCAAAAATGGCCTACATGCTCTGCACATGCCCCTGTTTTTGTACTCTGGGCTTTGACCTGGAAGTTGAATACTATAAATGCATTACTGGAAAGCAGGGTAGTCAACAAAACCTTGTCAGAAAAAAAGAAAGAAATGTTAAAAAGGTACAGAGCTGCAAAAGTGACAGTTTTCATCATCAGACAAATCTCCCATTAGCCATATGATAATACATTTTATTGATTGTTCTGATGCGTAACAAGTCAGGGGTCAAAACTAACTAAGAGGGGACATTTCACCACTTAGTGTAGCGGACACACAACTATTAATAACTAGATTCTTGCCTGGTGCTTCTAAACTGGGACAAGAACAGTAGTCCAGTTAAATTGGATAACCAAACTATAACTGTAGCTCATCATAGCTGTATGTTAACATACTGAGTCGAACAACACACTTAACACGAGTGTAGTTTTGTTACCTGGAACTAGAAGTGTGTCAGAGCTGTACGGCATCACAATTTCGGTAACAACTGCACCCACATGCCACATCTACATTTCCATGGCACTTGCAGCCAAGTTGAGGGTAATGCCTGTTTCATTGTTGCAGATCAGATACATAATTATGCCTTATGAATGTGCCTGAAGTACTGTGGCATTGTTGTTGTCATGAATGTACATATGCTCTGGAACCACAGTATGTGTGACATGCTACACTCTTCATACTATTCCTCTATCCCGAAGAATCCCCAGAAGTCTAAGAGCTAGCTTCCATGGGTGTAAAACTGTGGTATATTTCAGACACTGGCTGCAAGTGTTTTGCGAAAGAGCACATGCGTTTATTATGTTTACCTTCAGAGTGAAATGTGTTTTGGTAAGAACTTCTTGACAGCTTTATATATGTTGGTAGGTGTATGTTTGAACTGCAGACAGAGTAATGGTAACTATTTCCTTCTGCTGCTTATATTCATGCCCAAACAGCCCAACCACATCCTTTTTTTACTCAGTAGAGACATGATATTAATACATGTGCTCTCACCCAACAAAATAATGAAAGCAAATAAAACTATTTCCTGTAATATGTCGTAGTGTTTATCCCTTTAAAGACACACTTACAGATGCACACACACAGGCACAGTCTAAGCCATAACTCCCTCACCCTTCCCCCATTACACAAGATATGTCAGCCACACGCACGCACGCACGCACGCACGCACGCACGCACGCACGCACTACATTCCAATCAATTCTCCACACTTGGGTTCAGCATTCCAGCCTGGTGTTGCTTTTGTGTGTGTGTGTGTGTGTGTGTGTGTGTGTGTGTGTGTGTGTGTGTGTGTGTGTGTGTGTGTGTGTGTGTGTGTGTGTGTGTAAGGAGCTTTAGATGTTACTATAGCAGGAGGCCCTGCTGGGAGGCTTTCTCTGTCAGATCAGCTGCCTTGAGTTTAGCTACTAATCCTGGACTGCAGCACTCTACTCTGCCTTCAACAAACTGCACTCTAAAGTCTGTTTGCTATACTCTGACCAACAGGGGGCAGTAACTATTTGGCCATAGAAGTGTAGCATGTAAGTAAACAAAGTAATAAAACTGTTGCTGGTTTCGTTATTTAGTTGACATACTAAGTATTATCAGTTTTCTTTAGTTGTCCGTTTATAGATCCAACCGGTCTACCAAAAGTAAGGTCTTTTGCAAACACTCAGTTTCTTTCAGAGTAGAAAAATAGCAAATGAGGTCCCAAAATCACTGAAAAGAAGAACAAGAAGAGGTGGTAAAAATACTGGGTGAGCTCCAGATGAGAAGCAGAAAAGGACAAAAATAAAAGAGAGCTCCCACAGACTGTCAGCGCTTCTGCCACATCCATGTAAAGCTATGTTTTGGTGGTTGGTTGTGTGGCTGGCATATGACCCAAAATAAATGTACTAGAAGTTCACAGCTTGTGGGTGTTCACTTACATTTTTCTCCAACTACATAAAGGCTACAGAAGTGCCTCTGGTTTCTTGACATCTGCCATTCGATTTGAGTAGAAACACAATTGTGAGGTGGGAATTTAAAACTGTCCCCAAATCTTACCTGAATAATCATGTCCTCTGTATAAAACACAAACAGCTTTTGCAGGAATAGAAACGTGCAACAACAAAAACGTCACACCACCTGACTACCCTGTAACATCAACAAACTCTCTTGAATCTTTTGTCCAATTTTATACATAAGACAAGTCTTTGTTCAAAATGACTTATTCCCATTGTGATGAATAAAGTGGCACACTTTGCTGATGGGAAACGAAGACGTGTAAAAAAAATGAAATGCAGTTCCCTGCATGTTTTTTGTTTCAACATCTCTTAATGGTTGAAGATGGAGGTGCTATGCCAATGTTAAGTCAGTTGGAAAACCAAGGCTCGATGACTGAATAAGCGCTTCAGTAAAAGATTTTAAAAAAAATTGTGTCTATGCCAGGGTTTCAATAAATGAAAACCATCCCTGGACAAACGTTTTATACATATACTTTATACTAGCATGACTGCTTACAGACACACTGCTTTAAAGTCAAAGAGTAAAAAGCAAACATAATCCCCATCAGTCTCTGAGACATGCATAGAGAAAGGAAGAAAGAAAAAATGAATTACTCAAGTGTGTGTTCAGCGATGTCTATATGTTTATGCGTGAGTGCGAGTTAGTGTGTGGGTTTGTGTGTGTGTGTGTGTGTGTGTGTGTGTGTGTGTGTGTGTGTGTGTGTGTGTGTGTGTGTGTGAAAAAATAGTGGAAAAAATTAAGGCAATTTCACGGCCTAGTGAAGCTGACATGTAGTAGCAGTTTGCTTTCTTTGCTGTTGCAGTATGGAAAGTGAGGTTTACATTGGTTTTAATGCTGCTGTGATAGCCAGAGAGAAACTTAAGTCCATAAAATACAAACTAGTTAACAATGTGCAGTAGATATTAAATTTAGTTAGTTTGCAGCGAAAGTTGCTCAGAGGACACTGGAAAGTATTTACTATCTTTTTTTTTTTGGGAATTGGAAGGTTTCATTTCTTTTCAATAGAAAAGATCCTAGTATTCTTAATCATCGACTCTTGTCTGAACATATTTAAACCCTTGATATTAAAGGAACATTACTAATTGAAATGGTGATGGAAGCTTCTATGTAAGTGGATTAAGAGTCAGTGGAGAAAAAGCCTCCTAGACATGTGGTGCTGATCAGTTATGCAATACTAAAATAAACCATTGTGCAATGTTCTTACAGCAGTGGAGGACCATGCCTGGACTGAAGGGATTTCATTGAGCTGAGGCCAGTATCAGCCCCGATGATCAGAATAACGCAAGCACAGAGCTTTGTGAGAGAGCACAGTGATGCTCACCTCTTCACCGGCCAGGTCTTATGTTTCATTATTCAGACTCACATTATCACAGGTGCTGTTATCTCATGAACAGATATCTGGATAAACCATGAAAATGCTTAACAGGCCAAGTCACATGTCACTGCACAAATAATTCCCTAAATTTGGTTCTTAATTGGCACAGTTGGTTCTGATCTTGCTGGTTTTTATGCATGTTGATTTTTTTTCCTGGTAAATCACATTTTAGTCAGTTATTCAGTTTTAAAGAGATAATTGATAGGCCGCTCTTTTGACAAATACAGTATTTTCCCAGATTATCAGAGAGGAGTGTTGAGAGGATGTACTGAACAATAACACAAACTGAGGTATCTCTGACATTTTAGTAGTGAGTTAGATGTGTGTTTTGGTTATCAGAAGGGGTGTGGTGTCTGTGCATGCCTTGGCTCCACAATCCTAATATGTAAGTGCCCATTGTAGCCTCACATCTCACAAAGCCTTGGAGGCCTTGTGTCAATATTATGTACAGCCAATGGTCTAACACAACAAGCTTAGTGGGATAGACAGTTTGCATGACAGCGCTTTGGCATGCATGTTCTGTGCGTCATTTGGTGGGAGGGGCTTGGTACAAGGCAGAAGGTGCTTGCTATTGGTATTTTGATGTTGTTTTGGCTACACTTTAAAGGGTAAATTAAAAAACAAAAACAAAAAAAAAACAAAAAAAAACAGGAAGGCACATGAAACCTGTCACACAGTCATGCAAAGCCCGACTGATACTCATGATTGTCAGCTTACAGCAATGACCTATATAGACCGAAACACCAGCTGAAAGAACTGTGCAACCCACATGATGTGTATTACTCACTGTTGCGTGTGTTACTCCCAGAGCACAGAGGGAAAAGGGAGAAATTACACAACATTTATGAGTTAATTCAAGCTGAGTTTTTCCAATTCACCTTTTTTCTCAGGTCAAACTTTGATCACTCAACTATTTAGCATAATTCACGTGTGTGAAAGGTGAAGGTTATAAACGACAAACTCTGACTGATCATTGCTGAAGTACCTACCGAGGGACAAAAAACCTTTCTCATATTATTACACCCTGGTTCTCTTCTCATTTCCAGAAAAATGTGATTGTTTTAGAGCCACTCTGATTAATATATCATGTAAGCCGTTAATTGGCCTTTTGCTACATAACAGGCATGCATCAGTAGGTCCTTTTTACACCACAGCCAGCCTTCTGTTGCTGTTGCCAGGTTGGAGCTCTTCAGCTTTTCTTGCCAGACTGATGACAGACTCGACCCCAGCTCTCACCACCTTTCCCTCAGCTTCTTGGTTATCTGATCATTCCCACTCTATAAATAGAAACCACTCAGATCCCTCCTCCAAGATGGGCTGATAATCTGCCCATTTCATTTTCACACCAAATAATTCCAGTGCAAGGATCCTAAAATCAAGTACAGATACTAGTGTGAGGCTCATTACAAACATGATATGGGGAACATTGACTGACAAAATTAAAACTGCACCAAGAAACTATTTTAATTTAATTGATAAAAATGAAGAGGATTTTTTGTTCCATGATGAAGATGAGATAATGATACTTCAAATAACTTCAAGTGAAATGTCCTGCCCCAGGACTTGCTAACTTAAGCTTACTCTCTTTATCCTGATTGAATCTGTAAGATGATAGAGGCAAAAGTTGGTCAACAAATTGGTGGTGTCTCCCCTTTCTGTGGGTGCATTTCTTGCTGACTGTAGTGTCCACAAGCAGGTCCTTTTAATGAAACCCAAAAATATTCTAAACTATTTTAGGGGTATAAAAGGAGGACCTTACCGTCATCTGTCATTGTTCATAGGATTTGCACTTCAGTTGTAGCTGGAAACTGCAAAGAAATTTAGTAGCTTGCTGTCTACTGAGTCTTCTCATTATTCTGCTGTTGTTTGTCTACTTCAGCCGATAAAATCAGTTTAAAGGACAATATTGTGAGAAGAATTTGTGTGCACATGGACCTGCAAAAACAGCTAAAAATACTGATGTGTGCATGCCTAGGCCAGTTGTTGCCGCATTGAAGAACATCACACACCTGTGTATGAAGTTATTCACGTAAATGTGGGTGGTTTATTTGGTGCATGTAATTTATGCATCTTCACCGGTCACAGAGAGGGTGCAACAAATCTACACTTGATGCTGGAGAAGTGGAAACAGCCTCAGTAGTCAACAGCACCAACACAGCTCTGGTCATCCATCATTGTTATCGTTGTCCTGCTTGGGCAAGGATGTTTGACATGATATGCACATGCCAATGGTGCTGAGGCATCATCTTTTTAAATATAAATGCCACTTTATATGGTGACAGAAAGGGTGCTGTTCGCAAAAGATTCCACTCTGGGCCCTGGTTCCAAAGTACGCAGATCTGGCAACCCAGAAATGAAATTAATTCCAAAGAACAACCAAAATGCTACAGTACTTTACTGTTTTCTATCTAATGCATTTCCATGTAAACAGCCTCAAAGACTTACACAACAAGAATAACCGCCCAAACTTAATATTCCTTGTGCTGCAAAAATTTTCAAGCTTGTAGGACAAGCTTCAGGACATGCAGAAAGTGACTTGCAAAGAGCCAGAAATGTCAGTGCATATCAGTAGTCTAGATAGCTTGTGTAATTGTACTGTAC